>CM054060.1:275837993-276437993 GCA_028641055.1 Alopecurus myosuroides
TTGTTTGCGCTCAAGTCTTGTTGTCCGTCTTATCACCTGTTTAGTTTGATAGTTGGGTTTCAATTCAATCAACAACATGTTAATGTTTTGGGTAATAATAACTTGATGATAAGGCACCGGCAGGAGGCCCGGCGTGGTTTTGAAGCCTGCTAGTGTCGACCCTAATTAGGAAAAGGGTCTTGTCTACTGATCCATGATGAGCGCACTAACCGCATGTGGGAAGCGAGTATGGGCGCCCCCCTCAATTTGATTCGATTCGCATCTCGTCCAAATCACCTCATTTAGTTCGGGTTTTCCATTTGCCGCATGCATGATCTTGCGAACCGAGGCCAGGGTGGAACTTTTGTAGTCGGCATTTAGGGAGACACGTTCTTAGAGTGCTATGAGGGTCCCCTTTTCTTCGTGGGGCTCGATTAGCCGTGCGCTCAATTGCACGGGGTTCTTTGGGCTTGATGCGAAGAAGAGTTGGGTTGTGTTGAGTACCTCGCTTGGTGGGTTGATCCCCGTCTGGCGGGTTATTCTTACGTGTACGGCCAAATTGGTGCATCCCTGCAGGGTTAAATCTTCTCGAGAAGCCGTGTTTTCCGCGGTTATGGATGACTTGGTGAAAGTACTGGCTAACAAGTACTCAGAACAACTTACACCTAACTAATGATAACTTGACTAGTAATAGTCTTATTGACACAATAACTTGATCCATCCTTAATCCAACAGTGTGAGTATCCTTGGGTTGCTTCCTTAGTAGGGGGTAACATTGGATGGGTTTGTTTGGGTGGTTAGTACTAGTTGGTTACGATACGCCATCTTATCCCCCTCTTTTAGCCGGATGTTGTAGTGAGTCTCTGTAGTTGGCTAGTGAAGCCCGCTGCCGCTTATTTGCAATAATCCCTTCCTTTCCGTTGAACCCAAAGTATTTGTATCTTGTGATGACTGGCTACGCCGGTATCTTGTGAGTATGGTTTATCCACTTGCCAGTACTTAACCGTACTGACCCACGAATCCTTTTTCGTGGCTGCATATTCAACATTGCAGTCAACAGGTTTGAAGTCTGACGACGTTAGCTTGGGAATCCCTCCGGCTTGGCCTGGGCAGGGATTGGACGCTCTCGGTTATCTTCAGGACTCTTAGTCCAATTTGTATCTTGTCCGTAGTCGGACGCTATGTTGTTTCTTCCGCTGTTATTTGGATCTTTGTATTGTATCAGTTGTATCGTTGACTCGTTTGAGTCCTCTTGTATATATCTTTTCTGTTGTTGTTGCGGAATATTCGTGAACTGTTGTAATGTTATCACAAGTGGCAACCTGGAATCGGTTATTATGTGGATTTTGGCGGGAATGCTGAAATCTGCATAGTGCCCGATCTCGGGGCGTCACATGGGATGTTACAAAACGCCCCCCTTGAAGGAATCGCGCCCCGAGATTCCTACTGAGAAAATAAAAAGGTCCGGATACTTCTTGCGAAGATCCTCTTGAACTGTGACACGTGAAACACATCGTGCACCTTGGATAGTTTTTCTGGAAGTTCAAAACGATAGGCATTCCTGGCATATCTTCTGGAAAGACGTCAGGGAATTCGCAAACCACCGGAACATTTTTGAGTAGAGGTAGAGGTTTTGTATCGAGGGTGTATAGCTGAATAGAACTTGATTCATTTGGATAATAGACTATCTGGCCAGAAGGGTGGAACAGAGTTATTGATTAGACGCCGGTAGAAGAACTGAAATGGGAAGCAACAACAAGGTTTCAACGGACGAAAAGGATGTTGAGAAGAATAGGATATCGAAGCATCAACGGTGAAACACGAGAACAAAACTCCTGAGGTACTACGGAAAACCCATCCGGGCTTCTAGAGGATCAATATCTACTGCTTAAGGAATAGAGGATCTGCTTCCGGGGCTTACACGCATCCGTTCTCAATCGTGAGTAGGCAACATGATAAATCATGTCACAACCACCTCCATTCCTATGGTCTAGTAGATATAACCATCCTAGAGAAACCAGGATACGTGAAATTCTAACTTGAAAGTTTAGATGAGAAGGGAAAACAACGTTGCACTTCCTTACCAGAAAAGGGAGGGTGGGTGGGGAAAGAAGAAAAAGAACAGAATTCCTACTCTCACGTTTCATTTTTCCTATATAGCTACAAAATAGTTTCTAGACTCAACTGCGACCAGTAAAAAGGGATCCTACAGGAAGACAGGCTCTGATACCATTTGTCGCACCCGCACTTCTAGGGGATACTCATAGTCCGTTAAACAGTAGATAAATGGCTTACGGGGCATACCGGCATCCGCATCTCAATATGAGCAGGCCAACACGTAAACGTGTGACAACCATTCTCTTACTATTCATCGTCTGCGCAAACCATCCCATAGAAATCGAGATACTTCCATTGACGTACTTCAAAACATACACACATGGTACGTCAACGGTATTGGAACAAGTGATATCACAACAGATCTCTACGACACAAAAGATTGAAATAAGTTGCAAATAGCTCTCACTAGAGCAGAGATAGCAAATACAATCATCCAGAGGACACATGTCCCAACATATCATCATTACATCACAGCAGAAGCATTCAACATGTCTGAGTACAGACAAGATCCAAATAGGCCTAAGAGGCCGGAAACGAAAAGACGGAGCCCATCCACGAAGTCTCGGATCCTGCCCGGGTCCGCTACCTACTCGTCAGCATTCTCGTCATACTCCACGTAGTAGCCACCATGGGGATCCTCGGAAACGTAGTCTGCGGAAACCACAGCCCCAAAGGGGTCAGTACATAAACGTACTGGCAAGCAAGACTCACAATTCACCAAAGTGTAACCCGTCAACACCAAGCACAGATGCTTTGGGTTCAACGGAAGGAAGGGGATATAAAAGATGCTGCAGCGGGCTGCTCTAACCAACTACAGAACATACTACAACTTCCGGCTAACAGAAAAGAGATAAGATAGCGTATCGTAACCAACTAACAACTAACCTCAAACAAACCCATCCTGGATCTCGCCCCTTATCCAAAGAAGCAATCCGAGGATAACTCACACGGTTGGATTAGTGAGGGTTCCGATTGTGTGTCATTAAGCCTATTTCTAGTCAGATTGTTAATCATTAGGTTTAAGTTGTCCTGAGTACTTGTTAGCCAGTACTTTAACCAAGTCATCCATAACCGCGGAAAACACGGATTCTCGAGAAGATTTATCCCTGCAGGGGTGCACCAATTTGGCCATACACGTAAGAATAACCCGCCAGATGGGAAGGCCTTTCCCACCAAGCGGGGCACTCAACACAACTCAACTCTTCTTCGCATCAAGCCCAAAGAACCCCGTGCAGTGAGCGCACGGCTAATCGAGCCCCACGAAGAAAAGGGGACCCTCATAGCACTCTAAGAACGTGTCTCCCTAAATGCCGACTACAAAAGTTCCACCCTGGCCTGGGCTCGCAAAAACATGCATGCGGCAAATGGAAAACCCGAACTAAATGAGGCGATTTGGACGAGATGCGAATCAAATCAAATTGAGGGGGGCGCCCATACACGCTTCCCACATGCGGTTAGTGCGCTCATCATGGATCATTAGACAAGACCCTTTTCCTAATTAGGGTCGACACTAGCAGGCCTCAAAACCACGCAGGGCCTCCTGCCGGTGCCTTATCATCAAATTATTATTATCCACAATATTAACAGGTTGATTGCTTAAACCTCGAGCCCCAGAACATAATAAAATAAGATAACAGAAAGTAACTGACAGCAGACTCAAGCAAAACAACCCTAAGCATGCTAGTAAGACACGGGCTCAAACAACGGGGTTATAGGAGTGGAGGTGAGGCAATATCAGGGTTAAGGGATTCATGTGATAGGTTCGTAACAGAAGCAACTATTCATAGGGCTAGCAGAATAGACAACGGAAAGTATCGGTAACCAATGTTGAAATGAACACAGTGGTTCATGTGAGTGAATACTTGCCTGCAAACCCAGTAGCCTGGTACTGAGCTAAATCCTTAGAAGGGATGTCGTAAGTATCGTCGGTCTCAACATCGTCGTATATCCGAGAAGAAGCAAACAAACAACGCAGAGAGATAAACAATCAATATCATGGCATAGTGCACAAACATGGGATGATGCATGACCATTTAATTGATGCATCAAAATAAACTAGTTGACAAGTTAACATAACATGATTAAATGGACCCACATGCAATTTGAGTTGCATATGAAAAGCCCATGAATTAGGGTTGAAATAATTGTTTTACAACTAAACATCATGTGTAAGTGAATTAGCATGATGCATGGATGAGGAAAACAGAAAAATAACAACAATAGAATCAATTGGAAATAAGGTTTACCAACTTTGGAATTTTATTTATTAAGTTATGGAATTTTGGTTCCTTAAAGGTGTTACGCGAGCATTTGTTGTTTTCATCAAGTTTAATTGTTCAAAACAGATAACAAAGTTCATATTTGATAAGAACACACAATTTTAGGTGGAATACATGTTTCACTTGTTGAAAAAGCATTTCAAATAAATTATTTATGAATTAAACAAGTTTAAGCAAGAATTAAATGAATTTAATTCAAACATGAACTTACTTGAATTTTTATTTGTTCAAAACAGTAAGTGAGGTTCATATTTTAAAAGCTTATACTTTTATGGTTGGAAAACATATTTTATAGTTTCAAAAATAAATTAATTTGACCAAGTTATGATTTTAACAATATTAAATGATTTAAACAAGGTTTAAACCATTTAACCAATTTTAATTATTCAAAACATGAAACAAATTTTATATTTGAAAAGGTGGTTTAATTTTGCATGGAAAACATATTTCATTTGTTGAAATTGGATTTAAAATGAGCAAGTTATTATTTTTGCAATTTTAAATGCATTAATTAAGAAACAGTTGTTTTCAGCAATTTAAATTATTCAAAACAGCAAACAAAGTTGATATTTCGAAAGTATATGAAAAATGGGGTGGAAAACATACTTAGTTTGTTGAATTTGGAATTTTTATGCCCAAGTTATGATTTTTGCAAAATTAAGGGAATTAAACAAGTTTTCAAATATTGCACCAATTTAAAATATTCAAAACAGTAAACAAATTTTATATTTGGATGGAGCATTTAATTTGGTATTGAAAACATATTTAAAAGGTTGAATTTGGAGTTAAAATGAATTATTTATGCATTTTGCAAGTTTAAGGTGTAATCTGCCATTTTTATTACATCTAAGGACTTAGGAATATTTTACAAGGGATCTAGAAATTAATAGCAGGGACCTGGGTGTGATTTCTGTGAAGGTGCTGTACCAAAACAATTGGAAATAAAAATTTGGTTTTGGTGCGCAGGGGGGGATCGAACCCCTGCCTCTGCTGCGCGCAAAGGGGTGCTAACCAGTGCGGTGGGCGATCGATTGTGATAGGAGGGGGAACTCGGGGGGGATAAGGTTCCGGTAGGGGATGTTAACTGAAACTAAATTCAGTTTTCAGTTTCTGAACGTAGGCTGACAGCGCGTGGTGTCCGCCGGCGGACAGCGACCGCTGCTGTGGCGTCCTCGCGGTGGCCGGGGTGCTGCGGCTCGGCTGCCGTGGGGTGTGCGCCGTGGGCTGGTGGCGTGCGGACGGAAGGGAGAGGAGGAGAGACGAGAGGGAGAGGGATTCACCTCAAGTGGGGACAGAGGGAGGCGCACGGGGCGGAGCAGTGGTTTGGCCGGCGGTGAACGTCGATGGTGGCGGTGCTCTGGGGCTCCTCGGGGGCAACCGAGGACACGGCGAGGGAGAGGGCGCCGTGGGGGCTCCATTCCCGCGCCCAACCTGGCCGGAGGGAGCCTCCAACGGCGGCGATCACCGGAGGGAGGTGAGGTTTTTCGGGTGTGGGTACAGGTTCAGATAGCTGCAAGGATTCAGAGCGAGAGCAGAGAGAAGAGAGAGGGAGAAGGGAGAGAACGGCGGGGGGAGAGGAAGAAGGAGGGAGAAAGGAGGGTTAGGGTTAGGGTTCGAGCTCGAGGAGGAGGTCTTAAGGGGAGGGGGAAGAGCCTGTTGTCCGTTGCTCGTTCCTCCTCTGCAACGTGGATGCCCTCGATGTAATCCGTACAGAGGTTGAAGATAACCTCGAAGGGGTATTGGGCCCTGAGGGAGTTGGGCTGGGCCTTTCTGCCTCTCTCTCCCTTTGCTTGATTTTTTTTTCTTCCTTATTATTTTTTTTTGCAGATTGGAATAGGAGAGAAAATGTTAGTTGTTTAGGTTAGAAAATTTAGAAAATTTGGTTACAGGTTATTTAGGGTAACCACAACAATTACCAACTTTTGTTTCACAAAATAATTCAAATTATTTGATGTTTGGTAAATGGATTGAATTTAGGTGAATTTGCTATTAGTTGAAATATTGGAAGCAATAATTTGAATAGTTGAACCTTCAAGTTTATTTGAAACAAGAGTTTGATTGGTTTTTGCAATTTTCATAAAGTTCAAAAGGGTTGTTGTTTGGAGAATTATTTGAATCTGAAAATGTTTTGTTATTGGATGCATTTTTATAGAAACAAAACAACAGTTTTGAAATCACACTTTAATGGAAACAATTGATTGTTTTGATTTGAAATATCATTTTGGAAATTGTAACATCACAAGTATGAAACAAAAGGTTTAAAATTTGGTTTGAAATTCAAATAGAAAACAAAGGAAAACAGTTGGAAAACAAAGCAAAACAGAGGAAAACAAATGGAAAACAAGCAAAACAAATGCAATGAACATGATGTCATGATGCAAAGCATAAAATAACAGATAGCAAACATTCTAATGGCTATTTTTCATACTTGGGATGTTACAAAACCCTGAAACGTATCTCTGACAGATTCTTGCGGGAATTGAGGAGATAGCAGTAATCACCCGCCATCTCATTTCCCGGATTGTCCGGCGAGTGACACGCGTTGAAGATCTAACGGTCCAAAGAGCCGTTGAAACGTATCTCAAAGGTTTTTCGGCTATATATAGCCTCCTTCGTGCCCTCCGGCGATTCTTCTGCTCTCACTTCACCTCCCAGCTTCCAAGCGCCATAGCCCCCGAGCCAAAGTTCTTCCAGCGAGAGCAGAGCCCGTGCACGTCCCGCACCGTTCCCGGAACTTCTCCGTCGGGAGCTCGAGATCCTCACCGCGCCGCCCGCAAATGGACACCGGTGGATCGCCGCACGCCGCAGAGGAGTACTCGGTCGCCGCCGATATCGACGAAATAATCAACACAATGGACCCGTAGCTCGACTCTCTGAGCCGCGCTGCCGCCAACGCACCGGAAAACACTTCCGGCGACCAGGCCCGCGAGGATCCACCTCTCACGGCTGAGAACCTTGCTGCCTCTTCCTCTGCGCCGCCTCCGCCACTCGTCGCCGAAACGGCGGAAGAGAAAATCCTCCTCGTCGGGGAGGAGCTCGCCGCTGCGGTGGCCGCCGCCGGAGCCAAAGACGAGGGCGAGATCTCCGGCAATTGGAGTCGGTGCAACATCATCCCTTCCCTTCTTCCAACAATGGAGAAGGAGGGGTTGATCGTGAAGGGAAAATGGCGGCACGAGGAGGACGACCCCGAGCCCTCGCCCAGAGCCGGGGAACGGGTTCTGCTGACCTCGCAGATTTATCGAGGTATAGGACTTCTGCCTTCTGCCTTTTTCCTCCAGGTTCTCCAGCACTATAACATCCAACCGCACAATCTGCCACCGAACACTATTCTATATTTAGCCGGGTTCCAGGCCCTCTTCGAAGGGTATCTAGGATTAGCTCCTAGGTTAGATTTCTGGCAGTATTGCTTTGGGGTTAAGCGAAACCCCTCAGAGGGCGCACTCCCAACTTGCGGGACCATATCTTTTACCCTGCGTAGATTCAGGGAAGATTGGTTCCGCAAGATAAAAACATCGGAATCCGTGAAATTTTGGAAGGGTTCCTTTTTTTACCACCAAGACATCCCATTTCCTGGAAAGGAAACGGGGTTTCCGACTTTCAACAATTGCGGTGCCACTCCCCAGGATAACTGGGTAGAGGATGCAGTTCAAACCCTGCCGGATGACTTGATAAAAATCAAACGGCGCATCACGAAACTCGTCTCTTCCAAACCTCCTCTTACCGGAACCGACACTGTCTTGTGTTGGTTCGGAAGACGTATCCAACCTCTAGCGTATCGAACTCGGCTTCTATGCGAATACAAAGGACCGGAAGATACCATGAGAGGGATGGACAAGGCATTCACGAAGAGGACTTCAAAAAGCGGGTTAATCATTTGGTCGCCACACGCGACCAATATGAAGAAAGCCGAGAGATGTACCGTGAAGGCAACCTCGTCCCAAAGGTAATACTTTTTCTTCTTTGGGCGATTTCTCAGATTTTTATTTTTCTCAGGTTTCTGACTTAGTCAAATATTGTTCTTTTTTCCATAGTTTGCCGACCTCACCGACAAAGATCTTGCAACTGATGCTGAACTGGACGCACTGCGTGCCAAGTTTTCTGGTGGTCGGAAACGCAAGAAGTCATCAACTGCTGAAGCGGTGGTGGAACTTGACGGAATTCCTGTCGCGACTTCCAGGTAATCATCTAGGTTTCCGTTTTTCTCTGCTTTTGGTCACAGGAGTTATTTTATTTTCTCGGAAAACCGATTTCTCGGAATTTTCCTTTACTTCCTTTCCTTTTCAGCCTTGCTCCTACTTCTCTGAAGCCAAAGAAGCTCAAGACACATAAGCCAGCTACTGGCAACGGGGTGCATCCATCCCCTGCTGCAGCTCCTGATACCCAGCTGCTCCAGGAGGAAAAAACCAATCTGCAAGGGAGGAAGAGTATCCCCTGCCGACCAGCCAACCCATTGCATCTGAGACGGATGCGAGGGAAAGGGCGGTGCCGGAAATGGGTGGCCCTTCTCGTACAACTGAGGAGGAACCCATTCTGACTTTTGACAGAGATTTTAAGGTAAAGGAAGAACCGTTTGACAAACACGGATACATTCGTCCGTGGGCCACCAAATTCTTCGCTCCAGCACCTCTAATCCTTCCTTGGCTGCAAGGCGGGCTTGTTGTAAGGAATAACTTCGTGTTTTCACCTCGGAAGGTCATCCAGGACGGTCTTTGCCATGTTGGGATTCTTTTTGCCGACTATGCAAAAGAATTCAATGAAAACTTGGCAGACCTGACCAAGATGAGCCAGGTAATATCTCTAGCCCCCAAGCAGTAAGTCAAATGTATACTTTTGTCTTAATGCTTTTTCATTGTTATGCTTGTTTTTAACTTAAGCATTTTTTTTGTTTCTTTTCCATGTTTCAGCAAACTGCTGAGAACATCAAATCGGAAGTTTTCAACAAACTTACCATCAAAAACAAGGAGGTGAAAACCCTTCTTTCGATTCTTGAGGATAAGGAGGCGGAACTGGCATCCACTCAGCAAAAACTGAGCGAATCAGCAGGTAAAAATTTCTCTGATTGCAGTTGTGATTTTTTCTAAGTAGTTTTCCGAGTTTCTAACTCTTCCTTTACTTGCTTTTCAGCTTCTTTGGCAAAATCCAAGAAAATTGCTAAAGATTCCGGCAATGCCGAAAACCTCCACCGCGAGAACCTGGATCTTCACAAGTTAACTGTGAAGCTCCAGAAGGACTTGGAGGCCATCCAACTAGCTGTTGGAATTGCCGAGTCTAAGGCCTCCGACCAGGACGAGAAGGATAAGGCCACCATCCGGGATCTGGAGAACGCCTTGAACCAGCGCCTTGAAGAAGGCACTGAAATGGATCATATTCTCGGTAAGCTACTTTGCCTTTTACCGGATTTTAGTTTTCTCTTCTCCTGTTTTTTCTAACACTTGTGTGTTGATTGAAACAGAAGGTAGCCCCCAGCTTACCCGGATTGAAAGAATCTGGGCTTTCGAGAAGGTCTTCACCGCGATCAAGGCCGCGGGAATGTTACTTATCAACAAGTACATTCCCGAGAAATCTGGGGAGCTCTCGGAAGTTGAAAAACTTCCGGACGCTATTGTGGAGGTGGCGAACCGCAAGGAGTCCCTGCTCCGTTCCGCGGCTCGTGGTGGTTCACGCATGGCCCTTGGGATCATGCGTATGCACTACCCTACTGCCAAATCTTGGCATGTGGCGTCCGGCATCCCTCAGGGATACACGGAAACTCAACGGGCCAGTATCTTTGATGAAATCAAAAGTCACACCACCAAGATTGCCACCATGGTGAACATCTCCACCTTCTACCCCGAAGAAGCAATCCCGGCAACTCCAGAGAAATCCAGCAGCGAGGAAGAGTCAGATGCCTGAAGAAGCTGCCTGGTCCTGAGTAGGACATGGGAAAAAATAGAAGCATTATTGTTCTTACAATATAAACCTTATTGTAATGCTTTCTATTCCTTTGTATAAACAAGTACTCCCCTTTTGCAGTTAATTATTAAGTCTTTGCAAGTTTTCCGGGTTTTTCATTCCTTTATCTTCTAAGTTCTCTGGTTTATATGTCTTAACTGTCCTTAGTGTTTGAAATGGCTAGATAGTATCTAATCTTCATGCCAAGTTACTGGGTATAACCAATCAGTCGAAACTCGGAAACATGGATCATACTAAAGGCATTTTTACTTACTAGCTCCAGTGACCCAACATAAAAACAATCAGATAATACTTGGAGAAAAAAGTAAGGAATTTTGTATGAAACTCAGGCACGCAGGCACAATCTGGGTTTCCTTAAGCCTCCTTAGGCTGAAAATCGTTCAGTTTTTTTAACTCCGAGCACGCAGGCACAATTCGGGTTAACATTGAGTATTTTGAAAGATCATTGGGAAATAGATAAGGCGGACTTATGCTTTGTATGAAAAAAGATAAAACAGTAATGCATGAATTCTGACAACTTTATTTCATGATCTCAAAGAGGTTTACATAGAAATTGAACTAAGTGTAGAAGGGACATAACTGCTGGATGCACCAGGGCCTTTTTGTCTCCTAGATCAACATCTATCTTTCTCTTTCTTTTGCGATTGGGACGCTTGGTATCATCTTCCGTGTCTCGAATATCTGCAATATAATAAGATCCATTTTTCATAGCCTTGCTAATGACAAATGGTCCCTCCCAGACTGGGGCTAACTTGTGCTTCCTTTCTTGCACCAATCTTAGCACTAGGTCACCTTCTTTGAAAGATCGATGCCTGATTTTACAACTATGGTAGCGTCTCAAACCTTGCTGATAAATGGCGGATCTTTGAAGCACAAGGTCTCGTTCTTCTTCTAAAAGATCGACAACATCCTGTCGAGCACATTCGGCATCCGAGTCATCGTAAGCCTGCACTCTTGGGCTATCATGGAGCATGTCCGTTGGAAGCATTGCTTGTGCGCCATAAACCAGGAAAAACGGGGTTTGCCCTGTTGATCTATTTGGCGTCGTTCGAATACTCCAAAACACGGAAGGTAATTCTCCTACCCATGCTCCAGCTACTCTATGAAGAGGAGATTCGAGTCTTGGGCGTATTCCTTGCAGGATTGAGCTATTCATTCTTTCAACCTGCCCATTGGATTGTGGGTGAGCCACAGACGCAAGGTCTAGGCGTATTCCCGTTTGTCGGCAATATTTTGCCAACTCTCAAATAGAGAATTTTTTCCCTTTGTCGGTGATTATACTGTGTGGAACACCATATATCATGACTACGTCAATGATGAAGTTTTTGGCGGTCACACCGTCAAGTTTTTTGATGGGTTTTGCCTCCACCCACTTGGTATACTTATCTACTGCAACGAGTAGATGTGTGAGTCCACCTCTTGCAGTTTAGAATGGTCCCATCATATCTAGCCTCCAGACCACAAATGGCCATGTGATAGGGATAGTTTTGAGTGCTTGGGCTGGCATATTCGTCTGCTTGACGTAATACTGACATCCGGCACATGTGTTTACTATGTGTTCGGCATCTGTCTTGGCTGTTAGCCAGAAAAACCATGCACATAATGCTTTCTTAACTATGCTTTTTGATTGAGCATGATGTCCGCAATCTCCTGCATGGATTTCTTGCAGTATTTCTCGGCCTTCTTATGGCGAAATACATCGCTGAAAGATTCCGGTAGTGCTGCGTTAATACAGGCAACCATTGATTACCGTGTATCCTTTGCATCGATGTTTTATTTGTCTTTGCAAGACCTCGTCTGCTCCATCCAGGTACTTCTGATCTACTAAGAAGTTTAAATATGGAATTGTCCAGTCCGGGTTAACGAGCAAGACTTCAATTGACTCGGACACAAGGGGATAATCAACATCTCCACCTTTTATCGATGGTTTATGCAAATGTTGGACAAACACACCTGGTGGTAGGGTTTTCACTCTTTCCGGGCCCATGCGGGCTAATGCATCCGCGTTCCAATTTTCTTCCCTTTTGACGTGAAGTACTTCAAATCCTAGGAAGCAAATAGCAAACTCGTCCACCGTTCTCCGATATTCGGCCATGATGGGGCTTTTGGCGTCCCATGTTTGGTTGAGCTGATGCTGTTCCAAATCTGAGTCGCCATACCATAATATGCGTTTGACGCCTATTTCTTTTGCAATTTGCAAGCCATGAAGCAAAGCTTCATATTCTGCCACATTATTGCTGGCGTTGAAGTGTATTTGTAATACATACTCCATAGTATCTCCCTTTGGGGATTTTAGCACTACACCAGCCCCATCGCCTTCCTTCATCTTGGATCCATCAAAGTGCATAACCCAGTATTCCGACTCCGGCATTGGTGTGTTTTCCATTGCTTCTGTCCAATCAGCGACGAAATCTGCCAACACCTGGGATTTAATTGTCGTCCGGGGTTGGTACTTAATGTCGAACGCAGCCAGCTCGATGCCCCATTTGGCTACTCGGCCTGTTGCGTCCGCATTGTTAATTATATTCCCTAGTGGTGCTTTACATACCACTGTTATGGAATGTCCTTGGAAATAATGGCGGAGTTTTCGAGATGCGAAAAATACGTCATATGCCAGCTTTTATAGTGTGGGTACCTTTGTTTGGACTCGGAAAAAACTTTGCTTATATAATATACCGGATGTTGATCTGGTATGCTTTGCTCTTCTTTCTTCCTGTCCACAACTATCACAGCGCTTATAACCCTGTTTGTTGCTGTGAGATACAGTAACATGGGTTCTTCGTCTTCTGGTGATGCCAAAATCGAAGCTTTCATCAAGGTTTCTTTTAGCTGAGTTAATGCTTTGTCCGCCTCTTCTGTCCACTCAAATTTTTCAGATTTCTTCAACAATTTGTATAATGGCAGAGCTTTGTCTCCTAGCCGGCTTATAAACCTGCTGACGGCGGCTGCAGAACCCGTCAACCTTTGTACATCTTTTAAGCACATAGGCCTTGTGATGTTTAAGATTGCCTTGATCTTTTTCGTGTTTACTTCTATTCCTCTGTGAGAAATGATAAAAACCAGAAGTTTTCCTGAGGGAACCCCGAATACGCACTTTAATGGATTCAACTTCATTTTGTAAGTGCGCAAATTTTCAAAGGTTTCTCGCAGATCTTCAAGGAGTGTGTCCTTTTCCTTGGAAACGACGGCAATATCGTCCACGTAAACGTGAACGTTTTTGCCAATCTGACTATGCAAACATCGTTGCATGCAACGCTGGTAAGTTGCACTTGCGTTCTTCAGGCCAAAAGGCATGGTAATGTAATAGTATGTTCCATATGGGGTTATGAAGGAAGTTTTGATTTGATCCTCTTTCCTCATACGTATTTGATGGTACCCGGAATAAGCATCCAAAAAGCATAAAAGCTCAGAGCCAGCAGTGGCATCATTTATTTGATCGATTTGTGGTAATGCGAACCTATCTTTTGGACACAACTTGTTCAAGCTGGTGTAATCTATACACATCCTAAGAACAGTACTATCTTTATTTGGGACTAATACTGGGTTCGCAGACCATTCAGTATGTATAACTTCCTGGATAAAGTCAGCTGCTAATAGCCGAATAATTTCCTTGCCAATAGCCTTCCGTCTTCTTCCGTCAAATCGACGGAGACCTTGTTTGACGGGTTTAGATCCTGGGATCACCTTGAGTTGATGCTCAACAAGTTCCCTGGGTACACCTGGCATGTCCGCAGGACACCAGGCAAAAATATCCCAGTTCTCACGGAGGAACTCGATGAGCACGCTTTCCTATTTGTCGGTCATCCCTGTCCCCACTACGACAAATTTTTTCGGATCTTTGGGGTCTAGGATAACCTGCCTTGTATTCTCGGAAGCTTTGAAACTATCTGCGGGCTTCCGGCTTTCTTTTCCTGCCGGCATTTCTATCGGCGATACTTCTTTTGCCAGCTCTTTCAATTCCTCCTTTGCTGTCACTTTTTCTGCGCAAAGGGTGTTTTCTTTTTCTAGGTCGTTTTCCAATTTGAAGTCTCCCGATATGGTGATTACTCCTCCTTTTGGCCCTGGCATCTTCAGCTTGTTATAAATATAACATGATCTTGCCATGAATTTGACGAAAGCTGGACGTCCGAGAATTGCGTGGTATACGCTCTCGAACGGCACGGCCTCGAAAGAGATTTTTTTCCTGTCGGTAGTGCTCTCTTTCTCCAAAGGTTACGTCTAGGGAACGATGCCGTGGAAACGTATGTTGCTATGATTGAGCTGGGTCTCGGAGATCCGCAGATGCTTCAGTGTATCCAGGTACATTATGTTAATGCTTGATCCTCCATTCACCAGCGCTCTTTTTAGCCTAGTGTTTTGAACAATAGGGCTTACAATTAGATCTTGTGTGCCAGGTTCTGGGATATTTCCGGGATGATCAGACTGATCCCAGGTAATTGGTGTTTTCGAGTACTTCAAGAATTTGGGGGTTGGTGGAACAACCGCGTTTATTTCTCGAAGTGTCTTCTTTGCCACCTTTGATGAGGGAGTTGTGAGAAAAGTTACGACTCTCAGGAACTTTGGTTCGCCTTTTCGCTACTGTTCCTGGATTTTTTTGTCAGTGTCCGATTTACTGTCTTCTTTTTCCACTTCTAGCTTTTGCTTGGAGAATTTCCTCTTGGAGTTCTTCCCCTTGTTCCCGGATCCTGCACTGCCTTTCATATTCTTATTAAGCCGACATTGTGCGTTAGTATGGGTGGGTTTCCCAAATTGCGAATGGTGGACACCGTTTTCCAACTTAATATTTTCCCACTCTTCCTTTGTGTAGGAGATAGGTTCTATGTTTCTTCCTTTCCATTTGCTTCCGTTATCCTTTCCAAAGGATAGGTTATATTCTTTGGGCTTTGGCTGTGTTTCTGGTGTAGATTTTTTCTCAGATCGAGGCATCTTTTTGGCCTGAGCCAAAGCGTCGATATTTCCACCTCTCGCTCTGATATCATCTTCGGCCGCTGCATGCTCATTTGCAGTTGTAAGCATAGATCTGAGATCTTTGTGCTGCTTTGGACCAATCATGAACGGTACGAGGCCGGGTTTTAATCCATTGACGAAAGCATGCATTGCTTGGACGTCACTTACCCCAGAGCAGCTGTTCTTCATTGCAGTCCATCTTGACATGAAATCCACGTATGGCTCATCTTCAAACTGGGTGCAGAGGTTGAGCTGGTTAATGTTGTTGGGGCGTTTGTAAGTTCCCCGAAAATGCTGAGTAAAGACTCTAGCCATATCATCCCAGCTATCTAAAGTTCTTGACGGAAGCCCGTTAATCCAATCTCTGGCTCCATCCAGTAACATTAGGGGGAAGAATTTTACTGCCTCTAAATCTGTCCCTTTGTTGATCTGGACGGCTGTATAATAGTCTGAGAGCCAGGTATCCGGATTTGTACTGCCGGTGTCGAATCCCTGACTTGACAAGTCCCTTAGGTGACCCTATCGGGTTTCGATTAGGATAACTCATGAGCGCTGGTGAGATCGTCGGCTAGACAGGGGGCGAGATTTACCCAGGTTCGGGGCCCTCGTAGAGGTAAAACCCTTATTCCTGCCTCTTGTCGATCTGTATTGGATGATTAGATCGGTTACAGGCTGCTCGAATCGAGAGTAGATCTCGAGTTCCGAGGCTTTTTGGTCGTGCGGTATTACTTGGTCCTCTCCTTGAGGGCTCTCCTGGCTTTATATAGATGGCCAGGTCTCGAGTCCTACCTGGAGAGGATTCAAACCCTAGCTAGGTCGGTTACAAAACTACCTAACTTAACCCGCAAGTTTAGTGCGGGTGGGCTTCTGGTGGGCCTTCTGGAGTCTTCCAAGGGCGCCTCTTCTTGGGCCTTGACATTGGGCCTGAGAGGGGGTGTCCTTACCCGCAGGGTCCAAGATCTATGTCTTCGTCAGTAGCCCCCGAGCGTGTGCTCGACTGGGATTTATTTCCAGTCGGGTAGACGGTCAGACCTTTTTTGATCTCCTCTTGGAAGTTCAGCTCGACAGTTGTTGTCTTCGAAGGGTGTGTCCCCTGCATTGTAAGTTATAACGCTCGAGTATCGAGCAGCATAGGTGCCTGTTTTTGCGGCTTTTATTGCAGAAGGATGTGGCACAGTAGCTTGGCTCTCCCGAGAGATCAGGGCCAATTAATTGCGACTAGGGCAAAAACATTCCTGGCCTACACAGATTCGAGACCTCCGACTCGAACCCGATGAGGTGATTGTTGCGACTGGGCCGTTGTGGACTTATCGAGTCGAACTTAACCTATGAGGATACCCGGCGCGTCCGCTAGGATTTTTCTTCGTGTTGTTGACACGGAACTATGCCGGAGGACGCAGCTTTCGAGTGCGATTCCAGGCCCAAAAGAGAGATCTTTCTGGGTCTTACCTTCGTATTCGAAGAATACGGCATCCAGATGTGCCTAGTCGGCTGAACAATCCAGGTTCTTATGATGTAGAATTATCATGTATAGGAGAAGCAGGTTTTTCCTACCCGATTTGAGTTATTTGAGCTCCATACGAAAGAAATTTCGCGTCGGAAGAAAAACTACGCCCGTATGAAAAAGTTTTCATGCTCGGGATGCTGTGCCCATACGAAAGAGTTTTCGTGCATAGGGTATTTTTCTCTTGTTCGAAGAGGTCTTGCTTTGTGAACTGTTCATGGAAGAGTTGCTTTTATCCGAAGGAATTGCTATTCATACGAAGATGATTTCGCATTTGAACTTCCAATCGAAAAGAATTTGGTTTTGAATGACGAAAGCCATGACGTCATGGCGCACTCCTCTTCTCCCGATGGGACGTGACGGAGTGGCAGCAGAAAATGGCCCACCTTGTCAGCTTTTTGACCGGGAAACGAGACGTCGTTCCCGGTTTTTACGCGAGACGCGCAGTAAATGCGCACGATCTTCTGTTAAGATCGTGGCACGAAACAGCGCAGGCCGCCGCTTCGTTTCATCCTTACGCGTGGCGGCCGTGATGGGTGCCACGTAGCGCATCGTACGGCTGAGATTGCCTTGCCCCGTGTATAAATACGGGTGTTAACGCTGCGGTAAAACTTTCCCAGCTCTCTGTCTTCATCTTCTTCCTCGCGCCCATCTTCGTCTTCCCCGCGCTCGAGCTCTCGCTGCAAACAATGGCTGGCGGAAAGAAGCGTGGTGCTGCCGGTTCTGCATCCGGCGAACCTTCCGCGCAACCCGCGCCCCGCGCCGGCGACTGGCGTTCTCCCAACACCACCGCAAAATGCATCAAGGAGATGCAGCGGGAGGGGTTGCTGCCGGCGGAGACGGAGAAGCGAGTCCGCCTCGAGAAAAAAGAAGAGGTACCCAATCCTCAGTCGAACGAGCGCGTGGTCTTTGTGGACCACGTGACTCGGGGCCTTTCTTTTCCCCTTCATCCCTTCTTCCTCGGGTTGCTGTGTGTCTATGGCATACAGCTTCACGATCTCCCCCCGAACGCGGTGCAACACATTACGTGCTTCATCGTGTTCTGCGAATGCTATCTCGGCATTCGCCCGCACTGGGCGCTGTGGAAGGCGCTCTTCAAGGTCCGGATCTTCCGCGAGAAGTCGCGGGTGGAGTCCGAGCTAGGCGAACCGCTTCGCACCGGCGGCTTCGGGATCCAAGCTCGACAAGAAGGCAGCTACTTCAACATGCACTTCGTCGACTCCGCCCAAAGCTGGCGGAAAAGGTGGTTCTACGTCGTCGACAACAGCTCGGGTGGGATTGTAGAGTTCCACCCGTTCGCTGTTTTGACCAGGCGAAAGTCTTGGGGGCACAAGATGTCAACCGAAGAGACCCAGACTGTTGCGCCTTTACTCGCGAGAGTAGCTGCTCTTCGGGACCAGACCGCGGGAGTTTTGCTCAACGGGATGCATCTGGCGAGCATTTTTTTGAAGCGCAGGATCCAACCACTCCAACAAAGGCCCTCCGCCATGTGGGAGTATCAGGGCTCAGAAGATCCCAGTCGAGTAAGCCGCGAGGAACTTTCGAATGTAGAATTCGAGAAGAAAATCGCGGGTATCACCCGACTGAAGGTGGGAGAGAAATTCCCCGATTGCTCTGTTCAAGCCTTCGCCGCCTCAAATCCTCCCCCAGCCGAGGTTAGTTTCTTTCTCTTCTTTCGTCTTTGTGTTGTTCCTTTTTTCTCCGTTCAGAGTCCTAGTCGATAAGATTTTCCTTGTCTTCTTCTTGAATTTGCAGAGCCTAGCCATGGTGGACTGCTACCCGCCAACCACGGGGGAAGCCGCCTCAGAGCAAGTGTCGAGCCATCAAGACGGCGCGATTGACACCAGCGTCGCCAATGCCTCTTCGAGTTCAGAGCACGAGTCTTCGGATGACGTTGCGGACTCGAATGGCGCTCCGACGAAACGTCGTCGGGTAGATGAGGACGAAGCCACTTCCAAGGACAAATCCTTGGAAGCATCGCCCAGTCAAGCTCCTATCCGTGCGACTCCACTTCGCTCCCTTGCTCCTTCGCCTTCGTTCCCAATGATGACGCCCGCTTGGAACGCGGACTTGCTGGATGACGACGAGGATGACGAGTAAGTGTTTTTTCCTTAATCTTGGTCGAACATTTTCTGTGCTTCAATATCGATTGTTTCTATCTTTCGGTGCAGTCTACAGATGATCAGTCCTCGCAGGTACGCCGCTGCCGTTCCTCCCGAGAAGAGAAATAAGGCCAAGGATGCGGCTGAAACTCCCACCGCGGGCACCGTCCAAAACTCTCCCAGAGCGGCTCCTGAAGCTGCGACTGTGGAGCGTGGAGCCCCCAGCTTTGCCGTCAGGACTTCAGCTTCTAAGGAAGTGACGGATAGCTCCGCGGATCCTCTCTTCCGCGCTTCTGGCCAGGTAAACGTCATCTTACGTCTTCAAATTTTCTATCGGGTGCACGACAGTGCTCCCGATGGGAGTAGCCCCCGAGACTGTAGTCGATTGCAAGCGATCGGCTACATGCTCTGAGTCTAGTTCCTTTCTTCTTTATCTCTGTGTTTTTGTCGGGTGCACGGCAGTGCTCCCGATGGGAGTAGCCCCCGAGGCTGTAGTCGATTGTAAATAATCGGGTATAGACTCAAATTTAATCCATTTAACTCTTCCGTCTTCGTGCTTTTGCAGTCGCTCGTTGATTCTCTTGCGGCGATTGGTCGCCGCGTCGTTCTCGCTGAATCAGATTGCGAGTCCCTTCGAACGGACCGTAGCCGACTTCAAACTGAAAATGACCTCCTCAAGGATAAGTTCTATTATTTCTTTGTCTTCACTGTCCTGTGAATTCTTGATTTCTGATAAGCATCTTTTCGCAGCTCAACTTGAATTTTCGGAATCCGAAAGGGTCAAACTTTCTGAGCAGCTAACTGCTCGGGAAGCTGACCTGACGGCCGTTCGACAAGAGCTGGAGGCTTCCCGCATGCAATCAGAAGATTTTAATCGACAGCTTGCGGATGCGCGGAAGGCCCTGAAGGAGCAAGTTGAAGCTGGCAGTAAAGCCGACAATAATATTGTCGATTTCCTCCGTCCCCTCGCGGAACGTTTTGCGGGTAAGTGCATTTTGCGACTTCTGATATTTTATTCCACTGAACTTTGCTAAGTTCAGTCTTCTTTGTTCACAGGTCTTTTGGACGTCCCTCTAGAGATCCCTGGGCTCCAACGGGTGGACGTGCTAACCGACACACTTGCACAACTCAAGAGACATTCCGATGGAATTCTCTCTCTGATTAACGATGCCTCCCAGGCATTGGTGCGAGTGCATGGTCGCATCGTTGCCGGCGGCACTCCTACGCCTGTGCTAGATGATCTGCTGAAGTCTTTTTCGGAAGGCGGTCTTCTGGACGCCTTTGCAGTCGCTCAATCAGAGGCTGGCGCGAAGACTGCGATCCAATTTGCTCTGGCGCACGGAGTCGAAGGGTTGGAGGAGGCTTACTCGTCCATTCCAGTCGATCCTTCCACGGGCAAAAAGGTACGGCTCTCCCGTTTTGGCGAGCAAGCCGCCATTCTTGCTCGGAAGCTTTCTGAGATTTTTGCTCGGAAGAAGGGAGGGTCGACTGGCGCTAGTGGGAGCACCAATGTAGCCTCGTAGTTTTTTTCTTATTTCCTTCCTTGAATGTAATGAACCTTGGGATGTATTCCCGTACCTTTGTTGTCCTTGATCGAAGCATTTATCCTTTGGAATTTTTATTCTTTTTGTTTGTGCCTTGTCTCCCGATGGGAGTAGCCCCCAAGCGTGTTTAGTCAGATGTGCGACTAGAAACAACTTGAGTAGGGCATCTCACTTCTTTCCTTGTACTTCTTCCAGGCTACTGTGTGTGCCGCGGAAACTTCTGGTGGACGTGGTAATCCAGTAAATCCACTTGTGGCCGCCGTGGGCACTTTTGCTGGCCTCCGTCATAAGGTTCAGGAGGGTGAGCGTAGGCTGAAAGCTCTGCGCGGGGTGGCTGATGTGGCGATATCCAAACAGAAATTGGCGGCTGAGCGCGAACAATTTCTGATGGACGAACTATCTTCAGTCGCGAGGGAGTTGCTATGTAAGTGGTGCAGCCCCCGTGCATTTTTCCTCCTTTGTATTCTTCAGCTGACTAAGTGCGTCTGCTCTTCAGTTGTTAGACCGGATGTCAGGGAGGAAACGCAGTGGGTGGAAAACCACATTCACCAAGAAGCTAACAGCCCGAAACCTCATGCGAATAACTTCTGGTCTGATCGCAGTCGAGGGTTTGTGATGGCCACCTTGAATTCCGAGTTCTGCAGGCGAGAATTCTCGTGGGGTCTTTTCACGAGGTCTTGATCGCGATGAATGCAGCTTTTTATCCACTCGAAAGGGGTCCCGAAGACTGGAGCTATCTACTCAGGTTGTTTAGTCGGGAAGGGGAGATTCGCACGTGCGTACGCAAACAGATGACGTGCGGCGCGGTTGTGGCTCTCTTTTGTCCGAATATGGCATCCTGAGATAGATTTGAACTCCGTAGCTTGGCGCCCAGATTATGCAATCGAAGACATCACGCCGTTTTATGATGCTGTGCGCCCTGCAGCCGAGAAGATTATCCGAATGACCTCGGAAGAGGTAGATAGGGTCTTAGCGACTGAGAATGCTCAGCGTTTTGACTGATTGTCGGATGTGAATATCCTGTAAACTGTTTATAGTTTGTAAAAATTGTTGTAAGGTGTGTAACCTTGTATTTGATGATATCTCTTTGAGATGCTAAGTTTTTAGGTGTAGCCCCCGTGTGTGCTATGGGGTGTGTACCTGTGACTTTTAGCATGCAGTAAACAAGAAGCTTCGGGTAAATATGATGAGGAAATCATGTATTTTTATTGCAATGACTGAGAAGTCATGTATTCGAGCTACAAAATTGGCTAGTATAGCCTTATTGTTGTAGAAACAAGTAAACCTAGGGGTAGAATTTGCGGAGTTGTGCAATATTCCATGGATTGGAATAGATTCCTCCAGTCTCTGGATTCTTGAGCCTGTAGGCTCCTCCTGGGATAACTTCGTGTACGATGAAGGGTCCTTCCCAAGGCGGTTTGAGTTTGTGTCCTTCCTTCTGCTTGAGCCGCAACACTAAGTCACCTACCACGAATGACCTGTGGCGTATGCGGCGACTGTGATAGTTGCGTAGTGATTGTTGATAAACTGCGGATCTTGCGAGTGCGATGTCCCGCATTTCGTCGAGTGCATCCATATCTTCTGCAAGTGCTTTGTTGGAGGTTTCTTCGCTGTAGGCCACAACCCGTGGGGCGCTGAATCGAACTTCCTCGGGAAGGACTGCTTCCGCCCCGTATACCATAAAAAATGGTGTGTATTTTGTAGACCTGTTTGGGGTTGTCCGGAGGCTCCAGAGTACGGAGGGTAGCTCTTCTGCCCAATGCCCTGCTGCGGGGTGCAGACGGTCGAGTAATCGTTTCTTGATCCCAGCCGAAACTAAGCCGTTGGATCTTTCGACTTGTCCGTTCGTTTGCGGGTGGGCGACCGAAGAAAATTTGAAATTGATGCCTTTCTCATCGCAGAACTGCTGTGTTTCCTTTGTCGTAAAGTTTGTGCCGTTATCTGTAATGATGTCGTGTGGCACACCAAATCTGCATATGATGGAATCGAGGAACTCTACGGCGCATTGGGCGCTAGCCGAAGTTACTGGTCTTGCCTCTATCCATTTTGTGAATTTGTCGACTGCGACCAGCAGGTGTGTATATCCACCGGGTGTGGATCTGCGTAATGGTCCAACCATGTCTAGCCCCCACTGTGCAAAGGGCCAGGCGATGGGTATCATGTGCAACTCCGTGGCGGGTGCGTGCGGCTTTGGTGCGAATCGCTGGCAGGCGTCGCATCTATCGACCAGGTTTTTTGCATCGGTGGCTGCTGTTAGCCAGTAGAATCCTGCTCGAAAGGCTTTTCCCAATATCGCTTTCCAGCTAGCATGATGTCCGCAATCACCCTGATGTATGTCCCGGAGTAATTCCTTGCCGTCTTCGGGTGCGATGCAACGCTGGAGTATTCCCGAGATGCTTTGTTTGTATAATTCTCCGTTAACCACCCGAAAGGATTTGCTACGCCTGATTAGCTGTCGAGCCTCACGTGGATCGGCCGGGAGCTGTTTGTTTAGCAGGTAGTCGAGATATTTCTGCGTCCAGACTGGTTCGACCAGAAAAACTTGCCGTGATATGTTATGAGTAAGCTCGAGAAGCGCGATTTGCGGGCTGACCTCTGTTTCCATTGCTGCGGGTGTTTCTGCGGCTTTCTTCAGTTTGATCGATCTCTTAATCATCCGCTCGAAATATATCCCTGGCGGTATGGGTGTGTTCGTGGAACCCATGTTGGCCAGTCTGTCTGCTTCTTCGTTGCTAGATCTTGCAATGTGTTTTAGCTCGCACCCTTTAAAGCTTCCTTCGAGTAGGTTATACATGTCGCGATATGCAACCATGTTTTCAGCAATGGCGTCACATTCTTTCATCGTTTGCTGCACTAAGAGGTTGGAATCGCCGTAGACCATTAATCGGGTAGCTCCACAGGCGATTGCCATCTTCATCCCGTGCAATAGTGCTTCATATTCCGCGTCATTGTTCGATGCTGGGTCATCGGGTGGAAAATCCAGTCGCAAGACGTACTGCAGTTTGTCTCCACTAGGTGAGATGAGGACGATTCCTGCTCCTGCTCCTTCGTTTCTCTTGGATCCATCGAAGTACATTATCCAATTGCTCGTATACTCGGGTGGCCCGGGTGTTTGCAGCTCTGTCCATTCGCTGATGAATTCCACGAGAACTTGGGATTTGACTGCGTTGCGTCCAGCATAGGTGATGTCCCAGGCGCCCAGCTCGATGCTCCACTTTGCTATTCTTCCGGATGCCATAGGGTTGTTCATGATTGTCCCGAGTGACGCATCATTAACCACTGTGATGGCGTGTTCCTGGAAATAATGTTTGAGCTTTCGAGCTGTGAGAACAACCCCGTATGCGAGCTTCTGATAGTGAGGGTAGCGTTGTTTGCATGGCGAAAGTACTTCGCTGATGTAATATATTGGTCTTTGAACTCCGTATGCTTTGGCGTCTTCAGGTCTTTCGACTACGATCGCTGTGCTGATGACCTGGTTTGTAGCGGCTAAGTATAGGAAAAGTGGCTCCCTTTCTTGCGGTGTCGCAAGGATGCGCCTGCTTTGCAAGGACCGCTTCAGATCTGCGAACGCTTTTTTAGCTTCGGGTGTCCATTCGAATTTGTCCGTCTTCTTAAGTAATTTGTAGAAGGGTAACGCCTGCTCTCCCAATCGTGCGATGAATCTGCTCAGGGCTGCTAGTCGTCCTGCGAGCTGCTGTACTCCGCGTAGATTGGTTGGCTCCTTCATAGTCAATATGGCTTGTATTTTTTCCGGGTTGGCTTCAATGCCTCTGGCGGATACCAGGTACCCGAGAAGTTTGCCTGCGGGGACACCGAAAACGCATTTGGTCGGATTGAGCTTGATCCGATATGCGTTAAGGGCGTCGAATGTTTCTCTGAGGTCCTCGAGGAGTGTGTCCTCCACTCGAGTTTTGATGACTATGTCGTCGACGTACACTTGTACGTTTTTGCCGATGAGATTGGCGAGGCATCTTTGCATGCAGCACTGATATGTTGCGCCTGCGTTCTTCAGCCCGAAGGGCATTGTCGTGTAGCAGTATACACCGTGTGGTGTGATGAAGGCCGTCTTCTCCTCGTCTTCCTTTTTCATTCGGATTTGATTATATCCTGAATAGGCGTCTAGGAAGGAGAGACGCTGGCAACCTGCCGTAGAGTCCACGATCTGGTCGATTCGTGGTAGAGGAAAGTTGTCCTTGGGGCAGTGTTTATTTAGCGACGTGTAGTCGATGCACACCCGAAGGATATCCGTGTTTTTCTTGAGGACCAACACCGGGTTTGCTAACCAGGTGGATATTTTGATCTCCCTGATGAAGTTTGCGGCTAGCAATCTGTTTACTTCTTCACCAAGCGCTTTCTGCTTAGGTTCTGAAAATCGTCGAGTCGTCTGTTTGATGGGTTTGGCGTCAGGAAAGACTTCGAGTGAGTGCTCGGCAAACTCCCTGGGTATTCCTGGCATATCTGAGGGCTGCCAGGCGAAAATCTCCCAGTACTCACGGAGGAGTTTGACGAGCGCGCCTTCCTATGCTGGCGAGAGGGTTGTGGAAACCATCGCCGTCTTCGCGGAGTCTGTCGGGTGCACTTGGTGCTTGCGAGTTTCGCTGTTGGCGCTGAATTCCAGTTCGGGTGCGTTTTTCTTCGTGAGGGGCTTAACGGAGTGGTCCGTTGTTTTTGCTAGCTCTTGAAGTTCTTCTTGCATCCCGAAAGATTTTGCGATCTCATTAAATTCTATGTCGCACTTGTCCGATTTCTGGAAGTCTCCGTCGATGGTGATCACACCGTATTCGCCAGGTAGCTTGAGCTTCAAGTATGCGTAATGTGGCACGGCCATGAATCTGGCGAACGCTGTTCGACCAAGAATGGCGTGGTACTGTGAGGGCCAGTCGACGACTTCGAAGTCCAGGAATTCCCTTCTGTAGTTGCGTGGGGAGCCCAGTACAACTTCTAGGTTGATTGTTCCGAGTGGACGGATTGCCTTGCCCGGAACTATCCCGTGGAAGGATGTTTCTGATTCCGTTAGGCCGTCCAAATTTTTGTTCATTCGACGGAGTGTATCCGCGTAGATGATGTTGATGCCACTGCCACCGTCCATGAATACGCGGGCCAGGTCATAATTGCCAATTTGAGCTTGAATGACGAGGACGGCGTGTCCCGGCCGATAGACTCGTGGCGGGTGGTCTTCTTTCGAGAACGTGATTGGCTGGTCGGCCATCTTCAGGTACTCGGTCTTTGTTGGTGGCGTCTGCACTGCCATGCATATTTGTCTCGAGTTAGTCTTTTGAGCTCTGCGAGAGGGGCATACCTTCTGTATCATCCCGAGGAGTTGTCCATGCGGAGTCGGGTATGTATTTGCTCCCGCGTTTTGTTGTGGTGGCGCTGGCAATGCGGCGAGCGCCATGTTTGGGTTGGTCGGTGGAGGTGGAGGCGGTGGTAGCTGGAATTGTTGTCCCCCTCCTGGCAGAGGTGGATAGTTTTGGGTGGAAGCAAATCTTTTCTTGGCGAGCGCGTCCGAGATTTCGATGAATTTTCGGCAATCCTTGAGAAGGTGCGTTGCCTTAGTCTTGCCCGTGCGCTTGTCTGTGAACAGATGTAGCGAGCAGTACGCATCGAGGTCTTCCTCGGGTGATTTTTCTTCTGCCTTTGGTTTCCACTCGCGACTTCCACGACGACCGGGGTCGCGACTTCGCGTGTATTCTGCTGCCACTAGTTCTTCTCTATCATCGTGGTCGTAATATTTTCTTCTCTTCCTTCGTCCGTGGCGATCGTCCTCGTGTGCAGGTGATGATCCTCTTTCGTTGCGTACCGCGTCTTCTCCATTGGCCCATTTTTCGGCTATGACCATGAGCTCCCCGATGGTTTTGGGCGCGGCTCTGTCGAGCTCTTCTCGAAACGCGGTTCTTCTTGCTCCTTTGGCGAAGGCCTCAATCGCCACTTCTTCAGAGATTGTCCCTGCGGTGTTCCTGAGCGTGTTCCACCGCTGGATGTATTCTCGGGTGGATTCACCGCTTTTCTGTTTGCAGGCTCGTAGTTCTTCGATTGTAGCCGGCCTCTTGTAGGTCGACTGGAAGTTCTTGCAGAAATTACGGTGTAAGTCATCCCATGATGCGTAGCAAGATCGTGGTCTCCTTTCCAGCCAGCTGCGGGCTGCTCCGGCTAGGTGCAAATTGAGGTATTGCATAGCCGTGTTCTTGTTACCACGTTGGCATTTTACTGCCGTGAGGTAGTCGCTCAACCATTGAGAGGGCTCGAGTGAGCCGTCGTACTTCGTCACTTCCGTGCTGAGCTTGAATCGCTTGGGTAGGGGCGCCTCGCGGATACTACGGGCGAAACATAGTGCGCCGCAGGTTTCGTCGTCCGAAGAGCCGGATGATGATCGGTCACGATACCTTGACGCCCTTGCTCTATCCACTTTGTTTTGCGCGATGTCCGATCGCGCGTCCCGTTCGGGTTGATCGCGATCGGCGTTCTTCCGTGGTTCCTTGCTTCGTTTGTGTGAACGGCTGCCGCGGTGTCGCGAGCTTTTTTCTCTCGAGCTGTCGTCGCCGCTGCTTCGACTGTCATCACGGCGACGGGCTTCTTTCCCTCGGCCACGACGTGGCGACTTGTCTTTTCTTGGGGAGGAGCTTCTGTGCCTGCGGGGCGTTTCTTTGTCCTTATCCTTCTCCAGTCGCTCCTTCTCCAATTGTTCTTTGCGATCGTGAGAGGCGAGCCTCGCGGCCGCCAACCCTAGACCTTTGCGAATATGCTTGTATTGTTCCACCCGGGGATCGCTATCCGTCGACTGGTTCATCTGCATGTAGGTTGCTGCGGCTAGGATCGCGACGGCTGGGGTTTGCGGGTAGACGTTGCCATCGTCGTCGACCCTCATGAAAGAAGACGTGGTAGACCTGTTGGTTCCAGCCATAGATTCGTGGTCCCTCGTCGACGCTGCAGGTCCCTTCCCCCTAGGTCGGGTACCGACTGAAGGTGCATGGGATAGCTCGGCTCGATGTAGGCTTGATTCATCCGCCGCTCTCCTGCGACGTGCTAGATCTGCTCGGGCATCCTTGATGTTTGAGGCCGCCCTCACTAGGTGATAGTGGTAGGCGGTTAGGTCTTCCTGTGTTGCTCCCGCCGCAGGTGGCTGGCTTTTTCGCATGGATTCCTTGGCTCTTTTCCAGGCTTCCCGCGACACGCCGATTATATCGCGCTCAGTCGCGCTATATTCAGTTTCCGAGGGCTGTTCCGACCCTGCCATGCAGACTTGGGCCAGTTGTGGTCCGTGTGTCCTAGGCGTAGATCGGAAAGCTTTCCGCACCCGAGAGGGTTCCTCTGTCGAGAGGGTGTGGTAGTCGACTGCGTTGTAGCGGATGGACTCGCCGCTTTTCCCTGTAGGAAAGCGCGAGTTGGCGGTTCCAGATTCGGTTTCAGATTCATCTGAGAAGTGGAGGATCCCGTCTCTGTTCGCCATGAAGTTGAAGCTCCCGAACGTCAGGGTGACGCTCTTCTCCAGTTCCTCGAACGCCGGACGTGATTCCGGCGAGTGAGGCGTGACCACGACAGATCCGATCCGTATAGGATTGTTCGGAGCCGTAGCCGTTGGTTTCCAACGGGAGTTGGACGTCGATGAAGCCGAAGATGCCGGTGATCCAGCGCCCGCGTTTCCCACAGACGGCGCCAATTGTCGAATCCCTGACTCGACAAGTCCCTTAGGTGACCCTATCGGGTTTCGATTAGGATAACTCATGAGCGCTGGTGAGATCGTCGGCTAGACAGGGGGCGAGATTTACCCAGGTTCGGGGCCCTCGTAGAGGTAAAACCCTTACTCCTACCTCTTGTCGATCTGTATTGGATGATTAGATCGGTTACAGGTTGCTCGAATCGAGAGTAGATCTCGAGTTCCGAGGCTTTTTGGTCGTGCGGTATTACTTGGTCCTCTCCTTGAGGGCTCTCCTGGCTTTATATAGATGGCCAGGTCTCGAGTCCTACCTGGAGAGGATTCAAACCCTAGCTAGGTCGGTTACAAAACTACCTAACTTAACCCGCAAGTTTAGTGCGGGTGGGCTTCTGGTGGGCCTTCTGGAGTCTTCCAAGGGCGCCTCTTCTTGGGCCTTGACATTGGGCCTGAGAGGGGGTGTCCTTACCCGCAGGGTCCAAGATCTATGTCTTCGTCAGCCGGTATATTTTTGATATGTTGGACCAACTTTGGCAAAGCCAGAATGTAGAGTTATCCTTCGGATCCTATCAGTAAAACACTTAGGTCCAAATTATAAATCATCTCTTCCCGCCTTATCGGCATGTGCGGAATATGTACCGGCTGAATGGACAGAAAGGGATATGCTCCTTTCTGGCCCATTGTTGCGCGAATGCGCTCTTCCGGGATTATCCCTGTTTCGTCCGTTATCATGCCCTTTGGAATGAGGCGGAGTTCTTCTCCTTGGCCTTTCCTTATTCCTAGGGGGAGTACGGGATCTCTCACGCCTGTGAGGAATATCGTATAGTCTGGCTTTTTCAGCAGGGCGACTCGGAGGCGGCATTGCTTTTCCATCCTTCTGGTTCTGTTCTTCCCGATCACGGGCGTGGACTCCACCTTTCGGCGGATGGGGTCTTGTTCTGGACGCTGCAACCTTGTTATCGGGAATTTTCTTGTCCTTTTTCGGATCTCCTTTCTTCTCGTTTGAATTGCCTGAATCTCCAGGTTCTCCAGGTCCAGGTGCTCCAATGACGCACGTGGTTGTTTTACATAGGGTTGAGTCGTCATGCAACTTCCCTGATCTTGCCTGCCCTCGCTGTTGTTGTTGCAATGCTTTTCCTGAGAAAGCATACACCCCTTGGAGTTTTTCGTCATTGGAGTACAGATCATCATTGAGGATGGCGAATGCAGCTTCCGCGTTTTCTGCTGCGGTTTTGTATATAGGTTTGCCCCTGGCATTGATGACGTTTACTTGCTTTTGCCAGGCAGGGTTTTGGAACCGCTCCTTTGGCTGCAATACTTCCGGTCTTACAATTCCGGGTAACCGTGTAGGTTTTATGCCAGATCTATTCTTTCTCTCGTACTCCTCAATTTCTTCCTGCTTCAACTTAATGTCAGCCTGGGTTTGCAGGAGATTTTCCCAAGTTCTGAATAGATGTTGTTGTTGCCTTTGGAGAGCTTGTCTCCTGGCTTCCAGCACTTCAGGGGGTTCGTGGGGTCCCGCTTGTGTTTGGAGTAAATTCTGTTCGTCCTGTTCTGACATTGGTGGAACATGGATTTCCTTCGTTTTCTTCTCCGCGGACTTGACCCCGCTTCCTCCTCCTACTTCCAGGTTTTTGTTGGTGGGATCCACCAGTTTTTTCTTCCGAGTTTGTACTGGAGTTTCTTGGCAGCCTTATTTCTTTTCTTGGAAGATGGAGGTTTTTTACCAGGTTCCTCTTCTGTCAATTCCTTGACATCAGGGTAAATTGGACTGGTTTCACCGTCCTCTCTTTCCTCATCTGGCGGAGGTGTTTGAGGGTCTTCCTGACTTTCAGCATCCGAGTTATCAGTTGGTTTTCCCATAAGCACTTCATGGAGTCCCTCTTGAAGATATTTGACCTTTCTCTTGAAAGCATCTCCATCGTCGTCTTCGGAATCGAGGTCATCTCATCCGGGTTCCGACTCTAATCTCACCTCAATGGAGGCTAGCACAGAATCGGCTTTCGAGTTCGTCGTCGTATCGACGGATGTCTGATCTTCCACCTCTACTGTGGGATTGTTTTCTTCTGCCTTTTTCACGAGATTGTTTTCGTCCATGTTTTCGGCGATCTCGGATTGCACCATACCAATAAAGTGCGATCTCGTTGTAGGCATCTCCTTAGAGGCAACAATTTGTGCAGAATATTGGCGATCCGAGCAAAATCCGACATCATAGTTTTCTTCAATTGGGTATAGGGCGGTTGGGATAAATCTACTTCCACCATAGAATCCCATTGCTTCTGCAGTTAATCCGATAAAGATGTTTGCAGATCCAATCGATAAAACGCAGGCACTTACCAGATGATTCCGTGCTGACATGTACGATCCATTGTCGAGGAAGCGCCCGACGTCGTTGTCGAATTCCAAGCTTCTGACAGTTATGGTACTGCCGATTCCGCCGAGTATCCCCGATCTAAACATAATGCCTGACGTCGCTGGCCCCACGGTGGGCGCCAAATGTCGAGACATCATAGTAGGGTTCATAGACGGGGGTTCCATGAGGCCTACAGGTAAAGACATGGGGGGAACGTGGTAGTATGACAACCAGGGACACCAAAGTTTACCCAGGTTCGGTACGTCGCGATTAGGCGGCGTTCCTACTCCTGCAATCTCACTAAATCAGGGCTGAAGCCTGAAGTATACAAAGTACAATGTGAGTTAGGGTTTGCTAACTCGACGAGGATCAACTTCTCGGCGAGTTGGCTTCTAGCTAGTTCTCTGTTGTCTTTCTTGTCTCCCATCCGGCTTTATATAGATAGCCGGGTTAGGGCTTAAAGAAAGGAAACCTAGAAGACTACGGTAAGTTCTAACTTGGAAGGCAAGAATCCGCCTTCTACTCCAAGACGCACCACGTGGGCCATGGTCCGGGTTCTTCTAGAATCCGGCTTCTGCGCGTTAGCTTACTGGGCTGCCTAATGGACTGTGATCCATTACCAATCAGGTCACCCTGGTAATCCGGCTCTTTAGGAAAATACCGGATATACCCCTAATCCGTATATATCCGACAAGGAGGATCCTGTTTTCGATTAAAAACCTTTGCCTGATGATCTTAAATATGCTTATATTGATGATAAGAAAATATATCCTATTATAATTAGTGCTAAAATTTCAGGTGAAGAAGAAGGAAGATTATTGGCAATATTGAAGAAACACCGTGGAGCTATTGGATATACTCTTGATGATTTGAAGGAGATTTCTCCCTCTATATGTCAGCATGTTATTAATATTGAACCTGATGCAAAGCCAGTAGTTGAACATCAATGTTGTTTAATTCCTAAGATGAAGGAAGTGGTAAGAAATGAGGTATTAAAACTCCTTGATGCTGGTATTATTTTTCCTATTGATGATAGTAGATGGGCGAGCCCTGTGCATTGTGCCCCTAAGAAGGGAGGAATGAATGTTGTGCCTAATGAAAATAATGAGTGTATTCCTCAAAGAGTAGTAGTCTGTTATAGAATGTGTATTGATTTTAGGAAAGTTAACAAGGTTACTAAGAAAGATCATTATCCTTTGCCTTTTATTGATCAAATGTTAGAGAGGTTGTCTAAGAGAACTCATTTTTGCATCCTTGATGGTTATTCTGGGTTTTCTCAAATTGCTGTTAGGAAGCAAGATCAAGATAAAACAACCTTTACTTGTCCTTATGGTACTTATGCCTATAGACGTATGCTTTTTGGTTTGTGTAATGCTTCTGCTACGTTTCAAAGATGCATGTCTGCTATTTTTCATGATTTTTGTGAAGAGATTGTGGAAGTATTCATGGACGATTTCTACGCCTATGGGACTTATTTTGATAATTGCTTGCACAACCTTGATAAAGTTTTGCATAGATGTGAGGAAAAAATCTTGTTCTTAACTGGGATAAATGCCACTTTATGGTGAATGAAGGAATTGTTCTTTGACATAAAATTTCTGAAAGAGGTATTGAAGTTGACAGAGCTAAAGTGGAAGCAATAGAGAAAATGCCATGTCTCAGGGATGTTAAAGGTATTCGTAGTGTTCTTGGTCATCCTGGTTTTTACAGGAGGCTTATTAAAGATTTCTCTAAAATATCAAAGCATCTTACTAACCTTCTTCAAAAAGATATACCTTTTGTTTTTTATGATGATTGTAAGGAAGCTTTTGAAACTTTAAAGAAGGCTTTAACTACTGCTCCTATTGTTCAACCACCTGATTGGAATTTACCTTTTGAAATTATGTGTGATGCTAGTGGTTTTGCTGTAGGTGCTGTTCTTGGACAGCGAGTAGATAAGAAGTTGAGTGTTATTCATTATTCTAGTAAGACTCTTGATGCTGCTTAAAAGAGTTATGCTACTACTGAAAAAGAGTTCTTAGCTGTAGTCTTTGCTTGTGATAAGTTTAGACCTTATATTGTTGATTCGAAGGTTACTATTCATACTGATCATGCCGCTATTGGATACCTTATGGAAAAGAAAGATGCTAAGCCTAGGCTTATTAGATGGGTGCTGCTTTTGCAAGAGTTTGATTTTCATATTATGGATAGGAAGGGTGCTGAAAATCCTGTTGCTGATAACTTGTCTAGATTGGAAAACATTGCTTTTGACCCTATCCCTGTTAATGATAGTTTTCCCAATGAACAGTTGGCTGCAATAAAGGTAAAATCCCAAGATAGTCCATGGTATGTTGATTATGCTAACTTGGTTGTTTCAAAGTATTTGCCTCCAACATTTACAACTCACCAAAGAAGAAAATTCTTCTCTGATTTGAGGCATTATTTTTGGGATGACCCACACTTATATAAAGAAGGAGTAGATGGTGTTATGAGAAGATGTGTTCCAGATCATGAACATCGTGAAATATAGAAAAAGTGCCATGGTAGTGCTTACGGAGGACATCACGCTAGAGACAGAACCGCATAGAAGGTTCTACAATCAGGTTTCTATTGGCCTACTCTCTTTAAAGATGCACGTAAATTTATTTTATCTTGTGATGAATGTCAAAGAGTTGGTAATATTTCTAGACGTAATAAAATGCCTATGAGTTATTCTCTTTTTATTGAACCTTTTGATTTTCGGGATTTGACTTTATGGGTCATTTTCCTCCTCCGAATGGTTACACTCACATTCTTGTTGTTGTTGATTATGTTACTAAGTGGTTAGAAGCTATACCTACAAAAAGTGTTGATGGTGAGACCTCTTTAAAAATGCTTAAAGATGTTATTTTCCCTAGGTTTGGTGTGCCTACATATCTTATGACTGATGGAGGTTCTCATTTTATTCTTGGTGGTTTTAGAAAAATCCTTTCTAAATATGATGTTAATCATAGAATTGCCTCATCTTATCATCCTCAAACCAGTGGGAAAGTAGAGCTATCTAATAGAGAAATTAAAATCTATCTTGCAGAAGACTGTTAATAAATCTAGGAAGAATTGGTCTGATAAGTTGAATGATGCTTTATGGGCCTATAGAACTGCTTATAAAAATCCTATGGGTATGTCTCCTTATAAAATGGTTTATGGAAAAGCTTGTCACTTGACTTTAGAATTATAACACATAGCTTATTGGTTAGTGAATGAACTTAATAAAGATTTTAAACTTGCTGGTAAGAAAAGAATTTTTGATTTGAATCATCTAGATGAATGGAGATGTGAAACTTATGAAAATGCTAGACTCTTTAAAGAGAAAGTTAAATAATGGCATGATAGGAGAATCCTTAAAAGAGAGTTTCATGTTGGTGAGGAAGTTCTATTGTATCGGTCTCGTCTCAGATTTTTTGTAGGAACATTACTCTCGAGAAGGGAAGGCCCATATGTTATTGAAGAAGTGTATCGTTCGGGTGCAATCAAAATTGCTTCCCTCAAAGATAACACTACACAATTGGTAAATGGGCAAAGAATCAAACAATATATTTTCGGGGATTCTTATGATGAAGATGTTGATTTTATTCAAGTAATGAATCCGGAGAAGTTCATTAGAGGGAAGATTCCCGAATCTGCAGAGTCTGTTTTCGAATAGGTAACAGTTCTGTTAAGAAAAAGTTTGCGGATTACTTTCCAAGTTATAAATTATTGATTTTTGGAAAATATGAAAAATACCGAGCCGAAGAAGGGTAGGATATGGCACCACACCACCTGGGGGCGTGGGCCCACCCCTGGCCGCGCCACCCTATGGTGTGGGCGCCCCGGAGCCCCTCTCTGACTCGTTTTTGACCTGGAATTTCTTTTCGTTACGTATGTTTCTGATATTTAACCCCCGGACCCCCGAGGTACGTATCATCTTCTCATCGTGTTTCTGTTTCAACATGTTTCTGCCAGGATCTGTTTTCAGTTTTAGAAGCACCATGGTCTCCACCAACAACAACAAAAGGAATGGACCGAAGGAATATGATCTCCAAGACCGGAAGCCGGAGGTGGAGATCGAAAGTGGAGCTGGAGGAGATGTAGAAGAAAAACCGCGAGTGCATCCACGCGCCTCCATCGCAAGCATTGGAGTGGCTGCAAAACCTTCCAAGCAAATGACAAGGATGAGCACAGGAGGGAAGGCCCCACGTCACTACTTAGCTTCAAGAACACCACTTTCAGGCATAAAGAAACCTTTCCGTACTTTAAATCATGAGTGTCAATCTAGGAGGTTACCCGAGGCAAAGTTGCATTCTTGCTGGGATATGGATCGTTTGAACAGTGCAGATGAAGAAAGCTCTCGACCTAAGGAAGTGTGGGGAAAATCTTGATGGATGGAATTCACCGTCTGACAAGCACGCAAACTGTATTGAGCACAATACGGAGATGATGCGTATGCTTATGTTCGCAATTGAAGATCTGAAGAAATCAACAAAGAATTAATTCGTCATTGGTATTGGCATCCCCTTGGCTTGTTCCAAGCTTGGGGGAGTGCCACTGTATCACACCTTTATCTTTCACCTTTTTACCTTTTTAGTAGAGTCATATCATGAGTAGAGAAAATATCATATAGTATGGTTTCCAGTATGGAAGTATCACTCTTTAGTTGGTTATCGTTGTATCCTTTGGTTTGAGTTGCCGTAATGAAATATTAATGAGAAGTTTCATCATCTACTTCCTACATTTTATTTTAATTTGAATTCTTTTATATGGTTGATCTTGTTATTAGTATTGGTATCAATGTTGGATGATGAAGTTAATCTAGTTGGTTTTGGCAAACTTAGCATTAGTTGTAGCAACAATACGATAAGACTTAAGTAGAAAAGAGGGAGTTGCATGTAGATATATTCCATGATCTTTCTTTCTTGTTATCTCATAATCTTAGTATTCTCAAGTAAGATTGTTTGTACCTTCAAGTAAGATTGCATGATTGGTTTTATCATATATGTATTTGTTTGTTTTCCCTCAACTCTTATGCTTGCTATCCAACCTTGATAGCCAAAAACCTGTACTGAGAGGGAATGCTTCTCATGCATCCAAAAATTGAGCCCCAAAACCATGCTATTTGTGTACACCATACCTACCTATATGTGGTATTTAACTGCCACTCCAAGTAAATTTCTTGTGTTCTACCTTTAAAACCTTCAAAATTACACCTGCTTTTGTGCTCCTGTTTTAGCTCATGAGGACATAAATAGAGAATCTTTATCTCACTTGTTGACTGGACTTTACACACTTGGACTAGTGGCTTGATCCTCTTATCCAAATGATAAAAGAGCTGGCAGTGGGGTGCCCATCCCCAAATAATAATACAAATTCTCTTCACTATTTTTGCCCCTGATTTCTCAGTCAAAGCATAATTCTGTAAACAAAAGAGAAAGAGGGATGACCTTCTATACTTGTTGCGTCCTTCTATGGGAGCCGCTCTTAAAAAGTCTACTTGGCTTGTGATGTACCGTATTGTTTGTTTACTATTCGTTGAAATAAACATACACACCTACCTCTAAAATTTAGACACTCCTCCATGGTATGTGATTGTTGGCAGGCACCCAAGGATTCCGTTAGCCATGGTTTGCGTAATAAGTTTGGGAGGAGTATCATATATTTTATGCTCCCTATATGTTTATCAAATGAACAGCTCTAGCACATGAGTGATCCCTGGTTCTCTCTATGAAGGGCCTATCTTTTACTTTTATGTTGAGTCAGTAAACCTACTCCTTTCTGTCTTAAGCAAGCATTTGAGATGTTGTGATCCATTCATCTATATGTTGATTTACTCAATCATGTTCTTTATTATTCCTTCTTTAGTGCAAATGCTTTTATTTGTTTGAATACCACTTTGAAAGTTACCAATATCTGCAAACAGACTGTTATAATTGAGCATGATAAACTCTGCAATATAAGCTCTAATATAAAGACTCTGATCGAAAGATAAGTACACTGTTAATTGTTCTCTAACCAAGAACGAAGTTTACCTTTACCAGTAATGATTTTCCTTTGCACCTTTATTGTGATTTCCTCTACTTGTTTCAAGTTTGATTATATGAGAGGAAGTTGATGTCTAAAATGACTTGTTCTTTGTTAGATATGATGTTTGATGCTGGCAAAGCGTGTTGGGAACCCCAAGAGGAGGGTGTGATGAGCACAACAGTAGAAGTTTTCCCCTTAGTTAAGAATCAGGGTTATGAATCCAGTAGGAGAAAGATAATCTTCGGAAGGTTGATGCCACTGACGGTGGTGTTGGCGCTTCACCGGTGTCATCAACAACATGGAGCGTGCACACAACACAATCAAAATACTTTGCCCCAATGGTACAGTGAGGTTGTCAATCTCACCGGTCTTGCTGAAAACAAAGATTAGACGTATAGTGTGGAAAAATAGTGTATGCTTGCAGGAAGTAAAGAGAGCAGGAAATCGTTGTGGTTTGTTTAACGGTGTGGAAAAATGGACCGGGGTTCGTAGTTTCACTAGTGGTGTCTCTCTATAAAAGATAGCATGTTGGGTGAATAAATTACAGCTGGGCAATTGACTAATAGAGGTTGCACCGTAGTGCACAATATGACATGAAGATTACTATGCTATTTAGTGCGGGCATTTCCACAAGATACATAGACCGGCATCCATCTGCATCTATGACTAATAATCCACCCTCAGGTTATCATCCGAACCCCCTCAGGTATTAAGTTGCAAGCAACAGATAATTGCATTAGACCAAGTGTGTAATGTAAGCAATGATTATGCACGCGGGCACTCTCACCGTTGTTTTCTCTCTAATGGCAACAACACATCCCCCCTTCACGTTTCTGTCACTCGAGCAAGGCAACAAGGAGGCATGAACCAACTATCGAGCATAAATACTCCCTCTTGGAGTCACTAACAATTACTTGGCTAGAATAACCACTAGCAACAGAGACCATGCAAGATCACAAATAACAAATGCAAATAAAGACTATAATCAACTTGGCATAAGGTCAATATTCATCGGATCCCAGCAAACACAACACAAAGAATTACATAAGATCAATCTCGATCATCATAGGCAGCTCACGAGATCTAAACATGGAGGCATATGAGGAGAATACAACCATCTAGCTACAACTACGAACCCGTAGTCCAAGGATGAACTACTCACACATCACTCCGGAGGCAGGCATGGTGACGAAGAGGCCTCTGGTGATGATCTCCTCTCCGGCAGGGAGCCGAAAACAGCTTCAGAACCCCCCTGATCTGGGGTTGACGGTGACGGCGGCTGCGGAACGTTTTCGGGGATTTTGATCAGGTGCCTAGGATTTTCCATCCGGGGGGGCTTAAATAGGCGAAAGGGAAAGGCGGCGGCACTCCAGGGGGCCCACACCCCTAGCTGGCGTGGCCAGGGGGCCGCGCCACCCTATGTTGTGGCCCCCCTGCTGCCCCTCTTCGGTTCCTCTTCGGTCTTTTGGATGCTTCCGGGGAAAATAGGACTTCTGGGCTTCGAATTTTTCCAATTCCGAGAATATTTCTAGAACAACTTTTCTGAAACTAAAAAACAGTAGAAGACAGGGAACTGGCTCTGTGGCATCTTGTTAATAGGTTAGTTCGGAAAACTTATAAAAATGCTATAAATAAGGGAGAAAACATGTAGCAATTGGCAAAATATGATCATGGAGCATCAGAAATTAGGGATACGTTTATGACGTATCAAGCATCCCCAAGCTTATTTCCTACTCGTCCTCGAGTAGGTAAACGATAAAACAGTAATTTCTGAGGTGACATGCTACTAACACAAACTTGATGAATCTAATGTAAAAGCATATGCACGATGAGATCACAAGACTTTAAACACATGCATGATAAATAAAAATTTAATAATAAAGCATAGAAATTACTTTGCATCACGAAAAGTAACTCAAATAAAGGATCATGAATAATAATGCAAATAAAGGTAAACGTTTGTTTCAGGTATAGAGAAAGCATGGCAAAGTGATATTTTGATAGTCCTTAAGAGTGGGGCAAAACGTAAATGCCAGGACACCTTCAAAGTTCAAGACGAAGACTAGAACAAATAATATCACATCATGAAGTTATTATTGATGCTTATGGGACAAATGCACATAGAACTCAAAATGGAAAAAAAATGCTCTCTCAACTGTGCATAAAGTTAGAAGATGGAGACTCAACATAAAAGTAAAAGAAAGGCCCTTCAGAGAGGGAAGCAGGGATCACTCATGTGCTAGAGCTTTTATTTTATTAAACATAGGTATTAAAAGTTTGACACTTCTCCCATCCATCTTTCACAAACCATGGCTAACCGAATCCTCGGGTGCCTACCAACAATCACATACCGTGGAGGAGTGTCTATATTTTGGGAGATGTATGCTAATGTCAACGAATGGTAAACAAACAATACAATACGTCACAAGTCAACTGGAATCACAAGAGCGTCTCCCATGGTGAAGTACGCAACTAGTGTAGAAGGTCATCCATCTTTCTCTTTTGTTTACACAATTATGATTTGACTGATAAATCAGGGGCAAAAATAGTGAAGAGAATTTGTATGCATTAATTTGGGGTTGGGTACCCTGCTGCCAGCTCCTCTATCATTTGGATAAACGGATGAAGCCACTAGTCCAGGGTGTGAAATCCAATCAACAAGTGAGATAAAGATTCTCTATTTACGTCCTCATGAGCAAAAATCGGAACATAAAGCAGGAGTAAGTTTGAAGGTTTTGAATGTAACACATGAGCAATTTACTATGGAATGGTAGTTAAATACCACATGTAGGTAGGTATGGTGGAAAAAATGGGAAAAACTTTGGTTTAAGGGAGTTTGTATGCACGAGTAGAGCTCATACTCAGTACAGGTGGAGTCTAGCAAAAGACTGGGAGCGACAAATCAAGAGAGCATAAGAGCCAAAATCATGCATAGTGAAATAAGCATCATTAATTAAAACATAAGCAATATCACAAGTTCAAAAAATAAGTGGTCATGGAGGCTATTCGTTACTGGTTTGTAGTCATAAACATGGTGTGAGCATGCACCAAGTCAACCAAATAAAACATTCGAAAGAGAATACCATATATTGGTGCTTTACTATGACAAGAACAACTCATGAATCTTTCAATACATATTAAAAACTCTCAGATATTTGAGGATAATCATGCTACTCAATAACCACAAGGATTTAAAACTAAAATAACATTTAGCATGTCATGAAAAAGTCCTAGCCACAGTCTATACAAGCTTCTACTAGTACTGTCATAAATTCTACTTCAATCAGCAGTTTTCTTTTGTTTCTCCCAACAAGCACCATACAAAACATGCTTTAACAAAAATAATATTTATGATACAGCAAGAAAACATGAGAGTACTCACATAATACTACTAAAACTAACATCTCTAATAAGAGATGCATGAAAAACAGGAGCTGAAAAAATGCATCAGCTAGACAGAGATTAAGAATACAACGTATTCTCAAGAAAAAGCGGAGCGTGTCACTCTCCAATAAAAGAATGCTGGGGTCCAACCAATCTTATTATGAAATTAAAAACAAACTGAAATCAAAATAAAAAGCAAACTGAAAAAAAGACGCTCCAAGTAAAGCACATAAGATGCGACCGAATAAAAATATAGTTTCACTAGAAGTGACCTGATAATTTGTTGATGAAGAAGGGGATGCCTTGGGCATCCCCAAGCTTAGACGCTTGAGTATTCTTGGAATTTGCTTGGATGTACCACGGGGCATACCCAATCTTAGGGTTTTCACTCTTCTTGATCACATCATATCATCCTCTTCTCTTAACCCTTGAAAACTTCCTTCACACCAAAATTCTCACAATCTTCATTAGCAACATTAGTGCAGTTGAAATAATAAATTCGCATGGTTAAGTTTCAACAGAAGTCTAACACTCAAAAACACATTAGCTACTGTAAAAACTTCTTTCAAAACTCTTTTTCTCATAATAAAACCAAAAGAAAGAGATTAAGATGCAAATGCGATAAATGGCAGAAATCTGTCAAAAACAGAACATCAGGTAAATATCGATTTTTTAAAAAATCTTCTGTTGCTCAAATAAATAAGTAGTCTTCTAGAAAAAGTTGAGTATATAACTCAGGATTAAGCACAAAAAATCTCAGGTGATTTTCAATTTTCTGTGATTTTTAACGGAATCTACAATGGACAGCAGAAATCTGTTTCCTGCGCAGAAATCCGAAATATAGGCTCAACTTTCCACTAGTGGCTTTACTTGGCTCAACGAAAACTCAAAATAAAAGATACATCGGGGTTTCTAAGGAAATATGTAGCACCCAGGGGCAAGCACACCAAAGAAAACAAAATAAAACTGAATGAAAACAGAGAAATAAAACGGGTTGTCTCCCGGTAGCGCTTTTCTTTAAAGCCTTTCAGCTAGGTAGCTTCATCTTCTTTCTAGGAAAGTGTTCCAAACCTTTATTGAGGGGAAGTTGATATTTAATACTCCTGTCTTTCATATCAATAACAACACCAACAGTTCTAAGAAACGGTCTTCCCAAAACAATATGACAAGACGCATTGCATTCAATGTTCATAACAACAAAATCAACAGGGGTAAGGTTATTATTAACCATAATAAGAACATCATCAATTCTACCAAGAGGTTTCTTCTTAGCATTATCAGCAAGATGAACATCCAAATAACAGTGTTCCAACGGTGGCAAATCAAGCATATCATAGAGCTTTTGAGGCATAACAGAGATACTAGCACCAAGATCACACAAAGCATTGCAATCAAAATCATTACTTTTATCTTAATGATAGGCTCCCAACCATCATCTAATTTTATAGGGATAGATGTCTCCAGTTTCAACTTTTCTTCCCTAACTTTCATGAGAGCATTGGTAATATGTTTAGTAAAGGCCATATTCATGGCACTAGCATTGGGACTTCTAGCAAGCTTTTGTAGGAACATAATAACTTCAGAGATATTGCAATCATCAAAATCAATATTATTATCATCAAAAGTAATGGAACCATTATCTCCCACATCTCTAAAAATTTCAGCACTTTTATCAGAAGTAGTTTCAGCATTTTTAGGAAATTTAGCATGTTTCACCAAAGGAGTAGGGACTTTATTAACACCAACTACTTTACCATCGATAGTAGGAGGTTTACTAGCACTTGGAACTTTAGTTGTACTAGTTGTTGTGATAGTACAAACTCTAGCAATATTATTATTTTCAGCTAGTTCTTCTTCTCTTTCCCACCTAGCACGTAATTCAACCATCAATCTAACATTATTGTCTATTTGAACTTGGATGGCATTCAAAATTTTATTTTGTTTAACATCTTGTGGCAAAACCTTCAGTTTTAGAAGATCAACATCAATAGCAAGGCTATCTACTTTAGAGGCAAGAACATCTATTTTACCAAGCTTTTCCTCAACAGATTTATTAAAAGCAGTTTGTGTACTAATAAATTCTTTAAGCATGTTTTCAAGATCAGAGGTAGAGCTTTTATTATTATTGTAGGAGTTGCCATAAGAATTACCATAACCATTATTAGGAGGGTAGGGATTATAATTATTTCCACCAAAATTATTTCTATAAGCATTGTTGTTAAAATTATTATTTCTAATAAAGTTTACATGAACATGATCTTATTGAGCAACCAAAGAGGCTAAAGGAACATTATTAGGATCAACTTGAGCTTTACCATTAACAAGAATAGACATAATAGCATCAAGCCTTTCACTTAAAGAGGAGGTTTCCTCAACAGAATTTACCTTCTTACTTTGTGGAGCTCTCTCAGTGTGCCACTCTGAATAATTTATCATCATATCATCAAGAAGCTTTGTTGCATTACCCAAAGTGATGGACATAAAGGTACCTCCAGCAGCTGAATCCAATAGGTTCCTTGAGGAGAAATCCAGTCCTGCATAAAAGGTTTGTATAATCATCCAAGTAGTCAGTCCATGAGTGGGACAATTCTTCACCATAGTTGTCATTCTTTCCCAAGCTTTAGCAACATGTTCATTATAAAATTGCTTAAAATTCATTATGTCACTTCTCAAGGATATAATCTTTGCAGGAGGATAATATTTTCCAATGAAAGAATCTTTACACTTAGTCCATGAATCAATACTATTTCTAGGCAAAGATAGCAGCCATTCTTTAGCTCTTCCTCTCAAGGAGAAAGGAAATAATTTTAGTTTAATAATATCTCCATCCACATCTTTATATTTTTGCATCTCACATAGCTCAACAAAATTAGTAAGGTGAGCAGCAGCATCATCAGTACTAATACCAGAAAATTGTTCTTTCATCACAAGATTTAATAAAGCAGGCTTAATCTCATAGAAAGCCGCAGTAGGAGCAGGAGGAGCAATAGGTGTGCAAATAAAATCATTGTTGTTTGTGCTAGTGAGGTTACACAACTTGGTATTCTCATAGGAGCTCATTTTAGCAGAATAAAAGCAAGCAAATAAATAACAGCTATGAAGTAAACTAATTTTGTGTGTGTTTTCAATATAGAGAAATAAACTAATTTTTTTTATGTTTTTGATATAGAGAAATAAGAACAAGACAAAAATAAAAACAAGACAATAAAAACAAATTAAAGAGATTGAGAGTGAGAGACTCCCCTTGCCAGAAGACTTCCTTCTCCCCGGCAACGGCGCCAGAAAAATTCTTGATGCTGGCAAAGCGTGTTGGGAACCCCAAGAGGAGGGTGTGACGAGCACAACAGTAGAAGTATTCCCCTTAGTTAAGAACCAAGGTTATCAATCCAGTAGGAGAAAGAGAATCTTCGGAAGGTTGATGCCACTGACGGTGGTGCTGGTGCTTCACCGGTGTCAGCAACAACGTGGAGCCTGCACACAACACAATCAAAATATTTTTCCCCAACGGTACAGTGAGGTTGTCAATCTCACCGGTCTTGCTGAAAACAAAGATTGGACGTATAGTGTGGAAAAATAGTGTATGCTTGCAGAAAGTAAAGAGAGCAGGAAATCGTTGTGGTTTGTTTAACAGTGTGGAAAAATGGATCGGGGTTCGTAATTTCACTACTGGTGTCTCTCCATAGAAGATAGCATGCTGGGTGAACAAATTACAGCTGGGCAATTGTCAAATAGAGGTTGCACCGTAGTGCACAATATGACATGAAGATTACTATGCTATTTAGTGCAGGCATTACAACAAGATACATAGACCGACATCCATCTGCATCTATGACTAATAATCCACCCTCAGGTTATCATCCGAACCCCGTCAGGTATTAAGTTGCAAGCAACAAATAATTGCATTAAACAAAGTGTGTAATGTAAGCAATGATTATGCACGCGGGCACTCTCACTGCTGTTTTCTCCCTAATGGCAACATAACATCCTCCCCCTTCACGTTTCTGTCACTCGAGCAAGGCAACAAGGAGGCACGAACCCACTATCAAGCATAAATACTCCCTCTTGGAGTCACTAACAATTACTTGGCCAGAATAACCACTAGAAACGGAGAGCATGCATGATCACAAATAACACATGCAAATAAAGACTATAATCAACTTGGCATAAGGTCAATATTCATCGGATCCCAGCAAACACGGCACAAAGAATTACATAAGATCAATCTCGATTATGACAAGCAGCTCATGAGTTCTAAACATGGAGGCATATGAGGAGAAGACAACCATCTAGCTACAACTACGAACCCGTAGTCCAATGATGAACTACTCACGCATCACTCAAGAGGCAGACATGATGATGAAGAGGCCTCCGGTGATGATCTCCTCTCTGGCAGGGTGCCGGAAACAACTTCAGAACCCCCCTGATCTGGGTTGACGGTGATGGCGGCTGCGGAACTTTTTCGGGGATTTTGATCACGTGCCTAGGGTTTTCCATCCGGGGGGCTTAAATAGGCAAAATGGCGAAGGCGGTGGCGCTCTACGGGGCCCACACCGCTAGCTGGCGCGGCCAGGGGGCCGCGCCACCCTATGGTGTGGCCCCCTGCTGCCCCTTTTCGGTTCCTCTTCGTTCTTCTCGATGCTTCCGGGCTTCGATTTTTCCAATTCCGAGAAAATTTCCAGAACAACTTTTCTGAAACTAAAAAACAGCAGAAAACATGAACTGGCTCTGTGGCATCTTGTTAATAGGTTAGTCCGGAAAACGTGTCAAAATGCTATAAATAAGGGAGAAAACATGTAGCAATTGGCAAAATATGATCATGAAGCATCATAAATTAGGGATACGTTTATGACGTATCAATGCCTCTTGCACGTATTTTATTTATCGACACCTTACTCCATAAACCTGTGGTCATGTTTTCTGAGTTCTGTTTCGCTTGGGGACAAGCGAGGTCTAAGCTTGGGGGGGGGGGGAGTTGATACGTTCATTTTTCATCACTATTTTATATTATTATTTTCTGTTATTCATCAATATATTTCATGTTATGATGCATCACTTATGTTATTTTATCTTATTTTGCATGTTTTATAATTTTTGGAGAATAAACACCGGGACCAGAAATCTGATGGAAAAAGCATCGTCGAGATACCCTATTTCAGAAGATCAGAAGAAGAAAGGGGATACCGGAGGAGTATTAGAAGTCCCGAGGAGGAAGTCCGCCAGAAGGGCACCTGGAGGGGGGCACCTGGGGCCCACACCACCAGGCGGCGCGCCCCCTTCTTGCCGCGCCTGGGGTGGTCTGGCCCCCTGGCCCACTCCCGAGTGCCCCCTTTCGTGTACTTGACCCCGAGGGAACCCTAGGCCCCATAACATCATCGAAGAATTATTCAGCCGCCGCCTCCGGACAGAAAACAACAGAGAGAGAAAAGCTCTCCGGCAGGGAGAAATCTGCTGGGGAAATTCCTCCCCAGAGAGGGGGAATCATCGCCATCGTCACCGTCATCGCTCCGGGCATCATCAAGATCGTCGTCGTGATCATCATCTCCACCACCACCATCACCCTCATCATCCACCTTCATCCCGCTGTAACAATTAGGGGTCTTTATCGTTGCTCTTCACTAGATCTCTCTCCCGATATGGATTACTTGTTAGTAGTTGATGCTTGTGAGATTTATCGGTGTTTACACTTTATGACCAGATTGTTATTATCCATTCTATCACCTCTGATTATGATCCATATGATGTCTTGAGAGTAGTTTGTTTAGTTCTTGAGGACATGGGAGAAGTCATGATGTTAGTAGTTGAATTATGTTGAAGTAATATCTCGTGGTTCAGTATTTAAGTTTGTGGTTCTATTCTTCTAGTGGTGTCATGTGAATGTCAACTACATGATACTTCACCTTTATGGGCCTAGGAGGATGCATTGTGCATTTGGCTACTAATTGTGGGGTTACCGGAGTGACAGAAACCTAAACCCCCATTAGGAAACTGATGCACGAGGGAGTGTAGGATTCCAGAGTTTTAAGGCTATGGTTAGATTTATCTTAATTACTTTCTTGTATTTGCGGATGCTTACGAGAGGTATAATCACAAGTATGTAGTAGTCCTAGTTGGGCGGTGCATTAGCATAGGTTCACCCACACAACACTTCACGAACCAATAAATATTAATCAACCGTATAAAGCAAAAGCACTTGACAAAATTCCCATGTGTCCTCGAGAACGGTTGGTAATCATAAGTAGAACAACCAGCTTGTCCTTTGCTCTCAAAAGGATTGCGCCACTCGCTGTAATTATATTTACTATTATTTATTTACTCGCACTTTATTTATCTGCTATATGAAAACCCACCAAAAACCCATTTGTTAGTGTTTACAGTGAATCCTCTATCCAACCTGCTTGTCAACACCTTCTGCTCCTCGTTGGGTTCGACACTCTTATTTATCAAAAGTACTACGATATACCCTATACTTGTGGGTCATCAGTGGGCCCGCACCATGGCATAGTGTGGCCACCTCGGTGCCCTCCTCTGTCTCTGCTTTGAACTCCATTGACGTGTCGGGAAAATAGGAGGTTGCGTCCTTGTTTCGTCCGATTTCAAGAATATTTCCTTAAGTAATTATCTGGAATAGAAATAACAGCAGAAAACAGGAACTGGCACTATGTCATCTTGTTAATAGGTTAGTCCCATAAAATACATAAAAATGCTAAGAAGTGTAAATAAAACATGTAGCAATTGGAAGAAAACAAGCATGCAGAAAAAAAAATATAGATACGTTTAAAACGCATCGGAGGGTCATCGAGCATTGCAATGTGTGAATCCTTACAAACAGAAAATGATCTATCCTATAAAACTATAAGAGAATTAATCGTGAGCCTCTGAACCTAAGATAGACTAAACCGAAAACATTTCAAGGAAAACATACTAGGGACAAACCAATTGGAAACATAATCATTGAAAGAAAGAGGCAATAAAAAAGCAAGAAGCAAAGCACTCAATGTGGCATGAAGCGACATCTAGGCAAGGGATGGTATCCCCGGAAACTCCAACCAGCGGCTGAGCTCTAGGGAGCCCTTTAATTTTAAAAATTCAAAATCACATTTCTAAATTTAAAAAATTCCGATTACTTTTTGTGTCGTAGGCTACACATATTGGGAAATATTTTATATTTTAAGCTACACAAGAATGAAAAATATGTGGATTTGGGTATAGTGAATAATGCAAACTATAAATTTTATCGTATTTTTTATTCCTAGAATACAAAATATTATGCATTGAGATTTTTTCACGCTTGTAGGGTATATCATTGACTACATCCGAGCATTTTTTTCATAATTTTTTGGATCTCATAAATATAATTTAAAATTTTCAAAAATAAAGGGCTTCCAAAAGCTCAGTCTCCATTTTTTTGCAGTCGCGGTACACGTTCTGTTTTTAATTACCCTGTGTTATGGATTTAGTAAAAGTCAAACTTCGTAAAGTTCGATCAACTATATAGGAAAATATCAATATCTATAATATCAAAGACATACAATAGACAATATAATTTATGGTGATTCTAACAATATTGATTTATGTTATAGATGCTGATTTTTCTTATAGATTTGGTCAAACTACTTTGACTATACCCAAATTCTAGGGTAATTAAAAGGGGGAAGTACCCTTGTCGTGCATTGTGTCTAATGCTGAAAATGTGTCTAGAGGAAATAATAGATGTTATTGCTATTTTCATGTTTGTAATTTATGTTTATATTTTGTGCTAGAATTGCTATGGTTTTTTAATACGAGATTCAGAAGAAAAACACATTAGCACGTGTTGAAATATAAACACAAAGGTATTCACTAGTCTAGCCTATAAGACTAACTATGTGTTGCATGATGGTTCCGTTTTCTAATCACGGGCATTGCTAAAGTAACAAGGATGCTGACAATAGTGAGAGCACATTGTTGGCAGAACAATGTCGTTGGACAGACTCGGCCATATGATATACTATACTACGAGATCACATCGTCACAATCTTGTTAGTAAAATATTATACGTTAACATATACTCACGTCATTAATTAGACCATGCGAATATCAAGTACTTTCATGTTGGGTGTTTTACTTTTGCATTGTCAAACGTTACTCATAACATGGTGGTAACATGGTGATTATAATGACAACTTTTATATACTTTAGAAAATTATGTCTTGGGACTCAATAGTTGAAGAATGGGATTTGCTCCTCCGACGATAGAGATATACTCTCTAGGCTCTCTCGATATTACGATGTATATCATCGTATAGCCAGACACTACGTGATATGATCATAGGGATACTGGAATACGGAAATGACAAAAGGTAAAGAAAACAACAACGAGGATAACTTGGCATTGTAATGAAGGTTTTGCTTCAAAAGGATACGGTATAAGTCTCGCCTCGGGATTTGTTAAATATCACAAAACAAAGATAATTATGTGCGGAAACAAAAGGTTTTCTCGATATATCGGTGTATGCGTAGGAATCAATATAGATTTACAAAATCTCTTTATTTCTTATTGACCCAAAGGAGTTCCGGGTCACGTGTACACATTACCGAACCAACGGGGTCACACACTTAAGGGTCATCACTTTTTCGAGTACTAGGGCCTTGTTTGGATATGTAGTTTTCACGGAGCTAGTTTCCTGTATCTTCAGATAACTGCCTAACAAACGAAAACCTTATTTGGTTTGTTCCCGTAAACTGTGGCTGTACAAGACCGAGTTCTCGGAAACCATTCGAGGTTCTAGAAAAAAGAATATTAGACGTTTTTTATGAGAACGCGATCGGCGTATGCTCCCCTCGTTGTATGGCCGACCCTAGGGACAAGGACACCCTCCCCTTCCCCTATATAATGAGATGAGGGGGAAACCTCCAAACTACACCGTGTGTGCTGAAAGGATGTTATCTCTCTCTCTCTCTCTCTCTCTCTCCCTCCCTCTCCCAATTCTTCTCCATGCAGCAGGGCTGCTCCACCATCTAGCTCTCTGATAGATGTTCGTTCTAGACGGTAAAGGTCTGGATTAGTGAATCCGTACGAGGGATACCGGAAGTTAGATCATGCTTTCGATCCCAGAACGTGAGGTATAATCCTCGCGACTGGGAGGGATACACCTAGCCGCAGAGATCTGCATCAACAGTTTTCTCCAACGATCTACTCTTTGTTGTATTTGTTGGTAAGTATTAAATTTATTGTCGGTGGGACCACCCCCAGGTAGCCTTGGGTCCCAGGAAAGACCGGGCTGCTGAGGCCTGCCAGCTGCCCGAGTCTGCCAGCTCTTGGAGCTGCTAGGAGCCGGCCGCTCCCCTCGGAGGCCGTGAGCCGGACAACACAGCAGTATGTGCATGGCGACAAGGATAGGGAGTGAAGCTGGAAATAGTGTCAGGGACTCGTAAACCATGCCAAAAAGACAGGGAGAGCACAACCATGCCACTGACTATCGCAACCATGTCATGCATAGTGCTGCAGTTTCCCTACCGCGCGGCCCTGCGTGGCGTCATCACCTCTGGTGTTGCGTTGTTGAAGAGGAGTCTAGGGGACACACTAGTGTCCCGACACAAAGGGAAGGACCGAGCAAGGCCTTCAGTCTGCCGTATAGATACTAGGTGAGTTGAGCCAAGGGAGCTTGATGACCCAAAAGTATAGGGGATCGTAACAGTCTTCGAGGGAAGTAAAACCCAAATTTATTGATTCGACACAAGGGGAGCTAAAGAATATTTATAAGCCTTAACAGATGAGTTGTCAATTAAGCTGCACCTAAATGTAGACTTGCTCGCAACAATTTATCAGTGGTAACAGTTTTATAACAAAAGAAATAGTAAAATAACAACAGGAGTAAAATATAACAACAGTAGCAATTGTGGAAAACAACATGATTAAAATACCGTAGTCATAGGGAATGGATGAATGGGCGTTGCATGGATAAGATAGTTGATATAATAATAATAACATGGGCATTGCAGATAGATAATAATAAAGCATCCAAGTTCTAGGCAAACCATAGGTATGCGGTCCAATATAGTCATACGTGCTCGCAATGAGAAACTTGCACAACATCTTTTGTCCTAACAACCCATTTTCAGCATGGCCTCAAGGGAAACTACTGGTAATTAAGGTGCTCCTTTTAATAAAGCACCGGAGAAAAGCATTAACACTCCATGAACACGTGTGATCCTCACATCGCAGCCATCCCCTCCGGTTGTCCCAATTTTTGTCACTTTGGGGCATCGGGTTTCGGACAATGACATGTGTAAACAACTTGCAGATATGATCAAGAAACATAATTTTACTCATGAAACAATAACATGTTCAGATCTGAGATCATGGAGCTCGGGGCCTAGTGACAAGCATTAAGCATAACAAGTTGCAACAATGATATATAGCACTAACAACGGATATTAGTTACTAAACCCTAACAATCTGGCATTATTACATGAACAATATCATCCTATCCCTTCCATCCCTCTCAGCCTACAGCGGGGATTACTCACACATGGACGGGGGAATCATGGATGGTTGATGGAAAAGTGGTGGCGGCGATGAAGGCAATGATCTCCTTCGAATCCCCGTCCCGGCAGGGTGCCAGAACAGGAACTTCTGATCCCCGAATTGGGTTTCGAGGCGGCGGCGACGCATGGGTGTATTTATTTGGAATATGATGAACCCCCTGATGTTTTAGGGTTATGAGGCATAAGTAGTCAAAAGGGGAGCCCGAGGGAGTGCCTAGGGCCACTACACCACCAGGCGGCGCGACCTAGGGGGCGCCCAGAGGTGGTGTGGGACCCTCCTTGCCCCCCTCCGGGTCTCCTTCTGGCTCCGGGGGTCTTCGGGTGAAATAAGGTCTTTGGGATCTTTTCCGGGCAATTTCCTAAAAGTTGATGTCGGGCGCTACCCCCGAGTAGGGGCAAGGTTGGTAAGAAATGGAGTCTGAGGTACTGTTTACCGAATTGGAAGGTACCAAGTTGGATGACTACCAAGATGGAGCTATCTCGATAAGAAGAGCAAGGAGCCAATTGGAGAAATGGGCCTTCCCCCGGTTGTCCGAGTTGCACTTGCAGAAACTGGGTAGACAAAGATCTTCTCTATCTCGGAGGGATGTCAACGGAGCAGTTGGAATTACGAAGAATAAGGAAGAGTACGAGCGTGCGGTTCAACTTACTAGGCGTGATGATGCGTATATGTACGCTGATGCAGTGCGGGGTATGGGCGAGGCCACGCCCTGACTCTGACAAGGGGGACATGACATGGCAGCGGCCACGACGGAGACGACTTTTGGCGTATGTTAGCGAGGAAGCGGAAGCGTGCGCTACGGTACAGGGTATTCTAAACCTAACATGTACGATTAGTTGGTGTCCACCAGTATATAAGGTGGCCACACCCCTCCCGCGAGAGGGTCGACACTTGAGAGGAGAATTGCCGCTGGTTTGTTTAGAGAGAGAGAGAGAGAGAGAGAGCAGTAGAGCTTCTTATTCCTCTAGCTCCTTGAGCTTGAGGAACACTTGTACTCGTTTACCACATATACAGAGAGAGAGAGGCAGAAGTAGTGGTGTTACTTCCACACGAGGGCCCCGAACCTGGGTTGATCTTTTTGTTTGCAGTGTAGTGAGCGCGCCATTTAGGCGTGCGATCCCTCCCGGATACCCAAAGTGTCCATCGGCCCGAAACTTAAGCCATCCCATGGCATCTGTCAGTTCCCAAAAACAAGACATCAAAGTAATTTTGCTGAAAATAGCGTTTGTCCGTGTTGGTTGCATCCAAAACTCACGAGTTTAGAAGAAAACAGTAGCAAAAGTGTTCGGAAAAGGAGATACGTTTTGCACGTATCAGAGCTCGACGACGCTCCCTTTTGGGAGTTCCTTGTCGTCTTCCCTGAACTACGACAACAAGTCACCCGCTCTGCCATTGCAACAAACATGTTTCTCCATTTTAGCCGAGGTTTGCGAGAATGACGCCGATGACGTCAACCGTGGTACCACCTACAGCGACTCGCCAACTCTGGGTCGATCGGGAGACATGAAAAATGACTCGTCCAGCGTGGCTTCCCGATAGCATCTGTTCGGTGATGGCACCACCAACATTCTCGATGAAACGGAAAGCCTTGTCTAGGTACGTTTCTAACCTTGGTATGCATGTGTGCATTTATTGTGGTTGCTGGCTATGTGAACTGTGCATTTATTGATGTCGCTGATGACCCACAAGTGTAGGGGATCTATCGTACTCCTTTCGATAAGTAAAAGTGTCGAACCCAACGATGAGCAGAAGGTGTTGACAAGTCGTTTTGAGCAAGATTTCACCGCAAATGCTATGAGACACGTTTTTGTAGGTTTTAGTAGCAATAAGGAAATAAAGAAAAAGTAAATAAATGCAAGAGTAAATAAATACAGCAGGTGGCCCAATCCTTTTTAGCACAAAGGACAAGTCGGTATTGTTGCTTATGATTACTAAAGCATTCCTGAGTACACATGGGAGAATTTGCAAGTTACTTTCATCACATTTCGTTGATTAATATTCATCGTTTAAATAAGTGTTGTATGGGTGAACCTATGCTAGTGCACCGTTCTATTGAAAACAAATGCACACTTACAATTACACTCCCTTTAAACATCTGCAACTACAATAAAGTAATTAAGATAAATCTAACCGTAGCAATAAACTCTGTGATCCTACGCTCCCTTGTGTAAAATCTTACAAACTGGGTTCAGATTTCAGTCACTCCGGCAACACTCCATAAGCTAACCAGTACACAATGTATTCCTCTCACTCTTGAAAGGTAAAGTACCGTGTAGTCTACGTTCACACAAAACCACTAGAAGAATAGCACCACAACTTGAATTTCAAACCGTTAAATATTAATCAACAAAAAGTACTACTATTAACAAGACTTATCCCATGGCCTAAAGAACTAAATAAAAAATACTCACAAGCCATCATATAAATCATGCTCAGAGGTTATATATTGATGAATAACAATATGTTCATAACAATAATCACCGATAAAACTGAATAGCATCAGCTACAACGGAGTAATCAACATGGATAAAGAAATTCCAATGAATAGTACATGTTATAGCCCTAATCGTTACAACGGGATGAGATGGGATTAAGTGGATGATGATGCTGATGGTGGAGATGATGTTGATGATGATCCCGATGGTGCGCGGCGTGATGACGGTGCCGATGTCCCCTGATGACCCACAAGTGTAGGGGATCGCAATAGTCTTTGAGGGGAAGTGTAACCCAATTTATTGATTCGACACAAGGGGAGCCAAAGAATACCTATAAGCCTTAGCAGCCGAGTTGTCAATTCAGCCACACCAGAGAAGCACTTAGAAAAATATGTTAGTAATAAAAGGTGCAATAAAACAGTGGATGGAGTCATGTTATTATGTTTCTCTTGCGTCCTCAACACACCCAATACAATGGCAATTGTATAGATGCACTGGTTTAGCGAAAAGACAGTGAAAGTGGTGAAATACAGAGTGAAACAAGTGATATGTGTAATATGTAATAAACGTACCAACAAGGAAACAAGTAGTAAAAGCATGTAAAAACAATAGCAATAATAGTAAAAGATGGTCCGGGGTTCATAAGTTCACTAGTGGCAACTCTCCAAACAATAGAACAAGTGTTGGGTAAATAAATTATAGCTAGGCAATTGACAAATCATGGGGGCATAGCAATGGTATTATGACGAGATATAGTTCACGAACTCTAACATGATAGGCATTACGTCAAGGCATATAGACCCCTATCCAGCATGCATCTATATCTAATAGTCCACTTCAAGAAAGCTATCCAGCAAATCTCTCTGGTATTAAATTGCAGCAACGAAGTGATTGCTTTATGTGCAACAGACAATTGGATTAAGAACAATACGTAATGTAAGCAATGGTTCCCCGTCTTGGCAGGGTGCCAGAACAGGAAATATTGTCCCCCGAATAAGGGTTTTCGATGGCGGCGGAGCTCGGGTGCATTTCTGGAAAAATCGTTGACTGTTCCTCTGTTTTTAGGTCACGAGTGAAATTATAAGCTAAGGGGGAGACACGAGGCAGTGCACGGTGCCACCAAGTGCCTCCCAAGCGCGGGCAAGGGCCTGGCCGTAGCCAATGCCCCTGGGGGCCGTGGGCCCCATCTTGGGCTGCCCTTCTGGCTCCTGGAGTTTTCCGGGGAATAAAAAATCTACAAAAAATTTCAGCTCATTCCTAGCAGTTTGATTTTCGACATATTTCTACAATGCACAGAAAAATAAACAGGAACCGGCACTGGGCATCTGATGCATGTAAAATGCATAGATGAATTTTGCATATTTTCACATGGTTTTCTATTACATATTGCATCATATAAGGGTATAATTCAATGTTTTATAGTATTTTGGGGTTAAATTACAAAGTCCCCCAACTTGTATGGAATTAACCCTGCATGTCAGAAACCCCGTTTTCTATATTTTTGACGTTTCAGGGGGCAAACTTCCGCGAAATCACCTGAAAATCTGCGGGGGTCATTTTCTTGGAAGGAGAAGACTTGCGGGCAAAGGATCCACGAGAATTGGGCAAGGAGGCCCAAAAGAGGACCCTCCACGCGGCCAGATTCCTTGGCCGCGTGAGAGGCCCCCTTTTGGCCCCAATTCCTTCTATATTCGACTTACCGACTCCGTCTTGACCTAAAACCGACTATAAAAAGGGTCCCCCGTACCCTTACGGAGAAGAGCCGCCGAAACACCGAAACAGAGACCAGAAGTTCCAGATTGGAGGGGGAAAACTCCGGCGGGGCGCCGCCGGTGTGATCTCCTACCCCTCCAACGTCATCTCCATCGACATCTCCATGAAGAGGGAGTAGTCCACCTCAGGGCTATGGGTTTGTGGAAGTAGCACTTGTATCTCTCTCTCTATGTGCTTCACTAATTAGATCCGTATGAGCTGCCTCACATGATTACGGGCACCGTTGTAATTCCTATGTGGTGGATCTTTTCTATGAATTATTGAATCTGAGATTGCAATTGTTTCTCTTGAGTTAGTTGAGTAGATGTATCTTATGTACCCCGTTCTTATTTGCTAGCTTTGATCAATCTAGTTCTTGAGAGCGTGTGTAGGGTGATGGGTGCATTAGTTGGAGTAACGGGGGGTGGCTAGTGCTGTGAAAGTGACAGAAGTTCAGCGATCCACTTAGGTTTTGTTAAACCTTTCTTAGTTACCTCACTAGGGATAAAAAGGAGTACCTTGTTACCGGGGATTTGAAGTGACACTAATCAATCTCCATGACTAGATCTAGAAAGTTCTTACTTCAACTTCATGTCACATTGCTTAAAGCTATACTCTGGTTTTTCCTTAATTATCGAGGTGTTATGATTTATTTCGCATCTTGGTGGAGTATAAGAGGAATCAATATGACCGTAGAGATCTCTATGCTAGGACGTGATTCCCATATGAAAGTACTCAATGTTAAACATGTTATTGTAATCTCACATGTAATTCTTTATGTCCACCGTCTACCACTTTATTTGAGAGAATGCAAGTGTGAAACCATGAACCCCGGTCCTATTTTAAATATAAGAAAACACTCTAGTTACTTTGCTGCAATTTACTTTACTTGCACTTTACTTTACTTGCATCTCCAATTCGAATTTACATTATCTCCATCACCACTTGCATCACAAAAATACAAAAACAATCCATTGCATATTTATTTTCTCATTTGCATTTAGTAGTAGATTTAATTATTGCACATTTACTTTCAGTTTTGCATTGCAATTTAGAAGTCTCACACCTTGTGCTTGACAACCACTTGGTGAGGTTGAGGGCACAAAATTCTCTACTTGTTTGCAGGATCCTGGAGGAAGCTTGGAAGACAACTGCTGAAATACTGGCTCCCCAAGAGTTCGATATAAACCCTCGAGTCACCCTCGTGGGGAAGAAGGCTTGCCACTAGCTACACACTCTGCACTTGGAGTCTCAACCTAGCCATCAAGCGTTTTTCTGGCGCCGTTGCGGGGGAGCCATAGGTGAAGGAGTTGTCCAAGGGAGCTCACAAGAAGTCTTCATCACCAACAAGGTGTGCAAACACCTAAGCTTGGGGAGGTTGCACCTACGTGAGTACCGTCCTTTCTATCTCCACCTTCTTTCAAGTAGATTGTTTTGTTTCTTGTCTTGTTTTTGTTTTTGTTTTGTTTTTGTTCTTGTTTTTGTTTTGTCTTGCATATTTTATTTTAGTTTGCATTTTAATTTTGCATTTAGTTATCTAGATTATTTTAGTATTTCGAATTTGCTTAGTTACTTTAATTTTGTTTTGCATAAAAAAATTAAAAACTACATAAAAACTTGGAAAATGGAGCAGAGAACTTATTGGCCATTCAGTGTTAGGAATTTCCCTCAAGAGCTAAATATTTCCGTTGAAAAATTAGAGGTAGATCCTAGTTTTATTAAAATGATTTATGAATCTCGTTTCTATGGAAAGCCTAAAGAAGACCCTTTGTTCCATCTTAAGAGATTTGATGAAAGATGTAAAACTTTGAACTTGAATCATGCAAACATCAACACTACTAAAGTTAAACTCTTTCCCTACTCACTAGGAGGCAAAGCATTAGATTGGATATTAAGATGGACTCCTAGCAATTTTACTACTTGGTTCAACTTAAGGGATGCATTTATTGAAATGTTTTGTCATGCTGAAAAGAATTACAATGTTAAACAATTGCTCATTACCTTTAAACAAGAAAAATATGAATCAATGATACAAGCATGGGAGAGATTTAGAAGTAGAGCATATGGAATAGGGCATGGCTTTAGAGATTGGATACTTATGCATATGTTTTATAAGGGACTTTCTGAAACTTCTAGAGCCTTTTTAGATAATGAATGTGGGGGATCTTTTACTAGTACTAATGCTGCAAATACCCATGTTTTGCTTGAAAGTTTGCTCTTAGAGGTTAAAATTAAAGAGAGCTTAAAAAGGCTGAAGTACCCGAGGATATTTTTGATGATCGCTATGAGATTTTTAATATGCGTAATAGAAAAGGAAAAGTAGAGGAAATTATGATGCTTACTGAAATTAAGGATCCATTGCTTGATTTAGAAAAAAGTAGCTTGCAAGAACTTATTGCTACTCTACAAAAATTTGCTAGTGATCCCACTATAAATGTTAATCAACCTGGCTTTGGATCTTATATTGCTAATCATGTATTGAAAGAAAAAATTGCTAGGTACAAGAATGAGGCCATGATACCTCCTAAGCTTGGGGATGCATGGATCCCCAAGGTGCTAGTTTCAATTGGAAAAGAAATTCACCATGCTATGTTAGATCTAGGTTCTAGTGTATCGGTACTCTCTAAAGAATTATATGAATTGCTAGAACTAGAAAATTTAGAAAAGTGCTCAAGTGAATTTGTCCTTGCTGATAACTCTACTAAACATTATGTAGGACAAGTAAAAGATGTTATGATTGAATTGCACATGACTTTCGTAATCGTTGATTTCATTATTATGGATATGGGGGATAAATCCTCTAGTCCTATTATTTTGGGTAGAACTTTTCTTCGTACTACAGGTGCAATCATAGACTCCAAGGAAGGGAATGTCAAGTTTCAGTTCCCTCACAAGAAAAGCATGGAGCACTTCCCAAGGAAGAGGGGCATGCTGAAGAACAAGCTCCCTCATGAGCTTTATCCCTCTTCATTATCAAGTAAGTAAAGCCTAGCTATATGGCTATAAAGAAAGCGCTTTACGGGAGGCAACCCGGTTGTTTTTGTTTGGATTTTCCTAGTTTCCTCTTGCTGTCTCAAGAGATTAGTTTTTTTGTTTTAATTATGGAGTTTTCAATAAAGAGTCAAGTCAAACCCATTTGGACTTATAAGTTGCTATCCTAGTGCATGAAATTTCTGTATCAGCACGAGTCTTCTCACCGTATGATTTTACGTTTTTTATTGGTATGTCGGATTGAGCTAATTTTTTAGTATGTTCTGCAAAGTTTCGTCCTCTGTAAGAAAAAAAATTGTCTTAATTTTTTGACGAGTCTAGATTAGGGAAAAACGTTCGTTTTGCTGCTGCTGCTTTTCTGGACAGATTCTGTCTTCTTTTGTTTTATGCGCTCTTTGGGCTTGGGAATCGAATTTCCATGATTATTTCAAGCAAGAGAGTGAAAATACAACATAATGAACCTTATTGTCTATCTACTGGAGCATGTTATTTGGAATTTTGCACAGCAAGCATGTGATTTGTTTGTCCTTGCTAATCTCACCCCACAGAAAAAGAATGGGAGAAACATGTTTTGTGAAGTTTTTTCATAGGGAATAGAGGAGCTGAGCCTCAAGACATCCAAGAATGGTGAAAGCCATAAGCTTGGGGATGTGATGAATACCCCACTGGAGATACACTCTTTTGGTTAGCACACGTCTACTTTCTGTTTTTCTAAGCAAATCATTTATCGTAGAGACTTGAAGCGTCTAGTTTTTGTTTTTATTTTTGTTTTGATAAGACCACCATCATTTTATATGAGATTGAGCTACTGGAGTTTGGGGTTGGAATGTATTGTATGCTAGTATTATGACTTGGAATAGGGATGCCATGGTTGATTTGAAGAGCTACATATGTTTGCATGATTTATAGGCTTTTTATGGGTAGAAATTTGCAATAATGTTGTCTTGAGCTATCTCTTATTCATGTCCTTGATGTTAATTGCTGGTTTATTTAGTTTGTCATGAAATGAGTAGTTCTATGGACATATGCATGCATAGTAGCTGGTCAACTATCTCCCTCTTGCTAGCCAAAAATTTAAAAATTCCAACAAGTAAAAACTTGTTTCCAACACTCCTTAGCCAAGTATTTCCAGTGAGTCCACCATATCTTCCCATTAGCTTCATTGCTATTCCGAGTATGTTCACCATGTTAATGTGTTATTTATGTTCAAAATTAAGATATTCACTTTATTAATTGTCATGGGTTGAACTTGGGATAGGACTCTCACGAACTTTTGAAGGCACACTTTACTTTTTATGCATCTAATAAACATGACCCAATAATGGGAGCCACAAGTTTTGCGTTTGACAAGTGTGCGGTTGGGATCTAGCTATAAACGTGTATCACCGGAAATCTTTCAACATTGCACAAAAAAATTTACATTTGGTTGATATCATGTACTTTTGTTTTTGGACTCCTGCCATGCCGAAATGAAATAGAGGAATAGTAAGTTTTGATGAGTAAGTATCTATATGACTAGAGAAACGCATTGGGCCGCTAACCCAAGCCATGCTTTATCATGGTGGAAATTTACTTACAGCTTGAGTGACTCTACAACATATCCTATAATAAAATAATAAGCTATGCATAATAGTGAATGAAAATAAAAAGGATGATGAGTCTACTCTGTTTGTTCATCTTGTCATTGTAACATGGGCTTGTTTCCATGTCATGGGGCAAGAGGTACCTCTTTGCGGTTCTCTATGATGTCATTAATACTTATTATGATTGTACAAAGCTTATTAAGAATCTTAAGTTGAGTAATCATGGAGTAGGTTTTCACACTCACGGGGCATGATGCTTTCAACCACCTTGTCATTCTCATTACTTCAATACTCACAATTTTAAGATGCTAGTGATAAAGGGGCACTGAGAGTCCTAGATCAATGGATACCACATTTCAATTAGTAATTTTAGTTGAATAATTTAGAGGCTAAATAAGACTTGATCATGTTTTACCTCTACTCAATTTTCTCCAAAGTGTCCACCATATTTTCTATTCTCCATTATGCTATTCTTTTACCAATATAGGATTTTATTTTTCATTTTATGTATGCATTTGGTCCGTAGTGCTTTTATTTCATTATACACTTTGTGAACTTTCATGAAGCATCTTTGCTTGCATATTTGATATTTCTTACAACATGAATTGTATATTGCTACTCATTTCTAATATTAATCATTTGATTATATGTAGCATGAATAATCCTCCTTGATATCCCATGATTGTTTCAATATGCAAAACCTATCTTAGTTTTCTCACCTTCATACTCGAGGACGAGCATGGGTTAAGCTTGGGGATGTTGATGCATGTAAAATGCATAGATGAATTTTGCATATTTTCACATGGTTTTCTATTACATATTGCATCATACAAGGGTATAATTCAATGTTTTATAGTATTTTGGGGTTAAATTACAAAGTCCCCCAACTTTTATGGAATTAACCCTGCATGTCAGAAACCCCGTTTTCTATATTTTTGACGTTTCAGGGGGCAAACTTCCGCGAAATCACCTGAAAATCTGCGGGGGTCATTTTCTTGGAAGGAGAAGACTTGTGGGCGAAGGATCCACGAGAATTGGGCAAGGAGGCCCAAAAGAGGACCCTCCACGCGGCCAGATTCCTTGGCCGCGTGAGAGGCCCCCTTTTGGCCCCTGTGGTCCCAATTCGTTCCATCTTCGAGTTACCGATTCCGTCTTGACCTAAAACCGACTATAAAAAGGTCCCCCCGTACCCTTACGGAGAAGAGCCGCCGAAACACCGAAACAGAGACCAGAAGTTCCAGATTGGAGGGGGAAAACTCCGGCGGGGCGCCGCCGGTGTGATCTCCTACCCCTCCAACGTCATCTCCATCGACATCTCCATGAAGAGGGAGTAGTCCACCTCAGGGCTATGGGTTTGTGGAAGTAGCACTTGTATCTCTCTCTCTATGTGCTTCACTAATTAGATCCGTATGAGCTGCCTCACATGATTACGGGCACCGTTGTAATTCCTATGTGGTGGATCTTTTCTATGACTTATTGAATCTGAGATTGCAATTGTTTCTCTTTAGTTATTTGAGTAGATGTATCTTATGTACCCCGTTCTTATTTGCTAGCTTTGATCAATCTAGTTCTTGAGAGCGTGTGTGGAGTGATGGGTGCATTAGTTGGAGTAACGGGGGGTGTCTAGTGCTGTGAAAGTGACAGAAGTTCAGCGATCCACTTAGGTTTTGTTAAACCTTTCTTAGTTACCTCACTAGGGATAAAAAGGAGTACCTTGTTACCGGGGATTTGAAGTGACACTAATCAATCTCCATGACTAGATCTAGAAAGTTCTTACTTCAACTTCATGTCACATTGCTTAAAGCTATACTCTGGTTTTTCCTTAATTATCGAGGTGTTATGATTTATTTCGCATCTTGGTGGAGTATAAGAGGGATCAGTATGACCGTAGAGATCTCTATGCTAGGACGTGATGCCCATATGAAAGTACTCAATGTTAAACATGTTATTGTAATCTCACATGTAATTCTTTATGTCCACCGTCTACCACTTTATTTGAGAGAATGCAAGTGTGAAACCATGAACCCCGGTCCTATTTTAAATATAAGAAAACACTCTAGTTACTTTGCTGCAATTTACTTTACTTGCACTTTATTTTACTTGCATCTCCAATTCGAATTTACATTATCTCCATCACCACTTGCATCACAAAAATACAAAAACAATCCATTGCATATTTATTTTCTCATTTGCATTTAGTAGTAGATTTAATTATTGCACATTTACTTTCAGTTTTGCATTGCAATTTAGAAGTCTCACACCTTGTGCTTGACAACCACTTGGTGAGGTTGAGGGCACAAAATTCTCTACTTGTTTGCAGGATCCTGGAGGAAACTTGGAAGACAACTGCTGAAATACTGGCTCCCCAAGAGTTCGATATAAACCCTCGAGTCACCCTCGTGGGGAAGAAGGCTTGCCACTAGCTACACACTCTGCACTTGGAGTCTCAACCTTGCCATCAGCGTCTTGTTAATACGTTGGTCCAATAAATGATAGAAAACAAAGAAAAACAGAGGGAAAACATGTAGAAAACAAGCACGGAGCATCAAAAATTATAAATTATAGATACGTTTGGGACGTATCAGTATCCCCAACCTTAACTCCTCCTCATTCTCGAGTAGGTAAATGATAACAAAATAATTTTTGAAGTGACATGCTAACAACACAGTCTTGATCAAATAATAATGTAAAGAATGCAAAATAGAATCAAATGAATAAGAGCTGAGGTTTATAGTTGATATCAAATGAGTAATATACAATCTTGATCAAATAAGAAGTGATTGACATATCAATTGCAACAAAGCCTTTAAAAGGTACTGCAACAAACACAACACACAAGAACAACACATACAACAATGAAGAAACACATTTACATATGCAACATAGTAATTTATCGATTTTCGCTAATGTCTAACCATTTAAAAAATGTAGGCACCAGTCTTCACTGTTCGGGCTCGTTGGGAATGAAGCTTTGCTCATGGAAGCCCCATAAGAACCAGACTGGGTGATTTCGGACCCGTCCCCTGGACCCACCATCTTCCCGAGCTCGACACCATTAAGAACATTCATCTCACCTCCAACTCGAGCTCCATTGTTGGGCCATGCATGGGGGATAGACCGGGCGACATGAATCATTTTACGTAGAACAACAATTCGCTCCAACTGCCGAGTTAACTTCCGGATCCCACATCCGAAAGTTTGGGAATTCTGCCGGAAAATCCGCAAATTAATCCCCATTCCGTAACCAGCTAAACCACGCAAGCATCTAGCTATTGTTACCTTTCGATCCTACCAGTCTGGGGCGTCTAGTGGCGCCAAAGCAAAAGCCACTTCCCTGACACGTCGGAAAGTCGATCAGGCTGACACAGAGCCCCGATCAATCCACATCGATCCAGCAGCATATAGGACAATAACTACTAAGCTAACCTAGGCTAGGCCCCCAATCATAGCAATTAGCAAACGCCAGCAGGACGTACCCTCCACCATCACAGCACCCCGGCCGGCCCCCTGCAGCTCTGCATGTATAGCAAATGCATCGGCTGAAAGATAGCCGATCTCTGTTCTCTGCGCTGGGCACGTCCATACATATATGGCGAACTTTCAGGCACTAACTCCAACCCTAGCTTCCAAAGGCTAGCTAATCTACTCCAGCCCTGAATGCAACTGACCGCGTCTGCACCTGCACGCAGCAGTAGCTGCAGCCTCCGTTTCTAGCTATACACACAGTAACATACTCCTTCCCTATCGAAACGTAACATGTTTTACCGTTTAATACACAACACATATCAAGACATGTTTTTAGTGCAAGATACACATGAGTCTATACACAAAACATGTCTAGATACATTTTGTCTATTTTTTTAAAAACATCTTGTATTTTGATACGGAGGGAGTAGCACATACATAGATTAAGTTTAACTCTAATGAGACGACCCAAAAGTCCATTTCTATCCGTGCCGACGGAAAACACAGCCCAACTCGACTACATGAACACACATTTGTCAGTTCTACTGTGGTTTGGGCCCATTTTCAGTCTAAATTTGAGTTGTATTTGCGTCCGACCGGACATGCCGCGGATGTGTGCGGTGTCCTCCCAGGCCTGCCTGGCTGGGGCACACCATCCCCACTCCCTCCTTTCCTTTCCAAACCCGAGCACACTCCCGCGGTTACCCTAGATTTCTATGGCCGGCGCACCCACTACAGCTGCCGTTAAAGCCGCAAGTGCAGCCGCCATCGAAGCTGCCCCCGTCCTTGTCGTGCCTCTGGTGAAGTCGAAAAAAGAGCTCACCATGGCACAAAGAGCTTCATAGATCAAGAAGCGGGCGCCGGAGGAAGATAGTCTAGACTCAAAAAGAAGCCACCGTCGCTGCACTTTTGTCCATCTAACATGCCGCCACTATTCAAAACAGCGCCACCAGAGCCATCACCACCCAAGCCATGCATCGAGCCCGCTTCATGCTCACGATCGTCCGCGAGCCGGCAGACTTAGCAATGACCGCTACCACGGCGGTCACCTTGGGCTCGTTGGTGAACCGACCACCCAGGTTTTCGGACTCTCTCATGTCATCCTAGCCTCCAATGTATGGGTACCTACCCGGGAAAGCCCCACCATGGTCTTAATTCTCCACGCCTCAAAAGGGCTCGCCGAAATTTGGCAATTTTGTGTCGGTCATCCCCGTTCCCTCCCATTTATACTCAACAAGATGGCTCGCAAGATAGTCAACATGAGAGTGTCGATACTGAGGACAGTCCATTATTTGAGGATGAGCTCCATCTATAAGGCCGGTCACAAAAGAGACGACAAAGCATCCGGACCGAAACATACATGGAGATGAGGACAAGATTCTTTGCGATGGCATGGATGGAAATTGGACAAGATCAAATTATGGGTGCTGAGCAAAATGGAGGAACATATTGAAAGAGGGTTTACGACCTCTTCCATGAACAAAGGAAGTTTGAGCCCTCACAAATTTGAGAGTGATCAGAATGAATTGTCACTTCGAAAGAGATGGGGGTTTATCCATGCTGAGTGTAACAAATCTTGTGGTTCGTATGATCCCATCAAGGGCCGACCCGTCAGTGGTACGACATCAAATACTTGGTATACTTTTCGATGACCGAACATGAGGGGAATCCATTTACCTTAACTCATTGTAGGATGGTAATCAAAGATTTTCAAAAGTGGAAAGACCCACACGACACTCAAAAGAGGTGGGGGCAATGATTCTTCTCAAGCAAAGAAACATGTCACGGACTCATCGGTCATCGACCTTGTGGACGACACCCCAAGTGACGTGGGAAAGGAAAGCTAGATGGAAAGGGTGATGGCACGACAATCACATTGCAAGAGATATTTTGAATGAGTTCATAGCCGCCAAGGAGATGTCAAGTGAGAAGACGGAAGAGAGAAAATAAAGGAAACGCCGGGAGAAAGAGGAGCCACTAAAGAATTTCTGTGAATTACAAAAGAAAAGTCTGGATTGAAGAGTTCAATGCCGAGTTAAGAGCCAAAAAAAGTAGTGATCGCGCTACTCACCGAGGAGACCCGGATCATGACGGCCAACTTAAACATCGTTGACCCAGTTGCAATGGCTTAGATCTAGAAGAAACAAAAGGCCATGTTGGATCAAGACGGTGATGACCAGATTATGGCTTAGTTAAATTGTAAGTACTTGTTATTTATTTGCTAGATTTTAATGAAGAATCAAATTGACAAAAAAGGACCCAAATAGCGCCAGGGGCCGGCCCGCTAGCCACCCAAACGAAGCAATATGGATACGTTTCTTATCCGTTTTAGGTCGCCCTGTTGGAGTTGGCCTAACACGGTGCACATTATAGACTTGAGGCATGACGCGTACGTCGACATCTCTCGTGGTTGTAATACTCAGTCATCTATTTTCAAACCGAGGGAGACTAGATCTATACCTACCTAGGCGTTTATATAGATACACTGCTATCTTTGTGGAGTGGTTCGCCCCTAAATTAAATAGATCCCGCTTGTGTTTTCGCCGATGACAAAATTTCGCCCTTATTTTACATTGCCTGCGACGAAGCTCTGAGCGACGATCGATGGATGGATTCAGGCATTCAGCAGCCTTTCCTGTATTAACATATAGTGCGCCTGTGCTCTAGATGAGTTAAGTAACTCTGCTATACTGCGTGCATGCATGCTTTGATGCTTATGAGTTATAGCAGAGCAGAGAAAGTGAAGAGAAGCTCGCAGTTTTGAATTAATTAAACGTCAGGCTAAGGTTAGATATGGACAAGAACACCGGACCCGTGCGTTCGTGTCATAACTGACACGCATCGTCATTCGCATCGGCTCTTGAATATATGACTGGATGATCGGCTGCTTTAAACAATGGGGATCTCTGCCGATCGATTGATCCATTTCTCTGCTCTGTGGATCCGATATGAACGTAATACGCTTTTATCTGTCTTCCAGTACCATGATGTACTGGGCAACATGCAGCCTACAGGGCTTTGAATGATCGATCGATCAGGACCGTCAACCGAGCAGAAAAATAATTCATGCTGTCATTGCCACGTAACCTTTGACCAGCTAATGGGAAAAAGAAAATCTTTGATCTTCGAGGAGAAGACGAAGGACCATTGTAAGAGATAAAAATCTAAAAATTTACAGAACTGAATATTATAAAAATTATTTGATGCGCCGATACCGAATAACTTTTCTATGGACAACAGTTGGTTGTGGATATCGCGCAGCTAACAACACATGAGAAAGCGCTTTTAACGGCTGACTTCTCGGTGGACGAGGTCTATGAAGCAATTTCTTAAATAAAACTTAATGAAGCCCTAGCCCAAATGAGTTTTCAGCCGAGTTTTATCAAAAGTTCTGAACTGTCATTAAGTCGGATTTGATGGCCATGTTTAACTTTGATGTTGTTATGTTACTTCCTAAAAAGGAAAATGCACTGCAAATTCAGCAATTTTGACCAATTTGTCTTCTCAGTGTGAGTTTCAAAATCTTCACTAAAGTATCTACTAAATGTGTCACGGGAATTGCTCAAAGTGTGGTTAGACCTATTAGTCGGTGTTTATGCCGGGGTGTCATATTCTTGAAGGAGTGGTGATACTCCATGAAACTATCCCGAACTTAAGTCTAAGAACATCGATGGAGTCGTTTTCAAGATTGATTTTGAGAAGGCATATGATAAAGTTGATTGGTCTTTCCTTCAACTAGCTTTGGTCATGAAAGGTTTTGATCCTCTGTGGCATCGATGGATTACACCGTTTGTTCAAGGGGGTAGTGTTGAAATAAAATTTAATGGTGACATTGGCCATTATTTTCAAACGTGAAACGGGCTTCGGCAAGGAGATTTTCTGTCCTCAATGCTATTTATGTAGGGGTTCGTAGCAGAATAACAAAAAAAAATCGTACTAGCGAACTCCAAAACATAGCCATGATCTATCTACAAGTAATGCGGTAACAGTTACGGTGTTTCGATAACATACCTCTTGTAGACCAAAACGCGGGGATTACGCTCCCGCACAAGTGTTGACGCGGAAGACGATGAAGTCGACCTCAAGGTCGTGAAGAACTTGACGAGTTGATGACGACCACGGTGCAACGACAGTGTTGCTAGCACCGATGTAATAACACATCCAAGTACTCACACACGTACGGTGCTTGACGTCGACTCCCGTTCTCCGATCTAGTAGAGGTTGCGGAAGTAGATCTTCTGTACGGAATTCTCTCAAAACTGTAGTGGTTTGACACTAGTAGGAAACAATCTTTCTATGGAATATTTCTGTGGCGAGTGCGCCACAGAAAGTCACATTTATGTGGCACATGTTGGATGTGCGCCACTGAAATGTGTATGTTATATGCGCCACAGAAAAGTTAAAAAAAATCAAAACATCAAAAAAAAATGTGCACAAAAATTCCAAAAAAATATAAAGTCTAGAAAAATAAAAAAAAATAAGAATCTTTGAAAAAAATTGAATTACATTTGGATTTTTTAGTTTATTATTATTATTTTTGATTTTTTAATTTTTTGATTTTTTGATTTTCTTTGAATTTTTTGATTTTTTTATTTGTTCTGATTTTTTTTATTATTTCTTTTGAATTTTTTGAAACTTTTGAAGTTTTTGATTTTTTTCGAAATTTGAAAACACATATATGACACATACCACACATAAACTAAACACAAATATATTCACATACAAGCCTTAAGAGAGTTGATATGATACATATATCAATAAGAACTTGAGTAGCATAAGGGCGGCTGAATTGAATAGAACTTAAAAGTTAAGCGTGCTTGGGTTGGAGCAGTTTGAGGATGTGTGACCTAGCAGTAAGTCATCATTTGAAAAGTTTAGAAAATTCGGAAAAAATCAACAAAAATAAAAAACTCACATAATTAAGATTTTCCAAAAAAAAATGTTTTTTGGATTTTTTTGAGTTTTTAAAGTTTTTTTAAATTTTTTTTGAGGAATTCTGTGGCACACGCTTCTTGATGCGCCACAGAAATGTGAGAATTCCGTGGCGCACCAAGAAGCGTGCGTCACAGAAATATAATTTAATGGCGTGGATTCTATGGCGCACCCCTACGGCGCCAGGATTCGCCACAGAATCATAAAATGGTGCGCCACTAAAGAGCTTTTATGTACTAGTGTGAAGAGGGAGAAGACACCCGTGCAAAGTCCAACTTTGGGACCACGCACCGGGAGAGAGAGAGAGAGATAATGGGTGGAGGGGAAAACCTCGACCGACTATTTTAATTGGGATTTTCTCTGAATATTTTGTGTTAAAAGAGAGCACCCCTATGTGGGACTAAAGGGACATAATGGGGAATCCGCACCCCCTTTTGGCCCGCCTCCTTTTCCTGTTTTTTTACTTAATCATTTAATATTAATATATTAATAAACATATTTCATTTAATAAATATATTTAATTTAATAGTTTTCAATATTAAATTAACATATAATTATATTTAATTTATAATTAGTATATTTATATATTAGTTAATTAAAATGACTCCGAAACACCTTCCGGATCACCTCGAACTCATTCGGTCTTTTTTGGTAACCATTCTGATGTTTTTCCCATTCTCCATAACCCTTCCGGCCTTTCGCATTCTTTACTCCGCTAGATAGGTTAGTACTTATTAAATAAAATCCACTCATGTATAAGTATTAGAAAGTTACATAAGATTTATTCAACATTAACTACTATATACTAAAGTATTTGAGGCTTCCTTGATCCTTCATAACTAAACAAGGTAAAAACACTGAGTAATAGTACAATACTTAATAAAGATAGAAATCTATCAAAACAGGACAATATGTAAATATAAATACTAAACAAAAACTTCTTTATCTCAAAATCGAAAACTAAAAATTAATGAGTTGTAGATAACAAGGAGGTATTTGATCTCAAGAAAATTTAGATCAAGATCACGTTCCGGTGATTTTTAACATTTTCTACGGTGAAGCACAAAAAATTTATTTCTAGACAAAATAGCAACAAACTTGCAACAAAGAAAAACTAGAGATTATCTATATATTTTATTTTTATGGTATAGTTGTATATACATATTTTAGCTGAGAAGTTTCCATGAAAGGATTTGCACTGTTTCCATTGGCATGAACACAAATGTTCAAGGTCGACCCCTACTTCATCAATGCTCACATTTCTAATCACTACTCTTTTTGAAAAAGTTTTAGATAGCCAATACAACTCTTTTTTTATAATTTTATTTTGTATCCATAAATAAGATATAAAACAACTTAAAACTGAAATTAAAAACAAGTTAAAAGTGTAAGTAAAAAGTACTTAATGATAAAGCAAACACGTGCACACAAGAATAATCACCCCACACTATTGCTCCCTCACAACGACGCCAAAAAAAAAGGTTTTAATACCCACAAGTGTAGGGGATCCGTGTAGCCTTTCCAAAAAATAAGAGTGTCAAACTCAATATGGAGATAAATGTAGTATTAATATTCTCTCATGACCTATCAACCACTGATACAGCTATACGCATATCGAACAGTTGCTCTATCTAGAAAAATAAAAATATAGAAACTTTGCGGGTATGAAAGGATAATGTTGCAAGATAATAAAGAACAAGAAAGTAAAATTAGTTGCTGCTACAATAAATAACACTAAAATAACATAAGTATGAGTGTGAAAATGTGTTCGAAGGTGTGATGGAACTCTCCGTAATCAAATAGTCAACTACAAGGTAAAGATTCCTATTTTATGTGGGAGAGGCGAAGCTATACTTGTGATTAGAAGTACTTATGAACGAAACTCTAATAAACATCCTTAAATATTAGAAAATTAATTAAGATAAAAATAACCAACCGTAGCCTTAAGTTCATACAGACCCATTTATCCCATATGCGTCAAATACTAGAATGGTGCTCATGTTTCTAACACTCGGGCAACATTACGCTCTAGTTTTATCCACATACTACGAACCCTATGATAATGATCCATGCACAATTGGCTCCTCCTGCGCCGACCGACCATAAAGGGGGAGCTTTGCTGATGGAGTGTAGACACACGCTCGTTGGGAGACCCCAAGTGCAAGGTGTGAAGAGTGCAACATCAAGTTTTCCCTCAGAAAAGAAACCAAGGTTGAATCGACCAGTAGGAGGAAGAAGCACTTCTGAAGGTTGATGCAGCTGATATGGCGGGACGCACTACCGGTTCAGCAGCAGCGTGGAACCTACACAACACAATCAATTCACTTTGCCCCAACGTAGCAGTGAGGTTGTCAATCTCACCAGTTTTGCTGATAACAAAGGTGTTAAATGTATGGTGTGGAAAATAGTATGATAATAATATGAAAACAACAGTATCAGTATGAAAACAGTGGAAGCAGTGTATGTATTATCAGTATGAGAAAATAGACCGGGGTCCATAGTTCACTAGAGGTGTCTCTCCATAAAAGATAGCTAACATGTGTGGTGAGCAAATTACAGCCGGTAAATTGAGAGATAAAGAACATGCATGGCATAAAGATTACTATGAGATTCATGTGGGCATTACAACAACATACATAGATCGTCATTCAACTGCATCTGTGACTAATAATCCACCATTCGAATATCATCCGAACAAACGTTGGGTATTAAGTTCAAAGCAACGGATAATCATAGTATGCAAAGTGTATAATGTAAACAATGTAGTAAACATCGTTGTTTTCTCCCTAATGGAAACAACACATCCTCCATCCGTCACGTTTCTGTCACTCGAGCACAGATGCAACAGAGGCATGAACCCACTATCGAGCATAAATACCCCCTCTTGGATTCACTAGCATCTACTTGGCCAGAGCATCTACTAACAACGGAGAGCATGCAAGATCATAAATAACATACACATGAAGATATAATGATAGATTGATAATCACAATACATAGCCTTCAATAATCATCGGATCCCAGCAAACACAACATGTAGCATTACAAATAGATGATCTCGATCATGTGAGGCAGCTCACAAGATCTAAACATGAGGCATAAGGTGGAGAGTACAACCATCTAGCTACTGCTATGGACCCGTAGTCCAGGGATGAACTACTCACGCATCACTCCGGAGGCGGGCATGGTGGTGTAGACCCCTCTGGTGATTAATTCCCCTCCCGGCAGGGTGCCGCGGAGAGCTCCAGAACCCTTCCGATCTCGGGTTGACGATGACGGTGGCCTAGGGTCTTTCTCGGGACGAAGTGGTATCCTTTTAGGATTGACGTATCGGGGGGAATAAATAGGCGAAAGGGCGATGGCGGTGAACGCCCGAGGGGCTCACACACCCCAGGCGCGGCCAGGGGGCGCTCCTCCCTATGGTGTGGCCCCCCTCCGGGCCTCTTCGGGACTCCGTGGAACGTTCGGGAATTCTAAGACTTCCGGATTTTGAATTTTCCAATCCCGAGAATATTTCCAAAACAACTTTTCTGAAACTAAAAATAGCTGAAAACTGGGAATTGGCTCTATGGCATATTGTTAATAGGTTAGTCCCGGGAAATCAATAAAATGACATAAAGTGTAAGGAAAACATGTAGCATAAGGCATGAAAACAACATGGAACAACAGAAATTATGGATACGTTTATGACGTATCAACATAGAACATAAAATGTAAGGAAAACATGTAGCATAAAGCGGAGCATGTATCTCTCCCAAACAAGGAATGCTAGGGTCCAAATATATTATTGCAGCAAGGAAAACAAAAGAAAACAAAAGAAAACAAAAGAAAACAAAGGAAAACAGAATAAAACAAAAAAACGCTCCTACTAAACTTCATATGATGTGACCGAATAAAAATATAGTTTCACTAGAAGTGACCTGATAGATTGTTGATGAAGAAGGGGATGCCTTGGGCATCCCCAAGCTTAGATGCTTGAGTCTTCTTAAAATATGCTTGGATGAACCACGGGGGCATCCCCAGCTTTGACCTTGCACTCTTCTTGATCACATATATCACCCATTTCTCTTGACCCTTGAAAACTTCCTTCACACCACACTCAAAGAGTAATTCGCATTAGAAGGTTAGTGCAACAATAAAAAAATCCATGGGTTCTGTAAGGTCACAAGTGCTATTGATACTTTTAAACATTATCTACATCCACTGATGTTTCGTGAAGCAAAGAAATCCACTTGACATCGTAAAAGAGCAAATGAAGGAAAAATAGCAGAATCTGCCAAAACCAGAACAGTCTGTAAAGACAAATTTTTTCGGTGCACTTATGTTGCTCAGATCGAAAAACTTAAAGAACGAATTATTTTTGGAATTATCTGGGGAATATGAACCTAAAATTTCAGATCATTCTGATCTTTCTGTATTTTTTACGATTTTTTACGGTGCACAGCAGAAATCTGTTTCCTGCGCAGAAATCCAAAACTAACTCCAACTTTCGTCAGAAACTTTACTTGTCACAACTAAAACATGAAAATAAAGATTCAACGGAGTTGCTACAGAAGTATACAACCCGTTGACTCATAGAAAACAGGAAAAAACAAAGCAAAAATAAAACCATGGGTTATCTCCAAGGAAGTGCTTTTCTTTAACCCCTTTTAGCTAGGCCCAAAAAAGTGGAGTCAAGTGTTTTCAAATGAAGAAGATGCTCACATGAGAAATATGAATTAAGCAAAAGAGAGCATCAAGAAGCAATTATAAAAAAAAATTACGTCTAACCCACTTCCTATGCATAGGAATCTTGTAATGAAATAAATTAAAGAAGCTCAAACTAGAAATCATGGGAAGGTAGAACAAGAGCAACTTCAAAACTTTCAACAAAAAGAGAGGTGTTTTAGTAACATGAAAATTCCTACAACCATATTTTCCTCTCTCATAATAATTTTCAGTAGCGTCATGAACAAACTCAATAACATAATTATCACATAAAGCATGTTTGTCATGGTCTAAAAGCACACAATTCATATCAAGCTCTAAAACAATGGGATCAAAATTTAAAATCGGCTTTTTTCCCCCACATTTAGCAATATCAAAACGAGATGATTGATTACTCATAAAAGGTATAGGTCACATTATAGCAATACTATTTTCAGTAGCATTATAATTTATAACATCAAGTAACATAGGACAATCATCTTGAGCATTATCATATAAATTTTCTAAGGAAACTTCCTCATTATCATGCATATCAATAGTTGGAATAAATAGAGGATTATCATAGGATTTATCAAAGTAGCATAGATTATCATAAATAACAGTAGCAATATCATTCTCACAAGTTTTATTCATAATAGTATTAAGGTCACAAGTATAGCAAGTATCAATTTCATCAAAAAGGGATATTTAAAAGAATCAATAGGATCATCACAACTATGAGTTAAAGAGTTACTCTCATTGGGAAGTAGACATGGGTAGCTCCATTATTCCTCCTCTTGATCATCAGTCTCCTCCTCTTCTTCATCCAATGAGCTTCCAGATTCAGCAACTTCCTCTTCCATAGGCTCATGCAAGGCATCAGTTACTTCCTTTGGCGGAGAGCATCTTTTAAGATATTGAATTATGTAGTAATCACAATCCTTGTAATTATCAAAGCAATATTCAAATATATCATAAATCTCATATTTATAAGGTCCATCATCAATATTTTCAAGCAATTGATAGACAAAGAACATGATGACACAAAGATTACTATGAGATTCATGCGGGAATTACAACAAGATACATAGATCGTCATCCAACTGCATCTATGACTAATAATCCCCCCTTCGGATATCATCCGAACAAACGTTGGGTATTAAGTTCCAAGCAACGGATAATCATAGTAAGAAAAGTGTGTAATGTAAACAATGTAAACGAAGTAAACATCATTGTTTTCTCCCTAATGGCAACAACACATCCTCCATCCGTCACGTTTCTATCAATCGAGCACAGATGCAAAGGAGGCATGAACCCACTATCAAGCATAAATACTCCCTCTTGGAGTCACTAGCATCTACTTGGCCAGAGCATCTACTAACAATGGAGAGCATGCAAGATCATAAATAACATATGCACGAAGATAACATGATAGATTGATAATCAACATACATAGCATCCAATAATCATCAGATCCCAGGAAACACAACGTGTAGCATTACAAATAGATGACCTCGATCATGTGAGGCAGCTGACGAGATCTCAACATGAGGCATAAGGGGGAGAGTACAACCATCTAGATACTGCTATGGACCCGTAGTCCAGGGATGTACTACTCACGCATCACTCCGGAGGCGGGCATGGTGGTGTAGATCCCTCTGGTGATGAATTCCCCTCCCGGTAGGGTGCCGGGGAAAGCTCCAGAACCCTCCTGATCTCGGGTTGACAATGACAGCGGCCTCGGGTGTTTCTCGGAACGAAGTGGTCTCCTTTTAGGGTTGACGTATCCGGGGGAATAAATAGGGGAATGGGCGATGGCGGTGGATGCCCGAGGGGCCCACACCACCCCCAGGCGCGGCCAGGGGGAGGGCGCCACCCTATGGTGTGGCCTCCTCTGGCCCCCCCTCCGGGCCTCTTTGGGACTCCGTGGAACCTTCGGGAATTCTAAGAATTCCGGGATTCGAATTTTCCAATTCCGAGAATATTTCCAGAATAACTTTTGTGAAACTAAAAACAGCAGAAAACAAGGAACTGACTCTGTGGCATCTTGTCAATAGGTTAGTCCCAGGAAATCAATAAAATGACATAAAGTGTAAGGAAAACATGTAGCATAAGGCATGAAAACAACATGGAACATCATAAATTATAGATACGTTTATGACATATCAGCTGCCCCTTAGCCCCTTTTCTCCATGGGTTCTTGATGTTGTAGATGAACCCCCCCCTGTTGATGAGAGCCATGGTGGAGGAAAATTTGTGTCTTTTGGTGGCTTCCCTGAAATTAGAGGGTTCTTCTATTTATATGTGACTTAATGATGATCTATGGTCCTCCGATGGATGGCCCTTTGATCCAAGTGCTGTTGCACATCTCTAGAAACCTTGACCCCTCCAGCCCCCATTAGGCTCCAAATTCGTGGCTTTGCCGAATCCATCAAGTTTGGTAAGAGTTGGAGTCAATCACATCACAAACTCTCGGATTCCTATAATCATGTATTTTTCCTCCAGTAAAACATGCCTACCACGAGCGTCCATACTCCGTTTTGGACGAATGTTTATTCCAGAATCAAGGTCGGAAAATTCCCAACACTTTTGTGGGCTTAGATTTTTCCATTTGACGTCGTCTTTGGGAGTCAAACTAACGATCTCTAAAAACTGTTGATGGACAGAGTTCAGGAAAGTCAGAGTCCTTCTGAAACAAGGCTCCTTTTGAGTTTGAGTTTTTGCCAATTTCGAATTAATTCTTACGCATAAAAGTGTAAAACAAGAACTTGTGCAATTTTGAAACTATTAATATGATTTTCCAAATAAATAATAAGACATAATATAAAAAAGTTGACAAAGGCATAAAAATAGCTTGAAACAATCAAAAACGAAAGAAAAGTTTTGTACGTATCATCGTACTTGGGTCAAAGAGTTTTGACCAGGTCGTCCAGGGATACCAGAGACCGATGCGCTTATACATTTGGTATGAACACTTCCCCGTGGAATTTCTGCTGCAGTGACCTCACGCTGCAGCTCAGGCTACAAAATGGGACTGTACGCTGGTGTCCCCATCGTGCCACATATGCTCGCATAATTTTGTGGGTTTATGCGGGCATCCCACTAAGCAACGTGATTTAGTAGCGGCACACACTTTGCCCGCATAATCCGCACTGCCATAGCCTCAAGACAGAGAACAAAACCTGCTGCAAATGCTACAGTAGCGGTTGGACTACAATAAAATTAGATTAACCTTTCAAATTTCAATAGAGCCACTCACGAAACAATCCAGCAAGTACATATTGATCTGTATCTGTTGAAAGAAAATTAGCAGCAGGTTCAACTGGTGCTCCCCCTTCTTAGACATTAAAGAGTCGTTGCGGGTACCCTTAATCGGAGGAGCAGCGGCCACGAGAACTGTAGGAAAATAGAGGAAAAGGGGGATTAACGGGTAGAGGTAGGAGCTAGTAGACCGTCCCCTGAGCTGGAAGGAGGAGCGGCGACTAAGGCGGCGCTTGCCGGCGGCGTCCGGCCGCAACTCGGGCTGCAAATGGAACTGTACGCGGGCATCCCGCATCGTGCCGCATATGCCCGCATAATTTTATGGGCTTATGCGGGCATCCCACTAAGAAGCGTGATTTAGTAGCGGCACCCGCTTTGCACGCATAATCCGCACTGCTATAGTCTCAAGACCGAGAACAAAAACTGCTTCATATGCTAGGTAGCAGTTGGACTACAACAAATTCAGATTAACCTTTCAAATTTCAACAGAGGCACGCACGAAACAGTCCAGCGAGTACATATTGATCTGTATCTGTTGAAAGAAAATGAGCAGCAGGTTCAACTGGTGCTTCCTCTTCTTAGACATTGAGGAGTCGTTGCGGGTACCCTTAATCGGAGGAGCAGCGGTGAACTGGAGGAAAATAGAGGAAAAGTTCGATTAACGGGTAGAGGTTGGAGCTAGCGGACCACCCCTGGGCTGGAAGGAGGAGCGGCGACCAAGGCGGCGCTTGCCGGCGGCGTCCGGCCGCAACTCAGTTCCACATCTTGTGCCTGGTCGAGGAAGGCCATATGCGGGACTATGCGGGTACGAGGAACGACCCGCATATCCCATTAATCTGTGCTCGTCTGTCTCGGAAGCCCGCGTAAGCTGGTATGCGGGCTTGGGTTTGCGGAGCGGCGGACGGCCCGCTCCTACTTGCAGTCTTAGTCGCAACTCAGTTCCACATCTTGTGCCTGGTCGAGGAAGGCCATATGCGGGACTATGCGGGTACGAGGAACGGCACAGGATATCCCACTTATTTGTGCTCGTCTGCCACGGGAGCCCGCATAAGCTGGTATGCATAAGCTGGTATGCGGGCTTGCGTTTGCAGCGCCACAGACGGCCCGCTCCGGCTTGCAGCCTAACTGCAGCTGTATGGGTGTACGTACTTGCCTAAGGCTAGATGGGAGTCAAGAACACTCCAAGGCCGAGGTTCTGCCTCGTCCAGAAACAATCTCCAGCGCAGGACAACACGACGGCCTCTCCATGCATGCGTGGGATGGTTTTTCTGATTTTGGGGATAGGCCGGGTGAAAGAGAAGAACCTTCGTTTCCGTCAGGACTTGGAGTTTACGGGAGAGGGTGATCGAAGAGCTGACATTTTCGGGTATTGGGGATCTAGGGGGAAATATATAAATTTGCGGAGGGAATAGAGATTTTCGGGTGAACATAGATCGTTTGAAATCCGTAAGGTAAGTATGGTGTCGTACTCGTTTTACTAAATTAACTGGGATCACATTTTTTATTTCGGCCCCTCTTAATGCGTATAAATATGTACCTATACCATCTTGATGACCCAAATTTCGGCCCGTAAATGCAGCGTACTTACGCTATCGGGCACATGCACGGGGCCCATGCACGTACGAAGGAGCTATTTATACGTCCATCCATAGCAGAGTTAATTTGCTTCGCATCGACAGCACCGTAATTAGCATGTTAAAACATGATTTATGCTACATTAATAGCAGAAACATGTTCCCTGGCTGAAGCAAGATCCATGCACATTTAGTTGCATGTTTAACTGTTTCTTATCCGTTTTAAAACATAGTGTAGTACATGTGGGAATAGGGATGTGATTTATGGTGTTGCATGTCCATCTGCATCGCATCGCATACACCCCTTTATATGGTGCTGCATGTCCATCTTCATCGCATCGCATACATATGTGGGTAACTTTTCCCAAGGACTGGTTAGACAGTTAAGTACCTTGCATTTTGCTCCCTTGCATTTTTGCTCTAGCCATTCACGTAGGAGTACGTATGTGTTGTCAGTTTAACTGACTCAGTTTGGACAGAAGCGGCACTTTTACTTTTCTACTGGGGTTGTTACTTCAGATTCTGGGTTTTATTCATTAACTCCGGAAAAAAAGTTAAACAGAAGGAATGCACAGCAGAAGGTGCATATCACTATATCAGCATGTGTGCTCATTCTTCACCTCTTTGTGAAGATGACAAGCTCGATTGACATTTACTACCATTCAATTATGTAGTTAAATCAGTACCTAGCTCTCGTGAACAGGATCTCTGGATATTCAAGGGGTGTTAACTTAACCTTCCCAAGCATGTCTATCCAAGTTCAGACTATTGCTGCAGGCCTGCAGCGAGGTGCACTGAATGCGTTCACTCATCTTTTAACTCAAAAGAAAAATGGAACATTTGGAGAGAAGTTCGTATCTGGCGTCTCATTTTTTTTTTTTTGTACAATGGAGCGTCCCCGAAGGGACCGAACCTTCTGTATTAGCGGCGCTGGATGAACAATAACTTACAAGGAACCCCATAAGAAAAGAAAATTACACATAGGTCCCTGGCGTCTCATTTAATTGCATGTTTTTTAGAGGCACAAGCTAGCAGGGGCGAAGCCAGGAAAAAAGGTCGCCGGGGTCAAAATGAAACAGAAATAGTAAAACTCAGGCGACTAGGTGCCAGCTGGTGTTAGTTAAATTTTCTCGTAATGTATTTTTTTAGCAAACTCGCATAATAAAGAACAAACACTTCCTCCGTCTCATATTAATTGTCTCAAAGTTAAATAAAAATGGATGTATCTAGACATATTTTAGTGTTAGATACACCTATTTTTATCCATGTTTTGGCATTATATAATTATTAATGTACCTTGAATAAAATCGGATTACAAAAGTGATTATCTCTCAAAAAATTGGCCTTGGTCTTTCATCCGGACCTGAGAAGGTCGTCTATTATGTCCTTAGATGGAGGTTAATATAGAAGTGTTTGCTTGAAAAAAAAATTGTATACACAACTTTTATGGCTGTAATGCAAGAACAGGTAGTATAATGTTTATGATCTTTTATGATCGGGATCATTGGTTGTGGGAGAAGACGATTTTTTTTTCAAATTTAAGAAACACTCAATTACATTTTTACTACCGCTTAAATTACCAGTAGATCGTTCGTGCCGAAATACAGACAAATTAGTCCACGTAATCCCTGATTACCCAATAGGCCAAATTAACATCCGATCAAAAAACAATTAACACATTAGGAAACCTTAAGACATTTCAACAATTAGTAGAAATTGTGAATATTAAATACCTTTCGGATCAATTAAGATGAAATGACGAGTTCCAGGGGCACTTGCAGGTTCAGTGGAGGGGAGTGACGACGAAGGATGGCCGGCGGCAATCCACACCAGCCGGCTTGTTCTGACCGTTGGACTTTGCGGAAAGAAAAAATAGAATACGACGCGGCGTTGCATATACCCGAGTGCTTTTTTTTTTTTGAGTATTGAGCAATTCAGGGAACCATGGGCTATTAGTGTCGGGCGTTTCGCGAAGGAACCGGTGGACTGTTTGTTTTAGGAGAACTGATGGGCTGTTATTACTGCGTGTTTGGCACACGTGAATGGAGCCTTTTTTCACCATCACGTGAATGGAGCCTGATGGACTGGGGTCAAAGTCCTATTCTCACTGGGGTCAAAGTCCTATTCTCACTGGGGTCATTCTTTTATACTGAACTATGCATAGGAGGGTTTGGGCCAGAGCCATCGGGGTCAATTGACCCCATTGATACACTGTAGCTCCGCCCCTGCAAGCTAGTAGTGGCGACGCGGGGCCTATTGGTGAATGTTAGTTAGAGGGTTCAATAACGTTCTATATGTATGTTTGACGTAATTATTATATGAATTTTGTCATGAATAAATATAATCATAACAATAAATATAATTTAATCGTTGTCTAAGTGTAACTTTTTATCAAACTTTGCTACATTTATCTGAAGAGATGAGTCTAGTGAACCTATGGCCCAGTCCATCTTTCAATATTTTTTACATCCTCTTTTCACTTGTTCTTCACACCATCGGCATACCGGTCCATTTACTTATTTATTTATTGTTATTTATCACTTCCATCACACTAACTAGAAGGACATGAAGCTTGACAACTAACTTCCTTCCCAGAACGTTGGGGACAAACTCTGTTGTATCTCACTAGTAGAAACAACACCATTAGTCCCGGGTCGGTAGGACCTCTAGTGCCGGCTTAGCACCCGGGACGACTGAATTGGGACTAGAGCCCCCCCCCTCTAGTCCCAGGACAAAAGAGATCTCCATGTGGTCACTGCCTGAGCGCATGGTCGAGGACCTTTAGTCTCGGTTCGTAATACCATCCGGGACTAGGGAAGTTTCCACTTGGTAGGCTCTGACTCTGGCTTTTTTATGTTGAGAACTATGATCAATCTTGCAAAATATATGGTTAATTAATTACAAATAAGAAAAATACATATAGCATCATAAAATAAATATCTATCTAATAAAAATATACTTTATTATTTATGAGAATCCAATCATTTAATTAATTACATGGAGATCACAACCGGGACTAGATCTAGCCCGTCTATTCGATTACATAGAGATCATAACCGGGACTAGAGCACGTCTATTTGATTACATCGAGATCATAACCGGGACTAGAGCCCGTCTGACGAAGGCATGGATCCTGGACCCTGCGAGTAAGGACACCCCCTCTCGAGCCTTCTGGTCAAGGCCCAACAGGAAGCGCCCTTGGAGTACTCTAGAAGGCCCATGAGAAGCCCACCCGCATCAACTTGCGGGTTAAGTTAGGGAACTTGTAACCGACCTAAGCTAGGGTTTGTATCCTCTCCGGGTTGAACTCGAGACCTGGCTATCTATATAAAGCCAGGAGAGCCCCCAAGGAGAGGACCAAGTAATACCGCACGACCACAAAAGCCTTGAAACTCGAGATCTACTCTCGATTCGAGCATCCTGTAACCGATCTAATCATCTAATACAGATCGACAGAAGGCAGGAGTAAGGGTTTTACCTCTACGAGGGCCCCGAACCTGGGTAAATCTCGCCCCCCTGTCAAGCCGACGATTTCACCAGCGCCTATGACGTCTCCTAGTCGAAACCCGATAGGGTCACCCGAGGGATTTGTGGAGCCAGAGCTTCGACAATTGGCGCCGACCGTGGGGACCGCGGGCGCTGGATCACCGGCATCTTCGGCTTCATCGACATCCAACTCCCGTTGGAAACCATCGACTACGGCTCCGAACAATCCCGTACGGATCGGATCCGTCATAGTCACGCCTCACTCGCCGGAATCACGTCCGGTATTCGAGGATCTGGAGAAGAGCGTCACCCTGACGTTCGGAAGTTTCAACTTCATGGCGAACAGAGACGGAATCCTCCAGTTCTCGGATGAATCTGAACCCGAATCTGGAGCCGTCAACTCACGCTTCCCTATGGAGAAAAGCGGCGAGTCCATCCGCTTCAACACGATCGACTACCACGCACTCTCGACAGAGGAACCCTCTCGGGTGCGAAGAGCTACCCGATCTGCGCCTAGGACACACGGACCACGACTGGCCCAAGTCTGCATGGCAGGGTCGGAACAGCCCTCGGAAACTGAATATAGCGCAACCGAGCGCGATCTGATCGGCGTCTCGCGGGAAGCCTGGAAAAGAGCCAAGGAATCCATGCGAAAGAGTCAGCCGCCTGCAGCAGGTGCCACGCAGGAAGACCTAACCGCCTACCACTATCACCTAGTGAGAGCGGCCTCAAACATCAAGGATGCCCGGGCGGATCTAGCCCGTCGCAGGAGAGCGGCGGATGAATCAAGCCTACGTCGAGCCGAGCTATCCCTTGCACCTTCGGTCGGTACCCGACCCGGGGGAAAAGGACCCGCAGCGTCGACGAGGGATCACGAATCTATGGCTGGGACCAACAGGTCTACCACGTCTTCTTTCATGAGGGTTGACGACGATGGCAACGTCTACCCGCAAACTCCAGCCGCTGCAATTCTAGCCGCAGCAACCTACATGCAGATGAACCAGCCGACGGACAGCGATCCTCGGGTGGAACAATACAAGCATATCGCAAGGGTCTAGGGATGGCAGCCGCGAAACTCGCCTCCCACGATCGCAAAGAACAACTGGAGAAGGCGCGACAGGAGAAGGACAAAGACAAGGATACGCCCCGCAGGCACAGGAGCTCCTCTCCGAGAAAGGATAAATCGCCGCGTCGCGGCCGAGGAAAAGAGGCCCGACGCCGCAGAGATAGTCGAAGCAGCAGCGACGACAGCCCGAGAGACAAAGATTCGCGGCACCACAGCAGCCGCTCGAGAAAACGGAGCAAGGAACCAAGAAAAGATAGCGACCGTGACCGGTCCGGGTACGACGCGCGATCCGATCTCGCCCAGAAAAAGGTGGATAAAGCGAGGGCTTCACGATATCGCGAGCGCTCCTCATCCGGGTCTTCGGACGACGAAACCTGCGGAGCACTTTGTTTTGCTCGCAGTATTCGTGAGGCACCTCTACCAAAGAGATTCAAGCTCAGCTCGGAGGTGACAAAATACGATGGCTCACTCGAGCCCTCCCAGTGGCTAAGCGACTACCTCACGGCAGTAAAATGCCAACGTGGTAACAAGAACACGGCCATGCAATACCTCAATTTGCACCTAGCCGGAGCGGCCCGCAGCTGGCTGGAGAGGAGACCACGATCTTGCTACGCATCGTGGGACGACCTACACCGCGATTTCTGCAAAAACTTCCAGTCGACCTACAAGAGGCCGGCTACAATCGAAGAACTACGAGCCTGCAAACAGAAAAGTGGTGAATCCACACGAGAATACATCCAGCGGTGGAACACGCTCAGGAACACCGCAGGGACAATCTCTGAAGAAGTGGCGATTGAGGCCTTCGCCAAAGGAGCAAGAAGAACCGCGTTTCGAGAAGAACTCGGCAGAGCTGCGCCCAAAACCATAGGGGAGCTCATGGTCATAGCCGAAAAATGGGCCAATGGAGAAGATGCAGTACGCAATGAAAGAACATCATCGCCCACGCACGACGAAGACCGTCACGGGCGAAGAAAGAGAAGAAAATATTACGACCACGAGGATAGAGAAGAACTAGTGGCAGCAGAATTCACGCGAAGTCGCGACTCCGGTCGTCGTGGAAGTCGCGAATGGAGACCAAAGGCAGAAGAAAAAACACCCGAGGAAGACCTCGATGCGTACTGCTCGCTACATCTGTTCACAGACAAGCGCACGGGCAAAACTAAGGCAACGCACCTTCTCAAGGATTGCCGAAAGTTCATCGAAATCTCGGACGCGCTCGCCAAGAAAATATTTACCTCCACCCAAAACTATCCACCACTGCCAGGAGGGGGACAACAATTCCAGCTACCACCGCCTCCACCTCCACCAACCAACCCAAACATGGCACTCGCCGCATTGCCAGCGCCACAACAACAAAACACGGGAGCAAATACATACCCGGCTCCGCACGGACAACTCCTCGGGATGATACAGAAGGTATGCCCCTCTCGCAGAGCTCAAAAAACTAACTCGAGACAAATATGCATGGCAGTGCAGACGCCACCAACGAAGCCCGAGTACCTGAAGATGGCCGAGCAGCCAATCACGTTCTCGAAAGAAGACCACCCGCCACGAGTCTATCGACCAGGACACGCCGCCCTTGTCATTCAAGCTCAAATTGGCAACTATGACCTGGCCCGCGTATTCATGGACGGTGGCAGCGGCATCAACATCATCTACGCGGATACACTCCGTCGAATGAACAAAAATCTGGACGGCCTAACGGAATCAGAAACATCCTTCCACGGGATAGTTCCGGGCAAGGCAATACGTCCACTCGGAACAATCAACCTTGAAGTTGTGCTGGGCTCCCCACGCAACTACAGAAGGGAATTCCTGGACTTCGAAGTCGTCGACTGGCCCTCACAGTACCACGCCATTCTTGGTCGAACAGCGTTCGCCAGATTCATGGCCGTACCACATTACGCATACTTGAAGCTCAAGCTACCCGGCGAATACGGTGTAATCACCATTGACGGAGACTTCCAGAAATCGGACAAGTGCGACATAGAATTTAATGAGATCGCAAAATCTTTCGGGATGCAAGAAGAACTTCAAGAGCTAGCAAAAACAACGGACCACTCCGTTATGCCCCTCACGAAGAAAAACGCACCCGAACTGGAATTCAGCGCCAACAGCGACACTCGCAAGCACCAGGTGCACCCGACAGACTCCACGAAGACGGCGATGGTTTCCACAACCCTCTCGCCAGCATAGGAAGGCGCGCTCATCAAACTCCTCCGTGAGTACTGGGAGATTTTCGCCTGGCAGCCCTCAGATATGCCAGGAATACCCAGGGAGTTTGCCGAGCACTCACTCGAAGTCTTTCCTAACGCCAAACCCATCAAACAGACGACTCGACGATTCTCAGAACCCAAGCAAAAGGCGCTGGGAGAAGAAGTAAATAGGCTGCTAGCCGCCAACTTTATTAGAGAGATCAAGATATCCACCTGGTTGGCAAATCCGGTGCTGGTCCCCAAGAAGAACACGGATATCCTTCGGGTGTGCATCGACTACACGTCACTAAACAAGCACTGCCCCAAGGACAACTTTCCTCTACCACGAATCGACCAGATCGTGGACTCCACAGTAGGTTGCCAACGTCTCTCCTTCCTAGACGCCTACTCGGGATATAATCAGATCCGAATGAAAAAGGAAGACGAAGAGAAGACGGCATTCATCACACCTCACGGTGTATACTGCTACACGACAATGCCCTTCGGGCTGAAGAACGCAGGCGCAACATATCAACGTTGCATGCAGAGATGCCTTGCCAATCTCATTGGCAAGAACGTACAAGTTTACGTCGACGACATCGTCATCAAAACTCGAGTAGAGGACACACTCCTCGAAGACATTAAAGAAACATTCGACGCCCTTAATGCATATCGGATCAAGCTCAACCCGACAAAATGCGTTTTCGGCGTCCCCGCAGGAAAACTCCTCGGATACCTGGTATCCGCCAGAGGCATTGAGGCCAATCCGGAGAAAATACAAGCCATCCTCACCATGAAGGAGCCTACCAATTTACGCGGAGTCCAGCAGCTCGCAGGGCGATTGGCCGCCCTAAGCAGGTTCATCGCACGATTGGGAGAGCAGGCGTTACCCTTCTACAAGCTACTGAAGAAGACGGACAAATTCGAGTGGACACCCGAAGCCAAGCAAGCATTCGCAGACTTGAAACGGTCGCTGCAAAGCAGGCGCATTCTCGCAACACCACAAGAAAGGGAGCCACTTTTTCTCTATCTAGCCGCCACAAACCAGGTCATCAGCACTGCAATCGTAGTCGAACGACCTGAAGATGGCAAGGCATATGGAGTCCAGCGCCCAATATACTACATCAGCGAAGTGCTCTCGCCATGCAAGCAGCGATATCCTCATTACCAGAAGCTTGCATATGGAGTTGTCCTCACAGCCCGAAAGCTCAAACATTACTTCCAGGAACACGCCATCACAGTGGTTAATGACGCGTCACTCGGGACAATCATGAACAACCCTATGGCATCCGGAAGAATAGCGAAGTGGAGCATCGAGTTGGGCGCTTGGGATATCACCTATGCAGGACGCAATGCAGTCAAATCCCAAGTTCTCGTGGAATTCATCAGCGAATGGACAGAGCTACAAACACCCGGGCCACCCGAGTATACAAGCAATTGGATCATGTACTTTGACGGGTCCAAAAGAAACGAAGGAGCAGGAGCTGGAATCGTTCTTATTTCACCTCGTGGAGACAAACTGCAATACGTCTTGCGACTAGACTTTCCACCAGATGATCCAGCATCGAACAACGACGCAGAATATGAAGCACTGTTACACGGGATGAAAATGGCGATTGCTTGTGGAGCTACCCGATTGATGATTTATGGCGATTCCAATCTCATAGTGCAACAAACAATGAAAGAATGCGATGCCATCGCTGAAAACATGATCGCGTACCGCGACATGTATAATCTACTCGAAGGAAGCTTCAAAGGATGCGAGTTGAAGCATATTGCAAGATCCAGTAACGAAGAGGCGGATAGACTGGCCAACATGGGTTCCACGAATACACCCATACCGCCAGGGATATATTTCGAGCGGATGATTAAGAGATCAGTCAAAGTGAAGAAAGCCGTAGAGGCACCCGCATCACAAGAAACAGAGGTCAGCCCGCAAATCGCGCTTCTCGAGCTAACTCATAACATATCACGGCAGGTTTTTCTGGTCGAGCCAATCTGGACGCAGAAATATCTCGACTACCTGCTCAACAAACAGCTCCCGGCCGATCCACGTGAGGCTCGACAGCTAATCAGGCGTAGCAAATCCTTTCGGGTGGTTAATGGAGAATTATACAAACAAAGCATCTCGGGCATACTCCAGCGCTGCATCGCACCCGAAGACGGCAAGGAATTACTCCGGGACATACACCAGGGTGATTGCGGACATCATGCTAGCTGGAAAGCAATACTGGGAAAAGCCTTTCGAGCAGGATTCTACTGGCTAACAGCAGCCAACGATGCAAAAAACCTGGTCCATAGATGCAACGCCTGCCAGCGATTCTCACCAAAGCCGCACGCACCCGCCACAGAGCTGCATATGATACCCATCGCCTGGCCCTTTGCGCAATGGGGGATAGACATGGTTGGACCACTACGCAAATCCACACCAGGAGGATACACACATTTGCTGGTTGCAGTCGACAAATTTACCAAATGGATCGAAGCTATGCCAGTGACTTCGGCTAGCGCCCAATGCGCCATCAAGTTCCTCGACTCCATAGTATGTAGATTCGGTGTACCACATGACATCATTACAGACAATGGTACAAACTTCACCGCAAAGGAAACACAACAGTTCTGCGAGGAGAAAGGAATCAATTTCAAGTTCGCCTCGGTTGCCCATCCGCAAACAAACGGCCAAGTCGAAAGATCCAACGGCTTAGTTTCGGCTGGCATCAAAAAGAGATTGCTAGATCGTCTACATCCCGCTGCGGGACATTCGGCAGAGGAGTTACCCTCCGTACTTTGGAGCCTCCGCACAACTCCCAATCGATCAACGCAATACACACCATTTTTCATGGTATACGGGGCAGAAGCCGTCCTTCCCGAGGAGGTCCGATTCAGCGCCCCACGAGTTGTAGCCTACAGCGAAGAAACATCCAACAAAGCACTTGCAGCAGATATGGATGCACTCGACGAAATTCGGGACATTGCACTCGCAAGATCCGCGGTCTATCAACAATCACTACGCAATTACCACAGTCGACGCATACGCCACAGGTCATTCGTGGTAGGCGACTTGGTGTTGCGGCTGAAGCAAAAGGAAGGACACAAGCTCGAACCACCTTGGGAAGGACCCTTCATCATACACGAAGTGATCCCAGGAGGAGCCTATCGATTGAAGAATCCCGAAACCAGAGGCATCTATTCCAATCCATGGAATATCGCGCAACTGCGCAAATTCTACCCCTAGGTTTACTTGTTTTGCAACAATAAGGCTGTGCTAGCCAATCTTGTAGCTCGAACACATGACTTCTCAGTCATCGCAATGAAATACATGATTTCTTCATCATATTTACCCGACAGATTTCCAGTCGATTACATGCTAAAAAGTTACAGGTACACACCCCATTAAATACACGGGGGCTACACCTAAAACTACGCATCACAAAGAAATATCATAAAAAACAAGGTTACATACCTTACAAACTATAAACATTTTTACAGGATATTCACATCCGATAATCAGTCAAACCGCTGAGCATTCTCAGTCGCTAAGACCCTATCTACCTCTTCAAAGGTCATTTGGATAATCTTCTCGGCTGCAGGGCGCACAGCATCATAAAACGGTGTGATGTCTTCGATTGCATAATCTGGGCGCCGAGCTACGGAGTTCAAATCTATCTCAGGATGCCATATTCGGACAAACGAGAGAGCCACAACCGCGCCGCACATCATTTGTTTGCGTACGCACGTGCGAACCTCCCCCTCTTGTCCAAACAACCTGAGAAGATAACTCCAGTCTTCGGGACCCCTCTCGAGTGGATAAAAAGCAGCATTCACCGCAACCAGGACTTCGTGGAAAGAACTCACGAGAATTCTCGCCTGGCGGATTCGAAATTTCAAGGTACCCATCACAAAACCTCGACTGCGATCAGACCAGAAATTACTCGCATGAGGTTTTGTGCTGTTAGCTTCTTGATGAATGAGGTTTTCCACCCACTGCTTCTCCTCTCTGTCATCTGGTCTCACAACTAAAGAGCAAACGCACTTAGTCAGATAAGAAGCAGAGGGGAGAAAAATAGCATGGGGGCTACACTACTTACATAGTAACTCCCTTGCAATCGAAGACAGTTCATCCATCAGAAATTGCTCGCGTTCAGCTGCCAATCTCTGTTTGGATATCGCCACATCAGCTACCCCGCGCAGCGCTTTCAGTCTACGCTCACCCTCCTGAACCTTACCACGAAGGCCAGCAAAAGTGCCCACGGCAGCCACAAGTGGATTTACTGGGTTACCACGTCCACCCGATGACTCCGCGGCAGACACAGTCGCCTGGAAGAAGTACAAGGAAAGGAGTGAGATGCCCTACTCGAGTTGTTTCTAGTCGAACATCTGACTAGACGCTTGGGGGCTACTCCCATCGGGAGAAAGAGTACAAACAAAGGGAATAAATTCCAAAAACACAATGCTTCGATTAAGACCAACAAAAGTACGGGAATACATCCCAAGATCCATTACATTCAAGGAAGGAAATAAAAAAAAAACTACGAGGCTACATTGGTGCTCCCACTAGCAGCAGTCGACCCTCCCTTCTTCCGAGCAAAAATCTCAGAAAGCTTCCGAGCAAGAATGGCGGCTTGCTCGCCAAAACGAGAGAGCCGTACCTTTTTGCCCGTGGAGGGATCGACTGGAATGGACGAGTAAGCCTCCTCCAACCCTTCGACTCCGTGCGCCAGAGCAAATTGAATCGCAGTCTTCGCGCCAGCCTCCGATTGAGCAACTGCAAAGGCATCCAGAAGCTTTCCTTCTGAGAAGACCTTCAACATATCATCGAGCGCAGGTGCAGGAGTGGCGTTGGCGAGGAGGCGACCGTACAGTTGCCCCAGCACTTGGATAGCATCACTGACCATGGAAGAAACTCCATCAGCGTGCCTTTTAAGCTGGGCAAGCGTATCGGTTACCACATCCACCCGCTGGAGTCCAGGGATTTCTAGAGGAACATCCAGAATACCTGCGAAGGGAGAAAATAATACTTAGCAAACTACAGCCAAGTGAAGAATCAGAATCGCGAAATTCCAGCAAGCTTACCCGCGAAGCGCTCAGCAAGGGGACGGAGGAACCCGACAAGCTCGCTGTCGGCCTTACTGCCGGTTTTCTCCAACTCCTTCAAGGACTTCCGCGCGTCCGCAAGCTGTCGACTGAAGTCTTCCGACTGCATGCGGGAAGTCTCTAGCTCTTGTCGAATGGCCGTCAAGTCAGCTTCTCGAGCAGTTACCCGCTCAGAGAATTTGACCTTTTCGGATTCTGCAAATTCAAGTCGAGCTGCAAAGAGACACTTGTCAAAAACTCTAGAATCAATGGAGTGTGGAAGACAGGGAAACGATAGAGCTCACCCTTGAGAAGATCATTTTCAGTCTGGAGTCGGTTGCGGTCTGCTCGAAGAGAGTTGCAATCCGCTTCAGCAAGAATGACGCGGCGACCAATCGCCGCAAGAGAATCAACGAGTGACTGCAAAAGCGCGAAGACGGAAGAGAATCAAAATTGAGCCTGTACCCGATTATTTACAATCGACTACAGCCTCGGGGGCTACTCCCATCGGGAGCACTGCCGTGCACCCGATAAAACTTAAAAGCACGAAGATAGAAAAATTAGAAGGATTACATTGGAGCCTGTACCCGATTATTTACAATCGACTACAGCCTCGGGGGCTACTCCCATCGGGAGCACTGCCGTGCACCCGGGAAAAGCAAAATCATGAAGAAAAGATGAACAGAACTTTGAGCCTGCAGCCGATCGCACGCGATCGACTACAGCCTCGGGGGCTACTCCCATCGGGAGCACTGCCATGCACCCGATATAAAAAAATTCTTGAAGGCCAAGAGATAGAAGATTACCTGTCCGGTGGCGCGGGAGAGAGGATCCGCAGAACTGTCCGTCGCCTCCTTCGAGACCGAAGTCCTAGCGGCGGAGCTGGGGATTTCTCGCTCCACAGTCGCAGCATCAGGCGCTGCCCTGGGAGAGTTCTGGACGGTGCCTGCAGTGGGGGTTTCACCCGCGTCCTTTGCTTTGTTCCTCTTTTCGGGAGGAACGTTAGCAGCAAACCTACGCGGGCTAATCGTTTGCAGACTGCAGTGAAAGACAGAAAAACATCAATATCGGAATTTGGAAGTTGATCGACTGGCATTACAAAAGAACAAGGAAGAAAACACTTACTCATCATCTTCATCATCGTCCAGAGCATCCGCGTCCCAAACGTTTGCTATCACTGGAAACGAAGCCGAAGGAGGAAGAGATTGGAGTGGAGTCACATGGATAGGAGCTTGACTAGGCGATGCTTCCAAGGATTTGTCCTTTGAAGTAGCTTCGTCTTCATCTACCCGACGACGTTTCGGGAGGACGCCATTCGAGTCTTCGACGTCATCCGAAGAATCGTCCTCCGAGCTCGAGGAAGCGTTGGCGACACTGGTGTCAACCGCGCCGTCCTGGTGACTAGACACTTGCTCCGAAGCAGCTCCCCCCGTAGCTGGCGGGTAGCAGTCCGCCATGGCTAGATTCTACGAAGACAAGAAAACAAGAAAGATCTTATCGACTAAAAATTCAGAAGATGAAAGTAACTCAAAGACAAGAAACTAACCTCAGCCGGAGGAGGATTTGAAGCAGAAAAAGCTTCGACTGAGCAATTGGGGAATTGCTCCCCTACCTTCAGTCGAGTGATGACCGCGATCTTCTTCTCGAATTCCACATTCGAAAGTTCTTCGCGACTCACTCGGCTGGGATCTTCTGCACCTTGATACTCCCACATAGTGGAAGGCCTTTGCTGTAGAGGTTGGATCCTGCGCTTCAAGAAGAGGCTCGCCAGATGGAGCCCGTTGAGCACTACTCCCGAGGTTTGGTCTCGAAGAGCGGCTACTCTTGCGAGTAAGGGCGTGACCGTCTGGATTTCCTCGGCTGACATCTTGTGGCTCCAAGATTTGCGCCTCGACAGAACTGCGAATGGGTGAAACTCTACGAGCCCACCCGAGCTATTGTCGACGACGTAGAACCACTTCTTCCGCCAGCCTTGGGCGGAGTCGATGAAGTGCATGTTGAAGTACGCGCTCTCCTGGCGCGCCTGGATTCCGAAACCACCCGTGCGAAGTGGGTCGCCAGGCTCGGACTCCACCCGCGGCTTCTCGCGGAAGATCCGGATCTTGAACAGCGCTTTCCAGAGCGCCCAATGCGGGCGAATGCCGAGGTAGCACTCGCAAAGCACGATGAAGCACGAAATGTGCTGCATCGCGTTCGGAGGAAGGTCGTGAAGCTGTATGCCGTAGGCACACAGCAGCCCGATGAAGAAAGGGTGAAGGGGGGAAAGAAAGACCTCGAGTCACGTGGTCCACAAAGACCACGCGCTCATTCGACTGAGGGTTGGGTACCTCTTCTCTTTTCCCGAGGCGGACGCGCTTCTCCGCCTCCGCCGGTAGCAATCCCTCCCGCTGCATCTCTTTGATGCTCTTTGCGGTGGTGTTGGGGGAGCGCCAGTCGCCGGCGCGAGGAGCGGGTGGCGCAGAAGGCTCGCCGGACGCCAGAGTACCAGCGCCACGCTTCCTTCCGCCAGCCATTGTTCGCAGCGAAAGCTTGAGCGCGAGGAAGATGAAGATGGGCGCAAGGAAGAAGACGAAGACAGAGAGCGGGGAAATTTTTACTGCGGCGCTAACACCCCTACTTATACACGGGGCAAGGCAATCTCAGCCGTACGATGCGCTACGTGGCACCTATCACGACTGCCACGCGTGAGGATGAAACGAAGCGGCAGCCTGCGCTGTTTCGTGCCACGATCTTAACAGAAGATCGTGCGCATTTACTGCGCATTTCGCGTAAAAAACGGGAGCGACGTCTCGTTTCCCGGTCAAAAAGCTGACAAGGTGGGCCACCATCTGCTACCACTCCGTCACGTCCCATCGGGAGAAGAGGAGTGCGCCATGACGTCATGGCATACAAGATTGGAAGTTCAAACGCGAAAATATCTTCGTACGAACAACAATTCCTTCGGATAGAAGCAACTTTTCTACAAACAATTCATGAAACAAAACCTCTTCGAACAAGAGAAAAAACACCCTACACACGAAAACAAGACCTCTTCAGAGGAAAATACCCTATGCACGAAAAACTCTTTCGTATGGGCACAGCGTCCCGAACATGAAAACTCTTTCATACGGGCTTGGTTTTTTCCAACGCGAAATTTCTTTCGTATGGAGCTCAAACAAATCCATCGGGTAGGAAAAACCTACCTCTCTTACACGTGATAATTCTACATCATAAAAACCTGGATTGTTCAGCCGACTAGGCACATCTGGATGCCGTATTCTTCGAATACGAAGGTAAGACCCAGAAAGATCTTTCTTTTGGGCCTGGAATCGCACTCGAAAGTTGCGTCCTCCGGCATAGTTCCGTGTCAACAACACGAAGAAAAATCCTAGCGGACGCGCCGGGTACCCTCTTAGGTTAAGTTCGACTCGATAAGTCCACAACGGCCCAGTCGCAACAATCACCTCATCGGGTTCGAGTCGGAGGTCTCGAATCTGTGTAGGCCAGGAGTGTTTTTGCCCTAGACGCAATTAATTGGCCCTGATCTCTCGGGAGAGCCAAGCTACTGCGCCGCATCCTTCTGCAAATAAAAGCCGTAAAACAGGCGCCAGTATTACTCGATACTCGAGCTTTATAACTTACAATACAGGGGACACACCCTTCAAAAACAACAACTATCAAGCTGAACTTCCGAGAGGAGATTAAAAAAGTTCTGACCGTCTACTCGACTGAAAGTAAATCCCAGTCGAGCACACGCTCGGGGGCTACTGACGAAGGCATGGATCCTGGACCCTGCGAGTAAGGACACCCCCTCTCGAGCCTTCTGGTCAAGGCCCAACAGGAAGCGCCCTTGGAGTACTCTAGAAGGCCCATGAGAAGCCCACCCGCATCAACTTGCGGGTTAAGTTAGGGAACTTGTAACCGACCTAAGCTAGGGTTTGTATCCTCTCCGGGTTGAACTCGAGACCTGGCTATCTATATAAAGCCAGGAGAGCCCCCAAGGAGAGGACCAAGTAATACCGCACGACCACAAAAGCCTTGAAACTCGAGATCTACTCTCGATTCGAGCATCCTGTAACCGATCTAATCATCTAATACAGATCGACAGAAGGCAGGAGTAAGGGTTTTACCTCTACGAGGGCCCCGAACCTGGGTAAATCTCGCCCCCCTGTCAAGCCGACGATTTCACCAGCGCCTATGACGTCTCCTAGTCGAAACCCGATAGGGTCACCTGAGGGATTTGTGGAGCCAGAGCTTCGACACCGTCTATTCAATGTTATTGTATTTTCACTTTCGGTTTATGACATGGTTCATAAAAAATCCCGTAATTTCCTCTTGAATTACCACAAAGCGCTCCTTTGGTTGCAGATTCCTTCGTATTTTATCCAACTATAAAAGAAGTAGATCAATATGAATATCAATGATCATAACAAGAATTATGAATGACACTCAACACAATTGATGGTAATAAAATAAATCCGTGAATTTATTTGTTCACGTACTTCTAAAAATGTCGTTGCATTCCGCTCACTAACCTCCCGGCAAATCGGCTCGCAAACGAAGTATCCACACAAATTGGTCCCCGGTGGCTTCCTCTCGCATTTTACGAGAATATAATTCAATCAAATAATAATCAAACATGATATAATGGTACTGAAATTAAAATTAAAGAGATGCGCGAACCTAGCTCGTACTACTTACATTCACATGATGAAAACTAAGCCTCTCTTTAAATTCACCATGTGTCCTCTGGGTGAATTTTTTTTCAAATCCCGCCCGGTAAAAAAAGAATAAATGAGTTATTAGTTATTTGATATCTCAGGAAATGGACAAAAGAGATCGATATAGTGCGATAATGATTGAAATTACCTTTGGAGCGTATCTATAATTATTTTGTACTTCTCTTCGGGTTTCGACAATGAGTCATAGATTTCAACTCTTTCAGATTCAACTTCAATGATTAGCAGAATGTAATGGAAGCTGCACATATTTATATACGTCAGTAACTCATCAGTTACACTTAACATCGAGCAAGCAAAAATTAATGTGTACAAGACAGTAACACTCTTACTCGAAGTTGTAAGGAAACAATATCTTCTTTTTGTAATGGTGCCTCTGTATGAATCTTAGCAAGTTGTCCTACGTTTCACTAGCGAAGTCCCGTAGCAATTTTTCATTAATTCGTTTTTGGTCAACAAATTCAATGTCAAAGATTCTTTTTCGATCACATTCATCACTCTTCATTCTGCATTATAGCGTAGTAATCATAATAAGTGGAAATGAACAAACTGAGCTAGAGACTTTATTATAGAAATAAATGAATTGAATCACTTGCAGACAATAGGTACTGACGAGACTGAAGTCGAGGGCGTCAACCTTGTATAACATATAGAGTTCTTCAAGATAAATTTGTACCTAGTCTTCACATATGTCATGCTCTCTGTAACTTTCACAAGAATAATTTTTTGCTCTTCCTTTTTGACTTTCAAGTACCAGTTATGTAGTTTTCGCATTTGTGTTGGTAGAAGATTGATCTGATATTTTTATACATTTTCTGGGACTAACCTATTAACAAGATGCCACAGTGCCAGTTCCTGTTTTCTGCTGTTTTTCTCCTTTAGAAAAACTAGTTGCAAAATATTCTTGAAATTGGACGAAAATTGGCGTGCGTAAATATTACAACAGAAGACTCCAGAATCCCGAAGGGGAGGAGCAGCCGACCCAGGAGGCGGCCACGCCACACCAGGGCGCGACCCACCCCTGTCCGACACCCTCCTGTGGCGTGGGCTCCTCGGGTGGCCATCGATGCCGCTCTTTCTCCTTTATATTCCTTCTGCCCCAAAAACCTAAATACCCGATCGATATTCCACGAAACATCCAGCCGCCGCCGCCGCCGTTAATCCAAGTTTGGGAGGGTTCCGAAGCTCTTTCCGGCACCCTGCCGGAGATGGAAATCATCACCGGAGGGCTCTACACCGCCATGCCTACTTCCGGAGTGATGCGTGAGTGAGTAGTTCATCCTTGTGGTATCGTTGATCGGAAACGAGTTTCTATCCTCCATTCTATCTAGAAGCATGTATCACTAATGCAACACAATGATATCATGAATGAGATCCTCAGCTACTTCGTCCTTCCTCTGGACAGCAGGTCTCGTGTAGAACGGGTGGCTTTACTGTCTGCTAGCAAGGCATGGAAGAACTGGAAAACCAAGCAGGTGATAGAGTACGTGCAAGAGAACAAGAGATCTAGGAATGTGTATCCTTGTATCACCCCTGATTATTGGACTCAGTTTGTGAAGTTGAAGAGGACACTCGAGTTTATTGCAAAGGTTATTGCTGCTTGAAAAATGGCCCTGACAAGAGTTGGGGCAAAAAATTATACTGACTACAAGGCGGGAGGAGATAGCATTTCAGACACGAGGACAAGAGTCTGGGATAATCTTAAGCAACCGAAGAGGTGCAAAGCTGCCCGATTGGCCACGCTGAATTTGGAGACCAAGATTTGGGCCAAACAGAATTACGCGGTAATTATAATCAAGTACAAAGTTGTTCATAACAAAGAGGACACCCGTCAGTTCACGGTCACGTGGGAGGCCATGTCCAATATGATGCGATTGACATCCTTGGACGACACCATTCTGAGATGCTTCACGCTGTAAGTACCTATTCTCAATATATGCTTTCCATATCTATGCTGCTATGTATACATGTTTTGTTTTGTGATGGAACTATCTATACATGTTAATCATATTTATCTGCTTATTATGTAGAAAATCTATGAGTCAATCGCGTGAAAAATCCCTTCAAGTAATCTTCATAGACCCTGCTTGTACTTTGCAGCAAGTGATTGATCTTAAGGAGAGGCATGCCGAGGATTGATACATCCATTTTGCAATACTATTTTATCGTAATTTTCTGTTATTCATCGATATATTTCATATTATGATGCATTACTTATGTTATTTCATCTTATTTTGCATGTTTGATAATTATTGGAGAATAATCACCGGGACCATAAATCTGATGGAAAAAGCACCATCAAGATACCCTATTTCTGAAGACAAGAAGAAGAAGGGGGGGGGGTATCGGAGGAGTCTTAGAAGATCAGATGAAGGGGCCAGCCACGAGGGGAGCTAGAGGGGGCCCACCAGAGGCCCACACCACCAGATGGCGCGCCCCCCTTGGCCGCACCGCCACTTGGTGTGGCCACGCTGGCCCACCAGTGGCAACCTGATAACACACAAGTATAGGGGATCGCAACAGTCTTCGAGGGAAGTAAAAACCAAATTTATTGATTCGACACAAGGGGAGCCAAAGAATATTTATAAGTCACCTGAAAGTAGACTTGCTCGCAACAGTTTATCAATGGTAACCGTTTTATCACAGTAGATATGGTAAAATAACAGCAGGAATAAAATAGTAACAACGATAGCAATATTGGGAAACAACATAATTAAAGTACTGTAGGCATCGGGATAGATGAACGAGAGGCATGGATAAGATAGTTCATTGTCGGGGGGTTACCCCCGAGTAGGGTAAAGACAGGTGGTAAAGGCAGCTTACAGAAGGGAGGTTTGGTCGAGTAGCCGACTACCTGGTACTCGCTACCCGGTTGACTGCTACTCGGTCTCACCTCAAGATGACCAGAAGGAGAAATCAAGCAAGTTCTATCCTTTCGGGTAGAAGGTTGACCCGAGTACAATTGGCGGGAACAATTGGCGGGAACCTACTCGGCCAGAAAGTCAAAGGAGCCGTTCTGACACAGGATCCCGCGTATCCTGGGTCCGTACTTGGCGGCATGCGAACTACTGTTCATTTGGGGACGACGTGCCTGACAGTGACAGCATGGGAGCATGCTGTGGCAGGATATGGGGGGTCTACTCTGTGCCTAGGTACAGTGTTAGCCGCCTGTCCCCTAGTTTTGCCCAACGACTTTCCGGATGAAGCCAAGGCTGGGAGCCAAAGCTGTCAGCGGGAACCCGGAAGAAGGACAGTGAGCACACTATGTCGACACTTGTTCGTATTTGGACGTATCCGGCTGGGCATCGTGTATATAAGGTGCCCAGCCGCCTCCTGCGCGAGGGACGCGCACGCTTACGCTCATGCTCATTGGAGACTACACTCTCATCCTAGAAACCCTAAGTTCTTGACCTAGCTCTACTCGGAGAAGAGTGAGAGGCTACCCGGTTGAGATATCATTTGTACTGTGGCTACTCGGAGAAACATCATAATACACATAGAAAGGCAGGAGTAGGGGTTTTACCTCCTCACGAGGGCCCTTAACCTGGGTAGATCGTGTTGTTTGCAGTGTGTTGTTCTTATCTCACGCGTCTACTCGTCGCGTGATCCCTCCCCGAATACCTCCAGCGTCCATCGTCCCCACAACTTTAGCCATCCCATGGCATCTGCCGTGACACCACCACGACAGTTGGCGCCCACCGCCTTCAAAAATAAAAGCTATTGAGAGCATGTCTTTGCCAAGATCACTGAAGGATGTGCAGAAGTTCACGGGTTGTTTGGCATCCCTGAGCCGTTTCTTGGGCCGAATGGGCGAGAAGGCTTTGCCTCTGTACCAGCTGATGAAGAAAAGTGACAAGTTTGCCTGGACTCCGCAGGCGGACGTGGCATTCAATGAGCTGAAAGCAATGCTGGCTACTGCTCCCGTCTTGGCTAGTCCGCTACCCAAGGAGCCTATGCTGTTGTACATTGCTGCGACTAATCGAGTAGTCAGCGTGGTGATAGTGGTGGAGCGAGAAGAAGAAGGAAAGAGTGTGCAGCGCCCAGTCTATTATCTCAGTGAAGTGTTGTCCAGTTCCAAGCAAAACTATCCGCACTATCAGAAGATGACATATGGTGTGTACCTGGGCGCCAGGAAGCTGAAGCACTATTTCCAGGAGCACCCCGTCACTGTTGTGAGTTCAGCTCCCATCTCGGATATCATGGGTAACAAGGAGGCGAGTGGCAGAGTGGCCAAGTGGGCGATTGAGCTAGCCGCGTACGCTCCAGCGTATGCGAGAAGAGAAGCAATCAAGTCTCAGGTCCTGGCAGAGTTTCTTGTGGACTGGGCCGAGATGCAGTATGAGCCTCCTGCTCCAGTTTCCAACTATTGGAGGATGCACTTTGATGGCTCAAAAGTGAAAGAAGGCCTTGGCGCTGGTGTTGTGCTTACATCACCCAAGCGGGATCAACTCAAGTATGTGCTGCAAATTCACTTCAAGGCATCCAACAATGTAGCCGAGTACGAGGCAGTGGTGCATGGCTTGCGAGTAGCCAAGGAGGTTGGTGTGCAGCGCATTATCTGCTATGGCGATTCAGATTTGGTGGTGCAGCAAGTTTCGGGTACTTGGGATGCTTTGGATGCCAACATGGCATCGTATCGCTTCCTGGTACAGTCTATGACTGGGTTCTTCGAAGGCTGTGAGTTCCAGCACATTCACCGAGCAGAGAACGAAGCGGCAGATGAGCTGTCCAAGTTGGGGTCTTCTCGGCAGTCCATCCCGGCAGGGATTGCCTTGGAGCAATTGAGGAAGCCATCCATCAAGCCTTCCCCCAACTCGGAATCCATCTTTGTTCCTTCTCTGCCAAGTGAAGATTCTGACCCAATGGAAATTGACTGGGAGAGTGCTGCAGGAAACCCGGGGACTGTCGTTCCCTACTCGGGGACTGCCGTTCCCTACTCGGGGACTGCCGTTCCCTACTCGGGGACTGCCGTTCCCTACTCGGGGACTGTCGCTCAGTACTCGGGGACTGCCGCCCTCAACCCAGAAGCTGTTGCATTCATTGAAGAAGTTCTCGCCAATCGGTCCGGGCTGCAGAGAAGCGCTCCTACACCTCCTGTGCAACTGCAGGAGCCTGTCCCAATGGAACTGGACGAACCAGTGTTTCCCATACGGGAGACACCGAGTTGGGCTATGCCCATATTATCCTTTCTAAGGGACGGTGCTTTGCCTGAAGATGAAGTGACTGCGAGGCAGATTCAGAGAAAGTCCAAGGGCTACACTATAGTCCAAGATGTGCTGCATAAAAGAAGTGCCACTGGTGTACTGCAACGGTGTGTGAGCCCAGAAGAAGGAGAAGAAATACTGGTGGAGATACATCAAGGGGAATGCGGGCACCACGCCTCTTCTCGGGCATTGGTCAAGAAAGCTTTTCGGCATGGCTTTTACTGGCTCACTGCGCTGCAGCAAGCTGAAGATATCGTGAGGAAGTGCAACGGCTGCCAGATGTTTGCAAGTAAGATTCACATGCCTGCTTCCGAGTTGAAAACAATTCCTATCACTTGGCCATTTGCTGTTTGGTGCTTGGATATGGTTGGGCCCTTCAAGCCGGCTAAAGGCAACATGACACATATTTTGGTCATGGTGGACAAGTTCACCAAGTGGATTGAGGTGAAACCTATTCGGAAGTGTGATGGAGTCACAGCCGTGAAGTTTGTGAAGGATGTGATCATGAGATACGGCTACCCGCACAGTATCATCACCGACAACGACACCAACTTCGCAGAGGGGGCAATGGTGCGATTCTGCAGAGATAAGCATATCCGACTAGACGTTGCGTCAGTCGCGCACCCTGCCTCCAATGGGCAAGTTGAGAGAGCAAATGGAATGGTACTGGCAGGCATAAAGCCTAGGCTGATCGAGCCGTTGCTGAAAACACCTGGGTGTTGGCTAGAAGAGTTGCCAGCGGTGTTGTGGAGTCTAAGGACTACCCCTAACCGGTCAACCGGCTACACGCCATTCTTCTTGGTATACGGGGCTGAGGCCGTGTTGCCAATAGACTTAGAGCATGACTCCCCCCGAGTAGCCCTCTACACTGAGGTGGAGGCGAGAGAAGCTCGAGAAGACGACGTTGACCTGCTTGAAGAAGCAAGAGAGCTGACTCTGTCACGTTCGGCTGTCTACCAGCAAAACCTGCGGCGATATCATAGCCGAAAGGTGAACCCAAGGGTTTTCCGAGAAGGAGACATGGTCCTTAGGCTTGTGCAGCGCACAGCCGGGATGCACAAGTTGTCTCCTCCATGGGAAGGGCCTTTTATTGTGAGCAAAGCGCTGCACAATGATGCATACTACCTTGTAGATGTGCGCCCGTCACAGGCGAACAGGGCAGATAAAGCTGGAGAGGAAACCAAGCGCCCTTGGAATGTAGCTCTACTTCGTCGCTTTCATTCGTAAGCAAAGATGTGTATGTACCCTCTTATCCGAGTTGAAATTCTACTCTGCAATCTGAAATTGTTCTCGGGGACTGCCCTCGTCCAAAATTGCTCTAAGTGTTTTTCTTACTCGGCTTTACTGTTTGTCTACTCGGTTGCTCCACTTCAGAACTCATAAGTGTATTGAGTACTGTGTTTAAACCTATATGCCAACTCTTCGACTCTGCTGTCGTCCGAAACCCGGCTTCATGGCAAGCAAGAGAACAAGCAAAGGGTCAATGAGCACACGAAAATCACTAAGGAAGAAAAAGTGCAGGAACCGAGTAGACTGTTTGTTACTGCTATTCCCTGTTTTCGCCTTCTCGGCTAAGTGTTGGGCTGCGTTATCATGATTGTTTCTGGCGGCTAAGTATTTGCAACCCTGCTACTCGACTCTTGTGACTCGAATACCAAACAAGCGACAAGTCGCGGGTAGAGCAAAGATGAAAGGACAGGGTGAATAAGAAATGCTACTCGGGGACTCGCATGGAAACACAACTCGGCATTGAGCCAGTATTGCTCTAAATTAATTAACATTGAAATAAACAAAGTGGGTATAAAAAATGTGTAGCAAGCACAACAAAGAGAGTATATGACATTTGCTCCCGGCATCCCGGGGATCTGATAAATAGTTAAAGTGAAAAAGATTGCAGGTTGATCTATGAAGAGGAAGCAATGTTCTCGGCGTTGGCCTTGGCTGCTGCTTCTTCAGTGGCAGTCGCGGCGGCTGTTTCCTCGGTACTTGCGTGGGTGGCGTCCGCTTCCGTCTGGACGGTGGCGGATTCCGTCATCCCGGCAGCTTGCTGGGGGGCTGCCTGCTCGGAAGTGTCTGTGGTCACCGAGACGGGACCAGGAGCCGAGGAGGAACCTGCAGCCTGGCCAGGAGGGGGCACCGTGTCATCAAGAGCAGCGCCGGAGGAGGTGCCGAATTCGAGTTGAGCAGACTCGATGGGCTCAACCTCCTCGTCGCTACTCGAAACGGCCGTGCTTTTCCGCTTCCCGGCCTTGCCCTCAGGAGAGTCGAAGAAGCCTTCCAGATCGGAGTCGCCTTCTTCATCAGCTTCCCCTTCGACTTCATCGTCGGTGTCGGGCTCGGGGAGACCATCAATATATGTCTCCGTCTCGGCGCATTCCGCGACCTCGTAGGCAACCTGCTTGCGAGTAGCCACGCAGCCGGGATCCAGCTCCCACTTGGAGTCATTGCGCTTCCCGCGGATGAGCTCCATGTTAAGGTTCTCGTACCAGGATGCGATGCAGAGAAGCATCACATCCGCACCGGCACGGGCTCCCGAAGCGCGCCACTTCTTCAGCTCCTTCTTCACGTTCTTCAGCTTGAGGGCAAGGCCCTTCATGGACTTGGGCGGAGGATCGTTAGGCCAGAAAAGCTTGTGCAGTTCAAAGCCCTCGTGCATCAGATCCGTTCCGAAGCCAGCCAGCTGTTCGAAGTAGCCCTTGAGCACCAGCAGGCTGTCCTCGATCTCGGCTCTGGGATCTGCTGCCTCACCTTTCGCAAGGCGAGCAGCTCTGATCTTGGCCAGTGAAGGCTCAGTTGGAGAGTCAAGATGAGGCCAGATCGCTGAAAGAGCAAAGGGAAACTTCAAAACCAAGAAGAGAATAGCCGAGTAGGGGAAAATCCGAGAAGAACTGCGACCAAGAAGAAAAGAAGCAGTGAAGAAAGGACTTACCAGGTAGCTCGTTGCGCAGCTGCTGCAGCTTCTTCTTCCAAGTTTCCTCGTTGGAGATATGCCTTTCTTGGATCATGCGCAAGCCGTTCATCTGGGCGAAGAGATCAGCGTTGGCCTTCTTCAAGGTTTCGCATTCCTGCTCAAGGGCCCTTTCCTTGGCTCGGAAAGTGCCCTCGGCCTTGGCCTTCTCGGCGATGGCTCGGTCTCTCTCGCCGCCAATGTTGATGGCATCCTGGAGTGCCCGTTGCAATTGGAGTTGAAGCTTCTCGGTCTCGCTGGCATGGTGGTCCAGCAACACACCAGCTTGCTTGGATAGTTCGTGCTTCAACTCGTCCGGTTGGACACATTCTCGGTGTGCTGCGGCAAACACCTTGTGATCTTCTGCGAAGAGCCAGACAGGATCAGTACGAGAAGCAATGAAGACATGGATTCAAGACTAAGCCAAGTGGGCGACAAACTCACCATCTAGCCGTTTGATGGTGGCTTCGGCATTTTGCACGAAAGCACGGCATTTGCTGTGCTCCTCGGCAAGGCTCTTCAGTTTTTCTGCAGAGAAGAAAGGTTAGCACAAAAGAAAGCATAAGCGAGCGTAAACACAAAACGCACGAATCGCGCAGCTAAAAGTGTACCTTGCACTTCGGCCAGCTGTTGAGTGCTGGCATTGGCATCTTTGCTGGCGGCCTATGCAGCTGCCTTTTCCTTCTCCAAAGCAGCAATGCGCCGCCTGGCGATGGAATGGTTCTAGAGGAGATGGCGGTACAAGTTAGTCCGTTTCAGGACGCTGTCCTGAGAAGCGAGAAGAAGAAGAAAGTTAGATAAAGCAGATAAGATTCAACCCGAGTAGGAGGCTACTCGGAGAGTATCCACCTACTCGGCTAGAATCTCGGGGACTGGGAGTGATGGAAAGGAACAGAAAGGCGAATGGAAGAGAAGCAAATTCAACTCGGAAAAGATAAGGAGAACTTACTGCGTAGGCCTGCTCGACGTCCTCGGCGTTCTTGCGATGCAGGAACATCTTGGCGGCGAGGGTCGCGGTCTCGGTAGAGACGGTCATGGGCTTGTGTCCCAGGTCGACCTTGTTCCAGTCCACACGCATGTGGTCGAGGCCGCCAAGGGAGAGACCATGCCACTTCTCCACGCCGAGAACCTTGCTGTCCCATTTGGCGTCGATGAAGCCGACTGTGTCCAGTACCTGCTCAAGGCCTTTGGATGTTATGGGTTTGTCTTGGACTCCACGAGAAGCAATATTGGCGGTCTGTTGTTGGCTTGGATCTGGAGGAGGGGAGTTCATGGCAACGGCCTTCCTTCCATGCTGGATAGCTAAGGCTTTGTCCTGAGGAGGGAAGCCGATTGAGTGCTGGTGGCTCACCTCAATCATGTATTCTGGGTAGCAGGGCTGGCCAGCGGCGCGAGCATCCGCCGAGAGCGCGGCGGGAATTGGGCCGGACTCGCGGATCACGAGTGCTCCACCTGAGGTTGGTGGCGGCACTTGGTCTCTGGCTCGCTTCTTCGCCCTCTCCTTCTCGGCCCGCAGCTTCTCGGGGTCTGCGACCTTCTTCCCGGCAGCTATGGCCTTCGCCTTCTCGGCGGCTTCCTTCTCTGCCTTGGCTTTCTTGGCGGCTTCTCTCTCCGCTTTGGCCTTCTCCGCAGCTTCTTTCTCGGCTGCCCTTCTGTCCACCTCGCTCCTCAGAGCGTCCAGGGCGGCTTGCTGCCTGGTTACTCGCCCAGCAGGGGAGTTAGGTGCGTCCTTGGGTTGCGGAGACAAGGAGGAGCTGGGCGGTGTAGGGCCTTGTGCGGTGGGTGGCGCCGCAGATCCATCGCCCTGTGCAGCTCCCGGCAGAGAGCTGCTCGGTGCATCACCTGGCTGCACGCCGCTCAGTGGATCGGCGTTGGTTGGGGTGGCGTCCATGGCGGTGGTGGTTTCCACTCGCTGCTCTGTGGCGAGATGATCTTGTGCGACAGACCCTGTGGTTGGCTGCTTTGGCTCCACTTCTGGCCGCTCCTCGTCGGCGGTGTCTTGCGTCTCTCGGTCCTGGTTCTCCTCGGCATTGCTAGCCGGAGGAGAAGGGGGTCTTTCTTGGCGGACGGTAGCGTCCTGGGCTGCTGTTTCGCTCGCTGCTCTCTGTGCATCTGTAGTTTGCGGATTGGCAGCAGCAGCACTGGCGGTGTTGTCCTCGTCATCATCAAGATTGATGAGAGGCACTGGAGTTTCCTTAGCTTGGCCGGACGCGAGAGCTGCGTCCGCATTCATGGGAGGTCTGTAGAGTGGGAAGAAACCAGAAGTTAGAAAAGATCTGAGGAGAATAGTACAGCGGGAGAAGGGAAGCGACCGGGAAAAGGGCTTACGCGGTGGTGGACTTGAGCTCCCGCCTGGACCTTTTCACTGCCACCTTCTTCTCGGTGGGCTTCTTCCTCTTGGCAGGAGGTGCTAGTGCCCCACTGCCGGTCCGTTTGCGGATATCAGGAGCGGCGACGGACAGAGGCTTGGCGGCTAGGGGCGCCGCGCCCTCGTTCTCGCCTTCGTCCTCGTCATCCTTCTCCGCGGCACCTTCATCTGAAAATACAAGAGAAAGGGGAAGGAGTCAGAAACAGCAATCAAGGAATTGGTCCTTCTCGGAAGCAATCAAATTGAAAGTGAACTTACCATCAAAGTCCTCATCGGACCAGGTGCGGAGAGCGTCCCGCTTGTCAGCAACGGGGGAGCGAGAAGGGTTGGACTGCTCCGCGACATCATGAGAAGGCACATCGTCCTCCTCACGATCAGCAGTCCAGTTGCTCTCGAAGACATCGTTGCTCTCGATGAGCTGGCGCGTGAGAACCTGAAAAACAGAAAAAGATCACAGACTGGCCGGGTACCAGGAAGAAATTCTACCCGGATGGGCGTGCAGGTACAAAGCACACAAAGCCTAGGCAATGTACTAAGCATTCTACTCGAATAGGCGTGCAAGCACAAAGCATACTAAGCCTAAGCATGTTTGCGGGAGGGAATTACTCGGAAGGGCGTGCAGGTCTAAAGCACATCAAGCCTAGGAGCTGTTCTCGAATAGGCTACCCGGCAAGGCGTGCAAGCACGAAGCACATTAAGCCTACGCAACCCGGCTAAGTATCCTACTCGGCGCAGAAGGAGATCGCTACTCGCGGCAAGGGAAGGACTTATCTAGTCGGAAAGTAATGCAGAGAAAGAAAAGCGTACCCGCTCAATCGGCTTCGTACGGCTGTACGGGGTAAACCCGTACTGCCAGTGGTCGCCAAGGCTTGTCGTCATGATGTTCCTGGCGTGCAGAGGAACATCGATGTTGTCGATCTCAACGGTGGTGGTCCTGGTGCAGTCGCGGGGGCCTCCCATGTAACACATGAGATGGCTGCGCTCCTGCAAAGGCAGCACTCGCCGCTGGATCCAGCATGCCACTGGATCGTCATTCTTGAGGCCTTGCGCCTTCAACCAGCTGAGGCGATCCTCCATCTCGATGGCGTCGTCGTCGTTGACGGGCTTGTCCTTCCAGTACAAGCCGATTGGAGCGCGGTTGCTCCAAATCGGCAGGTTGATGCGGTCGTCTAGTCGGGCTCCTTCCGCGGCGGCAACATTCTTGACGTACAGGAAGGTCTTCTGCCAGAGCTTGACGGAGTCCAGCCCCTTGACGCGGGGGTGGTTCGTCCCGGACCGCTGCACCATCATGGCGCAGCCGGTGTCCGTGGCGCGGGCATTGCCCGCGGAATCCTTCTTCCCAGTAGATTGTTGGCGCAAGTGGAAATACCTGAGCCATGTCTCCCATGTGGGCCGGACGCCGAGGAAGGCCTCGCAGACCACGGCGTGGTAGGCGAGGAAGACGACGGCGTTGGGGGGAAGATGGTGCATCTGGATGCCGAAATGGTTGAGGAAGTTCCTCAGGAAGTCGGAGGCGGGCAGTCCGAAGCCGCGCTCGAAGTGCGACATGAACACCACCCGCTCTCCCTCCCGCGGAGTGGGCACGAGCTCGCTGCCTGGAGCCCGGCACTCCACGCCGGGAGGCACCCGCCGGGTGTTGACGAGCCACGCGCAGTCCTCAGCCGTGACGGAGGAACCGGCCCAGCCAGCCTTGGCCATTGCTGCGGGTGGGGTGAGTGAGAGGTGTTGAAGGATTTGGTGGAGAGATTGGTGTCGCGGCGGCGCGAGAGCTTGCGCGGCGGCGGAGAGCACGGAGGCGGAGAAGCGCAGGAGACGAAGGAGGAAAAGTGCGAGGAAGGGGAAAAGGAAATTGCCAGGGAGGTATTTATATCTCCTCTGCGGATCTTCCGTTACCATCGTGGGAGTGGGATCGATCGTGGCGTGTGGTGGATCCTGTGGCCGGTTAGAAACGCACACAAGCGCAGGTTGCGCGCGTAACGGCCGCATTGGATCCCATCACCGAATCGTGGCCCATAACTGCACTTGATGGGACACGACGACCGGTGGGCCCACTGCGTGAAAACTGGACGCGTGGCAGGTCGTGTCCTGGGCAACGAAACGACAAGGTCTTGGATGCTTGACACGTGGGCAGTTGCTGCGCGAAGGGCTGGATTGTGCTCTGTGCCGCAACGGCTCGATTCCAGAAAATTCTCTAAGTCTTTTTACTCGGTTACAGAGTAGAAAGCAAGTGATACTTGGAAGAGAGGAAACCCAAGATGCTCTCCATGAGTCTTTTTACTCGGCTACGGAGTAGAAAGCAAGTGATACTCGGAAGAGAGAGCAGTCAAGGTACTTTCTAGACAGCTACTCGGAGGTTCTTCTCGGCATCTTGAGGTTCAAGGGCTGAGATGCGAAGATTGGTTTTTAAGCTGGATGAGCCTAGTGAACAAGTTCGCAAGACTCAACCAGCTTCGGGGACTGCTGTCGAGGGGTTACCCCCGAGTAGGGTAAAGACAGGTGGTAAAGGCAGCTTACAGAAGGGAGGTTTGGTCGAGTAGCCGACTACCTGGTACTCGCTACCCGGTTGACTGCTACTCGGTCTCACCTCAAGATGACCAGAAGGAGAAATCAAGCAAGTTCTATCCTTTCGGGTAGAAGGTTGACCCGAGTACAATTGGCGGGAACAATTGGCGGGAACCTACTCGGCCAGAAAGTCAAAGGAGCCGTTCTGACACAGGATCCCGCGTATCCTGGGTCCGTACTTGGCGGCATGCGAACTACTGTTCATTTGGGGACGACGTGCCTGACAGTGACAGCATGGGAGCATGCTGTGGCAGGATATGGGGGGTCTACTCTGTGCCTAGGTACAGTGTTAGCCGCCTGTCCCCTAGTTTTGCCCAACGACTTTCCGGATGAAGCCAAGGCTGGGAGCCAAAGCTGTCAGCGGGAACCCGGAAGAAGGACAGTGAGCACACTATGTCGACACTTGTTCGTATTTGGACGTATCCGGCTGGGCATCGTGTATATAAGGTGCCCAGCCGCCTCCTGCGCGAGGGACGCGCACGCTTACGCTCATGCTCATTGGAGACTACACTCTCATCCTAGAAACCCTAAGTTCTTGACCTAGCTCTACTCGGAGAAGAGTGAGAGGCTACCCGGTTGAGATATCATTTGTACTGTGGCTACTCGGAGAAACATCATAATACACATAGAAAGGCAGGAGTAGGGGTTTTACCTCCTCACGAGGGCCCTGAACCTGGGTAGATCGTGTTGTTTGCAGTGTGTTGTTCTTATCTCACGCGTCTACTCGTCGCGTGATCCCTCCCCGAATACCTCCAGCGTCCATCGTCCCCACAACTTTAGCCATCCCATGGCATCTGCCGTGACACCACCACGACATTCATATAATAATCAAAACATCGGCATTGCAGATAGATAATAATAAAGCATCCAAGTTCTAGGAAAACCATAGGAATGTGTTCCAATTTAGTTGTATGTGCTCGCAATGAGAAACTTGCACAACATCTTTTGTCTACAAGCCCGTTGCAGCGGGGCCTCAAGGGAAACCACTGGTAATTAAGGTGCTCCTTTTAATAAAGCACCGGAGCAAAGGATTAACACTCCATGAATACATGTGATCCTCGCATCACAGCCATCCCCTCCGGTTGTCCCAATTATTGTCACTTTGGGGCCTCGGGTTCCAGATAACAATGTGTGTAAACAACTTGGAGATATGATCAAGAAACAGAATTTTACTCATGAAACAATAACATGTTCAGATCGAGATCATGACACTCGGGCCCTAGTGACAAGCATTAAGTCTAACAAGTTGCAACAACCATGTAGATCACTAACAACGGATACTAGGAACTATGCCCTAACAATCTGACATTATTACATGAATGATCTCATCCAATCCCTTCCATCCCTGTCAGCTTACAACGGGAATTACTCACACATGGATGGAGGAATCATGGATGATTGATGGAGAAGTGGTGGCGATGATGATGGTGATGATCTCCTCGGAATCCATGTCCTGACAGGGCGCCAGAACAGGAACTTCTGATCCCCGAATTGAGTTTTGAGGTGGCGGCAGAGCTTTGGTGTGTTTTTCTTGAATATGACGAACCCCCAATGTTTTTAGGTTACAGGGCTTAAGTAGTCGAAAGGTGAGTCTGAGGGAGTGTCTAGGGCAGCCACACCACCAGGCGGCTCGACCTAGTGGGGTGGGGGCAGCCCATGGTGTGGGCCCCTCCTTGCCCCCCTTCGGCTCTTCTTCTCGCTCCGGGGGTGTTCGGGTAAAATAAGGACTTTGGGGTCTTTTCCGGGCAATTTCCTGAAAGTTGATTTTCTGCACAAAAATGAGAGACCAAGGTAATTCTGCTAAAAACGGTGTTAGTCCGTGTTAGTTGTATCCAAAACTCACAAGTTTAGAGGCAAACAACAGCAAAAGTGTTCGGAAAAGGAGATATGTTTTGGACGTATCAACTCCCCCAAGCTTAGCTTATTGCTTGTCCTCAGTTGACAACTGAGTGCAATAAAAGAACTTTTACGAACACATTTGTTTCATATGATGTAAATATTCTCACTATATGATCATGTGCTTAGGCAATTCATAATAAGAAGTATGCAAATAAAATCACCTAGTAGTTATGCAAACCATGAAGAGATACCATCACACTAATAATAAATAACATGAAATATATCAATCTGCAGGATTGCAATGTTCATAATAATATATGATAAAGTGGTATCTCGCTTGCCCTTAATAATGGAGCAAAACATAAATGCCAGGGCACCTCTGAGGTTCAAGTGAGGACTAGAAGTAAATAATCAAAGATACAAGCATCAAAGTTATACCACAATCAACTGTGTTCTCGGACAAGCACATTATACTAAGAATGACAACCATGCTCTCAAGAAGATGCATAAAGTGAGAAGGTGAAGACTCAGCGTAAAAGTGAAAGAAAGACCCTTCGTAGAGGAAACAAGGATTAACATGTGCTAGAGCTTTTATTTTATTAAAAACAGAAGTAAAATGGTTTTTGGGAGGTGATTGTTCATGTCAAAGAATGGTAATAGAGTTCTTGTTATCTTCCATACTAAAAAAGTTGAGAGCGGTTCCGAAATATTTATATTAAGCATTTATAGCATGCTCTTTATACAGTGTGCCACTCCTCCCCACGGTGCTTTCACAAACCATGGCTTGCCGAATCCTCGGGTGCGCGCCAACAATCTCATACCATGGAGGAGTGTCTATTTATTATTAGCTTTTGATGTTATAATGGTCTAACCAGCTCTTTGCAAAATTAATGACGAGTAGATGAAGCATGCAAGTCAGTATACTCAATTAGTATGGAAGATAACAAACCCAACTACTACTTCCTCATGACCTAAAACAGTGCCACAAAATGAGAAATGTTTTGAAGGTTTTAAAGGTAGCACATGAAAATTTACTTGGAGTGGCGGTGAAATACCACATATAGGTAGGTATGGTGGACACATTTGGAAGACTTTGGTTTTGGGAGGTTAATGCACGAGTAGAGCTCATACTCAGTACAGGTGAAGGCTAGCAATAGACTGGGAGCGACACTCAAGAGAGCAACAACTATTATAATCATACTTGCGACAGAACAAAATTATCAGGGGCAAAAGTGATAAAAATACTCTGAGGCAAAATAAATGAACGGGGATTAATTGAATTTTTTCAGTCTTATGCATGCGTGAGCATGTGCCAAGTTGATTCAAGCGAAACCTTCAGAGGGAGATACCACAATTTCATACCCTTCTATGAATAAAACAATGCAAGCAAACATTTATACGACATGCTATCTAATATTAGTAAACTGGAACTAGTCATGAGAGAGCAGGAACTATTAAGCATCTATTAAATAATATAAACCTTACAGGAACAAACTAAGCATGTCCACAAGGATGAGTATATGTACAAAAATGAAAACAAATAGAGTTCATACCAGCCTCTCACCACAACTTGAATTGTCGTAAATCGTCATTATTGCTCTTTACTCGTGTGGATTGAATAATATAGAATGATAATCAAGCTCCAATGGAGTCACGGAGGATTACTGAAATCTTCAAAAAACTTTACAAAACCAAAGAAGAACAACAAATATTTTTGGGTTTTTGAATTTAAAACAAGAACAGAAGAAAACAAGTAAACAAAAAGCAAAATATTTTTGGATTTTTGAATATTAAACTGAAACGAGAAAGTAAAGAAAACCAAAAAAGGAAACTAAAGAAGAAAATAAAGAGATACAATAGAAATATTTTTGGTCTTTTTGTGTTTTGGAAAGAAAGAACAAAACAATAAAAACAAAAAGAAGCGAAAATATGAAAACATGGATATATAAAGAACCGACAGAAACATGATATGTAAATGAGTGTGATGTCGGAATACCTGCCCCCAAGCTTCGGCTTTTGGCCTAAGTGGAGATCAATCACGGCGCGGGTAGTAACCCCACGCTGGTGTGTCGTCCCTAGCATGGTCGTACTCAGGCGCCCATGAAGAAGATGAAGCAGCAGGAGCATAATCATGACCGGGGAGCTGGTACTGAAACCCCGCAGTGTCGGAGGGATGGACGAAATCATTTTGGCCCCCCTCTCCAGCATCCTCTACATGCTGGGGATGCTCCTCAATGTATGCATCAAATTCACTCTCTGAGAGTGACCATCCTTCCCTAACATTAAGGTTAAACAAAAGAGGCACAGGCAAATTGACTATTCTATCAGATTTAGTCACTCTCCACCTTGATTTCTTGGAGAAAGTTATTTCATGGGATAAATTGCTCAAGTTAGCAAGGGAGGAAGCAAACTTATGTTGTATCATGGAATTAAGATCAAGCCTCTCTACGGGAAACTGAAGATCTAAATGGTGTGGCTTCACACCATGCAAAGCTAGTAAACAAGAGGCAATGAGACCTCCACAAATTCCGCCCTTCTCGCGGTTAGCGGCGAGACGGAAAGCAATTAAAGCACCAAAATTATAAGACCTATCATGCTTGAAAGCAGCTGAGATAAAAGCTAGATCATACACAGATAATTTTTTGGCAGTTTTTCTAGCAAGCACACACTTGACAATAAAATAAGCAAAATATCGAATAGATGGGAGTTGAATGTCTCGAATTTTACCACTCTCTCCTGTGAAGCTTCTACCTTGGCAAATTTATTCATATAGATCCATCAATGGTGTCGAATCTCTGACTCCACAAATCCCTCAGGTGACCCTATCGGGTTTCGACTAGGAGAAGTCATGAGCGCTGGTGAAATCGTCGGCTTGACAGGGGGTGAGATTTACCCAGGTTCGGGGCCCTCGAAGAGGTAAAACCCTTACTCCTGCCTTCTGCTGATCTGTATTGGATGATTAGATCGGTTACAGGTTGCTCGAATCGAGAGTAGATCTCGAGTTCTGAGGCTTTTTGGTCGTGCGGTATTACTTGGTCCTCTCCTTGGGGGCTCTCCTGGCCTTATATAGATGGCCAGGTCTCGAGTTCTACCCGGAGAGGACTCAAACCCTAGCTGGGTCGGTTACAAGTTTCCTAACTTAACCCGCAAGCTAATGCGGGTGGGCTTCACATGGGCCTTCTAGAGTACTCCAAGGGCGCTTCCTTTTGGGCCTTGACCTTGGGCCTGAGAGGGGGTGTCCTTACCCGTAGGGTCCAGGATCCATATCTTCGTCAGTAGCCCCCGAGCGTGTGCTTGACTGGGACTTTTCCAGTCGAGTAGACGGTCAAACCCTCCTTATCTTATGGAGGACTGCCCTAACAGTCATTATTTTCCAAAGGGTGTGTTCCCTGTATCATGGGTCTTCACGCTCGAGTATCGAGCAATATAAGTGCCTGTTTTTACGGATTTTTTCAAAGAAGGATGTGGCACAGTAGCTTGGCTCTCCCGAGAGATCAGGGCCAATTAATTGCGACTAGGGCAAAGACATTCCTGGCCTACTCAGATTCGAGACCTCCGACTCGAACCTGATAAGGTGATTGTTGCGACTGGGCCGTTGTGGACTTATCGAATCGAACTTAACCTATGGGGGTACCCGGCGCGTCCGATAGGATTTTTCTTCGTGTTGTTGACACAGAATTATACCGGAGGACGCAGCTTTCGAGTGCGATTCCAGGCCCAAAAGAGAGATTTTTTCGGGTCTTACCTTCATATTCGAAGAATATGGCATCCGGATGTGCCTAGTCGGCTGAACAATCCAGGTTCTTATGATGTAAAATTATCATGTGTAGGAGAGGTAGGTTTTTTCTACCCGATTGATTTGTTTGAGCTCCATACGAAAGAAATTTCGTGCTGGAAGAAAAGCTAAGCCCATATGAAAGAGTTTTCATGTTCGGGATGCTATGCCCATACGAAAGAGTTTTCGTGTATAGGGTATTTTTCTCTTGTTGGAAGAGGTTTTGCTTTATGAACTGTTCATGGAAAAAGTTGCTTTTATCCGAAGGAATTGATATCCGTACGAAGATAATTTCGCGTTTGAACTTCCAATCGAAAAGATTTTGGTTTTGAATGACGAATGCCATGACGTCATGGCGCACTCCTCTTCTCCCGATGGGACGTGACGGAGTGGCAGCAGATGGTGGCCCACCTGGTCAGCTTTTTGACCGGGAAACGAGACGTCGTTCCCGGTTTTTACGCGAGACGCGCAGTAAATGCGCACGATCTTCTGTTAAGATCGTGGCACGAAACAGCGCTGGCCGCCGCTTCGTTTCATCTTCACGCGTGGCGGCCGTGATAGGCGCCACGTAGCGCATCGTACGGCTGAGATCGCCTCGCTCCGTGTATAAATACGGGTGTTAGCGCTGCGGTAAAACTTTCCCAGCTCTCTGTCTTCATCTTCTTCCTTGCGCCCATCCTCGTCTTCCTCGCGCTCGAGCTCGTGCTGCAAGCAATGGCTGGCGGAAAAAGACGCGGTGCTGCCGGCTCTGCATCCGGTGAACCTTCCGCGCAACCCGCTCCCCGCGCCGGCGACTGGCGCTCCCCCAACACCACCGCGAAAAGCATCAAGGAGATGCAGCGGGAGGGGTTGCTGCCGGCGGAGACGGAGAAGCGAGTCCGTCTCAGAAAAAAGGAAGAGGTACCCAATCCTCAATCGAATGAGCGCGTGGTCTTTGTGGACCACGTGACTCGAGGCCTTTCTTTTCCCCTTCATCCCTTCTTCCTCGGGTTGCTGTGTGTCTATGGCATACAGCTTCACGATCTTCCCCCGAACGCGGTGCAGCACATTTCGTGCTTCATCGTGTTCTGCGAGTGCTATCTCGGCATTCGCCCGCACTGAGCGCTTTGGAAGGCGCTCTTCAAAGTCCGGATCTTCCGCGAGAGATCGCGGGTGGAGTCCGAGCTCGGCGAACCGCTTCGCACGGGCGGCTTCGGGATCCAAGCTCGACAAGAAGGCAGCTACTTCAACATGCATTTCGTCGACTCCGCTCAAAGCTGGCGGAAGAGGTGGTTCTACGTCACCAACAACAGCTCGGGTGGGATTGTGGAGTTCCACCCGTTCGCTGTTCTGACAAGGCGAAAGTCCTGGGGGCACAAGATGTCAGCCGAAGAGACTCAGACCGTTGCGCCTTTACTCGCAAGAGTAGCTGCTCTCCGGGACCAGACCGCGGGAGTCGTGCTCAACGGGATGCATCTGGCGAGCATCTTTTTGAAGCGCAGGATCCAGCCACTTCAACAAAGGCCCTCCGCTATGTGGGAGTATCAAGGCTCAGAGGACCCCAGCCGAGTAAGCCGCGAGGAACTTTCGAATGTAGAATTCGAGAAGAAAATCGCGGGTATCACTCGACTGAAGGTGGGGGAGAAATTCCCCGATTGCTCAGTTGAAGCCTTCGCCGCTTCAAACCCTCCCCCAGCCGAGGTTAGTTTCTTCCTTTTCGTCTTTGAGTTGTTCCCTTTTTTGTTCTGAGTCCTAGTCGATAAGGTTTTTCTTGTCTTCTTCTTGCCTTTGCAGAGCCTAGCCATGGCGGACTGCTACCCGCCAGCTGCGGGGGAGGCTGCCTCAGAGCAAGTGTCGAGTCATCAAGATGGCGCGATTGACACCAGCGTCGCCAACGCCTCTTCGAGTTCAGAACACGATTCTTCGGATGACGTTGAAGACTCGAATGGCGCTCCGACGAAACGTCGTCGGGTAGATGAGGACGAAGCTACTTCCAAGGATAAATCCTTGGAAGCATCGCCCAATCAAGCTCCTGTCCATGCGACTCCACTTCGCTCCCTTGCTCCTTCGCCTTCGTTCCCAGTAATGACGCCCGCTTGGAACGCGGACTTGCTGGATGACGACGAGGATGACGAGTAAGTGCTTCTTCCTTAATCTTGGTCGAACATTTTCCGTGCTTCAATATCGATTGTTTCTATCTTTCGGTGCAGTCTGCAGACGATCAGTCCTCGCAGGTACGCCGCTGCCGTTCCTCCCGAAAAAAGGAATAAGGCAAAGGATGCGGGTGAAACTCCCACCGCGGGCACCGTCCAAAATTCCCCTAGAGCAGCCCCCGAAGCCGCGACGGTGGTACGTGAAGCCCCCAGCTTTGCCGCCAGGACTTCTGCTTCTAACGAAGTGACGGATAGCTCCGCGGATCCGCTCTCTCGTGCCACCGGCCAGGTAAACTTCATTTTCCCTCTTCAAACTTTTTTATCGGGTGCACGACAGTGCTCCCGATGGGAGTAGCCCCCGAGGCTGTAGTCGATCGCATGCGATCGGCCACAGGCTCAAAGTCTGGTTTAATTCTTCTTCATGATTTCATTTTTATCGGGTGCACGGCAGTGCTCCCGATGGGAGTAGCCCCCGAGGCTGTAGTCGATTGTAAATAATCGGGTACAGACTCTAATTTAATCCTTTTAACTCTTTTGTCTTCGTGCTTTTGCAGTCGCTTATTGATTCTCTTGCGGCGATTGGTCGCCGCGTCGTTCTCGCCGAGTCGGATTGCGAGTCGCTTCGAGCGGACCGTAGTCGACTACAAACTGAAAACGTCCTTCTCAAGGGTAAGCTTTATCATCTCCCTGTCTTCAGTACTCCGTAAATTCTTGAGTTTTGATAAGCATCTCTTTGCAGCTCGACTTGAATTTGCAGAATCCGAAAAGGTCAAACTCTCTGAGCAGGTAACTGCTCGGGAGGCTGACCTGACGGCCATTCGACAAGAGCTAGAGGCTTCCCGCATGCAATCAGAAGATTTTGGTCGACAGCTTGCGGATGCGCGGAAGTCCTTGAAGGAGTTAGAGAAGCTGGCAGTAAGGCCGACAACGACATTGTCGGGTTCCTCCGTCCCCTCGCTGAGCGTTTCGCGGGTAAGTGTGTTGTGCTTTTGCGACTTTGGTTCTTCATTTCGCTGTACTTTGCTAAGTATTTTTTTCTTCTTTTGCAGGTCTTCTGGATGTTCCTCTAGAGATCCCTGGACTCCAGCGGGTGGATGTGGTAACCGACACACTTGCCCAGCTTAAAAGGCACGCTGATGGAGTTCTCTCCATGATCAATGATGCTACTCAAGTGCTGGTGAAACTGCACGGTCGCCTCCTCGCCAACGCCACTCCTGCACCCGCGCTAGATGATCTGTTGAAGGTCTTCTCAGAAGGCAAACTTCTGGATGCCTTCACGGTCGCACAGGCGGAGTCTGGTGCGAAGACCGCGATACAATTTGCTTTGGCACATGGAGTCGAAGGTTTGGAGGAGGCGTACACATCTCTTCCAGTCGACCCCTCCACGGGCAAAAAGGTACGCCTCTCTCGTTTTGGCGAGCAAGCCGCTATTCTTGCTCGGAAGCTGTCTGAGATTTTTGCTCGACTGCGGGGAGGGGCGACTGCTGCCAGCGGGAGCACCAATGTAGCTTCATAGTTTTTCTTTTTTCTCCTTGAATGTAATGAACCTTGGGATGTATTCCCGTACCTTTGTTGTCTTTAATCGAAGAATTCATCTTGCAATTCATTCCCTTTGTTTGTGCATTGTCTCCCGATGGGAGTAGCCCCCGAGCGTTTGTCAGATATGCGACTAGAATTGACTCGAGTAGGGCATCTTACTTCTTTCGTTTTATTCTTCCAGGCTACTAGGTTTGCCGCGGAAACTTCGGGTGGATGTGGTACTCCAGTAAATCCACTTGTTGCCGCTGTTGGCACTTTTGCGGGCCTTCGTGATAAGGTCCAGGAGGGTGAGCGCAAGCTGAAAGCTATGCGCGGGATAGCCGATGTGGCGAAGTCCAAGCAGAAATTGGCAGCTGAACGCGAATAATTTCTGATGGATGAGTTGGCTGTAGTCGCAAGGGACTTGCTTTGTAAGTAGTGCAGCCCCCGTGCCTTTTTCTTCCTTGTTTCCTTATCTGACTGAGTGTGTTTTTGCTTTTCAGTCGTTAATCCGGATGACAGGGAAGAAAAGCAGTGGGTAGAAAATCACATCCTTCAAGGGGCTAGTAGCTCCAAACCTCATGCAAGCAATTTTTGGTCTGATCGCAGTCGGGGTTTTGTGATGGCCACCTTGAAATTTCGCGTCCTCCAGGCGAGAATTCTCGTGAGTTCTTTTCACGAGGTCTTGGTTGCGATGAACGCTGCATTTTACCCACTTGAAAAGGGTCCCGAAGACTGGGGTTATCTTCTCAGTTTGTTTGGACGTGAAGGAGAAGTTCGCGCGTGTGTGCGCAATCAGATGACGTGCGGCGCGGTTGTAGCTCTCTCTTTTATCCGCATATGGCATCCTGAGATAGATGTTAACTCCGTTGCTCAGCGCCCAGATTATGCAATCGAGGATATCTCGCCGTACTATGATGCTGTACGTCCTGCAGCGGAGAAGATTATCTGAATGACCTCTGAAGAGGTAGATAGAGTTTTGGCGACTGAGAATGCTCAGCGCTTTGACTGATTGATGGATGTAAATATCCTGTAATCTGTTTATAGTTTGTAAAAAACTGTTGTAAGGTGTATAACCTTGTATTTGATGATGTTTCTTTGTGATGCTTAGTTGTAGGGTAGCCCCCGTGTGCTTTAAGGGGTGTGTACCTGTAACTTGTAGCATGTAAAGAACGAGAAGCTTCGAGTGAATATGATGAAGGAATCATGTCTTTATTGCAATGACTGAGAAGCCATGTATTCGAACTATAGGACTGGCTAGTATAGCCTTATTTTTTGTTGTGATGACAAGTAAACCTAAGGATAAAATTTGCGGAGGTGTGCAATGTTCCACGGATTGGAGTAGACCCCTCCGGTCGCCGGATTCTTTAGCCTGTAGGCTCCGCCTGGGATGACTTCGTGTATAATGAAGGGTCCTTCCCAAGGTGGCTCGAGCTTGTGTCCTTCCTTCTGTTTGAGCCGCAGCACCAGATCCCCAACCGCGAATGCTCTGTGGCGTATGCGGCGACTGTGATAGTTGCGCAAGGATTGCTGATATACCGCGGATCGTGCGAGTGCGATGTCTCGCATTTCGTCGAGTGCATCCATATCTTCTGCGAGCGCCCTGTTGGAAGTTTCTTCGCTGTAGGCTACAACTCGTGGGGCGCTGAATCGAACGTCTTCGGGAAGGACTGCTTCTGCCCCGTATACCATGAAGAATGGCGTGTACTTCGTTGATCGATTAGGAGTTGTGCGCAAGCTCCAGAGTACGGAGGGTAGCTCTTCCGCCCAATGTCCTGCGGCGGGGTGTAGACGATCGAGTAGTCGCTTCTTGATGCCAGCCGAAACTAAGCCGTTGGATCTTTCGACTTGTCCGTTTGTTTGCGGGTGAGCGACTGAGGCAAACTTGAAATTGATGCCTTTTTCCTCGCAAAACTGTTGTGTCTCCTTTGCTGTGAAATTTGTACCGTTATCTGTAATGATGTCGTGTGGCACACCAAATCTACATACAATGGAGTCGAGAAACTTGACGGCGCATTGGGCGCTTGCTGAGGTTACTGGCATAGCCTCGATCCATTTGGTGAACTTGTCGACTGCGACCAGCAAGTGTGTGTATCCACCTGGTGTGGACTTGCGTAGTGGCCCAACCATATCTAGCCCCCATTGTGCAAAGGGACAAGCTATTGGTATCATGTGTAATTCCGTAGCAGGGGCGTGTGGCCTTGGTGCGAATCGCTGGCAGGCGTCGCATCGTTCGACCAGGCTTTTTGCATCGTTGGCTGCTGTTAGCCAGTAAAATCCTGCTCGGAAAGCTTTTCCCATTATTGTTTTCCAGCTAGCATGATGTCCGCAATCTCCTTGGTGTATGTCCTGGAGCAATTCCTTGCCGTCTTCGGGTGCGATGCAACGCTGAAGTATTCCCGAGATACTTTGCTTGTATAATTCTCCATTGACTACTCGAAAGGACTTGCTACGCCTGATTATCTGTCGAGCCTCACGTGGATCGGCCGGGAGCTGTCTGTTGAGCAGGTAGTCGAGATATTTCTGCGTCTAGACTGGCTCGACAAGGAAAACCTGTCGTGATATATTGTGAGTTAGCTCGATAAGCGCGACCTGTGGGCTGACCTCTGTTTCTGGCACTGCTGCAGCTTTCTTCACTTTGACCGATCGCTTGATCATCCGTTCGAAGTATATTCCTGGCGGTATGGGTGTATTGGTGGAACCCATGTTTGCCAATCTATCTGCTTCTTCGTTGCTAGATCTTGCAATGTGCTTCAGCTCGCAGCCTTTAAAGCTTCCTTCGAGTAGATTGTACATGTCACAATATGCGACCATGTTTTCAGCAATGGCGTCGCATTCTTTCATCGTCTGCTGCACTATGAGATTGGAATCACCGTAGATCATTAATCGGGTAGCTCCACAGGCGATTGCCATCTTCATCCCGTGCAACAGGGCTTCATATTCTGCGTCGTTGTTCGAGGCTGGATCGTCTGGTGGAAAGTCCAGTCGCAGGACGTATTGCAGCTTGTCTCCCCGAGGTGAAATAAGAACGATTCCAGCTCCTGCTCCTTCGTTTCTCTTGGATCCATCGAAGTACATTATCCAATTGCTCGTGTACTCGGGTGGTCCGGGCGTTTGTAGCTCTGTCCATTCGCTGAGGAATTCCACGAGTACTTGAGATTTGACTGCTTTTCGTTCTGTATAGGTGATGTCCCAGGCGCCCAACTCGATGCTCCATTTTGCTATTCTTCCGGATGCCATAGGGTTGTTCATGATTGTCCCGAGTGACGCATCATTAACCACTGTAATGGTATGTTCCTGGAAATAATGTTTGAGCTTTCGGGCTGTGAGAACAACTCCATACGCCAGCTTCTGATAATGAGGGTATCGTTGCTTGCATGGCGAGAGCACTTCGCTGATGTAATATATTGGTCGTTGGACTCCGTACGCTTTGCCGTCTTCAGGTCGTTCGACCACGATTGCTGTGCTGATGACCTGGTTTGTAGCGGCTAGGTACAGTAGAAGCGGCTCCCTTTCTTGCGGTGTTGTGGATGGTAATATAGGAACTTTTCCATCACGAGTTTTATCATGATGATAGGCTTGTAGCGAACAATATCATGTTCAAGTGAGCAAATAAACAAAGCTATGATCCCCGGCAACAGCGCCAGAAAATAGTCTTGATAACCCACAAGTATAGGGGATCGTGATGTCTACGCACGCTTCTATTTTTGTAGACAGTGTTGGGCCTCCTAGTGAAGAGGTTTGTAGAACAGTAGCAAGTTTCCCTTAAGTGGATTACCCAAGGTTTATCGAACTCAGCGAGGTAGAGGTCAAAGGTATCACTCTCAAGCAACCCTACAATTACGATACAAGAAGTCTCTTGTGTCCCCAACACACCTAATAGAATTGTCAGTTCTATAGGTGCACTAGTTCGGCGAAGAGAGAGTAAAATACAAGTAGTATGGATGATTATAAGTGATAATAGCAATCTGAAATAAAGATGGCAGCAAGCAAACATGTAGCAGAACAGGTTATAAATGGTGTATCAATGCTTAGAAACAAGGCCTAGTGATCATACTTTCACTAGTGGACACTCTCAACAATGATAACGTAATTGATTCCATAAATATCTTATTTCACTACACTACTCTGAACCACTCTCGGTTGAATAACAAACACCAATTCATTGCGTAGGGCTGTAACAGCACTCCTAAAAGTTGCATTCCCATGTCTAGTTAACCCCACGTTGTCACTATGAGCGCCCTAGAAGGTACTAGACAAACACCACAATTTCATAGGGTCATCCAACACAAGATATAAATATCATGCTAAACCACACGGTGCACACACTGTCACCTTTACACTGTGATCAAAGTGTTTACAAAGATCTCATAACAAAACCACTCGAGTAGCATAACATATGAAGAGTAACATCTACTAATTCAACTAGATTACAAAGATCACGATCACCTAAAGATTACACCATGGGAGAGAGAGAGATGAAACACATAGCTACCGATAGAGCCCTCAGCCCCGGGGGGGGGGGGACTACTCCCTCCTCGTCATAGGAGACAACAACAGCGATGAAGATGGCGGTGGAGTCGATGAAGATGGCTCTAGGGGCACTTCCCCGTTCCGGCAGGGTGCCGGAACAGAGTTTTTTGTCCCCCGAAACTTGTCGGTGGCGGTAGAGGAGCTACCGAACTTTTCGTGAAATGGGGCCGATTGATTTAGGGTTTATGCATAGGGGGGCATATATAGGCGAAAGGGCAATGTCGGTGGGTGTCCAGGGGCCCACACCACCTGGTGGGGCGGCCAGGGGGTAGGCCGCGCCACCCTATGGTGTGGCCACGCTGTGGCCTCCCTCCGGGTCTCTTCGGGACTCCGTGGACCCTCCGGGAATTCTAAGACTTCTGGCTTTTGAATCGTCCAATTTCGAGAATATTTCCAGAACAACTTTTCTGAAACTAAAAATAGCATAAAACAGGGAGCTGGCTCTGTGGCATCTTGTTAATAGGTTAGTTCGGAAAATTGATAAAAAAGCATAAAGTGTAAAGCAAACATGTAGGAAATAACATGAAAACAACATGGAACATCAGAAATTAAGGATACATTTATGACGTATCAACATCCCCAAGATTAGTTCCTACTCGTCGTCGAGTAGGTAAACGATAAAAACACATAATTTCTAAGGTGACATGCTACCAATATAAACTTGATCATCTATAATGTAAAAGCATAAGTAAGCTGAGATCATAGAACTTCAATACAAGCATGATACATAGAATTTTAACAATAAAGCATAGCAACCACCTTGCATCATGAGAAGTAACACAAATAAAATATCATGAATAACAATGCATCGAAAGATATACGTTTGTTTGAAGTATAGAGAAAATATGTCAAAGTGATATTTCGCTAGTCCTTTAGAGTGGGGCAAAACATAAATGCCAGGACACCTTCAATGTTCATGAGGAAGACTAGAACAAATAATTATAGAACATGCAATAACACATCATGAATCAATTAATAATGTTTCTAGGACAAATTCACATAAAACTCAGAATGGCAACTATGCTCTCTCAACTGTGCATAAAGTAAGAAGATGGAGACTCAACATGATAGTAAAAGAAAGGCCCTTCGCAGAGGGAAGCAGGGATCAAGTCATGTGCTAGAGCTTTTTATTTTATTAAACATAGGTATAAAATCTTGACACTCCTCCCATCCATCTTACACAAACCATGGCTAACTGAATCCTCGGGTGCCTGCCAACAATCACATACCGTGGAGGAGTGTCTATTTTTTAGAGAGGTGTATGCTTATGTCAACGAATGGTGAACAAAAAATACAGTACATCACAAGGCAACTAGACTTCACAAGAGCAGCTCCCATAGAAGGACGCATCTGGGTAGAAGGTCATCCCTCTTTCTCTTTTGTTTACACAATTATGCTTTGACTGATAAATCAGGGGCAAAAATAGTGAAGAGAATTTATTGTTATTAATTTGGGGCTGGGCTCCCCGCTGCCAGCTCTTCTATTATTGGATAAGCGGATGAAGCCACTAGTCCAGGGTGTGAAAGTCCAATCAACAAGTGCGATAAAGATTCTCTATTTATGTCCTCGTGAGCTAAAACATGAGCACAAAATAGGAGTAATTTTGAAAGTTTTAAAGGTAACACATGATCAATTTACTTTGGAGTGGCGGTTAAATACCACATGTAGGTAGGTATGGTGGACACATTTGGCATACTTTGGGTTTTGGGAGTTAGATGCACGAGTAGAGCTCATACTCAGTATAGGTGGAGGCTAGCAAAAGACTGGGAACGACAAATCAAGAGAGCATAAGAGCCATAATCATGCATAGCGACATAACCATCATTAATCAAAGCATAAGTGGTACCACAAGTTCAAAAACTAAATGATCATAGAGGTTATAAGTGACTGGTTCATAGTCATAAACATGGTGTGAGAATGCGCCAAGTCAACCAAATAAAATATTCAAAGGAGAACACCACAAATTTATGCTTCAATATGACAAGAACAACTCATGATTCTTGCAATGGCACATTAAACACTCTCAGCTATTTGAGGCTAATCATGCTACTAAATAATCACTAGGCTTTAGAATTAAAATAGCATCTATCATGATAAGAAAAAGTCTAGCCACAGTCTATACAAGCTTCTACTTGCATCGTTATAAATTCTACTACAAGCAGAAGTTTCTTTTCCCAACAAGCACCATACAAAATATGTTTTAACAAAAACTCTCTAAATTCTACAGCAAGAAAACATGAGATTACTCACACAACACTACTAAAACTAACAGCTCTGAATAAGAGATGCAATGAAAACAAGAGCTAAACATGAATTTTGCAGCAGCTAGAAGAAAAACTAAGAATACGAGTATAACGAGTATTCAAGCGAAAAAGAGGAGCGTATCTCTCTCCCAAACAAGGAATGCTTGGTTCCAACTCTATTATTTCATCAATTAAAACAAGAGAAAACAAAATAATAACAAACAGACGCTCCAAGTAAACTTCATATGATGTGACCGAATAAACATATAGTTTCACTAGAAGTGACCTGACAGATTGTTGATGAAGAAGGGGATGCCTTGGGCATCCCCAATCTTAGATTCTTGAGTATTATTAAAATATTCTTTGATGAACCACGGGGTCATCCCCAAGATTTGACCTTGCACTCTTCTTGATCACATATATCACCCTCTTCTCTTGACCCTTGAAAACTCCCTTCACACCACACTCAAAGAGTAATTCGCATTAGAGGGTTAGTGCAACAATCAAAAATCCATGGGTTCTGTAAGGGAACAACTGATATTGATACTTTTAAACATTATCTACATACACTGATGTTTCGTGAAGCAAAGAAATCCACTTGACATCGTAAAAGAGCAAATGCAAGAAAAATGGCAGAATCTGTCAAAACCAAAAGAGTCTGTAAAGACGAATTTTTTCGGGGCACTTACGTTTCTCAGATCAAAAAACTTAAAGAACGAAAATTTTGCGGAATTATCTGTGGAACAAGAAGAAGAAATTTCATATCATTCTGATTTTGTGAATTATGCGATTTTTTACGGTGGACAACACAAATCTGTTTCCTGCGCAGAAATCCAAAACCAACTCCAACTCTCATCAGAAACTTTACTTGGCAGAACTAAAAAATGAAAATAAAGATATAAAGAAGTTTCTACATAAGTATACAACCCCTTGACTCAAATAAAATAGAGAAAAACAAAGTAAAAAAAAATAAAATCATGGGTTATCTCCCAAGAAGTGCTTTTCTTTAAAGCCTTTTAGCTAGGCATGATAATTTGAGAAGATGCTCACATGAGAAATATTAATTGAAGAAAAAGAGAGCATCAGGAGGAAAATGTAAAAAAATTGAAGTCTAACCCACTTCCTATGAATAATCTTGTTGAAAAACAAGTCATGAAAGCACAAAGTGGCTAGCATAGGAAGACAAAATAAGTGCAACTTCAAAATTTTCAACATAAGGAGGGGAAACTTGATATTGTTGAGATGAATAATACTATGTTACCCTCTCTCATAATAACTTTCAGTAGCATCATGAATGAAATTAAAAAATATAACTATCACAAAAAAACATTCTTATCATGAGCCACATGCATAAAAGAATTATTACTCTCCACATAAGCATAGTCATTCTTATTAATAGCAGTGGGAGAAAATTAAACAAAATAGCTATCATTATAATTCTCATCACCATAATCATCAAATATAGGAGGCATATTATAATCATAATTAACTTTATCCTCAATAGTAGGTGGACTGAAAATATCATGTTCATCATGGTAATCATCATAAATTGGAGGCAAAGTATCATCAAAGAAAATTTCCTCCTCAAAACATGGGGGAATAAAAAGATCATACTCATCAAAACTAGCTTCCCCAAGCTTAGAATTTTCCATAGCATTAGAAATAATGGTGTTCAAAGAATTTATACTAATAACATTGCTATTAGCATGCAAATAAAGCTCCATAGGTTTTTTTAATTTTCTCTTCAAACACTTCATGTCCTAACTCAAGATAAAGATTATAAAGCTCTCTCATATTTTTGTTGTTTTCCATTAAGACTAACTAATAAAAATAAAAACAAGGAACAACTAAAAATAAGCCTAACTAGTGAAAATAAAAATCTAGTAACAAAAAGATATAATTGCAGAATCTAAAGGAAAGAACTTCGAGCACTCACAGAGGATGTGAGTACCTTTTCCCTTACATCCCCGGCAACGGCGCCACAAAAGTGCTTGATTTCTATGCCCACTTCTATTTTTGTAGAGTGCAGAGGTTTGTAGACCAGCAGCAATTTTCCCTTAAGTGGATTACCCAAGGTCTATCGAACTCAGGGAGGTAGAGTTCAAAGGTATCCCTCTCAAGCAACACTACAATTACGATACAAGAAGTCTCTTGTGTCCCCAGCACACCTAATACAATTTCAGTTGTATAAGTGCACTAGTTCGGCGAAGAGAGAGTAAAATACAAGTAGTATGGATTATTATAAGTGATAATAGCAATCTGGAATAAAGATGTCAGCAAGCAAACATGTAGCAGAAGAGGTTGTAAACGGTGTTTCAATGCTTAGAAACAAGGCCTAGGGATCATACTTTCACTAGTGGACACTCTCAACAATGATAACGTAATTGAATGCATAAATATCTCTCTTCACTACACTACTCCGAACCACTCTCCGGTCGAATAACAAACACCAATTCATTCCGTAGGGTTGTAATAACTCCTCAAAGTCGCATTCCCATGTCTAGTTAACCCCACGCTGTCACTATGAGCGGCCTAGAAGGTACAAGACAAACACCACAATTTCATTGGGCCATCCAACACAAGATATAAATATCATGCTAAACCACACGGTGCACACACTGTCACCTTTACACCGTGATCAAAGTGTTACAGAGATCTCATAACAAAACCACTCGAGTAGCATAACGGATAAAGAGTAACATATACTAATTCAACTAGATTACAAAGCTCACGATCACATAAAGATCACATCAAGGGAGAGAGAGATGAAACACATAGCTACCGGTAGAGCCCTCAGCCCCGGGGGAGAACTACTCCCTCCTCATCATAGGAGATAGCAACAGCGATGAATATGGCGGTGAAGTCAATGGAGATGGCTCTGGGCACTTCCCCGTCCCGGCAGGGTGCCGGAACAGAGATTTCTGTCCCCCGAAACTTGTCGGTGGCGGCGGAGCTACGTAACTTTTCGTGGAAGAGGGCCGATTGATTTAGGGTTTATGCACGGGGGGCATATATATGCGCAAAAGGGCGATGTCGGTGGGTGGCCAGGGGGCCCACACCACCTGGTGGGCGGCCGGGGGTAGGACGCGCCACCCTATGGTGTGGCAACCCTGCGGCCCCCCTCCGGGTCTCTTCGGGACACGTGGACCCTCCGGGAATTCTAAGACTTCTGGCTTTTGAATCGTCCAATTACGAGAATATTTCCAGAACAACTTTTCTGAAAAAAAGCAGAAGAAAACAGGGAACTGGCTCTATGGCATCTTGTCAATAGGTTAGTCCGGAAAATCGATAAAAAAAGCATAAAGTGTAAAGAAAACATGTAGGAAACAACATGGAACATCAGAAATTAAGGATACATTTATGACGTATCAGATCGCAACAGTCTTCGAGGGAAGTAAAACCCAAACTTATTGATTCGACACAAGGAGAGCCAAAGAATATTTATAAGCCTTAACAGTTGAGTTGTCAGTTCAGCTGCACCTAAAAGTAGACTTGCTCGTAACAGTTTAGCAGTGGTAATAGTTTTATAGTAGTAGCACTAGTAAAATAACAGCAGGAATAAAATAGTAACAACGGTAGCAATTGTGGGAAACAGCAGGATTAAAGTAATGTAGGCATAGGTATGGATAAACGGGCATTGCATGCATAAGATAGTTCATATAATAATCAAAACATGAGAATTGCAGATAGATAATAATAAAGCATCCAAGTTCTAGGCAAACCATTGGCATGTGTTCCAATTTAGTTGCACGTGCTCGCAATGAGAAACTTGCACAACATGTTTTGTCCTACCAGCCCGTTGCAACGGGGCCTCAAAGGAAACTACTGGTAATTAAGTTGCTCCTTTTATTAAATCACCGGAGCAAAGCATTAATACTCCGTGAACACATGTGATCCTCACATCATAGCCATCCCCTCTGGTTGTCCCAATTATGCTCACGTTGGGGCATCGGGTTCCGGACAACAGTGTGTGTAAATAACTTGCAGATATGATCAAGAAACATAATTATACTTATGAAACAATAACATGTTCAGATCTGAGATCATGGAACTCAGGCCCTAGTGACAAGCATTAAGCATAACAAGTTGCAACAATGATATAAAGCACAAACAACAGATACTAGGCACTATGCCCTAACAATCTGGCATTATTACATGAACGATCTCATCCAATCCCTTCAATCCCTCTCAACCTACAGCGGGGATTACTCACATGGATTGGGGAATCATGGATGGTTGATGGTGAAGTGGTGGCGATGAAAATGGTGATCTCCTCTGAATCCCCGTCCTGGCACGGCGCCAGAACAGGAACTTCTGATCCCCAAATTGAGTTTCAAGGTGGCGGCGGCGCTCTGGTGTGTTTTTCTTGAATATGACAAACCCCCCTATGTTTTTAGGTTACGGGTCTTGAGTATTCGAAAGGGGAGCCCGAGGGGGTGCCTGGGGCAGCCACACCACCAGGCAGCGCGGCCTAGGGGGCATGCCAGCCCATTGTGTGGGCCCCTTCTTGCCCCCTCCAGCTCTTCTTTTGGCTCCGGGGTCTTGGGGTAAAATAAGGACTTTGGGATCTTTTCCGGGGCAATTTCGTGAAAGTTTATTTTTCTTCACAAAAACGAGACACCAAGGTAATTCTGCTGAAAACAATGTTAGTCCGTGTTAGTTGTATAGAAATCTCACAAGTTTAGAGTCAAACAAGAGCAAAAGTGTTCGGAAAAGGAGATACGTTTTGGACGTATCACAGCCCCCTCTCGCGTACTTGCCCCCAGGGAACCCTAAGACCAGAGGAACCATCAAGGAAATATTCCGCCGCCTCCTCGGGGCGGGAAACAACAGAGAGAGAAAAGCTCTTCGGTAGGGAGAAACCTGCCGGGGAAATACCTCCCCAGAGAGGGGAAATCATCGCCATCGTCACCGTCATTGCTCCAGGTATCATCAATATCATCATCGTCATCTTCCTCACGAGCACCACCATCATCCTCACCATCCACCTTCGTCCCGATGTAACAATCAGGGTTCTATATTGTTGTTATCCACTAGATCTCTCTCCCGGTGTGGATTACTTGTTAGTAGTTGATGCTTATGAGATTTATCGTTGTTTGCACTTTAAGACCAGATTGTTATTCATCATTATATCACCTCTGATTATGATCCATATGATGTCTTGTGAGTAGTTCGTTTAGTTCTTGAGGACATGGGAGAAGTCAAGATGTTAGTAGTGGAATTATGTTGAAGTAATATCAAATGGTTTGATATTTAGGTTGTGGTGCTATTCTTCGAGTGGTGTCATGTGAACGTCGACTACATCACACTTCACCTTTATGTTTCTAGAGGGATGCATTGTGTATTTGGCTACCAATTGTGGGGTTGCCAGAGTGACAGAAACCTAAACCCTCGTTAGATAACCGATGCACGAGGGAGTGTAGGATCCCAGAGTTTAAAGTTGTGGCTAGACTTATCTTAATTACTTCTTGTAGTTGCGGATGATTGTAAGGGGTTTAATCACAAGTATGTATTAGTCCTAGTTGGGTGATGCATTAGCATAGGTTCACCCACACAACACCTATCAAAACAATAAATATTAATCAACTATATAAAACGAAAGCACTTGACGAAGTTCCAATGTGTCCTCGCGAACGTTTAGTCATCATAGGGAAACCAACCGGCTTGTCCTTTGATCTAAAAAGGATTGGGCCACTCGCTGAAATTATTATTACTGTCTTCTATTTACTCGCACTTTATTTATCTGCTATATCAAAAACCACCAACAACATGTTTGCTAGTGTTTACAGTGAATTCTCTATCCAACATGCTTGTCAACACCTTCTGCTCCTCGTTGGGTTCGACACTCTTATTTATCGAAAGTACTACAATAAAACCCCTATACTTGTGGGTCATCAAGGATTACTTCATCCATGTGATGAAGAATATAGAAGAGAATGTTTTAATCCTATGTACTTTATGGGAAGGTAAAGTAATGTTGAATTTTATCTTTCGAATTAATTTGTTTATTATCTAAAATACAATTACAAACCATTGATTCAATTCACTAGTAACTGAAATTATGTACATGTTTTTAGGGATCTTTGCATTCATGTCGCCATCTCAGTTGTGAATGGTGGTGTTTACTATCTTAATTCTCAGCATGATCATAAAATCAATGTCGACCACATAAGCAGGCTTGTTGACAGCTAACTGATTATTTTCCTCTACACACACACATCATGTTTAATATATACACACAAAATGATATCCCTATGATAATTAATGTCATTACTCCTTGATACGTCATAAACGTATCCATAATTTCTTACGTTCCATGTTGTTTTCATGTTATTTGCTACATGTTTTCTATACACTTTATGCCATTTTTATTGATTTTTTGGGACTAAACGATTGACAAGATGCCACCGAGCCAGTTCTTGTTTTCTACAGTTTTTGGTTTCAGAAAAGTTGTTCTGGAAATATTCTTGGAATTGGATGATTCTAAAACCGTGGGTCTTAGAAATATGTCGCGCACACGGAGTCCGGAGGAGACCCGGAGGGGGGCCACATGGCCCCACACCATAGGGCGGCGCGCCACCTGGCCACGCCATGGGGTGGTGTGGGCCCTCTGGCCGCCCAGCGACGTTGCCGTTTGGCCTATTTATACCCCTAGGGAGGTTAACCCTAGAAAAAGAAGCCTTTTCCACGAAAAACACCCGAGGCCGCCGTCATCGTCAACCCTAGTTCGGGAGGGTTCTGGAGCTCTCCCCGGCACCCTGTCGGGAGGGGAAACCATCACCGGAGGGCTCTACACCACCATGCCCGCCTCCAGAATGATGCATGAGTAGTTCATCCTTGGACTACGGGTCCATAGCAGTAGCTAGATGGTTCTTCTCTCCTCTTTATGCCTCATGTTTAGATCTTGTGAGCTGCCCTACATGATCAAGATCATCTTATTTTAATGCTACATGTTGTGTTTGCTGGTATCCGATGAATATTGAATGCTATGTCTCTCGATTATCAATCTACCATGTTCTTTTCATGTGTATGTTATTTATGATGTTGCATGCTCTCTGTTGTTAGTAGATTCTCTGGCCAAGTAGATGATAGTGACTCCAATAGGGAGTATTTATGCTCGATAGTGGGTTCATGCCTCCCTTGCATTTGTGCTCGAGTGACATAAACGTGATGAATGGGGGATGTGTTGTTGCCATTAGGGAGAAAACTACGATGTTTACATTATTGACATCACACACTTTGCTTAATGTGATTATCTGTTGCTTGCAACTTAATACCCAAGGTTTGCTCAGATGAAATTTTGAGGGTGATTATTAGCCATATATGCAGTTGGATAACGGTCTATGAATCTTGTTGTAATGCCCGCATGAATCACATAGTAATCATCATGTCATGCATATGCACTACGGTGCAGCCTTTATATCTGTCAATTGCCCAACTATAATTTTTTCACCACACATGTTATTTATCTTCTATGGAGAGACACCACTAGTTAACTGTGGATCCCGGTCCATTTTCCTCATACTGATAATACAACCGCTGCAATCACTGTTTTCACATTGTTTTCCTACTGTTTTCCACATCATACGTTTAACCTCTTTGTTTTCAGCAAAACCGGTGAGATTGACAACCTCACTGCTTCGTTGGGGCAAAGTGAATTGATTGTGTCGTGTAGGTTTCATGTTGCTGCTGAACCGGTAGTGCGCCCTGCCAACATCAACTTAATCAACCTTCAGAAGTTGCTTCTTTCTCCTATTGTTCGATTCAACCTTGGTTTCTTTCTGAGGGAAACTTGCTGCTGCACTCTTCTTACCTTCCTCTTTGGGTCTCCCAACGAACGTGTGTCCACACGCATCAAGCATATTTCTGGCGCCGTTGCCGGGGAGAAAGATAATTTCTGCAAGGGAAGTCTCTCACTTCCAATCTCTTTACTTTGTTTTAGTCTTGCTTAGGTTATTGTATTTTTCCTTGTTTGCTTCTCTATACCGAAAACACTCAAAAAATTAGTTCTCATTACAATAGTTATTTTTGTTACTTTACCTTTTATTGTCCATCACTTTGCTCCCTAAGTTCACCCTGAAAGATCTACCAGTAGGTAGCGGTTCTATACTTGGGAATAATACAATTAAAGAATTCTTTAATCATGTTAGTAAGCATGTAAGTTTTGAGGAAAAATCCATAGTGGAGCTTGCTCCGAATTATGAAATTGCTGCAACTTCTTTTATTCATATGTTAGAAGCTAGGTTTGTTAACCTTCACCCCATACTGCAGCAAATGTTCCTTAACTTGAATAACACTGAAGATATTGAAAACAAATATTTTATCTTAGAAATCATGCTTAAGGAATTTGGAGATGTTGCTATAGAAGCTAGGAAAGTTTTTGATCGCTTTAATATGCTAGGTTCATGTGTAGATGTTTTTGGAGCTCTTGAAAAATCCAAACCTAAAAATGAAAAGGAGAAGAAAATACCAATTCCCTTTAAATTAGTAGCACTGCATGAAGCCCGAGAGAAGAATTTTGACTGGATTGTTCCTGAAAATTTATTTGATGAGAGTAGTAAACCTAAAAGTTATAGGAGAGGAACATCTGAAAATCATTTAGATAAAATACAATGCATTATTGAGGAGTTTTCTTGTCTCAATTTGGATGCTTCTTCACTTGAAAACACTTGATTTTTTCTTCCTATGCCTAGCTAAAAGGCGTTAAAGAAAAGCACTTCTTAGGAGATAAACCATGGTTTTATTTTTTGCTTTGCTTTTCTATGTTTTATTTGAGTCAAGGTGTTGTATATTATGTAGAAACTCCTTTGTATCTTTATTTTCATTCATTAGTTGTGCCAAGTAAAGTTTCTAGCGGAAAGTGGTGTTAGTTTTGGATTTCTGCTGTCCACCGTAAAAAATCGTATAATTCAAAGAAAGATCAAAATGACCTGAAACGTTTTGTGCTTATTCCTCAGATAATTACTAAACTTTTTCGTTCTTTATGTTTTTCGATTTGAGCAACTTAAGGGCGCTGAAAAAATTCGTCATTACAGACTGTTCTAGTTTTGGCAGATTCTGCCATTTTTCTTGCATTCACTCTTTTACTATGTCGAGTGGATTTATTTACTTAATGAAACATAAGTGGCTGTAGCTAATATTTAAAAGTATCAATAGAGCTTGTATGATGCAGAACACATGAATTTTCGATTGTGCACTAACCCTCTAATGCGAATTACTTTGAGTGTGGTGTGAAGGAAGTTTTCAAGGGTCAAGTGAAGAGGGTGATATAATGAGATCAAGAAGAGTGTAAAGCCAAAGCATGGGGATGCCCTCGTGGTTCATCCCAGAAAATTATAAGAATACACAAGCGTCTAAGCTTGGGGGTGCCCAACGCATCCCCTTCTTCATCAACAAATTATCAGGCCACTTCTAGTGAAACTATATTTTTATTAGGTCACATCATATGAATTTTACTTGGAGCGTCTTTTATTTTTCGTTTTTTTTGTTTTACTTGCTAAAATAAATATCATTGGAACCTAGCATTATTGTTTGGGAGAGAGACACGCTCTGCTATTTCATTTGAATACTCGTTATACTCGTATTCTTAGTTTTTCTTCTAGTTGCTGCAATCCTTTTAGCTCTTGTTTTTCTTGCATCTCTTATTCAGAGTTGTTAGTTTTAGCAGAGTTATGTTAGTACTCTCTTTCTTAATTGTTGTATCATTTGTAGAGTTTGTGTTAAAAAAAATTATGCAATGGTGCTTGTTGGAAAAAGAAAATGCTGCATGTGGTAGAATTTATAACGGTGCAAAAAGAAGCTTGTATAGAATGTGGCTAGACTTTTTCATGTCATGTTATATGTTATTTTAATTCAAAGAATAGTAGTTATATTTTGTAGCATGACTTGTTTCAAACAGCTGAGAGTTTTTAATGTGCTATTGAAAGAATAATGTGGTGTTTTTATCACATTGAAGCATAAATTTGTGGTGTTCTCCTTTGAATGTTTTATTTGGTTGGCTTGGCGCATGCTTATACCATGTTTATGACTACAGACCAGTCACTTATAGACTCTATGATAATTTATTTTTTGACTTGCAATACCATTTATGCCTTGATCAATAATGTTTTTTCGCTATGCATGCTCTCTTGATTTGTCGCTCCTAGTCTTCACTAGCCTCCACCTATACTGAGTATGAGTTCTACTCGTGCAAACAAATCCCAAAAACCAAAGTATGCCAAATGTGTCCACCATACCTACCTAAATGTGGTATTTAACCGCCACTACAAAGTAAATTGTTCATGTGTTACCTTTAAAACCTTCAAAACTACTCCTGTTTTGTGCTCATGTTTTAGCTCATGAGGACGTGAATAGAGAATCTTTATCTCACTTGTTGATTGGACTTTACACCATGGACTAGTGGCTTCATCTACTTATCCAATTCCTAGAAGAGTTGGCAGTGGGGTGCTCAGCCCCAAACTTAATACAACAAATTCTTTTCACTATTTTTACCCCTGATTTATCAGTAAAAGCATAATTGTGTAAACAAACGGGAAAGAGGGATGAACTTCTACCCAGTTGCGTCCTTCTATGGGAGCCGCTTTTGTGAATTCTAGTTGTCTTGTCACTTACTGTAGTTTCTGTTTACTATTCGTTGACATAAGCATACACACTTCTCTATAAAAAATGTTTTCAATACCTCTGTTTAACAAAATAAAAAGCTCTAGCACATGAGTGATCCCTGCTTCCCTCTGCGATGGGCCTTTCTTTTACTCTTATGTTGAGTATCCATCTTCTAACTTTATGCACAGTTGAGAGCAGCAGAGTTGTCATTTTGAGTTAAAAGTGCATTTGTCCCAAAAATATTATTGATTGTCTCAAATTATTTGTTCTAGTCATCCTCTTAAACTTTGTAGGTGTCCTGGCATTTATGTTTTGCCCCATTCTTAAGGAGAAGCGAAATATTACTTTGCTATGTTTTCTTGATGCTAGAAACAAACATATAACTTTCAAATGCATTATTATCCATGATCTTCTATTTGTGTTACTTATCATGATGCAAAGTGATTGCTAAGTTTCATTGTTAAAATTATATCTACCATGCTTGTGTTTAAAGTACTACGATCTCAACTTACATATGATTTTACAGTTCTGATGATCAAGTTTATGTTGGTAGCATGTCACCTCATAAATTATTTGTTTTGTCGTTTACCTACTCGAGGACGAGTAGGAACTAATCTTGTGGATGTTGATACGTCATAAAGGTATCCATAATTTCTGATGTTCCATGTTGTTTTCATGATCTTTGCTACATGTTTGCTATACACTTTATGCCATTTTTATCGATTTTCTAGGACTAACCTATTGACAAGATGCCACAGAGCCAGTTCCTATTTTCTGCTGTTTTTGGTTTCACAAAAGTTGTTATGGAAATATTCTCAGAATTGGACGATTCAAAACCTGGGGGTCTTAGAAATCTTTCGCGCACACGGAGTCCGGAGGAGACCCGGAGGGGGCCACAAGGGCCCCACACCATAGGACGGCGCGCCCCCGTCTGCGCCATGGGGTGGTGTGGCCCCCCTAGCCGTGTCACACCCCTGTTTTTAAGCACATGTATTATATTAAATTAGCAAGCCTCTTAAGACTTTTGTAAGATAATTAAGTGGACAACATGTTTGTGTTGTCATGCTTATCTATGCAATATAAGTGGTGTGTTCTTTTCACTCACTTGGGGATTTTTCTCCTAAGGAAAACATTTGTTTTCTATTTGTTTTCCTATGTTTTCCACTAAAGTTCTTAAGGGAATATTTTCAAAACCTTGAGGTAACACTTAATATCAACTTAAAAATGTGTTATTGATGGTTAGGAATCAACTTGACCTTGAAATAAAATTAATTGGAAAAGCTTTCATTAAATTTTCCAATATAATTTTTGTCATGAAAAACAGCCAAGTAGCTGTTTTCAACCCTTGTTTTCCATCACAAGGATTACCCAATTATGGATTTTCTTTGATCAAAACTACTCTCTGTTATGAGGACAACAAAACTACATCCTTGGAAAAACTTACAAACATAATTAACACACACTCCCATGATGGTTTTTGAGCCATCTTGTTAAGACAGATTTTTAGGCAATTTAAAAATAGAGAAAGTGCTTACTTTGCCAATTGTTTTCAAAGCCTTAAACCCCTCTATTTTCAGATCAAATGGTTGTTTCTGAAACTTGGATGGTTGATCTTTAGTAAGCATTTTAAATCACTCATTTTTGACCTTGTTTGCTTGGTGAAAACAACTCCAGCTTTTGCTATCTCTGTCTGTTTTTCCAGCACTTAGAAAAATTCAGAAACTGTCTAAACTGAATTTTCTGACAGAACAGTAAACATACACTTTTAGGCTTGATGCTTCTTATTATGTGTGATGATCTAGGCCATGAGACTTTGCCATTTCGAAACCACTGGTTATGAGCTTCTAGAAGGTAGCTTTGGATCCCTTTTTTGTTGACCAGGGAGGGAGAGAGTGAGGTGGCAAGTGGACTAGTGGTGATGTCACTAATAGTTGTTGAAATAGTTGCTTTTGTTGTTTTTGCCCATCCCTTGGCCCTACTGTGGCTTTGCTCACGTATTGGTACTAGGAAAAACCCTAGGGCACCTCCTAGAGGCCATGCCACCCTTGGCAACCCCCAAGGGGCAAGCCATGCCCATGTCATGGTGTACCCGAGCACCCCCCTTGTCAATCCCCCTCTATAAGCAACCCCGAGGCCATTCCTCTCGCCACAGCACTCTCCTCACACCACTCACCCTCCCCATCGAGCCCCTGCTTGCTCGTTCGCTCTCTGCGAGCGAGGCGAGCCGTGCCCATTTTCGGGCCCGAGCAGATCGAGGCCAAGGTTGCGCCACGATCACAGCACCTCTCGCCCCCATTTCGCTTCTAGATCAATGCCCTAGCCCGTGCGCATCTCCCTGACACGTTTTTACGCACGCTTGCTTGCAGGAACGTCGTCGCCGTCCTCGGAGCCACCGCAGAATGCCGTCGAGCCGCCGCCGTGTCCGTGCCCTCTCATCGCCCGTGCCCGCGCCCCTGCACTGCCCAGACCACCCTCTTCCACGCCTGCACCACCCCGCTACTTCTCGCGAGCCCTAGGTGAGCTAAATCCCGCGCATGCTAGGTGTTCGTCCGCGGGACAGAAAGAAAGAGAAAGGAGAGAGGCGCGGGGAGGAAGGGAGGTGGAGGGCCGTCGATCTGCGCATCGACGGCTCCCTTTGAACGCAGCCGTTCGCGCGCGCGCGCGCGCGCGCGCGTGCGCTGGCGGGCTGGTCTGCACGCTAGCTGGGCCATGCGTAGCAGATCTGGCCCGTTTGGGCATTTCTCTGTTACTTTTAAAAATAGAGTTTTTCTGGCAGAAAGTTAGGTGCTAGCTTTGGGCCTAGGAATGTTAGCAAATGAATTTATTTGACCTTGAAAATTTTTGTACCTATAGCCATACAAAATCACAACCATCTCCCATTGGCCGAATAATTTTTGGACTTGTAGTTATTTTTCTATAGCTATTTTGCCAGACAGTACCCTTAAAATTGAAATGAGTAGAACTTAAAAAATACATAATATTTTTGAGAAAACTAAACTGTTTTGGAAAGCCCTTGTCAATACCTACGAGTATAATTTTACCTTGTATCAAGGTGAGCTCTAGATCTAAAATGGCTTGCTATTTACTAAAAGCATCTTTCTCTGTTTGGGCAATTTTTATGCCAATTATGTGATGATTTTTTGAGTGGGACCAATTGGAGATGTTTTGTAATGTTAAGGGCTATCACATCCTAGAATTATTTAATTTTTTAAGCCATAGAAAAAATTAGGGAGACAGAACAAGTTTGGGTACTTTTCTGTCTATTTTAAATTCATAGATCTTGTTTTATATGTTCATGTTGTGAAGTGCAAATGATGTTTTCTTGCTTGTAATGTTGTTTTCCAGTGTGTTTATGATGTTTAAAAGTTATATGAACGTGTTAGAATAGATGGTTTGAGTGGTAGAATTTTTAGAATTATTTCCCATGCATAGTTCTTGGTCATAGCTTAATTTTTCTACATAGGTTTTTGAGTAGATCTTTAAATGCTTATTAGGCTTATTGCTAGATTAATTTTCATGGAACCAGTACCATTTAGGTAATTTTATTTTGGTTATAGCACCTCTGGTTACTTGGTGCTTGTGTTGGAAATAGATTTAAATAGCATTGCTTAAGTCTAGTTTTCATACTATAACATTCATGCATGCCTTTTTGTCTTGTTCTCCACTAGGGAAAAATATGAATCTTTGGTGTTGAAAACAGAGGATGGAATGTACTTGTGGCATTGTTATCTTAGTGTTTTCACCTCTGATATATTTCCTCTTAAGTGGTATAAAAGCATGAGTAACACTTGGGTGACTAGGAATTAATCTCCTCACATGTGTAGCATTTTTAGCCTAGTTTTTTTTTTCTTGGTTAATAGCTAGACTTTTTATTTTGTTTTGTGGGATCCAATAGCATTTTGGTACTGATTAGAGGAGTATTCTACCTCTGTTAGTTTGCACACTTGTGCATGAAAGTAACAAGTTTAGTATAAACTAGTCTAGTATTTCTCCTAGTTTTCTACTAGTATGAGTAGGAGTTTTTGGAGCTAGTTTGTTTGTTTGAGCACTTTAGAAATGTGACCAGAGGCTTACTAACCTCTTTATGAGCATTTTGCTAGTGTAACACCCACTGGTATTTTTGCATCATGGTGGATAATGAGTTTGACTTGTTGTCATGAGCCTTTTTCACCACTTGCATATTTTAGCTTTTTATATGTGCTTGCCATAGAGATTGTTGAGGGAGTTTTTAGACATAAAATTGTGTTTGATGTGACACCCTACTGCCTAGTAACATGGGTTTTACCCCACTGGTCCATGGTGCTCTTAACTGAAAACCATTGAGTTTGGCCACACATAAACACTAGGAAAAAGCAGATTTTCCACTATAGTTTTTATGCCAGTTTTTCTTATGAGAAATTTGGGTATTTTGGGTGGTACTTTTTGATTGCTTGCTGTATGTATCACTTGTATCATTGTTTACCTTGGTTGGTTCTGAAAGTGTGCCTTTATTTTTACTTTACGACGATAGAAAGCGAGGAAGGAGTATTTGAAGAAGAGGCTCACTTTAACTCCTGCTACTATCAGGACCAGGACCACCACCTGTATCAAGGAAAGCCATCCTAATGCTTGCTGTATAAATACTTATCATTATCTATCATGCATGCTTTTCACTTCTGAAGTTTTCACAAAACCACATCTTCAAAACTATTTTTGGGTGAATACTACTACTATTAATATTACTAGAAGAAGGAATCATGTCAATAGTCAACTTGGTATTACCAAGCCCTTAGACACCAAATGGTATATAAATACCATTCACCAAATTAAAACTTGAGTTCTTAAATGAACTAAATAAAATGTGCTTTTGTAAACAAATGCCTTATGGAAGAAAACCCCGGAGGAAGGGTGAGACCCTGTCTACCGGAAGGATGTCATGTTGGAAAGTTTTAAGAAATGTTTACAAAAGACACATAACCTAGTCTTCGCTGGACAACCATTATCGTACTGCCACTTTACCCCAACATGGGTAGGGGCTTGATTAAAAACTTGTTATGGTTAGTATGTGTGCTATCTCAAGTGCTATAGGGGATTGGATCCTCCGAACCGAAGTGTCGCTAGGAGAGAGGATACGGGACATCTAAAGTGTGGGATTAATTTTCCCTCCGGATGCAGCAGTTGGGTCTCCTGTTTGGGAGGTGTGCGACACGGCTTGCCGGGGAGGTTAACCCCAATTGAAGAGATAGTCATGTACTAGCTTGTACATAGTGGATAGTCAAGATCAGCTATCTGATGTTCTCATATGTTGCGAACAGTCCATGGTTGTTTCATGGCGGATTCTGGATCTAGTGGAAATGTGTACACCTCTGCAGAGTAAACCTATTTCGAAATAGCCGCGTCCTCGGATATGGACGGTTGAATGGCCATGTAGCTAGTATTGTGTCAAATTTTCAAAAGAGGTTTTGAAGGATGGCTTTGTACCTGCGAGGTACTAAGGAGGAATGACTTGGTATCTGCGAGATACGGATGAGAAGGAAACTATTACTAAAAGTTTCTGAAAAGAAAAATTTCTTTTCTAAAATCAATCTTATAAAACCTCCGAGATATGTGATATCTACGAGAGAAAAACTACATTATTTTAAACGATCTTTCACAAAGAACTAAACCTGAAAAATCAACCATGATAAATCTTTTATCTGTCATGGGTAGCTGAACCATATGTATGGCCTACCCACTCCACCAAATAAGCATGTATGCATAATTGTAAGCTCATAGAGGATGTCTTGTTGAGTACATTCAAATGTACTCATTTGGTTTCGCCCCTGGTATTTACTTATCAGACTACGAGGAGCCACCTCAGGAGGAGTACTATGAGGAGGAGTTCTACACTGATGGCCCTGCGAGTTAGGATCGTCTCCCAGTCAGCAGCCTGTAGGATGAGGAGTGACCCGGGTTCTACTACGCTATGCTTATCGTCTTCCGCTGTGTTTATGTTGAATGCATGTCCTGTGTGACAGTTGTCAAGAACTTGGTCATGTGACCATTTATGCAAGACTCTAATATTCGTGTAATGGATGATGTATTCTGTATGCCAACGTCGTATGTTGTTCACGACTGGTTATTCTGGGATCGTGAATGAATGCATATGAGGGGTTCTGGACCCTCCGGTCTAGGGCCTCTACAGGCCGCCCACCGACGTTTCCCTTTCTCCTATTTATACCCCTCGGGAGGTTAACCCTAGAAAAAGAAGCCTTTTCCACAAAAAACACCCGAGGCCGCCGTCATCGTCAACCCTAGTTCGGGAGGGTTCTGGAGCTCTCCCCGGCACCCTGCCGGGAGGGGAAATCATCACCGAAGGGCTCTACACCACCATGCCCACCTTCTGAATGATGCGTGAGTAGTTCATCCTTGGACTACGGGTCCATAGCAGTAGCTAGATGGTTGTTCTCTCCTCTTTATGCCTCATGTTTAGATTTTGTGAGCTGCCCTACATGATCAATATCATCTTATTTTAACGCTACATGTTGTGTTTGCTGGGATCCGATGAATATTGAATGCTATGTCCCTTGATTATCAATCTATCATGTTCTTTTCATGTGTATGCTATTTATGATCTTGCTTGCTCTCCGTTGTTAGTAGATTCTCTGGCCAAATAGATGCTAATGACTCCAAGAGGTAGTATTTATGCTCGATAGTGGGTTCATGCCTCCCTTGCATTTGTACTTGAGTGACAGAAACGTGACGAACGGGGAATGTGATGTTGCCATTAGGGAGAAAACAACGATGTTTACATTGTTTGGATTACACACTTTGCTTAATGCGATTATCTATTTCTTGCAACTTAATACCCAAGGATTGCTCAGATGACATTCTGAGGGTGGATTATTAGTCATAGATGCAGTTGGATAGCAGTCTATGAATCTTGTTGTAATGCCCGCATGAATCACATAGTAATCGTCATGTCATGCATATGCACTACAGTGCAGCCTTTATATATGTCAAATGCCTAGATGTAATTTGTTCACCACACATGTTATTTATCTTCTATGGAGAGACACCACTAGTGAATTATGGATCCCGGTCCATTTTCCTCATACTGATAATACAACCACTACAATCACTGTTTTCGCACTGCAACTACTGTTTTCACATTGGTTTCCTACTGTTTTCCACACCATCTGTTTAACCTCTTTGGTTTCAGAAAACCAGTGAGATTGACCACCTCACTTCTTCGTTGGGGCAAAGTGAATTGATTGTGTTGTGTAGGTTCCACGTTGCTGCTAAACCGGTAGTGCGCCCTTCTAAAATCAACTGCATCAACCGTCAGAAGTTGCTTCTTTCTCCTATTGGTCGATTCAACCTTGGTTTCTTTCTGAGGGAAACTTGCTGCTGCACTCTTCATACCTTCCTCTTGGGGTCTCCCAAGGAACGTGTTTCCACACGCATCACTCCTTCAGAGAATTCTATTTCCTCAAGGTGGCAAATAAACCTATAAGTTAGAAGGGTTATACTAGACTTAACGACTTCCCGATATATCAGTTTATGAAACATTCTAATGCATGAACTCTGTTTTTTCTACTGGATATTAAAGTCTTATATATACGCTATTTTCCTAGTGCCACTAACAGCTAGCAAAAAACCAGCAGTTTGGCGGGTTCTATGTCTAGTTCCACCAGCAAAATATGCAATTGTGCGGGTTCTATGTTGCTCATAATATGAACATGATGATGTCTTGGTCCTTCGATACGGAATTGGAGGTAGTAAAACAACTTCTATTTTCATTTTCCGAACATCTTCATATATTGTGTGCTTTATCATAATCACTAGACTGTAATTATTATCAACAACATCTTTGACTCGAAACCAAGCAACTGCCGATCAACAAGCTACGAATGCCCCGCGATGATATGTCTCCTTTCTTGGTTTAGAAGGTGATGGCGGAAGGGCCAAATGACATGTGATAACGTAATCATGCTTATAGAGTGATCATGATATTCCAAGCTGTGATTTTTTTATCCCATTTATGAGATACATTGACATCATATCAAGTATTAGGTATGATCATGGGATGAATATGTTAAATAATCACCACAGTGATATGCCAACAATATTCATTAAATGATAGAAGATGGAAAATATTACAATCAGTTTTAAAATCTCAAAAATGACTTGAAGTCATGGGATCCTAAAACAATAAATGTTTGTGAACTCCAAAATTTCATTTGAGATTTAAATCACGTGGTAATTTACCACATGACATGCATATTTTAAATAATATATATATGAATGTGCAAATATTCCTAAAGCTAGTCTTGAATAAATAAGTTTCATCAAGTATGAAAAACCGATAGTGACAAAGTAACACTTGTCATATGAATTTCTTGAGACTATAAGAGATCAAGCTAGCAAAAGAAATTGCTTGGACAAATGTTTTTTCTGATTATCTTGTTAGCATGAAAATTTTCATTGAATATGATCTTAAGCTATTCGCATGAATGGAAACAAGAAAAAATATGTTTGATTAAAGTCGGAGGAACTTAAAGTCAGTGTGAGTTGAATATCATCTTCATATTCTAATCAAGCTGGGCTTAATTAAAAGAAATACGTCGTAATGAAATTTAAAAGTGTTTCACATGAAATGTCAGAAACTGTATTATTAATATCATTATCTATGTGAGAGATTGGGATTTCAATAAGCATGATTATGAGTAAGGTACTATGACCATATTCTAAAAGTATGTTTTAGAGTGGAATGAAGGAATTTATTACAAAGTCACGCGATGTGATACTTTGCAAGAGAAAGTATCAACTTTGCCACTCGTGAGTGGGTAGAATGAATTAATGATGAAATTACATCAAGTGATTTCCCAATCACGTTGCCGTGAATAAAACAGAAATCAGAAAGTTTCGAATGGGATAATTTATTAGTCACTAGTGCTAAGAAAATAATTTCACATACTTTCTCATAAAATCGTTAATTTTTATTATGAGAGACCTCAAATATTATGAAGAATAGTTATCACATAATATTTTTTTGTTTATGAATTACATTAAAATATTAGTGACAGCTTCAGTGATCATCATATTATTCCTTTTTAAATGATAATGCATTAAGTTGAAAGTTATCAACATAGGCGCATTATGGGTGGACTCTACAAAATTTAAGTATTTTTGCATCACTAATTTTTTTTATAGTGTGAATGTAAGGTTATTGGATATATAAAAGTCGGCTTACACAGTTGGTGAGGTTTCATAACTTGTTGTGATCATAATGAATTTGTTCTGGACACAATTGTAGTTATGGTACAACCATGAAGCCAGAATTCCCATTATAGATTCCTAGCCTTTTACATGGACAAGATTTACATGAAAAGGGGAGATACAAGTTTTACACAAATTTAATTGCATCAAAGATGTGAGCTAAAGTGTAAACTTCAATAAAAGTGTGAATAACACTGTAGACACATTGATGTTTGTTAATCATGCAAACTAGATTATCGACTCAAGTACAAGTGGGAGACCGTTGCAGGTATGCCCTGACTACTACATAACGGTGATATGGACACGGGTCAAAACCGTCATCATAAATAGAAAAAGGCTCGGTGTCCATTGCCTCGTAACTAATGTGAAGGCCCACGTCGGCAATAGAGGAAACAACCGTGACTGATACAACCCTTTTTGGCAACGGTTTTCTTACTTTCTCCATTTTGTTAATGAGGTGCTCATTAGATACCGTGATCCTATGTCTGCTCATTTGCATTGAATTTTTTCATATGTTTACACAAGAAATATAAATGACATAGTACATTCAAAATCCCATAGCGCAAGCACAAAAACATTAACACATTTAATTCGTAACATATATGAAATGTCACCATTACATACATCTGACTCAAATGTCACCATTACATTTTCATTCTAAAATCTAACGATTAAGTAACAAAAAAGGCCCCTCGCCTTGAGACAAGACCGGAAAAGCTTATTGGAAGCCTTGTGTTGTGAACTGTCACCGAAATCCATAGGGATGTCAATTTCATGTCACCGGTCAGTTTCCATTCTCAGCAAAATTTTGATGATCCTATGATTAGATTACATGTCTTTTAATGATTATTTATTTATATTTTTAGAGTGTAAGTGCAAAAACATAAAATAAGATATTTATACTCATCCTTTAGAATGCACTAAACGGAATTTTAGAAGAAATATTTATCATACTCATCCTTCAACATTAACATGAACGATAGTAAATCTTAGTTGGCCCCATAATAATCATTCAACATTAACATAACATAACCTAAAGAAAACATTCAGAATAGAACCTAAAAGAAAGTTCACACTATCTAAACATTCAGAAGAAATTAAACATAAAGTTGACAAGAAAAACTTAAATAGAAAGTTCACAATAATAACCTTAACAGGAAGTTCACACTATAACCTAAACAGAAAGTTCAAGAACCTATCATTCAGAAAAAACCTAAATCGAAAGTTCACAATAATAAATTAAACACAAAGTTCACAAGAAAAATCTAAATAGAAATTTTACAATAATAACTTAAATAGAAAGTTCAAACTATAATCTGAACAGAAAGTACAAGACCATAAACATCTATATCTTTGACTCAGCGGGAGTACATCCTCTTGCTCCTACTCCGGTAGTTTCCCTCGTATGTCGCACGCCTCTGTCACAAGCATCTGCAACACGCCAACATGTTACATCATCGTCGCCTTCCTCCTCCAGTATGTTAGGTTCCGAGTCATCATTGTACACGGATAGATTCGACATACGCAAGCCCCTACCAAACACTCCATCGTTACCCAGGAACAGATCTTCGCGTGAACAGATCTTGGCGTAGAGAGGAACAATACGATAAACGCTGGTCGGATCGGCCAAACGCCTGATAGATCCAACCAGAGCTGGAGCGCTTGTTCGAACCCACGACCAGATCTTGCCGAAGAGGATATGATGAAGATGATCACCCCCCCCCCTCAAGGAGACGTCAAATGCACGCACTCATGACGGGATAGGATTCAAGCGAGAGGAAGGTCACCTCTAGTGGCGCCTTCACGCGAGTCCAAATGTGGGAGAAAGTGGGGGGAGAGAGTGAGGGGTAGAATTTTCTCTAAGGTTTACGCGACTATATATAATGTCATGAACCATTAGAAACAACCCATGGAAACTCTGTTAGCACAGTGTCCAAAATTGGAAACAGAGAAGCGCGAGTCTCCATTTTCCATATGAGTGGAAACATGTAGAACCCTCACATTTAATAACGCAAGAACCACTGTGTTAAGTGCTAGTCCCTGGATCAATGCTAGCCCCACGTAACAAAAACTAAAGATATTCATTGCAGAGTATCAAATTTATTACAAGAGATCCAGAATAGCCAAGTGTAACTTTATTACGAAGTGCATAGTCTTGAAAGACTAGCATAACTCAGAGTAAAAGAGCAGAAAACTAAGGTAGCAATGATCCTCCATCTTCAAGCATGCGCCACAGGCATAACATGTTGGATGTAGACTCGAGTCCAAGCACTTGATCAAACTTCGTCATCAGAATTTCCTGCACGTTGGAATATGCAGCCCCGAAGGAGGTCAGTTCAATTTAATGTACTGGAAAATGACACTATGGTGGATATAAAATGGCAAGTCTAAACTACATGCATATCTGGCTTGGTGGAGTTTAGGCTATTTCCAAAAAGCAAGTTTTTCCCTAACACTTTTGAAAAGGAGTTTTCTTTTCAAATATTGGCACCATGGGACAAACCCATGTGCACCACAACTAATATTTCCTTAGCCAAATTTTACTTCTTCAAAACGGTGTTGAGATTCCACTAATATTTCAAATGTTGTCCAGCTGCTCGAAGTCGTCCGTTACCGGGGACACGGCTATGATTGTAGCTTCTAACTCTGCAGAGATTGTGCACTTTCACCCTTTGTCTTCAATTAGAATAACATCCTATACACATGGAGTGCATCATGGAAAGGAGACAATTGAGACGAGTTGTTTCAGAAGGAGAGGTTCAACCCAGATAGCAAGAACCGTTCCACCTATAATTATGCTACATCTTCATGTCAAACATGGGCTGAACTCTCACAACTTAGTTGATCAAGACAGAGCTCATATGTCAAAAGGTTGCATGGGAAGCTACTAGATTTATAGGGACTTAGGAATCTCTTTGTTTCCTGGGTGACATTCGTCAAGTGAACACCTTAGGAGATCAAAGGTCCTAAGGAGACACTCAACTTTCGACAACCACGCAATACCAAACCCACCCAGATGGTTCATTGAAGTTTATATTTAGAATTTTTCCACGTCATCAATAAAACAATTTTTGAAGCAAGGCTAAGCATCTACTAAGTACTAAGTCTCCAAAATAACAAGGCTAAAGGATGTCTACACACTACTTGGGTTTTTCATAGCATAGTAATAACTTAGTAAAAATTCCCTATCATGCATACTACTAAAAAACACTAGTAATGCATAGAAAAAATATGGGAGATTTGATGGTGTTACTTGCCTTGGCAATAGGACGAACAATCACAATAAGAATAACAGCAACAAGAGTAGACTTGCTCCTCTTCACAATCTAATACAAGTAAAACAAGCCACACATAAACATACAAAACAAACATAACTTAGAAAACAAAATAACAATACAAAAACATGTATGCATGTTATGCAATGATCAAACTAATGCACAAAATTCACAACTAGCAATAATTATTAATAATGATGTTCTCTGATGTTAATAACATGGTTATGATGCATGCAAAACAAATTAATTATCAAATTTTAATTATCAACATTATTAGGGTTTTAATATAGGAAAATATGAAATTAATAGAGTTTCTATTACAAATTTACACAAATTATTTTTCTTTTCATTCTAATGGATAGAGGACATCAAAACAAAACTATAGAAATTCGGATCACCTAAAAAGGATTTGTAGATTAATAGTTATGCCCAAAATAGTGACTAACATAGATCTACAAATAATAGGTGAGTGCACGATAAAAAAATTGAAATTTGAATACCCTGATTATTCTACATGTTGTGCTGATTTCAAAAAGTCCAAGATCATCGAATTTGGAGTTACGAAACAAAAGTTATGGATTTTACAAGCTTAGCAATTTTTCTGAAATTTTAAATCACTTTAAATCGCGCTGACTGGGCTAGCTGATAGGGCGCGACGTGGCAGGTTTTGATTGGTGCGGGGCTGGTGCGGCGGCTGACGATGTTGGCGATGTGGCATGCTGAAATGGACAAGAGAAACAGATCTGGATCCTTGGATCCAGATCCAACGGGTGGGGCTGCGTACCGTTTGAGATTCTAATCACGGGCGTTCGCGGAAGATCCGGTGGCCGAGGGTCGATGACGCAGTTCCGGTGGCTGGGAAGTCGCCGGCGTTGAGGAGGACGGCAGCGCAGGGTCGGGCTTGGATGGCGGCGGCTTTTCCAGGCTCCTCCGGCGAAGGGGGAAACGGCGGCGAGATGCCCTCGGTGTGGCGGTTCTCTCGTGTCCTCGGTGTCCCTTCCCAAGGCCCGTGATGACGGCGGCGTGAGGTTTCGAAGGCGGAGGAGTCAATGGCGCGGTGGCAACGATAATTGATTTAGGGTTTCAGGGGTGCTGGGGCACGGACGTCGAGGGGGTGCCCTTATATGAGGGAGGAGGCATGAGAGAGGGGGTCGGGTTCGGGGAGTCTGTGGAGGGAGCCCGGCTCGGCCACGATGAAAGATTCGTCCCGGACACAACGGCGCTAACATCAGGGTGACTAGCGTTGGTGTGACGCGGTGGGGTCGGGGTGGCAGTGAGGGACAGAGAGGTGAGAGCCGGGGCGGGCTGCACGCGGTCTGCTGGGCCACTTTCGGCCTGGCTGTGGTCTGCTCGCGGTGCGAGAGAGAGAGAGAGAGAGAGAGAGAGAGAGAGAGAGAGTGGTATGGGCCCGAGAGAGAGGAGAGTGGAAGAGACCGAGCTGGGCTGGGCTGCATTTTCTCCTTTTTTCTTTCTTTTCTTTTCTATTTTTTTAAACAATTGATTCGAAAACAATTCAAAACCCAACCAAAACAATTTAGAAAAATACATAAAAATATGTTTTGAAAAGCTCAGGACATAAGGAACATTTTGGTACTATAATTTCCCAAAAATAAAATACTTTCTTTTAGAAAAAGATTTAATTCTCAAAAGATGATAAATAAGTAATAACACAAAAAACAATTGTGTTTAGCAAATTTTATGCACTCAAAATGCAGGGATGCTATGGTGCTCATGAATGCATGAAGGTCTTAAAATTTTCAATTTTTCAAAAACTTGGGATGTTACAAAACAGTTCAAGAAATATGTGTGTTCCTGATAAATGCATGTTCGTAGGCCTGGTCCTCGTTTCACACGCTCATAACTCATTTTACAATTGTTTCTTTTGTGTCGTTTCCGTAGAGGGGTGTCCTTAGCATCGTTTTTTACTAGTGCCTAGAGGCAATAATAATATGTTATTATTTACCTCATATTCATTATTGATGCTTATATATTTATGCTATAAGTGTTGTGACACTTGAATATGAGATTTAAAGTCATTTATCTTTTGATAAATAAACAACCAGTTGGTCCAAATCTAGCCTCTAATAGCTCATATGTTGTGTGATGATCAAGTTTTCCTGGTCATAGACTATGCTAAGTCAGCAACTATGAGAGTACATTGTTAGCTACACAATAGAACTGAACTGACCCATTTATATGATCTTGCTATGAGATATTATTCATCGCTATTAATAACAGTATGTTATTGTAAAGTTATTATTTCCATAAATCCTTAGACCATGAGAATGTCTTCTAACCACATATTTGAAAGATATGCTTTTATTATCACCTAATGTCATTATGTAACAGGGTTTTCAGGTATATTCTAAAGTGTGCAAGGAACTTGGATAGTTCGAGACTGAGATCTTGCTCCTCCTAACGATGGAGAGATACGCTCCGGGCCCTCTTAGTATCACGATTTCATCCAATCATCTGGTCATATACCGTGTGATAATAGTCACGAGGATGTCAGAATGCGAAACGAGAAAAACGAGTGAAATTGGTACATGTTAACGGGTATACTATTTAAAGAGTTTAATCACGTAGATACCTAGCAACACGAGAAACAAAAAGTTTTGTATGATACTTTCTTGAATGCATGGGAACCATCATGAGCGTCTATGGCTATGTTGTTGGTTATTGTTCAGAAAGTGTTTAGGACATGTCTGTGTGTTACCGAACCTGTTGGGTCACACGCTTAAAGTTTTTTAACCTATTATTGTTAGATATAGGTATGTTATTTGTATATGAGAATTATAGGAAAAGTTCGGATGTTATTGAAATAGGTTCGGTAAGACTTCGAAAGTGTTCCAAACAATTTTAGAGAGGACAATTATTGGTGTACGTAGCAGAATTTTAAATTTTCTGACCTACGTAGCACACATGATGTACTATTGAGGTACCGACACGTAGCGAAGAAGTAGTGTCGATGACATTGTTGGTGATTCCTGGTGATGAATCCCACGGCTAAGCCTAGCGGTGAGACTATTGCCGTCACACGTATCATGCCTTCTGAATCCACATAATTAGGGTATCACGTGTTATCCCTCTGATAGTTTCAACATTTAGTCCGTCAAAGTCCGGCACCGCTTCGCCGTCCACGGCTAATCGTTACCGGCTCACAATTAAGGTGGAGAGATCCTAACACATGGGAAAGAGAGAGAGAGAGAGATAGAGAGATTAGAGAAAGATCTAATTGGGATTGGAAACCTCAAACACCAATTATAGGAAGCTCTAATTAAATTAGAAGGCCTCTAATTAGAAAACCTAATTAGACCCTATAATCAACTAGAGAGAGGCCAAAGAGCCAATTGTGTTTTATCTCTATGAGGGAAGGGTGGGTATATATAGTGGGACAAAGGGGAGGCCTTCCATATGGGGAGAGGTTGGTTTCCCCTCTCCCATCTTGGCCGCACCACTCCCACTAGAGGGAATCGGATTGGACTCCTAGATGGAGTCCAATCCCCCCCCCACTAGAGGGAAAATCCCAGGGAAGGCCAAAGAGCATTGTGAGACCATGGGTCCCGCCCGGCAGCCCCTGAAATTAGGGTTTGCCCACACGAGGAAATCTGCCCCCCTCCAGCACTGCCCCCTATATGGAAATTCCTACGAAACCCCGTGACCGACATGTAGATAAAATCATCGACCTCATCTAAAAATGTCAGAAATATATTCTTGACATCGCGATACATATCATGTCCCTCGTAATCTCTTTGAATAATAATTCTATCACGCCAAAAATATCCTGATGATATCCGCTCTTTTTCCGGACCATCCAATGTGAACAAATGACTATGATGACTTAAGTGTGTGACCCCTACAAGTTTGATAACAAGTAGATATTATTAGGAACCAGTTTCCTAATCAATAATCAACATCGGCACCGTGGACGTACATATTGATTCCTACGAGTTATACGAAGAAAACTGGTGAACCGGTTGGTTTGTTGTGTAAGTTTCTATTAATTCGTGATACCAATCAATACCTTGGTACGAGATAAATGATAAGATCGTGATTAAAATCTTTAACCACCGTATCACATTATTCCCGGTATCTGGTATGATTCCTTTTACTTATTACAGTGTCATAGTATCCCCATAACTAGTGTCATGTCTTTGTCTGTGTAGACTTATTCACCAATACTATTTCACCGAGTGGATCCTGGATGTACCTCTCTATTAACTAGAGGAGTAATTCCCAATCTTGAACTATCATAATGAATGAATACTTTTCGTGACCACCAAGTGTTAGCCTTTTTATCATCCAATTTACGGTGTGATACTCGACTATACCAAAATGATCCCTACGGCAAACACCATTGGATATTCTCATGGTCTAAGTAAGCAAACAAAACAACCATATAATGACGATACTATTTACCAAAAGAAATCTTGTGGTATCTCAAATACTTGGGTCTACCCAACCACTTTTTTGAAACAACAAAGTGCATTCTTATCATGAGCCACATGCATAAAAGAATCACTACTCTCCACATAAGTAAAATCCTCATTAGTGCTAGTGGGAGTTAAACATTCATAATTTTCATTGCAATCATCATATATAGGAGGCATAGTATCATCAAAGTGAATTTTCTCCGCCAAGCTTGGGGAACTAGAAATATCATGCTCATCAAAACCAACTTCCCCAAGCTTAAAACTTTCCATAGAATCAGCAAGTATATCATTTTTATCCTCAATAGTAGGGGGACTAAAAATATCATATTCATCAAGACAAACTTCCCCAAGCTCAAGGTTTTCCTTAGCAATAAAGGAGTTCAAAGAATTAGTACTACCACAAATATGATTGTTATGCAAATAATTTTTCAATTTCTCCTCAAACACTTCATGTCCTAATTCAAGGTAGATATTATACAGTTCTAAAATTGTTTGGTTGTCTTCCATTTTATAATTTTTTTGTGTTTTAGGTTTATATGTTAGTATGCAATGCAAACAAGAATAAAAGCTTAGCACAACGCTCCCCGGCAATGGAGCCAAAAAGTGCTTGATGACTCCCAAGTGCAGGAGATCAATTGTAGTACCTTTCGATAAGTATTTGAGTGTCGAACCCGCGAGGAGCTGAAGGTAAGCTATTTATTCTCTAAAGCCCTATAACCCTCTTATATGGCTGTTTATGCAAAGCAATAAGTTTGACTAAAAGGAACTAACTAATTAAAAGCAAGTGACGTGGAGTGTGGTTTGTCTAGTAACTAGTGAAGCAAGTTTAAAATGCAAGTAATCCTAGAGCAAGTTTCTAAAGCAAGTTTCTAAGCAAGTTTCACAAGTAGCAAGCAGAAAATATCTCAAGTTTCTCAAGGGAGCAAGTGTTCTAGCAATAGGTGTTTCGTTCGTGTGGTTGTCACAATTAGTGAAGCACATGTTTTAGTCTTAGTTGTTTCTTCTAGGAAGGAGCAATGAATAGGTATAGTCAAGTAAATGATCTACAACACCTTATGATGGATCATGTGGCCAAGTAAATGACTGCACAAGATTGATTAAGACATAAAGTCCCACCATAGCCTTACGTTCTAAGGTCCCCTATATATATCCCCCAATAACTTAACTTTGTGGCTCGGTCTCAGGTTACTGTCACTCCCAAGTCACCACCACTCCATTATGCTATCGGTGATCATCTTACATGCATTCCCCAACATATGCGTGCACTCATATATTGTACATAAAGACAATCATAGAAGATAACAAACTTGTATGCAAGCAATCAACGAACTATTTCACCATTGCCAAGAACAATTCACTACTCAAACATAGACGGGGAGACACATTACATCAAGGGAATATAGTATTGCATCATACATCGTGTTTGCCAAGAGATTACAGTGGAGAGATGGAGCTGATCTTGCTGTAGATGTTGATGATGAACACGCCGGAGGGGGGTGGAGCCCTTCGGGGGTGATCCCAGCGGCGTTTCCCCCCTCCGATCTTCTCCGGCGGCAGCCTTCTGTCTCTCTGTTTCGTGGTTTCGTCTCTCGGCGCCGCCTCTTTCTCGAAAAGGCCAGGGGACCCTTTATATAGTCGTTTTTAGGTCACGATACACTCGGGAGAAGAAAGATCGACGACATCGGAGCCACGGGGGCAAAAAGGGGGCCTCTCACGCGGCCAAGGAATCTGGCCGCGTGGAGGGTCCTCTTTTCCACCTGGTTGGCCTGTTGGCCCTCTACTTTGTCCCATGGTCTTCGTCTCGAAAATTCTGAACCGTGCTCTTTGGCCTTGCCCTTTTTGGAGTCCCGAAGCTCCCGGAAAGTCTGAAACACTAAAAAGTACGTTTTCTGGAAAAACAGGGTTAGAACCAAAAGAAGGGGGATTGTTTAGAAAATCCCCCAAATCATTATTAAACATGAATATAAGTTGCTAATATGTAGGAAAAACAAGTAATAACATGCAAAGTTCATGTATGCATTTTACATGCATCAACATCCCCAAGCTTAACCCATACTCGTCCTCGAGTATGAAGGTGATAGAACTAAAATGGACTTTGCATTTTAAAACAATCATGGAATATCAAAGAATATTATTCATGCTACATATAATCAAATGATTCATAATTTAGATGAGTAGCAACATACAATTCATGTTATAAGAAATATCAAATATGCAAGCAAAGATGCTTCATGAAAGTTCACAAAGTGTATAATGAAATAAAAGCACTATGGACCAAATGCGTACACAAAATGAAAAATAAAATCCTATATTGGTCAAAGAATAGCATAATGGAAAATAGAAAATATGGTGGACACTTTGGAGAAAATTGAGTAGAGGTAAAACATGATCAAGTCTTATTTAGCCTCTAAATTATTCAACTAAAATTATTAATTGAAATGTGGCATCCATTGGTCTAAGACTCTCATTGCCCCTTTATCACTAGCATCTTAAATTGTGAATGTTGAAGTAATGTGATTGACAAGGTGTTGGTTGAATGCCTCATGCCCCGTGAGTGTGAAAACCTACTCCATGATTACTCAACTTAAGATTCCTAATAAGCTTTGTACAATCATAATAAGTATTAATGATATCATAGAGAACCGCAAAGAGGTACCTCTTGCCCCATGACATGGAAACCAGCCCATGTCACAATGACAAGATGAACAAACGGAGTAGACTCATCATCCTTTTTTATTTCATTCACTATATGCGTAGCTTCTTATTTTATTGTAGGATGTGTCTGTAGAGTCCACTCTAGCTGTAAGTAAATTTCCACCATGATCAAGAATGGCTTGGGTTAGCGGCCCAATGCGTTTCTCTATTCATAAATATACTTACTCATCAAAACTTACTATTCCTCTATTTCATTTCGGCATGGCAGGAGTCCAAAAACAAAAGTACATGATATCAACCAAATGTAAATTTTTGTGCAATGTTGAAAGCTTTCCAGTGATACACGTTTATAGCTAGCTCCCAACCAAACACTTGTCAAACGCAAAACTTTTAGCTCCCGTTATTGGGTCATGTTTATTAAGTGCAATGAAAAGTAAAGGTGTGCATTCAAAAGTTTGTGAGAGTCTTATCCCAAATTCAGCTCATGACAATTAATAAAGTGAATATCTTAATTTAGAACATAAATAACACTATAACATGGTGAACATACTCGGAATAGATCTGAAGCTAATAGGTAGATATGGTGGACTCACTGGAAATACTTGGCTAAAGGGTGTTGGAAACAAGTTTATACTTGTTGGAATTTTTACTTTTTTGGCTAGCAAGAGGGAGATAGTTGACCAGCTACTATGCATGCATTAGTGTCCATAGAACTACTCATTTCATGACAAACTAAGTAAACTAACAATTAACATCAAAAACATGAATAAGAGATAGCCCATGACAACACTATTGCAAATTTCTACACCTAAAACAGCATATAAATCATGCAACTATAAGTAGCTTTTATAATCAACTAAAGCATCCCTTTCCCAATAAATATAACAGCATCCAACTTAATTCAACCCATTATTCTAGTAGCTGATTCTCATAAAGATAATTGTGGTGGTGGTCTCACAAATAAACTAAAAAAAACAAAACTAGACGCTTCAAGTTTCTGCGATAAATGCTTTGCTTAGAAAAACAGAAAGTAGACGTGTGCTAACCAAAAGAGTGTTGGTACAGGGGGGTGTTCACCACATCCCCAAGCTTGTGGTTTTCACCACTCTTGGATCTCTCTTGGCGCAGCTCCTCTATTCCCCGTGAAAAAACTTTACAAAACATGTTTCTTCCATTCTTTTTCTGTGGGGTGAGATTAGCAAGGACAAACAAAACGTATGCATGCTGCACAAAATTCCAAAACAAATGCTCCAGAATATAGACAATAAGGTTCATAATGTTGTATTTTCACTCTCTAGCTCTAAAAGATCAAGGAAATTCAAACCCCAAACCCAAAGAGTGCATCCAACAAAAGAAGGCAAAATCTGTCCAGAAAAGCAATAGCAGCAAAACGAACGTTTTCCCTAAGCTAGACTCATCAAAAAATTAATCCAATTTTTGTGCTCACAGAGTACGAAAAGTTGCAGAACATACTAAAAAATTAGCTCAATCAGACTTACAGATAAAAAATGAAAAATCGTACGGTGAGCAGAATCGTGCTGAAACAGAAATTCCAAGCACTAGGATAGCAACTTTTAAATCCAAATGAGTGAAACTTGAAACTTTATTGAAAACTCCAGAAACTAAAATAAAGACTAAGTCTCTTGTTACATCAAGAGTACACTAGGAAAAACCAACTAAGAACAACCGGGTTGCCTCCCGTAAAGCGCTTTATTGATAGCCGTATAGCTAGGCTTTTCTTACTTAACATCATGATGGTTGGAGTGAGGTGGCTCGGCATCCCCAAGCTTGGATTCTTGTACTTATTTGATACATGTATGGTAATCCCAGGGGTACATCCCCAAGCTTGATTGGTTGTCCCTCTTGATCTTTGTTCATCTCACTCAACTCTTCCTCCTGAAAAATTCTTCTTACACAAATCTCAACATAAAACTTGATTAGAGGGGTTAGTGCCTCCATAAATAAAATCCACATAGGTACAGCAAAGACACATCATGAGTTGATTATAAATATTAAATACTGTTACTACAGTTGTGCATTGATCCTTGATCAAAAAAACCACACAAAACACAAGTAAGGAGAGCAATGCAAAATAAAGACATAATCTGCCAAAAACTGAACATCCCGTAAAGAGTGAATTTTTATAGGCACTTAAGTTGCTCAAATCAGAAAACTTAAAACTAATGAAATATGTAGTGATAACTAAATATTGCTGTCGTAAATTACTAGGTCAAAATGCCACTTCTGTGATTTTCAACATTTTTCACAGTGAAGTTCAGGAATCTGTTTTCTAGACAGCTAATTACTATTGTTTAATCCTATCTCTCATATAAGATTATTCTTGCCATTTATGATGCGAAATAAGACAGAAATGTGATGTTACAGTAGTGAACTAATATTTTTATTGTTTTTAGCTTTGGAAAAAGTTTTAGTGATAGAGACTTTGCAATGGTTTCATTGGCATGAACAACACATGTTCAAGGTCGACCCCAACTTCTCCATTACTCATGCTTCTCATTTACTTTCCCAAAATTTTTATAAAATGAAAATATTAAACTAAATGATAGATAACAGTAGGTAAAGGTATTTTACATGTTGAAAAAACATAAATGTGTGCTCAAACCAAATAGGAAATTAAAGCATAAGGAACACACCAAAAAATATTAAACAATTTATTTTTAAGTCTAACCCCTTTCCTATGCATTGGCATTTTGTAATGAAACAAATAAAAGAAGCACATAATAGCAAGCATAGAAAGGTAGATCAAGTGCAACTTCAATACTTTCAGAATAAATAGGGGAAACTTAATATTGTTGAAATATGTGTAACCATGTTTCCCTCTCTCATAATAATTTTCAGTAGCATCATGAATAGATTCAACAATATGAATATCACATAAAACATTCTTATCATGAGCCACATGCATAAAAGAATCACTACTCTCCACATACGTAAAATCCTCATTAGTGATAGTGGGAGTTAAACATTCATAATTTTCATTGCAATCATCGTATATAGGAGGCATAGTATCATCAAAGTGAATTTTCTCCTCCAAGCTTGGGGAACTAGAAATATCATGCTCATCAAAACCAACTTCCCCAAGCTTAAAACTTTCCATAGAATCAGCAAGTATATCATTTTTATCCTCAATAGTAGGGGGACAAAAAATATCATATTCATCAAGACAAACTTCCCCAAGCTCAAGGTTTTCCTTAGCAATAAAGGTGTTCAAAGAATTAGTACTACCACAAATATGATTGTTGTGCAAATAATTTTTCAATTTCTCCTCAAACACTTCATGTCCTAATTCAAGGTAGATATTATACAGTTCTAAAATTGTTTGGTTGTTTTCCATTTTATAATTTTTTTTTGTGTTTTAGGTTTATATGTTAGTATGCAATGCAAACAAGAATAAAAGCTTAGCACAACGCTCCCCGGCAACGGCGCCAGAAAAGTGCTTGATGACTCCCAAGTGCAGGAGATCAATTGTAGTACCTTTCGATAAGTATTTGAGTGTCGAACCCACGAGGAGCTGAAGGTAAGCTATCTATTCTCTAAAGCCCTATAACCCTCTTATATGGCTGTTTATGCAAAGCAATAAGTTTGACTAAAAGGAACTAACTAATTAAAAGCAAGTGACGTGGAGTGTGGTTTGTCTAGTAACTAGTGAAGCAAGTTTAAAATGCAAGTAATCCTAGAGCAAGTTTCTAAAGCAAGTTTCTAAGCAAGTTTCACAAGTAGCAAGCAGCAAATATCTCAAGTTTCTCAAGGGAGCAAGTGTTCTAGCAATAGGTGTTTCGTTCGTGTGGTTGTCACAATTAGTGAAGCACATGTTTTAGTCTTAGTTGTTTCTTCTAGGAAGGAGCAATGAATAGGTATAGTCAAGTAAATGATCTACAACCCCTTATGATGGATCATGTGGCCAAGTAAATGACTGCGCAAGATTGATTAAGACATAAAGTCCCACCATAGCCTTACGTTCTAAGGTCCCCTATATATATCCCCCAATAACTTAACTTTGTGGCTCGGTCTCATGTTACTGTCACTCCCAAGTCACCACCACTCCATTATACTACCGGTGATCACCTTACATGCATTCCCCAACATATGCGTGCACTCATATATTGTACATAAAGACAATCATAGAAGATAACAAACTTGTATGCAACCAATCAACGAACTATTTCACCATTGCCAAGAACAATTTACTACTCAAACATTGACGGGGAGACACAATACATCAAGGGAATATAGTATTGCATCATACATCGTGTTTGCCAAGAGATTACAGTGGAGAGATGGAGCTGATCTTGCTGTAGATGTTGATGATGAACACGCCGGAGGGGGGTGGAGCCCTCCGGGGGTGATCCCGGCGGCGTTTCCCCCCTCCGATCTTCTCCGGCGGCAGCCTTCTGTCTCTCTGTTTCGTGGTTTCGTCTCTCGGCGCCGCCTCTTTCTCGAAAAGGCCAGGGGACCCTTTATATAGTCGTTTTTAGGTCACGATACACTCGGGAGAAGAAAGATCGACGACATCGGAGCCACGGGGGCAAAAAGGGGGCCTCTCACGCGGCCAAGGAATCTGGCCGCGTGGAGGGTCCTCTTTTCCACCTGGTTGGCCTTTTGGCCCTCTACTTTGGCCCATGGTCTTCGTCTCGAAAATTCTGAACCGTCCTCTTTGGCCTTGCCCTTTTTGGAGTCCCGAAGCTCCCGGAAAGTCTGAAACACTAAAAAGTACGTTTTTCTGGAAAAACATGGTTAGAACAAAAAGAAGGGGGATTTTTCAGAAAATCCCCCAAATCATTATAAAACATGAATATAAGTTGCTAATATGTAGGAAAAACAAGTAATAACATGCAAAGTTCATGTATGCATTTTACATGCATCAATCTCATATTCAGTGACCATAGCAGTTATAGCATAAAAACAAAATACTTTAATCATGAAGCAGATGTATATTATTGTCTCTTGGGCATACATCCAACCCATATGATGTTAGAGAGACAAAAATTAAAAACGAGAGGGGAAAATAAATAGGGTGAGTGGTTCCCTACATTATGATCTGTTGGTGTGAGCAGTACCACACAAAAACTATTTATGTTTTGTTGAAAGCTATTTTATTTTTCATATTTCTCCAAATTTAACGAGTGCATCGAAAAAATGTATGATTCTCTCTAAGACCTTTCTTAGGTGTGTCAAAAAAAGAAATACAACAATCTCATCTTATTATGTCAACTACCAATAGCAATAAATTCTAGTTTACCTAATATCCAATGAGACTTTATTCAACACTCCCATTCTCACATACACTTCTTGCAAGCATTATTGACACGGGTAATGATTTTATGCGTAGGAGCTTTGAATGTCAAATTTCTCTCTTGATTAACAGTAACCGAAAATCAGCTAGAAATTTTCTCCATGCTCTTTTATCTCCATTCACAATTTATAATTGCAAACATGTATGAAGCTATTGAACTTCATAGTTCATTTCCTTTTTCATACTACATACTCTAGGATGGGTATGGATTGAACGTGGGGATGGTGATATTTTATAAACATATTTATTCCTCTTGAAATCTAATATCTCATTTAAATTTATATTTGCCATTTTTTTGTAATAATTTGGAATAAAAATCGTGTTAGTCACCAAATTAAGAAAAACCCCTTTTCTTGCTTCATTATTATGGAAACGATTTTTTTTTTGGGAAAACTTAGAGACCCTTGTGGACCAGGACTCAAAGACTTGTGAAGAGGGACAACCGAGGTGGTGCCCATGGTCATGTGCGCCGCCTAGCCCCAGCCATTGGCCCTTGCCGCGCTGTTCACAAGATAAGCCACCGACCTTTCCATTTGAATGATGAAATGTAATAGCACTAAAAAGTACCCACTTGCAGTTATGGGATTTTTCTGTCACAAGGAGGGAGTACCAAGACCTGATTATAAAACTATGGAAAAAATAGGTTGCCACCAAAGATTTGAGTGGAAACCATGACCGGCATACCCGTTGGAGAAATATTCACCACCCTCACCCACCTCCCGCCTTTCTCCTTCATGATTACCGAGTAGTTCACCGGCTGGAATATGAGTTATTTGATGTTGATATATCATGAGTTTATCTACATGAATGGTCAACTATATGTATCTTGGACGGTGGATAATTATTAATGAGATAAGCTATTCTATGCAATTTCTTGTTATGCTGCTTATGAGACACTAAGGATTTCTCTATTCTTGACAGTAACATTAATAATATAGAGGATAGAACAATACATGGTCCAACGTACATTAGATGGAGTAGATTGAGTGGTGCAATAACCCTAGTGGATGGGTAAAAGAACTTGTGCCTCTTGATATTTTATTGAACTTCCTAGCTCACCAGCGATTAAAAACATAGGTAGATTTATGCCCCTCATAGTCGTAGACTAGTGCCAAATTTAATGTCATCATACTTAATGCAAGGATATACTTTGTAAGTAATCTCCGTATGTTTTGAATGTTATGTTCAGGAGGAGAATTAGGCAATGCTTTTGTGGATGTTGAGTGTGAGGATTTATGGACGTCATGTCGAGACGTCGTAGTAAGGTTCATGGACGGAGGTGCCATAAGCCTACTGGTAGAACCGCGCGGGGGGGGGGGGGGGGGGGACGTGGAAGAACTGTAAACGAGAACACCGAGTTTACCCAGGTTTGGTACGACGCAACTAGGGGCGTTCCTACTCCTGCCATCTCACTAAATCAGGGCTGAAGCTTGAAGTATACAAAATATAATTGTGAGTATGGCTTTGCTAACTCGGCGAGGATGAACTTCTCGGCGAGTTGGCTTCTATCTAATTGTCTGAACTTCTCTTGCTTCCGTCCGGATTTATATAGATAGCCGGATTAGGGCTTACAGAAAGGAAACCTAGAAGACTACAGACGTCTTCTCCTCCTAGCCTCACCACTTTGGGACGTTGTCCGGGTTCTTCTAGAATCCGGCTTCCTGGGCGTCAGCTTACTGGGCCGCCCAATGGACTATGCTCCATTTCATGTGGGCCACCCTGGTAATCCGGCCTTTGGCCAATGCCGGATATACCCCTAATTGGCATATATCCGACAGTAGCCCCCAAGAAGGATTAAGTCTTCATTCTGTCGTCCCTTGTGAATTTGTATTCTCTTTAGAAATGTCGGCATTTTTGTCTTGATTCTTCTTTCCACAAAATCCTTTACTGCCAAACTTGGATTCACTAAAATCCGGCTTTTCTTCCGCGAGTCTTCATGGAGAAAGAAACTATGACACAAGCGATGTAATCTTGCTTACGTTGATGACCCACAAGTATAGGGGGTGTATCGTAGTACTTTTGATAAATAAGAGTGTCGAACCCAACGAGGAGCAGAAGGTGTTGACAAGTAGTTTCGATGAAGGAATAACGGTATATACTGGAAAACAAATTTGTAGGGGTTTTTTATATTGCAGATAAATAAAGTGCGAGTAAATAAAATGCATTAGTAATAATTGCAGCACGTGGCCCAATCCTTTCTTCAGCAAAGGACAAGCCGGTGAGTTTACTTATGATTAACAAATGTTCTCGAGGACACACGGAAGGTTTCTGTCAAGTGCTTTTGTTCCATGCACCTGAATAACTTTGGTGTTTTGATAAGTCTTGTGTGGGTGAACCTATGCTAATGTACCGTCCCATCCAAGACTAATACATACTTGTGATTATACCCCTTGCAAGCATCCGCAACTACAACAAAGTAATTAAGAAATAAATCTAACCATAGCTTTAAACTCCGGGATCCTACGCTCCCTCGTGTAATGGTTTCCTAAAGGGGGTTTAGGTTTCTGTCACTCTGGCAACCCCACTATTAGTAGCCAAATACACGATGCATTCCCCTAGGCCCATAAATGGTGAAGTATAATGTAGTCGACGCTCACATGACACCACTAGAAGAATAACACCACAACTTAAATATCAAACATTAAATATTATTCAACATTACTTCACTACTAACAACTTGACTTCTCCCATGTCCTCAAGAACAACACGAACTACTCACAACACATCATATGGATCATGATCAGAGGTGAATTAATGGATCATAACAATCTGGTCATAAAGTGCAAACACCGATAAATCTCACAAGCATCAACTACTAACAAGTAATCCACACCGGGAGAGAGATCTTATGCAAAACAACGATAGAGGCCCCTAATTGTTACAGCGGGATGAAGGTGGATGATGAGGGTGATAGTGCTGGTAGTGATGATGATGATGATGATGACGATCTTGATGATGCCCGGAGCGATGACGGTGACGATGGCGGTGATTTCCCCTCTCCGGAGAGGAATTTTCTCGACAGATTTCTCCGTGCCAGAGAGATTTTCTCTCTCGGGTGTTTTCCGCCCCGTGGCGGCGGCAGAATAATTCTTCGAGGATGGAATGTGGCTTAGGGTTCCCTCGGGGCCAGGCACGCCAAATATGACCCCTAGAGGTGGGCCAGGGTGGCGACACCCCTAGGTGGCGCGGCCAGGGGGCGCGCCACCCTTAGGTGTGGGCCCCTGGTGGCCCCCTCCTGCTCTCCTTTTGGCTGAGTTCCTCCTCTGAACTTTTAGGAACCCCCGGATGTCCCCCTTCTTTTTCTGATATTCTGAAATATGGTATCTCGACGGTGCTTTTTCCATCAGATTTCTGGTCCTGGTGTTTATTCTCCAAAAATTATAAAACATGCAAAATAAGATAAAATAACATAAGAGATGCATCATAACATGAAATATATCGATGAATAACAGGAAAATATGATGTAAAATAGTGATGCAAAATGGACGTATCAACTCCCCCCCCCCCCCAAGATTAGACCTCGCTTTTCCCCAAGCGAAACTGAACTCAGAAAACATGACCACAGGTTTATGGAGTGAAGAGTCATTAAATAAAATACGGACAAGAAGCATCACATTTACCTATGCACCAATCATTACAGACAACAACTTTCTCTCATATAACTTAACTTGAAACAAGTAAAGGGAGTCACAAACAAAGATGCAAAAGAGAGAATCAAAATTGGTAATGGCAAACTTCGTTCTTGGTCAGAGAACATTTAATGAAATTACACTTATCTTACGTGAAATCTTTATAAGAAGGTTTATATTGTAGATCTTAACAGTTTAATTATAACAACTCTTTTACAGTGATTCGTAGCTTTCAAAATAATATTCATTCAGATAATAAAGCATATGCTAAACAAAGAAGGATAGAAAACATGATTGAATAAATCAACATATAGATGATGTGATCACAACAACTCAAATGCTTGCTGGAGACAGAAGGAAATGGGTTTACTGACTCAACATAAAAGTAAAAGATAGGCCCTTCGCAGAGGGAAGCATTGACTACTCATGTCCCAGAGCTTTTATTTTAATAAACATTGGTATAAAATGCATGACACTCCTCCCAACCATCTTACGCAAACCATGGCTAACCGAATCCTCGGGTGCTTGCCAACAATCACAAACCGTGGAGGAGTGTCTAAATTTTGAGAGGTGTATGTTTATGTCAACGAATGGAAAACAGAAAATACAATACATCACAAGCCAACTAGACTCACAAGAGCGTCTCCCATAGAAGGACGCAACTGGCATAGAAGGTCATCCCTCCTTATCTTTTGTTTACCCAATTATGCTTTGACTGATAAATCAGGGGCAAAAAGAGTGAAGAGAAATTGTATTATTATTTTGGGGCTGGGCACCCCGCTGCCAGCTCTTCTAGCATTTGGATAAGCGGATGAAGCTACTAGTCCAGGTGTGTGAGTCCAATCAACAAGTGAGATAAAGATTCTCTATTTGCGTCCTCGTGAGCTAAAACAGGAACACAAAACAGGAGTAATTTGAAAGTTTTAAAGGTAGCAAATGAGCAATTTACTTGGAGTGGCGGTGAAATACCACATGGAGGTAGGTATGGTAGATACAATGGCAAGGTTTTGGGTTTAAGGTTTGGATGCACGAGAAGCATTCCCTCTCAGTACAGGGTTCTTAGCTAGCAAGGCTGGGTAGCAAGCATAAGAGTTGAAGGAAAACAAAAAAATATACATATGATGAAACCAATCATGCAATCTTCATTTAAAGCACAAAAGATCTTAACTTGTGAATACTAAGTTTATGAGCTAATAGGCAAATTTCTCTTTCTTATACTAGCAACTCAAATTATTATTTCTGCTGACCCAAGCTAAGTTTGCCAAAACCAACTAGATTAACTTGATGATCTCTAGAGTGATACCAAATACTAATAGCAAGCTCAACCATATGGCAGAAGTTGAAAACTGAAATAATGTGCATAGAAAGTAAATGATGAAACTTCTCATTAATACTTCAAACCGGCAACTCACACCAACGGATACAACGATAACCAACTAGGGAGAGACACTTCCATACTGCAAACGATCCTATATGATACCCTCTCTACTCATGATATGACTCTACTGAAAAAAGTAGAAAGATGAAAGATAGTGATGTGATACCGCGGCACTCCCCCCAAGCTTGGAACAAGCGGAGGTCATGCCAAATCCAATGACGAATCAATTCTTCGGTGGTGGTGAAGGTGGAATCACTCGGAGAGGAGTCAGAAAGCCTTTGATGATACGACGAAGCTTAATGTTTTCCGCTTCCAGACTTGCTACCTCGGCCTTGAGAATACGATATTGTTCGCAGAATTGATCGTCAACCTGGTGTGCTTCAGCTATCACAGGGAACACGTTGGGGTCTTGATCATGAGGCATAGTCCCCTACACATTACGAGAGTAGATACGCTGAGGGTTAATGGATCCCACAAAGGTGGGGTCCCTCGTTGGTGCTGGTGCAGCCCACTGGATCTCTTCCCTCAAACTGTTAACCATGTCTTCTCTCCTTGCATCTATCTCTTCCTCCGTCGCTGATGCACCCAAAATGCATCTACTTTTCCAAACACTTTGCATCGTATTTCTCTCCGGAGTTTCCCCATAATTGAATAAATCTGCAGAATCTGACGCTGTTTTTAGCAAAAGTCTTCTTTCCGTCTATTTTCGCAGGACTTTTCATAGGGGACGAAAACCACGTAACTTTTTATGGAAAAGAAGGGGAATGAGCACCAGACGGGGCCGGGGGGGCACCCGAGGGCCAAAAGGGGGCCCCACACGCGGCCATATTCCTTGGCCGCGTGGGGTCACCCCTCTTGGGCCTAGGTGGCCCACTCCGGCTAGGTCTTCGACGTACCCCTCCATATAAACGAGAAACTGACGGTTTCGAAGGAGAGGGCTGTTCGCGAAACGGAGCGCCGCCTCCACCACGATCTTCGATTTCGGAGTCAGATTGATCCGGGATTTCACCCCCGGAGGTGGAATTCGAGGGGCTTCGTCACCATCATCATAACCACCATCATCTCCATCAACCATGAGCTCCATCACCCCCTCCATGTGTGAGTAGTTGCTGTAGGCATGTGAGGTGTGAGGGGTTTTGGATGAGATTGATCATGTAATTACTACCCGGTATGCGGGATCTAGGGGTTTGTCTTGAGAATTCTTATGTCTTATGTTGATGCACTATTGCTAGGCTTAATGCTTGTTACTAGGGCCCAAGTGGCATGATTTCAGTACTGAACTTACATTGCTACATCATATATTTGAGTTTGATATCTATCTGCAATGTGTATTACCTGCTATTATGTTGAACCTGCGAACCCTAAAGTGACAGCTAGGGAAAACAAGGGGGATATGTTCTAGTTTGAGGATTATGTGTGTTCATGGAGTGTTAATGCGTTGGTCCGGGCTATTCGAAAGGGTAGACCTTAATTACCTGTAGTTCCAAATTGGCCCCGGTGAAATGGGCAGGTAGGACAATAGGCTTCGTGCAAATTCTCTTGGTTACTACGCACAATAATTTACGGAACACACACCTACATAAAACTGAGATAGAGAAAGGCCCCGCTTCTAGAAAAACATTATTACATGATCAATGTTATCCTTGCAACACCCCGCTGTCACCTCATGCCTGCGTTTTAGTTTCCGGTTTACTTTCACTCTTTTCCGGTGAAAACTGGGAAAACACTTGCTCTCCATTTACTTTCTGTTTGTTTACTTTCACTGCATTATTACACTCACCACTCTCGCTGCAAGTTTGTTGATACACAGGTGTGGTTGGGAGTGACGTCCCAATTGCTAAAGTCTCACCGGTATTCTTGTGTTCCCACTGAGTCGAACTACAAATTTGGGTAATACTTCCCATCGAAGACTACGATTGATCTCCTGCACTTGGGAGCCATCAAGACTGTTTTCTGGCGCCGTTGCCGGGGATCCTAGCTTTATTGGTAAGACCACTTGTTATTGTCTACTTGCTGCACTTTCTTGTTCCCTACAATGGGAAAGGGAAAGGACACTTCGAAGGAGGTAATGCCTTCGACTACTCGTTCTGGTAATGATTTGCCTAGTAGACCAAAATTTTCACCTAATATTGTTTCTACTATGGCTGCTAAGAAAAAGAAAGGAATAGCTGGTAAATCACCATTGTCAAAAATGTCTACTAGTACATCTAATGATCAAACACTTAATAATGTAGACAAAGAACTAGCTTCTGAAATTTCTGAAACTATTGAAACACCTGAGGCAAATGAAACACCTGAAACAACTGAAATTCCTGAATCTTCTGTAGATGAAAATGTAGAACTTGAGCTAGAAAAAAATGAGACTCGTAGAGAGTATGAATATGGGGCCTCTTCTGAAGAAGAAGCATTTATTGAGGCCTTTATATCACCTGATTATACAAAACTTGATAAACTCTCTATTTATGATGATGCATCTCTTGGAAACTGTTTTGCCGCTACTAGGAATTTGTGTGGCCCAGCTATTAGAATTAGAGATAAAGATTATGAATTCAATGTTAATCCTGAGATAATTGAGATTGTTGAGAAGTCTAGATTCTGTGGAAAGGATGAGGAGTCCCCTCTTGATCATATTGCTGAATTGCATGCTTTATCTACTACATTTGGAAATGATGAAATCCGTCAACCATATTTATTCTTAAAATTGTTTCCTTTTTCTTTGGGTGAAGATGCTAGAGTTTGGTATAATCATTTAGGACCTGCATGTATTACTAGTAAGGAAGAATGCTTGCAATTGTTTTTCAATAAATATTTTCCTGCTGAAAGGATACATGGATTAACTGTTGAAATTGGCAATTTTAAACAAGATAAGAAAGAGAGTCTACCCCAAGCTTGGGGGAGATTTGGTAAAATGTGTAAGAAATGTCCTGGTCATGGTTTTAAACCTCATGAATTGCTTGATATATTCTATAATGGACTAATGGGGGAAACAAGAGACTACCTTGATAGTATTGCAGGGAATATCTTTAGGGACAGAAGTGTTGATGAAGCAATTGAATTACTGGAGTCTATTCTCGAGAATGAAGCTGATTGGAACATTGAGGAGATATATAAAAATGAGACACTCCCAGAGAAGAAAGGAGGTATAATCGAATTGAACCAAGAAACAATGGCTGAAGCTTCCAAGGATATTAAAGAGAAGGGAATTAAAACCTCTCATCTCAAGGAATTATCTGAAATGGGTATTAAACTTCCTACTGATGAACCATGCTTTCCAATTCAAGTGAACTCTATAATCCCTATGGAAGGTAATGAGGAGGTAACACCTCCTGTTGATGTCTCTTATGTTAACAATTTTGCTTATCATGATAATCCTGAGGAGCGTAAAATTAGAATGACTATCATGGAAAACCATCATAAAATTATTTTCCTCCGTGAAAATTTAAATGCTAGTGTAGGGGAAGTTAAAAGAATTGTTAAACATTGTGAAATGATGAACAATCAAGTTGAGCAAATGATTTCTTTACAAAATCAATTGTATGAAAATCTGAATAAACAAAAACAATTATGTGGAGTTAATACAAGGGGAGGTGCAAGCACACAGGATCCTGATTATCCTGATGATCATCCTAAAAGAAAAGAGCAAGTTGCTCTTAAAGATAAATCTTTTGCAGGAAAATGTCCCAATGAAAATGAGCATGATGATGACTCCAATGAGCAAGACAAGGATATTTCTATTTCTGATGCTGAGACCGAGGATGATAATAATGAAGAAGAAGAATCATCTCCACCTGATATTGAACAACATGATGATAATAATAAAGAAGTTGCTGGTAAGGAGGATCCTCAGCTTCCTATTGAGAAGACCAAGAAGTAGAAGAAACCAAATAAAGATAAAGATAAAGGTAAAGAAAGAGATCCATGGGTACAAAGACCCATTCCATATCCCCAAGAGGTATCAAAAACAAAAGATGAAGAGAGGTATGGGCAATTTTACGATATGATTAAGAATATGAAATTAGAGATTCCACTTATTGATGCTATTAAGAATCCTCCATATTCAAAATACATGAAAGATATTGTCACTAATAAAAGAAAGATACCTACTGATGCTATTACTGCTATGCTTGCTGATTATTCATTTAAAGGAAAATTTCCTGAAAAACATGGAGATCCTGGTATTCCTACTATTCCATGCAAAATTAAAGAAGCCTATGTGAAATATGCATTATGTGATTTAGGAGCTGGTGTTAGTGTTATGCCTTTCTCACTATATAAGAAGCTTAATTTGAACAAACTAGTTCCAACAGAAATATCTTTACAAATGGCTGATAAAACAACTGTTGTACCTATAGGAATATGTGAGGATGTTCCCATCTCTATTGCTAATGAGTTGATACCTACCGATTTTGTTATATTAGAAATGCCTGAAGATGATAATCTATCTATTATTCTTGGTAGACCTTTTTTGAATACTGCAGGAGCTGTGATAAATTGCACTGAGAGCAAAGTGACATTTAATGTTAAAGGCAAAGAGCACACTATTTATTTTCCCAAGAAGAAACATGTTACAAGTATGAGCACAAGTGTGTATGCTATACAGATAAATTCCATTAAGATTGGTAGCATTGAAATACCTATACCACCTCCAGCACCAAGGTATGAAATTTTGATGATTGGGACCATTCCAATTAAATATGAGGTAACTTGATTTATTGTTTTATAATAAGTAATAATAAGAATCATGAGCTATATTCTTTACATGTTGCTAATGAGACCTGATCAACCTCATTACTAATGTGGAAATGATAAAGGCATGATTCACAAACATTTAAATTGCATTTTTTTATGTTATTTGCTTTAAAATTGTGAGACATAGACATAGTATTAAAAAATTTAGAATCAGAAATCACAGAATATGAAGTTTTAGAAATTCTCTGTAGAAAAGTTTCACGTAAAATTCCATAAAAATTAGGGGGTCAACTTTTTTTGCCCGAAGGGACCAGCAGCCAGTGGGGGAGCACCAGCAGGCCACCAGGGGCCAAAATAGGTACCTCCACGCGGCCAGATTCCTTGGCCGCGTGGGATACCCCATTTTTGGCCACAAGTGGATGCTGGGGCCCATCCAATGCTCATCTGCTCCCTTTCGACCGAAAACCAACCCCAGTTCATCTCCTCCATTTTTCCCGTGCTCTGTTTCTCCGTCAATCCTCGATCTCCACATTTACGGCAGATTTTTCAAATCTGTTTGATGGAATCACTCCTTGGTATGTAACTCCTTCACTCATCCAATTACTTTTTGCCCCCATGCTTTGTGTATGAAGTATTTTGCTGCACTAGGTGTCACCTATTATGTCTAAGAACTCCATGAATTTAAGTTTTCTAGTTGATATGGATGCATGATATTGATTAGAGGACTAGTTATGGATGCCTTAGCAATGTTTTAGAGTGATGCAATTTAATTTTTGTTGAATTTTATTTTGGTACAGCAAGGTAACATGCTGAACAAGGGAAAGGCATTGCTTGGGATGTCCTCAAGGACAAGGAGAAGAGAATGAAGGGTGTCCAACAATCATGATGATAATCAGTTATGGGAGGATGAATTGGTTTTTGCAGGTGAAAATCTGCGTGTCCATACCACAAGATGGCAAGACCCCGAAGTTCTTGAACATTGGGGGATTGCTGAAGATTTCCAAGCCTTTGCTGCAACTACGGGGCTGCTTGAGTTCTCACACCATCCATGCAACACATATGTGGAACTCTCGAGGGAATTCCTCTCTACATTCAGGTTTGAGGGACCGGTGGTGCACCGGAAAAGTAAGTCTAAGAACCCTCCTCCAGCTACTTTTTTCATTAAATTTACAATGAGGGGACAGCGTTTAGTCATGTCATTAGAGGAATTCTGTAAGGCTATACGTGTACCAACTATGGGGTTATGAGATGAAACATTAGCTGATTCTAGAGAAGAACTTGTCACATTCTGGCGTAGCGTTGCTAAAAATATTCCTGAAAGAATGAATAGAGGCAAGCTCACATGCATCCAACACCCGGGCCTTAGATATTTTGCATTGTTTCTTGCTAGAGGATTCCTTGCTAGGGATAACACTTCTGCTTGCACTGGTCCTATGATCTATTTATTAAAATGTGCAATGGAAAATACAACACCTATATATAACCTGGGAACCATACTTGCTAGAACTTTGCATTTAGCTGTGAGTAGGAATGGCACGGATAAAACTCCTTTATATGTTGGTGCCATTGCCACTTTAATCCATGAATACATTATGGCAGAACGAGGTTTTAATGATAACTTGGGTACCATGGTAAATGAGTCTCGAATGCTGGATTTTGGTTTACTTTTTCGCATGGATATGAGCAGGGCTGAGAAAGAATATTTTTCATATTGTTATAAGGATTCTAATGGGCACATTGTGTCTGTTAGGCTCCCTTGTGCTGACTTGTTTGACAGGGAGACAAAGTGGACTGTGCAAGAAGAGCCACAACAGGAGGAGCCCCAATACCAGGCGCCTATGACATATCCCTGGGGCTTCCCTGAACCACACCTTGGAGCACATGCATGGCAGGATCCATCCTTCTTCCACGGAGGTTCGTTGAGTGGTGGACATGATTACCACCCAGGATACTAGCTTGATCACAAGCTTGGGGGAGTATTTCTCTCCCTCCTCATTCGTTGTGTTATATCACTTGCATGTTATTTGTTGTTTTATGTTCTTTAAATCTGAAAAACACAAAAATATTTTTGTTATTTGTTAGCTAGTTTACTTCTGGTTATTTACATTATATTTCTAAAAATCAAAAACCAAAAAAAGATTTTTGTTTTCTTGAGTTTAGTATAAATACGGAGCTGCAGGAATTGCTGAAATATGTTCACTGTTATATGCTTTAATCTTTACTTGTGACTCCGTTTGAGCTGAAAATTTAATCACTACTGCAACTTTTTATGGCCTTCACCTCTGTAAAACATGAGAAAGTTTTGAGGTGTTTAGGTAGGTAAAAAAATTGCTGAATGCAGTAACTTTTTATAGCAAGATTTGAGTTTTTATTGAGCAGTTCAAGTGGGGAGAGGAGAACAACAATGATATGATAATGTGCTTGAAGGGATGAAAGGTATGACACCTTTGCCGTGCTTATGTATGCTTTTTAATAACAGCAAGTGCACACCTTATGATTCCCTTAACACTTAGTGACATAATAGCCATTGTTTATCTTCTGCGTGGTTTAGTAGAATATATTCTGATGCAACTAAAATATTGTTTAGTGTCATTACTTGGCTGATGGATTGAATAATTGTAGCCTTAAGCAAAGGTTTACGCATCCCATTGTGCTTACTGAACTTGCCAACCAAGGAAAGAATTAAAAGAGAAAATTTCATGAATGATAAAAGTGGAGTCTTATGCTTGACGAACTTATGGTTGGGGGTTAGTCTAAATGTGTATCACATGGAAAACTTTCAACGCTGCACTAAGAATTCTATATTCAAGTTGATATCATGTTCTTTTAACTGTGGATGCCTGTCATGCCGAAATGAGGTAGAGGAATAGTAAGTCTTGATGAGTAAGTATATATGATTAGAGAGACGCATTGGGCCGCTAACCCAAGCCATGCGATATTATGGTGGAAATTTACTTATAGCTAGAATGGACTCCGCAACATATCCTATAATAAAATAAGAAGCTATGCATATAGTGAATGAAATAAAAAAGGATAATGAGTCCATTCCATGTGTTTGTCTTGCCATTTTGACATGGGTTGGTTTCCATGTCATGGGGAAAGAGGTACCCCAATTGCTGCTCTCTATGATGTCATTAATACTTACAATGATTGTACAAGGCTTATTAGGAATCTAGAGTTGAGTAATCATGGTGCGGGACTTCGCTTTTAAGGGGCATGAGGCTTTCAACTTGTAGTTTGTCAAGCATAAGAATCAAAATGAAAAATTAATGCTTTAGCAAAACTGAGAGCAAGGTAGTAAGCACAATGATTTTACTTGTCAACATATGAAAGAATCAGAGATCTCAAAAATCTTGATATGATTCAATCATCAGCGATGCACAAGCCTTTGTTTATGTCTACAATTGAGCAAACTCATTCAAGTATTAACACTTCATGTTATTTCTATTGCAACAAGTATATATGCTTCAACACTGAGTAGATGCACACTTGCTAGTATTTTGCTACTTGTTACAGGAATCATGTCTTGAGTATTTGCTAGTATTAATTGATGATGCATATGCAATGCAAAGTTCTTGCCAAAGTTTTTATCGCTTCTGCACTGCGTTTGAGTTGTTCGAGGACAAACAACGAGCTAAGCTTGGGGGAGTTGACGCACCCAAAATGCATCTACTTTTCCAAGCACTTTGCATCGTATTTCTCTCCGGAGTTCCCCCATAATTGAATAAATCTGTAGAATCTGACGCTGTTTTCAGCAAAAGTCTTCTTTCCGTCTATTTTTGCAGGACTTTTCACAAGGGACGAAAACCACGTAACTTTTTATGGAAAAGAAGGGGAATGAGCACCAGATGAGGCCGGGGGGCCACCCGAGGGCCAAAAGGGGGCCCCACACGCGGCCAGATTCCTTCACCGCGTGGGGTCACCCCTTTTGGGCCCAGATGGCCCACTCCGGCTAGGTCTTCGACGTACCCCTCCATATATACGAGAAACTAACGGGTTTTGAAGGAGAGGGCTGTTCGCGAAACGGAGCGCCGCCGCCACCACGATCTTCGATTTCGGAGTCAAATTGATCCGGGATTTCACCCCCGGAGGTGGAATTCGAGGGGCTTCGTCACCATCATCATCACCACCATCATCTCCATCAACCATGAGCTCCATCACCCCCTCCATGTGTGAGTAGTTGCTGTAGGCATGTGAGGTGTGAGGGGTTTTGGATGAGATTGATCATGTAATTGCTACCCGGTATGCGGGATCTAGGGGTTTGTCTTGAGAATTCTTATGTCTTATGTTGATGCACTATTGCTAGGCTTAATGCTTGTTACTAGGGCCCAAGTGGCATGATTTCAGTACTGAACTTACATTGCTACATCATATATTTGAGTTTGGTATCTATCTTCAATGTGTATTACCTGCTATTATGTTGAACCTGCGAACCCTAAAGTGACAGCTAGGGAAAACAAGGGGGATATGTTCTAGTTTGAGGATTATGTGTGTTCATGGAGTGTTAATGCGTTGGTCCGGGCTATTCGAAAGGGTAGACCTTAATTACCTGTAGTTCCAAATTGGCCCCGGTGAAATGGGCAGGTAGGACAATAGGCTTTGTGCAAATTCTCTTGGTTAGTACGCACAATAATTTACGGAACACACACCTACATAAAACTGAGATAGAGAAAGGCCCCGCTGCTAGCAAAACATTATTACATGATCAATCTTATCCGTGCAACACCCCGCTGTCACCTCATGCCTGCGTTTTACTCTCCGGTCTACTTTCACTCTTTTCCGGTGAAAACTGGGAAAACACTTGCTCTCCATTTACTTTCTGTTTGTTTACTTTCACTGCATTATTACACTCACCACTCTCGCTGCAAGTTTGTTGATACACAGGTGTGGTTGGGAGTGACGTCCCAATTGCTAAAGTCTCACCGGTATTCTTGTGTTCCCACTGAGTCGAACTACAAATTTGGGTAATACTTCCCATCGAAGACTACGATTGATCTCCTGCACTTGGGAGCCATCAGTCGCCCATCCGGCGAAAGCACCCTCATGGATGTCTTGCTGGATTTGTCGAAGACGACATGCAGCGTAATCCTCAATGCTAGAGCTGAAGGAGGACATCTTAACCTAGAAACACCGAACTCCTGCTAGGAAAACAGCTCGAAACAGAAACACGACGAGAAAACGATATACGGTCCTCAGGGGTCCGGGGGATTATATAGCAAAAATTTTCATAACGAAAGGAAAGTCCAGGTCGAAAACGAGTCGGACAGGGGCTCCGGGGCGCCCACACCATGGGCTGGCGCGACCAGGGGTGGGCCCGCGCCACCCTATGGTGTGGATCCTCCGGGCTCCGTCTCCCTCTCGTTTCCGGCTCATAATTTTTCATATTTTCTAAAAACGGTAAAAATATAAGTTGGAAGATGTTTCGCGAACATTTTCTTACCAAAACCGTTACCTATTCGAAAACTGACCCTGCAGTTTCTGAAATATGCTTCTTAATAAACTCCTCCGGGATCATGGCTTGAATACAATCAACATTTTCATTATACGTATCTCCGGAGATATAATGCTTGAGTCTTTGGCCATTCACCACTTGTGAAGAGTTTTCTTCAAGGGAAACAATTTTAATTGACCCCGAACGATATACCTCTTCGATAACAAAAGGTCCTTCCCATCTCGAGAGTAATTTTCGTGCAAAAAATCTAAGATGAGACCTATACAATAGCACTTTCTCACCAACCTGAAATTCTCTTTTAATAATTCTCTTATCATGCCACCTTTTAACTTTCTCTTTAAAGAGCTTAGCATTTTCATATGCTTCACTCCTCCATTCATCTAAAGAACTTAAGTCAAGCATCCTTTTCTCACCAGCAAGTTTAAAATCTCTATTTAGGTCTTTCACTGCCCAATAAGCTTTGTGCTCTAATTCTAGGGGCAAGTGACAAGCTTTTCCATAAACCATCTTATAAGGAGACATGCACATGGGATTTTTGTAAGCAGTTCTATAAGCCCACAGAGCATCATTTAATTTCTTAGCCCAATTTTTCCTAGATTTGTTAACAGTCTTTTGCAAGATAGATTTGATTTCTCTATTTGATAATTCTACTTGCCCACTAGTTTGAGGATGATAAGGTGAAGCAATTCTATGATTAACATCATATTTAGCAAGGGTTTTTCTAAAACCACCATGAATAAAATGAGAACCCCCATAAGTCATAAGATATCTAGGTACACTAAACCTAGGGAAAATAATGTCCTTAAGCATTTTTAAAAAGGTTTCACCATCAGCACTTTTAGTAGGTATAGCTTCTACCCATTTAGTAACATAATCAACAGCAACAAGAATATGAGTGTAGCCTTGTGAAGGAGGGAAAGGACCCATAAAGTCAAAACCCCAACAATCAAACGGTTCAATAACAAGAGAATAATTCATAGGAATTTCATTACGTCTAGAAATATTTCCAACCCTTTGACATTGATCACAAGATAAAATAAATTTTCTAGCATCTTTAAAGAGAGTAGGCCAATAAAAACGTGATTGTAGAACTTTATGTGCAGTTCTATCTCCAGTGTGATGTCCTCCATAAGCACTACTATGACATTTTCTCAATATCTCTTGTTGTTCATTTTCAGGAACACATGTTCTTATAATACCATCAACACCATCTTTATTTAAGTGTGGGTCATCCCAAAAATAATGCCTCAAATCATAGAAGAATTTTCTTATTTGCTGAGCTATAAAGGTAGGAGGCAAATACTTGGAACAATAAATTTACATAATCATCATACCATGGACTCTCTTGAGAGCTCACTTTTATTGCAGCTAACTGTTCATTAGGAAAACTATCATTAACATGAATAGGGTGATTAGAAATATATTCTAATCTAGACAAATTATCAGCATCAGGATTTTTAGCACCCTTACTATCCACAGTATGTAAATCAAACTCTTGTAAGAGAAGCACCCATCTAATAAGCCTAGGCTTAGCATCTTTCTTTTCTAGAAGGTACTTAATAGCAGCATGATCAGTATGAATAGTAACTTTAGAATCAACAATATACTGCCTAAATTTATCACAAGCAAAAACTACATCTAGGAACTCTTTCTCAGTAGTAGCATAATTCTTTTGAGCAGAATCAAGGGTTTTACTAGCATAATAAATAACATTTAACTTTTTGTCTACCCGCTGTCCAAGAACATCACCTACATCATAATCACTAGCACCACACATAATTTCAAATGGTAAATTCCAATCAGGTGGTTGAACAATAGGGGCAGATATTAAAGCCTTCTCTAAAATTTCAAAAGCTTCTTTACAATCTTCATAAAAAACAAATGGTATATCTTTTTGAAGAAGATTAGTAAGAGGTTTTTATATTTTAGAGAAATCTTTAATAAACCTTCTATAGAAACCATCATGACCAAGAATACTACGAATACCTTTAACATCCCTGGAACGGGGCATTTTCTCAATAGCTTCAACTTTAGCTCTATCAACTTCAAAACCTCTTTCATAGATTTTATGTCCAAGAACAATTCCTTCATTAACCATAAAATGTCATTTCTCCCAGTTAAGAACAAGATTAGTGTCCTCGCATCTCTGCAGGAATTTATCAAGATTCTGCAAACAATTATCAAAGAAGTTCCGTAGACGGATAAATCATCCATGAAAACTTCCACAATTTCTTCACAAAAACCATGAAAGATGGCAGACATGCATCTTTGAAAAGTAGCAAGAGCATTACATAAACCAAAAGGCATACGTCTATAAGCATAGATTCCATAAGGACAAGTGAAAGTTATTATCTCTTGATCAAGATTTTTAACAGCAATTTGAGAAAACCCAGAATAACCATCAAGAAAGTAGAAATGAGTTTTCTTAGACAACCTTTCTAACATTTGATCAATAAAAGGCAAAGGATAACGATCTTTCTTAGTGACTTTGTTAACCTTCCTAAAATCAATGCACATCTTATAACCAACTACTACTCTTTGAGGAATGAGTTCATTATTTTCATTTGGCACAACAGTCATCCCTTCTTTCTTAGGGACACAATGCACAGGACTAACCCATCTACTATCAGCGATAGGATAAATAATGCCAGCATCAAGGAGTTTCAATACCTCAGTTCTTACCACATTCTTCATTTTAGGATTTAAACGGGGTTGATGTTCAACAACTGGCTTTGCATCAGGCTCAATATTAATAGCATGCTGAAAAATAGTAGGGAAAATCCCTTTCAAATCATCAAGAGTATAACCAATAGCACCTCTGTGTTTCTTCAATATCCCCAATAATCTCTCCTCTTTTTTCTTAGAAAGTTGAGAACTAATAATAACATGATATAATTTGTTATCATCAATATGAGCATATTTAAGATTATTTGGCAAAGGCTTTAAATCAAAAACAGGATCCTCCTTGGGCGGTAATGTGGTACCCAATCTTCCACAGGTAAATTATGTTTCAGCATTGCTGGCTGATGTAGGAAAATTTCATCAATTTCATTCCTTTCTTCCATAAAGACATCACTTTCGTGGTCTTCCATGTATTGTTGCAAAGGATTGTTAGGAGCAAGAGCAATAGTAGCCAACTGTTCAACTCTATAGTTCTCATTAGGCAATTCAGCTTCATAAGGAGTTTTAGAAAATTTGGAGAAATTAAATTCATAAGATTCTCCATCAAACTTTGTAAGGATTTTCTCCTCTTTACAATCTAAACAGCACCACAAGTATTTAAGAAAGGTCTACCGAATATAATAGGAAAAGTATCACTAGCAGAAGTGCCTAGTACTAGAAAATCAACAGGATATTTAGTTTTACCACATAAGACCTCCACATATCTAACAATACCAATTGGATAAATAGTTTCCCTATTAGCAAGTTGAATAATCACATCAATGTATTCAAGTTCACAAGAAGCAATTTCATGCATAATTTCTTAATAAAACTCATAAGGAATAGCACTAGAACTAGCACCAATATCACATAAACAATAATAACAATGATCACCTATCCTAACAGATAGCACGGGAACACTAGGTTTCCTTGATTTACTAGGATGAGAGACAATATTAGAAGCGTCTTCACAAAATATAATGTTTCCCTCTTCTACATTTTCAGAAACAAGGTCCTTTACTATTGCTACTGTAGGTTCTACAATTATTTGTTCCTCAAGTTCTACAAGTTTCTTTGCACTTTTATTAATCACACTAGCAAACATAGAGTGTTCTTTTACCTTAGCAGGGAAAGGCATTTTCTCAATATAAGCTTCAGGCACAATAGAATCAACAGTATGGACTTCTATATCTCTAGCAGGAACACAATTAATAGTATCTTTATAATGTGCATGGTACTTATCCCATTACTTTTTAGTAATATCAATGTAAGAAGCAAAAGCCTTATATAAGTTTGCAGCAACTTGAGAATCAAGACCATAAACAACACTAACATTATGAAAATCCTCGGATGACATAAAGGTTTTAATGCATTCATAGTCATAATTTATACCTGACTTTCTACCTATGTCATTCTCCCATGCTTCAGTGTTTACTTGAATACGGTCAAGAAGATCCCATTTAGCTTCATCCTTCATACGTGTAAATGATCTAGAACAAGAAGCATCCAATAAATCCTTATCATGAAGAGGAAGCCTTGCATCAAAATTATTAATAACGATATTACTAGGAAGCTCATGAACAGGGCATTTGAGCATTAGTAACTTCAGTATCCCCCACGCTTGGGAATGCTCTCTCCATCATGAGGCCAAAACTTATATATATAATTCCCATCTCTATGGATTTCACTGGGAGGATAAAATTTAGAATAAGAGAGAGGTACAATTTCCTCCCATCCAATAGTTTGGCTATTTTTCAGAAGTTTGAACCATTCAGCGGCTTGGCCTGTCAATGATATAGAGAATAATTTCCTCTTCACCTGGCTCATTGTAATACCTGTAAAAAGAGCAAATGATCACCAGGATGGACATTTCCATCACCTGAATAGAATTTATCCATGACATGTTTAACAATCTTTATAGGTATTTTATAAGGATCCAAATCATCATGCGGTGGGTCACTTACTAACCTAGCAGTGGCAGCAGTGCCCGCAAATAAAGACTCAAAAGGAGTTCCAAAGATAATGTAATAAAGCAGTAGACAGAAATAAAAACAACACTTACAACAGAAGATTTGTAGGGATTTTTGATATTGCAGATAAATAAAGTGTGAGTAAATAAAATGCAGTAGTAATAATTGCAGCAAGTGGCCCAATCCTTTCTTCGGCAAAGGACAAGACGGTGAGTTTACTTATGATTAACAAACGTTCTCGAGGACACACGGGAGGTTTCTGTCAAGTGCTTTTGTTCCATGCAGCTGAATAACTTTGGTGTTTTGATAAGTCTTGTGTGGGTGAACCTATGCTAATGTACCGTCCCATCCAAGACTAATAAATACTTGTGATTATACCCCTTGCAAGCATCCGCAACTACAAGAAAGTAATTAAGAAATAAATCTAACCACGGCTTTAAACTCCGGGATCCTACGCTCCCTCGTGTAATGGTTTCCTAAATGGGGTTTAGGTTTCTGTCACTCCGGCAACCCCACTATTAGTAGCCAAATACACGATGCATTCCCCTAGGCCCATAAATGGTGAAGTATCATGTAGTCGATGTTCACATGACACCACTAGAAGAATAACACCACAACTTAAATATCAAACATTAAATATTATTCAACATTACTTCACTACTAACAACTTGACTTCTCCCATGCCCTCAAGAACAACACGAACTACTCACAACGCATCATATGGATAATGATCATAGGTGATTTAATGGATCATAACAATCTGTTCATAAAGTGCAAACGCCGATATATCTCACAAGCATCAACTACTAACAAGTAATCCACACCGGGAGAGAGATCTTATGCAAAACAACGATAGATGCCCCTAATTGTTACAGCGGTATGAAGGTGGATGATGAGGGCGATGGTTCTCGTGGTGATGATGATGATGATGACGATCTTGATGATGCCCGGAGAGATGGCGGTGATTTCCCCTCTCCAGAGAGGAATTTCCCCGGCAGATTTCTCCCTGCCAGAGAGCTTTTCTCTCTCGGGTGTTTTCCGCCCCGTGGCGGCGTAATAATTCTTCGAGGATGGAATGAGTCTTAGGGTTCCCCTAGGTGTGGGCCCCTGGTGGGCCCCCTCCGGCTCTCCTTCTGGCTGAGTTCGTCCTCTGAACTTTTAGGAACCCCCGGATGTCCCCCTTCTTCTTCTGATCTTCTGAAATATGGTATCTCGATGGTGCTTTTTCCATCAGATTTCTGGTCTCGGTGTTTATTCTCCAAAAATTATAAAACATGCAAAATAAGATAAATTAACATAAGAGATGCATCATAACATGAAATATATCGATGAATAACAGGAAATTATGATATAAAATAGTGATGCAAAATGGACGTATTATACGTCAAGAACATCGGGATTCAGTCAAAAGCCTGACCCTTATCTCTGAAAGATTCTCGGCGAGAAACGAGGAGATAGCAATAATCACCCCGCCCCCTCGTTTCCCGGATTTTCAGGCGTTACACGTGTCAAGCATCCAACAGCTAAAAGAGCCGTTGGAGCCAATCTCAATGTATCTTGGCTATAAATAGCCTCCTCGGGGTCTCCGGCTCACATTCCGCATCCTCTTCTTCCTCGAGCCTCTTGAGCACTGCCACCCCCAGCCCTTGAGCGAAAGCACGCAGAGATAGACGCGAACCCGAGCCCCGAGTCCTCGCCGGAGAAAAACCATCGGTGGTTCCTGCTCCCAGTTGCACCGCCCACAAATGGACACCGAATTCCTCCTCGCGCCTCCTGATTGGTTTCACCTCTATCCACTTGGTGTAGGTTTAATTACATATCTATTCCTTCTTTCGTACTCCTCCATTTCTTCCTGCTGCATTTTAATGTCATCACACTTCCTGATTGGTTTCACCTCTATCCACTTGGTGAATTTGTCGACCATGACTAGCATATGAGTCATGTTACCTCGGGGTGGCTTGAAAGGCCCCACCATATCCAAACAACACATAACAAATGTCCAAGTCATAGGAATGGTCTTGAGTTCTGAACCCGGCATGTGAATTTTGCTGGCATATCTCTGGCACCCATTACACTTCCGAACAATATCTTCTGCTTTCTACAAAGCATTGAGCCAATAGAACCCATGTCGGAACGCCTTTTTTACTAGAGCCCTAGAGGATGCATGGTGGCCACATTCTCCTTGATGAATATCTGGAGGATCTCTTCCCCTTCTTCTGGTTCGGCACGACGTGGAAGCACACATGTCACACTTCTCTTGTATAGCTCACTGGTGACGATGGTATATCCCTTGGATATCCTCTATATTTGCCTAGCCGATACCTCATTACTCGGAAGGGTACCATCCACCAGGTAGGACATTATTGGTTGCTCCCATACTGGCACAGGACGAGGGGCAAAGATAGGCTCATCGATTTCCATGTCTTCAACCGACATTGCTGCATCCGACATAAAGAGATAAGCCAGATAAGTCCCTGGGTTAAAGTGAGCAGTCCCTAAGCTAGCTAGGGCCGTCCCCGGGTTCGCCAGAGCAGTCCCCGAGTTCTCCCAAGAAGTCCCCGAGTTCTCCAAGATGCACCCCACATCGACCTCCATCAGGACAACTTCTGATTCCGGATTTACCGGGACAAAGATTGACACAGATTCAGGTGAGGGCTTGATTGACTCGGATTCAAGATAAGCCAGATTGACTCGGATCCCACTCTTGATCCATCAGCCTCAACTAATACTTTCCAAATACCCAACGACATCGTTATAGTCACCCTGTTATGGTGTGATGTTTGATGACATCAAAGCACTCTTTCGGTGTTAGTGATTGACATGATCTCATGGTCTAAGGATTAGAGTTACTTCGTATGTTTGATATAACAATGTAAACTTAATGACTTGATTGAATTGCTACATTCACTTTGGGTCTATGTTCATCACATCATTCTACCAATGATATGACCCCGCTATTAACAACATCCAATGTTCTTGATCAGGAAACCTTGATCATCAGTTAATCAACAAGCTAGTTAAACGAGAGGTGTTACTAGGAACTCTTGTTTGTTTATCAGACACACATGTATCAACGTTTCCGGTTACTACAATTCTAGCATAAGAAATAAACATTTATCACAAACAAGGAATAAGATAATAACCACTTTATTATTCCCTCTCGGGCATATTCCCTTCAGTCTCCTACTTGCACTAGAGTCAATAATCTAGTTTGTAAGCACTTAACACATATGGTGTTCTAGTGTTAATACCATACTTCGCATGTGGTAGACTTCATCAAAAAGATCTGACATGTTCAGGTCCTATTGTATTTGCATGTCTTTGTGTCTACACACATCACTCATTCTCTAATGAGATGTCTTTGTATATATTTGGTCAAATGGTGAGACCTTAATTCCTCAGCTTAAACTAATATTACTAACATTGTGAAAATGTAGCTTCATAGTGTCAGCAATGTTGGAAATTCACCAAGTTCCATAAAGAACTCCTTGACACAAACTACTCCTATTTTTTGTTGTCAATACAACGATATACTTAGCCTTTGTTGTAGTATCCGTCACAATATTTTAATTTTGAAACTCATTCAAATCCAACGTGGAACTTTCTTCTAGCCTATTGTGCCACCCTTCATCATATATTTTAATTGAGATAAAAATTATTTGAATAGATGACAAAACTATTAGTGTAACATACTACAACGAATAGTTTGTCATTACAGCATATGAAAACACATCCTTAGAATTTCTAAAAAAATTACATAAGGATCTCTCCCACTGTTGTCTAAAAATCATATGAATTATCCCGCTAACATTCTATAGCATAGGACTCATCTGGTTGTGCACATAGCATGGAACACATGACTTAGAAATCTTAATTTCAATTGTGCTCATCATGTGTCAAAACACTTGAATATTGCTCAATTCTTTTCCATGTGGCAATAAACCCTTCTTTTCATTTCGATATTGACTTACTTCAATACTTCATCTATGTAATTTGGCTCAACCATATCAGGCGCTTCAATCCATCTCTCATAGTTATCGATGGCCCATATCTCCTAAGTCTTTCATCAATATGAAAATCTTAACCTGCTAATTTAAAATACATATTTTCCAACCAACCATATGTCATCTACATAAAACATTAGAAATATGTCTTAGCGCTCCCACCTAATTTCTTGTAACTCTAGAAGCATCTTTACCGTTCACGATGGAATCAAACTCTTTTGATAACTTTATTAAGGTAATAATTCCAACTTCGTTATGCTCACTTCAACCATTGAAGTTTGTACACCTTTCCTGCAACCTTTTGAATTTTATAAAACTCTCAGACTATGTCAAGTACACATCCTAAATCAAACTTCCTAGAGAGGAGAGTTGGTTTTGTTATTTAACTGTCATATCATAATATGTAACTTTTGCTAGAACTATCCGCAAAGACTAAAGCATCACTACGGAAGATCAAAATCTTGTAGTAGTCAACCCTTTGAACTTCGTTGAAAACATCTTTTCGACAAGCACAACTTTCAAAGGATGTAAATATCCATGTCTTTGTTGCTATATCAACCCGTTTGCTATCGTTAGGCATCATGCATATCGAAAGGACTACCAAGTCACATACTTGATATTCATGCATGGATACTATCGCGGATATAATGACTCATAGCCAATTTTACAAAGTCAGGACCCATCATTTGCTTCCTTTATAAGTTCTAGGTCCTTTGTTGTCAAAACAACACTTTACTCTTAAACCACAAGTTGGTCTAAGTACAAAGTTTTAGGACTTTCGTGGTTCAGTTCGCAAACTCATTCGAAGTATCTACAACACATGTAGTGTCTTCTATTTTGTCAAAATAGGAAACCCTAGAACAACTTCCAGTGCGTCGCTACTCTTCACATGGTCACGAAGATTCTCTAATCTCGTCGAGTTTGTACCGACCACCCACGCACTTGTTTCACAAGAACTACTTTCTCGAGAAATCAACCCTTTCGGACAAACAACATTTATCTTTGATTCCGTGATAGGATAAATACCCAATGGATTCGTTGGGATAACCTTATAAACATATATGTATCCTATTTTGGTTGTAAACATTTTACACATGCTAAATTTAAGAAAAAGACAATGCGAGTCACTACCCAAGCCAAAACTTATATGGTGTCAATTTCAACGGATCATGATGGCGCTCTTTTCAGTGTAAAACCGGTTGTGTCTAATGTATAAACTACAAAATTATAATGATATTTTTATTTATATTACCATGTCCAATAAGGTTTGATTTTGTCTCTCGAACCCTCCTTACTTATGTGGGGTATTCGAGAAGCATAAGTTGTAGAATAATTCTGCAACTCCTCAGATGTTTTGCTAAACTTGTAACTCAAAATTTATCCTTTATGGTCCAATCATAAATCCTTGATTATCTTGTTACGATGATTTTTACTTCATACTAACAATAATTTGAACCAATTCAAAAATGTCAAACTCTATTCTCTTTAAATAGATATACTCATATATCTACTCAAATCATCGACGGAATTTTATGAAGGAAAATTAATCCACCACACATGACTACACATAATGGACTATATACATCAATATGTATAATCTCCACTAAATTAATCGTCCATTCTACTTTGGCCTATGAATGGAATTCTAGTCATCTTCTGGAAGAGGTCTCATCAGCGTCAATTTATTGAAAACAAAATGACTCCAGAAATCCATTAACATGGAGTTCCTTCATGTTTTACTTTCTGATATGAACTAAAATGGTGGTGTCACAATTTAAGTGAAATTCTTTTACGTCTTGCAACGTTTATCATTTAGTCTTTTAGATGTTTACTTTACCACCACGATTTATGTTAACTCATCCATCAATTATGTAATATGGTCATAGTTAGAACAATCTTATTTGTTCTCACAAAATACCGGAACAAAATAACAACTTATTAAGTTCTTAAAATAAATCTTGAATATTTGGTTCGATACGATAATGAACACAATAACACTTTATTTCTTTTCTTCTCATGATCGATCCCACATCTACTACTAGTTCCTTTTAGGCCCTTGTATTTGTTGCATAGTGTTTCTTTGTATGACAACTCATACCAACCAATCTGGTATCAAAATACCCAAAAATACTTTGTTAACTAGTAATACATCTATAACTTGTATATCAAGCATATACTCCCAAGCTGGAACTTTCCACTTATGTTTTTTTTCTTCCACATACCTTTTTGTAATTCTATTTTCAATATTCCGTTTCCCTTACAGAAGAATCATTCAACGTCAAACAATGCTAGTCGTACTAGTACATTTTCATTGGCATGTTAGTCATATACTATCACCCATTGTGTCATACTTTGAGTTTGATTGTTCTACTAATATCATCCTATTAATAGCATTCTTCTAGATTCCACTCTTGGCAATCTCCAAGCAAGGTAAACGATTTTACCCATACTTTCAATCCATCCCATCATAACAATTTTGTGATTAAGCTACTATAGCTCGAAGGAAGGAATTTAGAGGATAACTTTTAGCGCCCAACTTCTTGGAAAATTCAAACGCCTATCGTATTCATTCATTGCATATATTCAAATAATATAAGTACATAATGTCACACTAAATTTTACTCAGTCATGTTGCCACAAATAAGTTTCTAGATATCAATATATCCTTCATTTGATTGTTTCTTAAAACAATTATTTTCAGTTCCTAAATTGCCTTGATCAACAAAACATTCTTTTGAAGATATAGTATTATGGAAGCAAGCATGACACTGGATTCTAAGTAGGAATTATTTGCTCTCTAGATCAATCAATTATTAATCATATGGATCTAGGTAGGTTATACCAAAAATCAACAATAGGACTCAATTTTAAATTTCACTAATATGGTACCAATCTTAAATGGTTTTACCAGATCATAACAGTTATATCTCAATTAACAATCTAAATGTAAGGTAGTTTCTGGATGCCAATGAATACTATAATTTATGCAAATTCACTTTGATTAGTTGTTCATGATAAAATAAGTTCAAGTTAATTCAAAATTACTATGTGAACTCCCACTCAAAAACAACATCCCTCTAGTCGTTTTAGTGATTACGCAAACCCAATTCACTACACCAAAACCGATCATCACGTGAGATGATGTAGTTGCAAAGGCGAACACCGACATGTTCATCATATAAACCATAGGACTCATGCTTTACCTTTAGGTTACGTGTTCTGAGGCCATGTCTGTACATGCTAGGCTCGCCAAGTAGAACCGTAGTATTGCGTGTGTTCCGAGGCCATGTCTGTACATGCTAGGCTCGTCGGCACCCGTTGTATGCAAACATTGAGTCTGTCACACCCGATCATCACGTGGTGTCTCGAAACGACGAACTTTCTTAATGGTGCATACTAAGGAAGAACACATTATTATCTTGATATTAAGTCAGAGGGATAATCTTATAATGCTACCATCGCAATCTAAGCAAAATAAGATGCATAAAAAGATTAACATCACATGCATGGATAATGTGATATGATATGGTCCTTCTTGCACTTGATCTCCATCTTGTGCATCATGGTATGATCTCCATCATTCCACCGGCGTGGCACCAAGGTCCATGGAACCTCCATCTTGATTGTCCATCAAAATTACAACATATCACATGGATATGATATACAACACACATGCCATAAGTAATAAGACTCCTGCCGGTATGTCAATAATTTACAAAAGAGATCATCTCATACATCAACTTTGTAACATCGACCATATCACATCACATGCCCTGCAAAAACAAGTTAGACGTCTCTAATTTATTTTTGCATATTTTACGTGGCTTAGTGCTTTCGAGGATAGAACCGTTCATACCTACGAACATGAACCACAACGTTGATAAACATATTTTTAACAACCCTTCGTAGATTAGATCTTAACTATAGTAGGAGAAACGGACACCCCCTCAGCCACAAGTGAGACGGGTCTCGCGTACAAAGTACACGTAAAGTTTGTATAGGGCAGCTTCATCCTACAATGCCACTAAGATCATAAAATACTCAAGGAGGCAATAACATGGTCATCAACGCCCACATACACCATGTGTTCTACCCGTACAAATCATCTACGCATAGATCCGGCTCTGATACTACTGAAGGGTTCGTTGCATAGAAAACAAAAAATTTCCTACGCGAGAGATACCCTAAGGGCCAAGATCTAATCTAGGTGATGAAAGCAACAAGCATAGAGGAAGTCTTAAGGAGAACATACCCTCGAAGACACAAAGCATTACGAGATCAAATCTCGTTGGTGATGTAGTTAAACTCACATCAATCTCAAAATCGTGAAGAAGAGAGCTGCAATCCGACAGCGCTTCGACTTGGTCACACGTACAACTTGATGACGACCTCCGTTCCCTCGATCCAGCGGGGCAGCGAAAGTAGAGGATCCACCGGAAAACCCAACAACACGATGGCGTAGTGCGGTGGAGAAATTAGACGGCCATGGCTTCGCCAAGCGGATGACCAAGAGGTGGAGCAGTGGGAGGAGGGAGAGAGATATGACACCAAGTTGTGTGGGGAGAGGGAGGTCCAACCCCTCTTTATATAGGAGGTGGAGGCAGCCACGAAATTTTGATAAGGATATGGTATATACCCAATAGTTACCAAAGTTCTAATAACTCTTAATGATTCTCAGCATTCATTCTTGATGACTCCTATACTAACTCAATACCATGTTCTACTCCATCCTATACATTCATAGAATGGGTAATCATCACTTTGACTTATTGTAACATCCCTGATTTTTGGAAAATGCAAAAATCACACAAATTTAAAACTTTTTTTTTGCATGTTGTACAAGTCACCAAGAACCAAATGAGAAGCAAGAAACAAAAGGAAATAATACATAATTCAATGAAATTGAGTTTACCAATCCAGTTTCTTTATAAAGGGTATATATTTTTATTAACAAATACCTAAATTTTTTACAACTCTAATATTATCTCGATAATATTTTATGACAACAAAAATCAAATATTTATAACCCTTAATAAAGTTCTAAGCCTCAAAAGTATTTGATGAGAATAAAATTTGTTAATAATAAATTTTAGTTGTTATTCCAAGGTTTAAACATGAAGGTGTGAAAATAAAATGCATTGCTTTGAAATAACATAAAAAGAGGGCATGGAAAACAATATTATGACTTGTGGTTTTATTCCAAATTTTATTGATCAGCAATTTAAATTATTTCATATGAACTAATTAAATAACATTAAGTTACTATTAGTAAATCCTTCATATCCTAAAATAATAAAATGTGAAAATTGTTTTAAAATGGCTTTCCAAAAATAAATTATGACATGTAAAATGTCTCTGAAATTTTATATAGATAATAACATCAATTTATTATTTTCTAAATTTTAAAATGGCCTTAAAGTATTATTAGTGTTTTATTTATTTTTCCAAATATAAAATTGTGAAAACAAGATGAAATGACCTTCAAAATTATGTTTTCAACATTTATAATGTCACTAAAATTTTAATTGACCAATAACTGTGTTTTATAAATTTTTAAATTAAAAATCACATTAAATCACTTTTAAGGAATTTATTCAAATTTCCAATTTCAAAAATAAAATATGTTGAAAAGTTTATAAAAATTATGTTGTTTGAAAGGGGTTGAAAATTTAAGATTTTAGAAACTTATTTGACTTTAATTGGATAAAGAAAACATAAGTTATTAAAGATTTAAATAAACAGAAATTAAAAGAAAAAAAAAGGGATGATGTCATTTCTGACGTCATCGTCTTCTTCCTCCAAAAAGGAAACAGCGTGGGTTTCGGACGAATTCAATCACGTCGATTTTGCGCATTTAAGCTCATTAATCTCTCCTCCCTCTGGCTCTTTAAATAGCTCGTGCACTCCTCCCCGTTTTCCCTCTGGATTCAAAGAAAACCGTGCCCCCAAGCTCTGCAATTTTCTCGCCGGAGTTCGTGATGTCCGCCGGTCGTTTTCATCAATTTCGGCCACCTCGATGAGCCTTCGCCGCCCCTCTGTGGTCCTCCAGTTTCCCCGTGGCCGTGTGCTCCCCATTGACCCCTTCCCTCACCCTTTCCACCACAGGTTCATTGCCGCCGTGCACTTCCGTGCTCGCCGGAGTTGCTCCACCTCCGGTCGCACCGCGCCGTCGACAAAAGCCACCGCAGAGGACACCATCGTCACCATTCGAACCGTTGTGCTCCTCTGAGCCTCGCAGTGGTCTCCGTTGAGCTCCCGGACTCCTGGAACTCTATCTGTGTTGACGTCCGGGCGCAGCGCCGCCGCATCGGCCATTTCCGGCGACAACTCCGGCCAGGTACGAACCCTAGCTCCCTCAACCGTAGATCAAAATCTGAACGGCTTCGATTAGATCCCCTAACGAAGCGGTATGTTACCGTTAGATCGAGATCTGACGGCTCAGATCTAGCCACTTAACCACGTCAGCGCCCAGTCAGCGCGCCACGCCAACATCTAGTCAGCAACCAGGCCCAATCAGATCCAGCCACGTGGCCCTGCCTTTTTTGAATTTTGTCCCGCTGGAATCAATTAGCGGTTTTGCAGAAAAGTCCCTGAATCTTAGATCTATCATATCTTTTGATCGATAAGGCAAAATTTAGAAAACTTGGACCTTTTGAAATCACCAGAACATGTAGAATCGTTTGCCTTTAACCAAATTAAAATTTGACAATTAAAAATATGATCATTTCCAAATATGCTTGTTTGATGAAATTTGACATAATTCAAATTATGTAAGTCCAATTTTTGCAAACTAAATTGTTTTGGGTTCCTTAGAATGTGTTCTAACAATCCATAAACCCAAAATATTATCTGAACAAGTTTAGAATGGATTTAGAATTATATGGCCATTTGAGCAAATTTGACTTAGTTTAAATTCTATAAATAATTTTGATATGTTTTCTTAAGCAATGTTGCTCCATATGGCAACCTTAGTCCATAGAAACCAGTGCCATAGAATTTTGGACTCATATGAGCCATACACATGTATTTTAGGCCAAGTTATCATACACATGTTTCACACCATATTAAAAATGACTTAGGAAATATTTTGCTTAAGTGGTTCTATGTGTGTATGGCTATATGAAACCAAGGCTAAGTCCTTAGTGAAGTTTCAACTTATACTTAGCCAACAAATGAACCTAAAAACACTAGTACAAATGTTTCCATCAACTTCTTGTCTCCCCATGCTTGCTTCAAGATTTCACCAAGTTGGGATTTGTGAGAACCATGAAGTCCAATGGAGGACTTAACCATCTAGAGATTTTTCAACATGAAGATAGAAGACCAATGAAGGACTTATAAAATAAAAAAAAACTTCAGAAGCATCTCCAAGAAGTGGAAGCACTTAGAAGAAAACCAGAGAAACTTCCAGAAGACTAACCCCTTTTCTCTCTAAGTCTTTTTCCTTCCCTTTTCTATTCTTCTCCTTTCAACTTGATGGCAACATGAAGAGAAACAAGGAAGATCATTGAAGAAATGACTTAGGCTCCACAACAATCTGAAGCATACTCCATCAAGTGCAAGTACATGAAGAAATGAAGAACAAGATTACACCTCCCATTCTATCCTCTTGTCTCATTTCTCCTCTATTTTGACTTCGTGATATTTTCACATTTGTTAAATAAAACACTTAGTTGTGACCACACCACTTGGGAAACAACTAGTGAGAAAACCATGAAGACTATCAAGACCAAGAGAAGCACCACACCAAGGAAGGAAACAACTTAGATGGCATGATAATGATCTTCAAGAAGGCAATCACATGAGGACTAGGGCCTTCTTGTCTCTCCTATTTCTACATCTATGTTTCTTTTCCTCTTGCGATTCGGATTTTTTAAATCATCTTCCGTGTCTCGAATATCTACAAGATAATATGACCCATTTTCATAGCCTTTCTACTGACGAATGGCCCCTCCTAGATTAGGGTTAACTTGTGCTTTCTATCCTGTACCAATCTTAGAACCAAATCATCTTCTTTGAAAGATCGGTGTTTGATTTTTCGACTATGATATTGTTGTAGCCCTTGCTGATAAATGGAGGATCTTTGTAACACAAGCTCTCATTCTTATTCTAAGAGATCAACGACATCCTGATGTGCGTTTTCGGCATCCAAGTCATCGTACGTCTGCACTCTTGGGCTATCATGGATGATGTCCGTAGGAAGCACTACTTCTGCGCGATAAACCAGGAAAAAAGGTGTTTGCCCTGTTGATCTATTTGGCGTCGTTCGAATACTCCAAAACACGGAAGGCAATTCTTCTACCCATGCTCCAGCTGCTCTATGAAGAGGAGATTCGGGTCTTGGGCGGATTCCTTGCAGGATCAAACTATTCATTCGTTCAACCTGGCCATTGGATTATGGGTGTGCCACGGATGCAAGATCTAGGCGAATTCTCGTTTGTCGACAATATTTTGCCAACTCTCCAATTGAGAAATTTGTCCTGTTATCCGTGATTATGCTATGTGGAACGCCATATCGCATGACTACATCGATGAAGAAATTTCTGGCAGTCACACCGTCAGGTTTTTTGATGGGTTTTACTTCCACCCACTTGGTATACTTATCTACTGCAACGAGTAGATGTGTAAGTCCGCCTCTTTCAGTTTTAAATGGCCCCATCATATCTATTCCCCAGACCGCAAATGGCCATGTTATGGGGATAGTTTTGAGTGCTCGAGCCGGCATATTCGTCTGCTTGGCGTAATACTGGCATCCGGCACATGTATTCACTATGTGCTCCGCATCTGTCTTGGCTGTGAGCCAGAAAAACCCTGCACGGAATGCTTTTTTAACTATGCTTTTTGACTCAGCATGATGTCCGCAATCGCCTGCATGGATTTCTTGCAGAATTTCTCGTCTTTCTTCTGGCGAAACACATCGCTGAAAAATTCCAATAGTACTGCGTTTGTACATGCAACCATTGATTACGGTGTATCCTTTGCATCGGCGTTGTATCTGCCTTTGCAAGACTTCATATGCTCCATCCGGGAACTTCTAATCAACTAACAAGTTTAAGTATGGAATTGTCTAGTCCGAGTTAACGAGCAAAACTTCTATTGAATCAGAAACTAGGGGATAGTCAACATCTTCGCCTTTTATTGATGGTTCATGCAAATGCTGGACGAACACACCAGGTGGTAGAGTTTTCACCCTTTCCGAGCCCATGCGAGCTAAAGCATTCGCGTTCTAATTTTCTTCCCTTTTGACGTGATGTACCTCAAATCCTAGGAAGCAAATGGCAAACTTTTCGACATTTCTCCGATATTCGGCCATGATGGGGCTTTTAGCATCCATGTTTGGTTCAGCTGATGTTGTACCAAGTCCGAGTCACCATAGCAAAGTATACGTTTGACACCTATTTCCTTTGCAATATGCAAGCCATGAAGCAATGCTTCATATTCTGCCACATTGTTGTTGGCTTTAAAGTGTATTTGTAATACATATTCCATTGTGTCGCCTTTTGGAGATTTAAGCACTACACCAGCTCCAGCTCCTTATTTCATTTTGGATCCATCGAAATGCATGATCCAATATTCTAACTCCGGCATTGGAGTGTTTTTCATTGCTTCTGTCCAATCAGCCACAAAATTTGCCAACACCTGGGATTTAATCAACGTCCGAGGTTGGTACTTAATGTCGAAAGCAGCAAGTTCAATGCCCCATTTGGCTACTCTGCTTGTTGCGTCCGCTTTGTTTATAATATCTCCTAGTGGTGCTTTTCTTACCACTGTTATGGAATGTCCTTGGAAATAATGACGGACTTTTCAGGATGCGAAAAATACGCCATATGCCAGCTTTTGATAATGTGGATATCTTTGTTTTCACTCGGAGAATACCTCACTAACGTAATACACCGGATGTTGATCTGGAATACTTTGTTTGTATTCCTTCTTTCCAAGATTATCACTGCGCTGATAACCCTGTTAGTTGTTGTAAGATACAGTAGCATGGGTTGTTCGTCTTTTGGGGATGCCAAAATCAGAGCTTTCATCAAAGTTTCTTTCAACTGGGTCAATGCTTTGTCCGCCTCTTCTGTCCATTCAAATTTGTCGGATTTATTCAACAATTTGTATAATGGCAGAGCTTTGTCACCAAGCCGGCTTATAAATCTGCTAATGACGGCTGCAGAACCCGTCAGTCTTTGGACATCTTTTAGACATGTAGGTATTGTGATGTTTAAGATTGCCTGGATCTTTTTCGGGTTTACCTCTATTCCTCTGTGAGAAACGATAAAACCTAGGAGCTTTCCTGAGGGAACCCCGAATACGCACTTTAATGGATTCAACTTCATTCTATAAGTGCAAAGGTTGTCGAAGGTTTCTCGTAGATCTTCAAGGGGTGTATCATTTTCCTTGGAAACGACGGCAATATCATACACATAAACATGGACATTTTTGCCGATTTGATTATGCAAGCATCTTTGCATGTAACGCTGGTATGTTGCACCGGCGTTCTTCAGGCCAAAAGGCATGGTTATGTAATAGTATGTTCCATAGGGAGTTATGAAATAGGTTTTTATTTGGTCTTCTTCTTTCATACGTATTTGATGGTACCCGGAATAAGCGTCCAAAAAGCATAAAAGCTCAGAGCCAGCAGTGACATCTATTATTTGAACGATTCGCGGTAACGCAAACCTATCTTTTGGGCACAACTTGTTCAACCCGGTGTAATCTATACACATCCTAATAATAATACTATCCTTCTTCTGGACTAATACTGGGTTTGCAGACCAATCATTATGTATAACTTCCCGGATAAAGTCAGATGCTAAAAGCCAGATAATTTCCTTGTCTATAGCCTTTCGCCTTCTTCCATCAAAATGACGGAGACCTTGTTGGACGGGTTTTGATCCTGGAATAACCTTGAGTTGGTGCTCAGCAAGTGCCGTGGGAACACCTGGCATATGAGCAGGACACTAGGCAAAAATGTCCCAGTTCTCACGTAGGAACTTGATGAGCGTGTTTTCCTATTTGTCAGTCATTCCTGTTCCCACTACGACAGATTTTGTCCGATCTTTGGGATCTAGGATGACTTATCTTGTATTCTCTGAGGCTTTAAAACTATTTGTCGGCTTCCGGCTTTCTTTTCCTGTCGGCATTTCTATCGGCGATACTTCCGTAGCCAGCTCCTTCTGAATTACTTGTTCGGCACAAAGGGTGTTTCATTTCTCCAACTCGTTCTCCAATTTGAAGTCGCCAGATATGGTGATTACTCCTCCTTTTAGCCTAGGCATCTTCAGCTTTTATAAATATAACATGATCTTGCCATGAATTTGGCGAAAGCCGGACGTCCGAGTATAGCGTGATACACACTTTCGAACGGCACAACCTCGAATGATCTTTTCCTGACGGAAGTGTTCTCTCTTTCCAAAGGTTACGTCTAGGGAAATTTCTCCTAGAGATTGTGTTTGCCTGCCAGGAAAAATGCCATGAAAACGTACATTGTTGTGTTTGAGCTGTGTCTCGAAGAGGTGTAACTGCTTCAATGTACTTAAGTACATGATATTGATATTGGATCCTCCATCCATGAGCACTCTTTTGAGCCTAGTATTTTGAACAATAGGACTACGAACAAAGCATGCGTGCCGGGTTCTGGGATGTTTCTGGGATGATCAGACTAATCCTATGTAATTGGCATATTTAAATACTTCAAGTACTTTGGGGTTGGAGTTACAACCGCATTGATTTCTCAAAGTGTTCGCTTTGCCTGTTTGGCTGAGGGAGTTGCCAGGAAAGTTAGGTTACATTCTCCTTCAACTCTCGGGAATTTTCGTGCGCCTTTCCGCTGCTGCTCCTGGATTTTATCATCACTGTCTGACTCACTTTCTTCCTTTTCAGTTTTCGGCTTTTGCTTGTTGAACTTCCTTTTGGAATTCTTTGCTTTATTCTCGGATCCTGCAGTGCCTTTCATGTGCTTGTTAAGCCGGCACTGCGCATTGGTGTGGGTAGGTTTCCCAAATTGCGAATGGTGGACACAGTTTTCCGACTTAATGTTTTTTCATTCTTCTTTAGAATAGGAAATAGGTTCTGTGCTTTTGCCCTTCCATTTGCTGCCATTGTCTTTTCCAAAGGTTAAGTTTACTTCCTTGGGTTTTGGCTATGCTTCTGGAGTAGCCTTCTTTTCTGAATGAGACGCCTTTTTTTTTTGGCTTGAACCATAGTATCAGTGTTTCCGCCTCTCGCTCTGATACCATCTTCAGCCGCTGCGTGCTCATTGGCGGTGGTAAGTATAGATCTGAGATCTTTGTGCTCTTTCAAACCAACCATGAACGGTACGAGGCCGGGTTTCAGGCCATTGATGAAAGCATGCATTGCTTATACTTCACTTACTCCAGAGAAACTGTTCTTCATTGTAGTCCATCTTGAGATAAAGTCGACGTACGACTCGTCCTCGTATTGTACGCAACGGTTCAGCTGGTTGATGCTCTTAGGGCGTTTGTACGTAACCCGGAAGTGCTGAGCAAATACTCTAGCCATATCTTCCCAGCTACCTACTGTTCTTTACGGAAGCCCGTTGATACAATCTCTGGCTCCATCCAGCAACATTAGGGGAAGAAACTTCACAGCCTCTAAATCTGTCCCTTTGTTGATCTGGACGGCAGTATAGTAATCTGAAAGCCATGTATCCGGGTTCGTACTTCTAGAATACTTTTGAATAAGTTGGACTGACTTTGGCAAAGCCAGAGTATAGACTGATTCTCCGGATCCTGTCAGTGAACACTTAGGTCCGAAGTATAAATCGTTTCTTTTCGTCTTATCGACGTGCACGGAATACCTTCCAGCTGAATGGATAGAAGGAGATCTGCTCCGTTCTGGTCCATTGTTGCGCGAGTGCGCTCTTCTAGGATTATCCCTACTTATTTTGATATCTTGTCATTTGGAATAAGGTGGATTTCTGCTCCTTTGCCTTTCTTTGTTCCTTGGAGAAGTTCGGGACCTCTCACATCTGTGAGGATTGTCGTATCTTCTGGCTTTATCAGCGGGGCGTCTCGGAGGCGGCATTACTTTCCGTATTTCCGGTGTTGCTCCTCCCGTTCCTTGTTGCCATGGGGATTATTTCCGCCTGTCGGAAGATGGGATCCAGTTCTGGACGCTGCGTCCTTGTTGTTCGGGATTTTCTTGTCCTTCTTAGGATCTCCTTTCTTTTCCTTACAATCGCCTGAATCTCCAGGTTCACCAGGTTCAGGTGCTCCAGCGGCGCACGTGGCAATTTTGCATAAGGCTGAATCATCATGTAACTTCACTGAATGTGCTTGTCCTTGCTGTTTCTGTTGTAATGCTTTTCCTAAAAAACCATACACTCCATGTAGTTTTTCTTCATTGGAGTACAGATCGTCATTAAGTATGGAGAATGCGGCTTCCGCGTTTTCGGCTGCGGTTTTGTATATGAGTTCACGCTTAGCATTGGTGTTGTTAACATGCCTTTGCCAAGAAGGGTTTTCAAACTTCTTTCTTGCTGACATTTCGTTCGGCTTTTAAATTCCGGGTAACCTTGTAGGTTTAATTACATATCTATTCCTTCTTTCGTACTCCTCTATTTCTTCCTTCTGCATTTTAATGTCAGCCTGTGTTTTGAGGAGGTTTTCGCGAGTTTGGAACAGTTGTTGATGTTGCCACGTTATAGCTTGTATCCTGGCTTCCAGCACTTCCGGGGGCTCGTCTCGTGCCACCGGGGTTTGAATCAAATCAATCTCCTCCTGTTCCGACATTTGGGGAACAGGGATTTCATCCTTTTTCTTCTCTGCAGGCTTAACTCCACTGCTTCCTACTACTTACAGGTTTTGGTTGGCAATGTCTGCCAATTTTTCCACCTTCTTCTTCTGGAGTTTAGATTGGAGTTTCTTGGAAGATTTCTTTTTATTCTTGGAAGATGGAGGATTTTTGCTAGGTTCCTCTTCCGTCAATTCCTTGACGTTAGTATAAGTAGGACTAACTTCTCCTTCCTCTTCCTCTTCATCTGGCAGAGGCGTTTTGGGATCTTCATCTTCATCCGCATCCGAATTTTCAATCGGTTTTGCCACGAGGACTTCAGGAAAACTCCCTTGCATGGATTTGACCTTTATTTCGAAAGCGTCTTCATCTTCATCTTCGGAATCTGACTCTGCAGATCCGGTTTCCGAGTCTAGCTTTGCCTCTATGGCTGCTAGCACAGATTCATCTTCCGAGTTTGATGCTTGATCGATGAATCTCGGGTCTTCCACCTTTTCTGTGGGATCATGATTTTCTTCTTTTTCCATGGACTTTCCATCTTCCGTGTTTTCAGCGATCTCAGACTACACCATACCAATGAAGTGGGATCTGGTTGCCGGCATCTCCGGAGAGGCAGCAAATCCAGATGTGTTTTGGCGATATGCAACTATGGAAGCTTGATCCTGCTCCTATGTATGAATAGGGCAAATCTGAGCAGAATCCGACATTAAAGCCTTCATGTATTGGGCATAGGGCGGGTGGGATAAAATTACTTCCACCACGGAATCCCATAGTTTCTGATGTTAAACCGATGAAAACATTAGCAGATCAAATCAGTAAAACGCATGAACTTACCAGATGATTCTGTGCCGGCATGTATGATCCATTGTCGAGGAAGCGTCCGACGTTTCCGTCGAATTCCAGGCTTTTGACAGTGATTGTGCTGCCGATTCCGCCAAGTATTCCCGCTCGGAATGTAACTCCCGACGCCGCTGGCCCCACGGTGGGCGCCAACTGTCGAGACATCGTAGTAAGGTTCATGGACGGGGGTGCCATAAGGCTACTGCTAGAACCGCGGGGGGACGTGAAAGAACTGTAAACGAGAACACTGAGTTTACCCAGGTTCGGTACGACGCAACTAGGCGAGTTTCTTCTCCTGCAATCTCACTAAATCAGGGCTGAAGTCTGAAGTATACAAAGTACAATTGTGAGTATGACTTTGCTAACTCGGCGAGGATGAACTTCTCGGCGAGTTGGCTTCTAGCTAATTGTCTGAATTTCTCTTGCTCCCGTCCGACTTTATATAGATAGCCAGATTAGGGCTTACAGAAAGGAAACGTAGAAGACTACGAAAAGTATCTAACTTGGAAAGTAAGAAATCCGTCTTCTCCTCCAAGCCGCACCACTTTGGGCCGTGGTCCGGATTCTTCTAGAATCCGACTTCCTGCGTGTCAGCTTACTTGGCCGCCCAATGGACTATGCTCCATTGCCTGTGGGCCACCCTGGTAATCCGGCCTTTGGCCAATGCCGGATATACTCCTAATTGGCATATATCCGACACGTCATGTGGTGCCCATATAGTTGTTGTCATATTTATCTATCATAATGTTTCACAATGTTTATGAGAGACAGGTCAAGCAATCCCATGAACCCTGGTCATTTTTATTTCATAAGAAACATCGTTTATACAGATCTATGCTATATTTAATTTGTATAAATATTTAAATCTGAAAATTTGAATGTTTATTTATTTTGATATCTCGTTTATTTTGGCAACCAATATTGTTGTTGAACTTCACAACTATTCAAGTCATTGGAGGCAGCAGAAGAACTTTTAGTTCCATCTACAGACTTCTTGAAGGAGTAATGAGGTTCTCATATCTACATTTTGATTTGATAAATCTTGAGTCACCCATTTAAGAAAAAAAAGTATCGCAACTAAAAAGCTCCGTGCTATGAGGCCTAACATTCCTACTACCATCTTAGTAGGAGCACATGTTTGGACTCAGTATTTGGTCGGTTGACCGCCACTGGAAAATTATAAGTACTCCCTCTGTTGCACGATATAATTACGCAGGATCTGCTTTGAATTGTTCGTTATTTTATTTTGATATTTATTTTTTAATGTTGTGAAGCTGGTGTTTCTCTTGCAATTTGACCAAGAGCCTCATTTTCTTTCAAAAAAATTACATTTGCTTACTTGTGTGATGCCATGGTTTTTCTTTGTGCAGAAAACAATGGGATTTTATCTTTCATCTCCCGAAATAGGATTTTTGTACCGCTCTATAAATAAAGTAACCATCATAAACGAGTTCATACAACAAGGTTCAAACAGCAAGAAAGAAAAATACACACAATGTAAATTTTGTCGGGGCATCAGCACAGGTAAGCCCAAGAAAAGTAGTGGGGTCACATGAGAGAAGGCGGAGAGAGGGAGTAAATCCGCTAAAACAAAGGTATCAGCTCCTAGGTGGTGAAAAAATATGGGGCGTCGTCGCCACGAGAAGATCTAGCATGTCGTCCAACTGAGCCATGCCATGCTGTCTACACAACGGGTGCCACTGCTGCAAGAAAGCCAGAAATTTGAACAAAGGGTCTGCAACATGTCCCAAGAACACCCACTCTATTACCATCTTATTTCGAATCATCCAAAGCGTCTAAGTCATCCCAGCGAAAATGACCCAGAAGAGGCGACGCCTCCTCCCAGTCTGATTCACCTTGGCCTCTAGAAACTCGCCAAGGTCTAAGGCCACCCAATCTGGCCCTAGATACTCATGGACGTAGTTCCACAGGGACCGGGACCCAGAAACTCGTATTGGGAATCCCACACAATATACACATGTCGTTTCTTGGTCGTTGGTATTTCCGCACTTCCACCCCAACAGGAGGCAGTCACGTAGAATTTGCGAGACAACGGTCTTGATTTTGAGGGGAGGGGGCTTTCCACAAAGGTGTGGACCCCGAGCTATCCGGTCCGTAAAATAGACCGCGGTAAGCCGTTTTAACCGAGAACAACCTAGAAGGGGCCAAAAATCCACTCAACCCTATCTGGGACCCCAACTAGGGGGCCAGACATCACCATTCTAAGCCCGGTCCATGCTGCTACCTTCGCCGCACCAAATGTTCTTTGGAACGAGATGTTATAATTCCCATTAGGGGCGGGCTCACCAACCAGCGGCCATACATCCGAGCAAATCGCAGAAAGGTACAGGTATTCATGTTGCGGTCTTCCACCCAACCATGAATCTAGCAAAAATATGGTGTTCTTACCATCCCGATGGTAAACCGAGTACCCTTCCGGCTATCATGTTTGATGGACTGGATGGATCAGCAGAACTGGGATCCCTCCCGTCGTTCACACGTGAGCAGGGGGCGGTCTCTAAGATACTTTGCCTTGATAAGCCGAAGCCACAACCCTCCATTGTCCGGTCAAATGTGCAACACCCGCCGGAGCATGAGGCGGTGTTCATTTTATGGGAAGCCAGAATCATCTTGCTCGTGCGCATCTCTGATTTATATTTTTCATTATGTATAGTTTGTTTGGTTCTACAAGAACTTTTTGAAGCACCCACATACACAAGATCATACAAACGTTCGCTTACACATTATACCCATGAATGCAATGACGTAGACATTACCCCTATGAGCATGTATCTCTGAGACTTTGAGCATGCAAATTTTCAAATTGACGAAGTTGTTATTTTTCTGTGATCTAAATTCACTTATGCTGATAAAAGACCGAACTTCTGACGAGTACAGCAGGGCGTCACAGAGTATGGCCCTAGTAAAGAACATTGGAAGGTTGTTCAGTGGATTTTCAGATACCTTCGTGGTACATCCAATGCTTGTTTGAAGTTTGGAAAGGTTAATGAGGGATTCAAAGGCTATGTGGATTCAGATTTTGTTGCCGATTTGGATAAAAGTAGATCCCTAATACGTTATGTATTCACGCTAGGTGGTTGTGGCGTAAGTTGGAGGGCAACGTTGCAGTCAGTTGTTGCCTAGCCTACCACTGAAACAGAGTACATTGTTATTGTTGAAGCGTGCAAAGAATATATTGGGTTGAAAGGTTTATTTGCTGAGCTTTGTGGAGATGATTCTTGCATTAACCTATTTTGTGATAGTCAGAGTGATATTTACCTTACCAAGGATCAGATTTTTCATGAGAGAACAAAGCACATTGATATCAAGTACCATTATGTGCATCATGTTGTCGCACAAGGTAACCTGAAGGTATACAAGATAAGTACTCATGATAATCTAGCTGATATGATGACAAAGCCAGTTTCGGCTTTGCTCAAACTTAGTTGATATCACTGTTTAACCCAAGTGGCTATTTGGCGCCGAAGGTGTTTTCTTTATTGTTTCAGGTTGAAGGTTCGTTTATGATGCATGAAGGAATTTGTTTCAACATGGAGTGTTATTTTTTCTATGATCCAAATTCACTTATGCTGATAAAAAGCGGAACTTCTGACGGGTAGAGCGGATACGAATTCTACCTTGTCTAGGGTTAACTCCCCCCCTTTATATAGCTCATGTAAGCCGACGGATTGGGATAAGCCGCAGGTTGTAAATCCCCGGCGTTTGTAACCGTACCTGATATAGTGAAGTTGTGCTGGTTGCCGCCCGTGATTTTTTCTATTCCTCATTGGAAAGGTTTTCCACATTAAAAATCTCATATTCCCATGTGTCGGTTTTTTTTTTTTTGAAACGGAGACAAAAGCTTTGCCTCAATCTATTAATTAAGAAGAACAGAATTGCCCACTTAATTAATGGAAAACTGGGTGAAAACCATTACCACAAACCACAACCACAACCTAACTACACCAAGCGAGCATCCATCCGACCACCAACAAACTCGTGTAAGCTACAACAACCATGAACAGACGACGCGACAACGCTAAAATCCCAACAATCAAGTGAAAATGGAAGATTTCCTTGCCCCAGGAAGCTTCTTTCTTGCCCTCCTGCGAAGATACTTCTCCACCTTCATGATTACACCATCCAAAGCCATTCCTTCCAAGACACAAGCAATCTTCTTGTCATATCTGGGGCAAGCTGCCTCCAAATCGGCGAGCAAGTTGCCTAGCTCTTTAGCAAAGAGAGCCTCGGAGTTAGGTGCCAACACACATGTCTCATCCACATCATCACTCAAAGGTGAGAGAGCGACAGAGGCAACCAAACCACTATTGTTCGCAACGGCGAGCGGCTGGCAAAACTCTGACGGTGGAGGTGAGGATGCGATGGCCACCTGCCGAAGACTCCAATGAGCCTAGATCCATCAGAAGCACCATAGTAGATTCACAAAGTTCCCGTAGCTCAGGCATAAGCTGCATAACTGGAGCCCCAACCTCAAAGACTGCACTCTCAGGGACAGACGACGTCACATGCAGAACATGAGGAGAAATAACTCCAAAGTAACATCCAGCCCCCTCTTCAACGGAACCAACCTGGAGCTCACGCGGTGACGACACAACCGGCGCAACCTGAAGCTTGGAAAGAGCGTTGTGAAGCTCAGTGCAAAGCATCTCAACCACCTGAAGGAGCTTCGTGCGTAGCTGGTTAAACTGGGACTCCAAAGCAGAAACCAAAGAGGCAATGACATTGGAATCCTTGCATCACCCAGAAAGGAACCTCGGCGACACTGGCGAAGGATAAGGCTAGACGGACGAGGAGCGGCTTTGTTGGCAAGGCGCGCGACTGACCGAAGAGCAGGCGTGAACGTTTGGAGAGCGATCACGAGCAACCGGAGAGAGAGCACGACAGAATCTCTCCCGATGACCAGGACGATGACAACGAATGCATTTGAATGGTTCACGGCATACTCTGACCTGGTGTCCATAGTCGAGGCAACGGAAACACCTTCCTCGAGCCCAACTCTTGAAGTTGAAGCAGCGCTCAAGACCTTCTTTGGACGGCCCGAGAGGAGCAACCCGGCTAGAGCGGCGCACGCCACCCACATGCTCCCATCCTTCCTCGGCATCGAGAGCGGTTGATGCAGGTACCACCTCTGCAAAAGAGGGAACCCTTGCATTGCTTCCACAGCAACCATCGGCAGAAGACACGACAGAATCAGCGACATGGCAGGAAGCATCAATCGCGGTCTCTTTGTTTTACGTCGCTTTTATTGCTATCGTTTATAACCGAAGTCAACGCAAATGCCTCATGACGACGAGCACGTCATCACCCACTGAATGGACACTGTTCGAAAATTTGAAATAAATTTAGAAAATACGAGCAGCCGTTCCAAATGGACTGAGCCGAACGTGCAAATTCCACCACGGTAAACATAAGCAATTGATTTACCCTCAATTCCCGCGTTCTACGTGTATTTAGGTGAGGTGGAGACGATTCATGAAGAGGATGGTTGGAACTGGGAAGTTCGTGAAAATTATGTTTCGAGATGTGACTGGACTGACTGGACTAATAAAATCTATGTGTACTGTTTTACAATTAATTACGTGTAACTTTACTTAGATTTGATTAAATAAATGTAGCAGTTATGTCAGGAGAGGTACATGTTAGCCATGGCTACACATTTAAATGCGTACTAGCAACTGACATAAATATCCAATCTCGGTGCTTTTATTAGTGGGACAATTAAACACGGTGTGTCGAACTGTCGATCCCCTACACACAGTGCATGCATGGTTTTGTACGTCCTGAAGAGTGAGATCCATGTCACCTCATTTTTTCTCCTAGTTTAACGTTTGACACGCCACTCTAACTGTATCCATAAGTAGTAAAATGAAGCTCTGTTTCACGATCCACATGCACCATGCAGTATGAAAATAATACCAGGACACAAGCTAGTACTCCCTCCGATCCGATTTAATAGTCGGATGGTCAGGCAAAGTTTTGCCTAAACCATTCACAGTCTTGCGTCCATTATTTCAGATCGGAGGTAGTACTTTTTTGTACGACAAAGCTACTCCAGTTCGTTCATTTGCAGAAAATACGTCTCTTGTGGTAACACAAAATCGTTGGAGATTCCGAGTCTTTGGCTTCATATATACACCATTTGATTGTGTTTGGCAGCTAAACCAAATCATAAAGGACAAGTGACGTCTAGCTGCTCCTCTGGCCCCCCCCCCTCCCCTCTCGCTCCGCGTCGCCCCCGCGGCGACCGGGGCGCGCGCTAGCTCGCCACCCCTCGAGCCCTTCTCCCGCTCCTCCCCTCCCGCCGCCGTCGGCGCGAGCCGCCGAGCAAAGCTCGGGCGGTGCCGGCGGCGGCAGCGCGTCTCTACCCACGCTTGAGGTGGCCTCTCGGGGCGGCTTCCCTCGGGCAGCGGTGCGGCTAGGTGGCGGGGTCTCGTCCGGCGGCGGTAGGGCGCCATGGCCATGTCGGCCAGCGTCGAGGGCGGCGACTCCGTGGTGCGGGTCGGCGCGTGCGGCTGTCCGGCGGCGGTGGCAGTGGCTCCTGGCTCAGATCCGCGGTTTGCAGGTGGTGGGGGCGACGGAGCCTTGGCAATGCGGCGACGAAGCCTCCTCCCGGGCCTTTGACGGAGAGGGGCGGGGCTGCTTAGCTCGGGAAGGTGGATGGCGGAGCTGGCCTGCCGCGGCGGTGATCTCGGCCCAGATATAGGCCCGTTTGTGCCTGATCCGGGCTAGATTGACCCTGCTGCAGATGTGGTTTCAGTGGCTCCCGACGCGTCTGGGTGCCCCTCCCCTGGCCATGGCATGGTTGGGGTGCTGGATCCGGGCTTGACGGGCCTAGATCCGGTGACTGCCTAGCATCTCCGTTTACTCGGGGCTGCGGGTGCGACCGGCGGGTGCGTCCTGCTAGTCGTACCCCCGCTATCCTAGGGCTATTGACTGGCTTTGCCCATCTCCTGTCCGCCCCGGAGGAACCTCCATCAGGTTTTCCGTTACCCTGTTTGGGCGGGATCTTGGATGCCGAGGCGGCGGCCGCGGAAGGTGGTCTGCACGGGCGACTCGGCGGGGAGTGACATGGCAGTGGTGATGGTTCTCTTCTCGGTCCACGCGGGTGGCGGGGAGTTAGTGGCAGGAGATTCTGGTGCCGACAGCACTTCGGCAATGGTGGCTCCCCAGATCGCGATTTTGGAGGTCGGACCCGGAGGCGTTAGGTGGGTTGCGCTTCCAGGTGTGGTGAGAGGGTTCTTCCGAGCGAAAACTCTGTGCTTTGGCACCAACGGCGGGGACACTTGCGGGTGCCGTAACCCTCTTGGGGGCGCCGTTGTGGTTACCCTCACCGCGCTAGGGCTCCGGGTGAAAACCCTTGACCGTCTCGGTCACGGCGGCGGCGGCGCTTTGCGTCGTCACCCTCTTGGGGGCGTCATCGTGGAGTCCTGGGTTGTCTCAACCTCGCGCTAGTGTCTCCGGTGGCAAGTCCGCTTTCCTTAGTTCCTTTTTTGTTTATCCTTGATCTGCTCTGTAAGAGGTTCTCCTCATCACCTTGTATCAATCTGGCCGTGTGACTTTATTTATAAAGCGGGGCAAAAGGCTATTATCTTAGTGGCGCCTAGTTTGGAATGCATTTTTTTTTCTTTTGCACAGTGTTTGAGAAATTCACTTTTACATATGGACTATTCATTTTGATCAGAATTTGAACTACTAATTTCATGACAAACTTGCAATTCCCGAAATTTTCTAGCCATGCATTCACCGTGTGAAATAATCAGGAATTTAGAATTCTACCACCTAGGCCCTACTTGGAGACTCTTTGGTTAAAAGGATTTCAAAAAGGATGAATATAAAAAAAATGTAGGAATTAAATGGCATCGTACGAGGAATGCTACTAAAAAAAAGAGTGTACTAGATATTATCCGGTTCCCCGGCAAGAAATAAAACACATGAGCGTTTTGGAAGTATTAATCGTATGCCACATATAGTTTTCATCGAATCAAATGAAAGTTTCCATGACGTTGGACTCAATGAAATTTTCTGTGAAAATTGCATGCGAAGAAGGAAATTTCCATGGTTTTCTATGGAGAAATGAGATAAGACTCATAAGAGAAAAAAATCTAAAAAAAATGAATCCTTCAAAATTCTTACGAAATTCGCCCGGGCGAAAGAGGCCTTTGGAATGTAGAATTTTCCATAAGATTTTTAGTAGGATTCTGAACTTATCTTTTTTTGGAACTACCGAAGGACGCTATCAAAATTCTTAGAGCAACCCTAGCTAGTTGGTGCCCTAAATCGTCTCAGCCGGCAAAATTTCTTAGATTTTAGAAACTGGAGGGCAAAAACTAGTTTTAACAGATGAGCTGTCGACCTCGAAAAAATGCAGCGGCCACTAAAAGCAGGGCTCCATGCCCCATTTTTATAGGCATCTACATATTTTCTTGTCCCCTCGCTTACTCTGTTGCTCCTCACACCTCCCTCGGCCTCTTATTCCACCATCATCCCGCACCGTCGGGAATACCGAAGCGGCACACCCTTACACCTTGTCATTTGAGATCCCGCCGTCGAGTGACCAGGTGCGTGAGTCGGCTCCGCCGTCACTAGTTTTGCGCCAACGATGTGGTATTTCCTCTCATGTCGGCATGTCGGCATGCCGCGCGACACCGCCCCTCACCATGCCGGTAGGGGGCAACTTTCAATGGAAGAGGCTGAGGACCATGAGGTTCAGAGATCAAGTGTTGCCGCCGCTCAGGCGTGGGCTAGGACTATTGGTCCATGTCAGAAAAAGTGATGCACCCCAAGATCAAGCAAGAGGAAGATGGCCAAGATCCGGTAGGAGGAAGGTGGCCATGACTCACACCACTAGTCGTGCAAGCGTGTTTTGGCAGTGTTGCGTCTAGTCGTGGTAGTGCAGCGTCTCGGGTCTGGCTCCAAGTGTAGACACCCTACCAACCAGGGGTGTCACTATCATCGGACGTGTGGGCCTCTACCCAGCACGTCGACCCTACAAGTTATGGATTTTAACACTGACCATGTGTCTCTATGCAGTCATTCCTTCCCGGCAGAAAGGAGATGATTCACTCAGTGATGATGTGGGTATTCAGACCCCCAACTAGGCATGGACTGATGACCCACAAATGTACTGGATTGCAACAGTCTTCGAGGGTAAATATAGCACAGTTTATTGATTCGACACAAGGAGAGTCAAAGAATACTGATAATCCTTAACAACTGAGTTGACAATTCAGCTACATCTAGAAAAAAACTTACTTGACATAATTTATCATTAGTAATGGTGATATGATGGCAGCATTAATGTGATAGTAATAGTAGCAGTAAAATAACATTAGTAGTATTAACAGCGAATATAAACGAAGTGGACGGCGGAGCTAAAAACACGGTAGGCAAAGGGACGGATGTAAGGGTGTTGCATGAATGAGTTAAACCATGTAATAGACTTAAATAGGGCAACACAAATATAGAAGAGACCATCCAAGTCACTAACAATCATAGGCATGTATCTCAAAAATAGTTGTATGTGCTTGCAATAAGAACTTGCACAACATATTTTGTCCAACCATCCCGTTGTTGCGGGGCCAATTTGGAACTAATGGTTGCAGTAAGACGTTGGTGATGACGATGGCGATGATCTCTCCCGGGTCCTCATCACGACAGAGTGTCAGAACAGGAACCTATGTCTCCCGAACTAGGGTTTTAGGTGGCGATGGAGCTGTGAATCGTATTTAGGAAAATCCATCAGGGGTTCTCTATTTTGTGGATGAAGCGACGTATATACCAAAGGAGAGGCCTGGGGGTGGTCCCATGCCACGAGGTGACCTGCAGGCTCGGCCTAGGGGGGCACACCAGGCACCCCTTGGTGGCCCCAGGGCACACCTCCAGCAGCCCTATTGGCTCCTGCAGTCTTCCGACAAAAAAATAATTTTCGTGATTTTTTAGGAATTTTCCTGAAAAGTTGATTTCTGCACAAAAATAGACACCAAGGGTAATTCTTCTGAATACATCATCAGAGGGAAAACAAAAAAAAATGATTAGAAAACTAGATACGTTTTAGATGTATCATGGAGACCTACAAAATCAACATTTTCAAGGTGCTAGAGAAGGCACCATGACCGCCCAACATTGGGCAACGACTCAGGAAGCAACCGGGGCCCGATTCAATAGGGTCCCATGGAAGCATGGAAGGACACTCCTCCACCACCAAGGGGTGCGTGCCAGATGGGGCTTGCCGGGCACTTTTCTACCCCACTCGCAAGTGGCCCACAAGCATAGGCCGAACCCCACACTTGGTGGAGCAGGGGCAAAGACTGAAGTCAACCAGGCCATCCCAGGCCACGCATGCCACCTACCACCCCGGGAGTACAGAGTGAACCTAGCGGACACTTGGCGCGTTCGACCTGAGGCGCGGAAGAAGCGCTGGTCTCCCGACCGACACGACAGGCTCGACAAGACTAGATGTCCTGTCCCATCGATGTCGGAGCGGGTGTGGCATGTAGACACCTGGGTGGCGGGGTGTCGCCACCATGCTCTTCAACCATTGCCACCAGTGAACCATGGTGACACGGATGCACGGTTTGGACCTTGTGGAAACCCCTTGAGATATAAAAGGAGGACCAAGTCCACTATAAAAGACGAGGCATAGCAACGACCAAAATCTAAGACACGCGCATGTACTCACATATGGGAAGAAGATAAACACGTAGGGAAAGAGATGAATTAGCGGGCGGAGCACATAGATCCCTTTCGTGCTTCGTGCAGCTAAGAGAGAGAGACAAACTCGAGGAACAACCTTCCCCTTGGGAAAAGAGGAGATCTACCCCTTGTACTCCGTGTGCCACCATTAATCTAGATCAGACAAGCATGACATAGTGTTTTACATCTTCAGATGGCCTAAACCTGGGTGAAAACATGTATCTGCTGCGTACGAGTTCTAAATCATCCACACTGTTGATGCATGAGCTCCCCGCGCTCCATAGACGAAAAAACCATAGGGGGGGGGCGATCTCGGCTTCCCCGGTGTCCGCATTCCGACACGCAGCACCAAGTCATGGTCGTCGGCGATCTCTCTGGCGTGCAGTTGTGCACCACAGCTGTGATGCATCAACCTAAGTCCACACGTACAAGGAGGTGCAGTGATGGCGAGATTCTATGCTAGAGTGACGTTGCCTTGGGATGATGGTACTATTGCAGTGGATGTGGCACCAAAAATATTGTCTTGCTTCCAATCACTCGCGTTCCACTTCCGAGTAGTGGCACCTCCTTATATAGGAAGATGGTGAGGGGTCAACTCCTTGTCCCTCTGCCGGAAACCCTAATCTGGGTGGTAGGTCCCACCTACCAACCATGTTCAGTTTGCCAACTCATGTCTCACGTTATTCAGCTTTAGTAAATCGAATTCAATCTAACTGGCTTTGTACTCTTAAGTGTGTGACTCCGCCAGGATTCTGGCAAGCCAGACACAGTTTGAGTCTTACTCGGAAATTGATCAGTCGGTAGTCGCCTCTAGAAAGATGTGCTGACTCAAAAATGCCAATAAGAAAAGCCTCTTCCAATGCGACGTTCCCTTATTTCTGACTTAAGTCCCTTTCCCTACCGATATTGGTTGATATGCAAGAAAGGAGTTTCTTGTCATGATTCCTTTGCTTATCTCTCTTTTCTCATCTCTGATATTGTGATTCTACTCTGACTAACACTTTAGTCGAACTGGCTCGAACATCACATGTTATGAGTCGTGCATGGACATGCTTTCCGAGTTGAACCGCATGAGAGGTCCCAGAGAATGTCTCTTCAATTAATGAGTAGAAAATCCCGTCTTGGTGATCCGCCTCATGAAGCTTGGTTCATAGATTACCCAAGTTCTTCCTTTATGAATTCTAATTATGGTTATCATTTGGCAGACACAAAGCCGTCGAATCCTTCACTCGGATAACGCAAACACCCGAGGTCTAAGGATTACATTGTGCGAGTCAGTGCATATGAAAATAACCTCATTCCGACTTTGCTTTTCGGTTTGTCCAGTTGGCGTAACTCTTCTACATATCTAGGGTTGGCCGGATCAACATCTCCATGCTTTATGACAAATAGAACGTAGCTGTCTCGCCATTTACACTTTAGTCTAGATAGTGTGACTCCATCCACAATCATTTTAGACTAAGGACAAACATGCAATGACTAGTTAAGTACACTGTTTATACATTTGAGTCACATACTCAAAGACATGCACCTACTTTGTTACAATGGACTTGCTTATGTGAATACATTATGCTGGATAGTGTTGCCTCTAGGGAACTACTCCAACAAGGAGATTTTGTGACGTCTCTGGTAGCCGTGTGAGACTCACATTGCCACGCCACCTGCACCGTCGAAGAGGCCGGCCACACCACTTTTCTAAGGCCGTAAGAGATGCTCCATCACCTCTCGCCGCTCGCACTTATGTCGAACACATCAACTAGGTCTTAGGATTGGTTCCCTAGATGCAACTCAATCCGGAATATATTCATAAGTCGTCCAGATACTTGTCTTTGAGTATCTGACTCGGATATCGAACCTTGGGTCTATTAAGATTACACATGATTTGTCCTTAGTCTATAAGGTTGTGGATGGACTCAAACTACTAACACTAATGTGTATAAGGTGAGATTGTTTAGTTCTACTTGTTTTAGGGCATAGAGATATCGATCTGACTTACTCTGGTTGTGCTAAAGAGTTAAGCTGGTTGGACTGATCCAAGGAACAAGTTGGAATGAGTCAGTTGTCATATGATCCTACTTCTACAATGTAATCCTAAGAAATGAAGTGTTTCTCTATCTGAGTTGCTAATCAGCTGACTGAGAGCTCGTCAAACGAATTCCACAACTGCAGTCATAAAGGTGGTGTTCGGGTCATCTATAAACCAAGGTGTGAGAGGTGGGTCACTAAGGCGGGAATTTTCCCCTCTAGAAGGAGAGATATCTAACTCAAAAATCATGGCCATGCGCGACTCAAATATGTGATGTTCGAGTCAGACGACTAAAGTGTTAGTTGAGTTGGGTCACATATCATGGAGCAAGAGGAGAAGGTTAAACCAACGGGTTGGCGACTAGCTCAACTACGATTTAATAAGATATAATGAAGCAAAGGGACTAAGATGGAATTCACATTGGGATAGGATATACTTATTTGTATCCAAGAGTCGGAATGTTTTTCTATAACTCATTGCCGACAGATCGGTTGTGAATGCGACTCAAACTGTGTCTGGCTTGCCATAAGCTAGAGGGGTCACACAATTAAGAGTGCTGAGAAGAAGATGGATGTGCTCCGACATAATGAGTGGTGACTTGAGGCCGAATCACCAACGGGGTAAAGTGTTAGAGCTATGCCCTAGAGACAAAAATATTTTGTTACTATTTTACCTCCAAATTCATAATTAAGTTTGTGTCATCATGCTACAACCGCTATAGCACTTGAAAAGTGAATTTTCAAAGGAAAACTTTTGTGCGGGTGTGAAGACATAAGCAAATAAGAGTTCATAATCTTGTCTCTAAGAATAGTTTATGGTTTGTGATATAATCATATTTTCCTGATCATGGACTTATTTAAAGTCCGGAAAAACTTAAGAGTTTATTATTAGACTAATAATAGTATTGAACCGACCGAAGTATATGATCTTGCTAAAAGAGACTAAGCAATTGTAATGTATTTAGCAAAATACATATGGAGTTGGCATTGACTATAATTCCTATACTATAAGAATATCTACTGACCACACAATCAGAAGTTATACTTTGGATTCTTCAACCATCCACCATAACAGGGGATCGTAACGTTGATGTCTGGGTATAATCTAGAGCGTGTAATGGAATTGAGATCATTCAAGATTGGTACTTAACTTCTCTAGATCATGGATAGATACATGCTCAGGGACCTCTCGGTATCACCGATGTCAACCAATCGTTTGGCCAGACACAGTGTGATTTGTCACAAGGACATCGGGGATATGGATGAGAAAAGAGAATGTTACCGGTATGAGTTTTTATGTGTTATGATCAAAGAGTTTCATCAGATTAAATCATATAATATCACGTCGTGGTATTTTTGGTATCGTGAAGTTAAGGAAATAAGTTGAATGAGTAAATTGTAAGGTCCACTGTTATCATGGGTATTTTTGGTATCGTGAAGTTAAGGAAATAAGTTCAATCTTCGTGAACACACATGAGCCATCATGGGCGTCCACGGCTCCACTGTTGGTTATTGTTTGGTAAGTTCTCAAACATGTTTGTGTGTTATCGAGCCTTTACGGGCACATGCTTAAGTTGTGCCAACCTGTAATTCAGATAATAAAGTTGTTTCTATTGTTTTTATGAATGCTATATGTCAATACGATGTCACAGAAACAACTCTCGTGTCAATCAGAGAGGTTTCGGGGAAGTTACTATAAGAAAGAAAAAATGTTGTTGTTAGGCAGAATTTTATATGAGAGAAAATGGAGGTCCCACCTACCAGAACCCACTTAGTAGATAAGGTCAATGATTTTATATATTGGGGTCACAGGGTTAAGGAAGAGTTTCAGGCAAAAACCTAGAAGGGGGAAGCGCCAGAGGGGGGCAGATCCGCCCCCATGGCTGCACCCACTAAGTGGGGCATGGAAGGTGGGACCCAAGGCCTCCAACCAAGGAATATTGTTCCTCCCATATGTTTTCCATGTTTGGTTAAGAGAGAAAAAGGAAACACCAAAAGTAAAAGGAAAAGGGAAGGAAGAGGTCGAGTTGGAGCTGGACTACCTAAGGATTCCAATCCGACTGGGGCTAGGAGAGGGGGTGCGGCCACCCTTTGGTGCGGCCAAGCCCTCCTAGTGGGAGTATCTCCCCAAGGAAGGTTTCCCCTTCCTCCCACTATATAAAGGACCCCAAGCCCTTGAGCCAAAACACAATTACAAGCATTGTCTCTCTCTCTCTCTCTCTCTCTCTAGTAGAATTAGATGGTCTAATTTGAGATTTTAATTAGAGCCCCTCTAATTGGAGTAGATCTTAGCATAATTGGGTTTTTAGGTGTCCTCTCCAGATTAGACCTAGATCTAATTTCTATTCTATCTCATGTGTTGAGAAACTTCCGTAATCATATATCTCTAATCACAGTTGATTAGAGCTACCAATTACTAACACCAAAAGGATGTCTCTCTTCATCGGTGCCGAGTTCTGGATGGCGTACCGCTGGCGGGTTGATAGGAGAGTACGCATGCACACTGTAAGAGGGATTACACATGTGATCCTTGACGAGGGAAGCTTAGCGATATCCTTGCAATTAAGCCTAGTTGTGAGGATCTACAATTGTTTATAAATCTTCTACTACTACATCGATTCCACTGCCCGGTGAGCTATGATCATGATCAGTGCATGTATAGGCATTCATCATTATATGCATACTGATCTTGGCGGTTACGTAGGGAAAAAATTAAGTTCTGCAGCGTACACCAATAGTGGTATCAGAGCATACTATGCATAGAAACGATTTGATCTAGAGCACAATTTTGTGCAGGTATTGCAAAAGTTTGTTAAAGTATATTAGGTAGTTCTGTAATATTCAGTTTATCTTTGTTGCTTTGCAGTAAGCTATGTTTGTTTTGTTACTGTTGTCATGGTGTGGCTTTGTACAAACCTCTAGCAAACTTAGGACGCTCGAGTGGCCCCTGGAATATCTTGCTTGATCCGAAGAAGTCCTTCAATAGCTTTGGGTTACACCATAGTTGATCTCATATAACGGCATGGTGAAAAGGGCATGTGGATTGGATCCACAAAGGATCATGGTTATGAATAAGTTCATATTGAGCCTCGAGACATTTTTGTAACGTCTATGTTATGACGATCTAGCAATGAGAATAAACATACCTCTAAATACGTAGGTTATGACGATAGTTGATCGAAGAACCTACAACCATGCTAAAACTTGCAAACAAAGTGTTAGAAGCGTCTAACTTGGTTTTGCAGGGTGTGTGTGTGGTTATCTATAGCTACCTTCTTGCTTTGTTTTGACATGATGGACAATGCCAAAGGATTGTCATTGTTCGACATAAAAAATTAGGCGTTCATAGCGGTACATGGCAAGAGAAAGCGGTTGTTTCTCTGTCATGGAAAGGCTTGAAGTAATTTTCACTGCAGCGGAATTTCTTCAGATTTTTTGCTATGGTGAGAATAAAGGAGATGCAAGATCCTTGTTGGATATGTGTCAAGAATCCTAGAAGAACAAAGGCTATACCAAATCACATGAATTATAAATTTCATGTGATGTTTATCCTTTATTGTTTGCACCTTGAATGCACAGTAGTCATTTATTACGGTGATTCCCCACTTAAAATATCAAGGTTGTCCGTACAGACATGGGTTCATGTTCATCACTTGTATCCAAGGGTCAACATGTTCTCATCATCTACACGTGGGTATGGATTGATGACTTGTATCCAAGGATCATTCCGTACATGCAGTGTCAGATGGTCGACTTGACATTCAGGCATAACTAGTTATGAGCTCGGAACACATACATAGAATTATGTGCGAGAATCGCATGGAGTGATTGGCATAGGGGCCTACCCTTTAGGTTATGATTATTTGAGATGTATCCATCCTTCTTGTCAAAATTTATTCATATCTCGTTTCACCGACTTGATTTTGAGGAATATCAGTTTCAGTGGGAGCATATCTTAATTTCAATTTTATTGTATTAAGTAGTATAAAATTAATATTGAACCAAAGTGTCTAAATAAACTTGTTTTTATTGTAGAGATGGATCCCATTGAAAACATACATCTGAATGAGTTGTTGGGAATAAAGAAATTAAGTAAGTAAAGCGTGAACTTCTATGAATGGGTTCATGATCTGAGAGCTATTCTCAGAAGTCTTGAGATAGAGCATGTGTTGGACAATGAAGTCCCATCACCTAATGGGGAATTCTCTCCATTAGGATATGAAGAGTTTCAAGGATCAGGCTGGATAGGGTGAATTCTCAGCCAGGTGATTTTACCCACACTTTTGTCCCATCCATCTCATGGAAGGATTAATGGCTCGGTTCTCCATGAAAGTATGCATGGTTGTCATAAGCTTAATGTTGAGTTGTTGAAGTGAAAACTCGTGTTCCTTGGTTCAATGATGGAGAAAAAATACGAGTTCACATGGATACTGCAGAAGCTAAAGGATATTGGTTTTCCAATTCCAAACGAGCAAGGAGTTGACATACTCCTCATGTAATTTCCATTACATTACTTCAGTTTTGTGGCTTGCTACAATATGTTGAAAGTGGAAAAGGCAATTGAAGAGGTCTTCCAGATGCTCATGTTAGCTGAGATGAATGTCTTCGTCCATGCTATGATGGATGCACAACTTGACAAAGACAAGTGGCAGGTCCACATCAGGTCTAAAAGTTATACCGGTTATTGACATTTTCTTGTCTCAATATATTTTGGTATTGGATTCTAAAATTTCTCAACTTACAATTAATTGCAAAGTGAGAGTGAAAAGATCCAAGAAAGGTGGAAAGCACAGTGGAAGATGCATTTAATGGCGCCACGCCAACTTCATCATCTATGAAGTCTAAGTCAATAGAGAGGATCGACACTAGGACTTCAAAATTATAGTTATTTTCATTTCGATAATTTTGTAATTAATACTTTATATTTCGTTAACCTTGTTGAGTTTGAACTATAAAATATGTGTGGGAATTTGAAGTTTATGATCTTATTTATTGTATTATGTCATTAAGTTTTATTATTAAGTCTTGAATATTTTGATTCAAATTATTACTTAAGTTTGAGTTATTTTCATGGATTGTTAAATAAATTAGAGATACGTATTTTATTGATTTATGAAGATTTGAAGATTATCTCCAAATTATGCAATCAAGCTAAAAATCCATAAAGTTCTAGACAGTTGTGAATTTTAAAATTCACGTGAAGGATGGATGTTTTCTGATTGACTAAATTCCACTGAAGACAGAATGTGATAAGTTGATCATATTGATGAAGTGGAATAGATGAAATAAATGAAGTTTTACTGTTTTATAAAAGTCAGTTGGAGCATTTTGAATCAAAAACATAGATCAAAGAAATTTAATTGAAGTAGAAAAAGAACTTAATACGAATTATAACATGATTGAAAAATAAAGTTTTCTTAATCAATATTAGTCATGATTAGTTTTGGAGACTCAAAATTATCGTAAAGACAAGGATTTAAGCAATGTTATAATAAGATTGTCTAAATGTCTTGCTGTGATAAGTGAAAGTGTGAAACAAAAATAATTCTCAACCCACTAAGAAAATTTATTTTGTTTGTTAAGGTTGGAGCATTATCATTAATTAACTTAGGGTTATTTTAATGAAAGTTCCAAGTAATAAATATTGATCAATTATGATGCATAATTTATTAAGAGGTTTTGCATAAAACCAACATGTTTATTGGTAGTAAATTTCCACTTTAAATCCATGTGTTTGAAACATTGGATTAAGGAGAAAAGTGTCTTCCCGTGATAGAGAGGTGGAAATTATATTAAGTTAAGATTACAAATATTTGGAGTAAGGATTGTATGAAAGGGGCAACATGAAAATGTTTCTATTTCATCACCTTATAAAGGAATTTATGTATGAGATATATAAAGTTCAAGCTTAATATTGAATAAAGGTCATATGAGCAATTTGATGCAATATTCACTTTGTGATGTAGTCATCAAAATTTCAAGAAACTGACCATGAAATGAAAAACAAAACAAAAAAGATAATAATGATCATATATGACATTGTATTGTCATAGAGATCCAAGAAAGGGAGATGTTCATGTTAACTCCAAGATTTTTATTGAGAGTGGTTGGAGTGATATTAAATCACGGGAATATGAATATTTTTGTAAGGAAAACATATATAAATATGTATGATATCCAATAAGCTCTTATTGACTATTTTTTATCAAGGATGAATAAATGATAATGACGAGTTGTAAAACTTATCATATCAAATGTTGGTGTTGTTATTGGATCAATTAGTAATTTAATCATCAAGTGTAATTGATTTTAGATTACTGGAGTAATCTAAAATATTACATTGTCATTGTTAAGTCAGTCGTATTAGTGAAATAACAATTTTTTCTTTTTCATTATATAAATCAAAATGACTTAAAAGTCAGTGGGAGCTGAATATAATCGTTTAATTCGGCTAGTCCTAATTGAAAGAAAGTTGCCTCATGAAAATTATTTAAAAGAGTTTTAAATGAATTGTCAGAAAATCTCTTACTAAATTCATAATCTATGAGATAGATTAAGAAGTTTAATAAAAATTAATATGATGAGTGTGGTAAGTGTAATTCTGGAAGAAATTTTTTATTTCAATAAGACAAAAGATTCTGTGTCAAACGTAAGTATAACGTGATATTATGGAACATACTTGACCTTCATAGTCTTGGTGAGCAAATAGAAAGGGTTGATATCAAGTAACAAATTTTTTTATTTGACCAATCTCTTTGTCATGAATAGGAACATAAGAATCGGTATGTTTTCGATGGCTAAATTGTTTAGCCAAGCCGGTATAAAGGAGAAAAACTTAAGTGAAAGTTTTCTCAAGTAGTTAATTGTTTATAATTAAGCCTAGAAATATTATGGTGAAATGATTCTCAGATAGATATTTCATGGTGGTACTACAAAGTGAAAACACGACTCCATGGGTTTTGTATAGCTTCAAATAATATTGTGAGATGTTTACTCACATATATTTATATTGGAATTAAAATGTTAAATTTGTATTGGTTTTAATTCAGATTATGATTCTTCAATTGATAATACCGTATGTTGCATAATTATCGACATTTAGAGTATTATGAGTGGACTCTACTGTATATTAATATGGATAGTTGCAAAAAAATGTGATACATTGTGGATTGTAAGTTATTGGATAAAAGTCATTCGACTCAGTGAGGTTTCAAAAGAAGGTATGATAGTTCATTCGGAAAATCTTGTATAATTAATGCTACTACGGAATCAGAGTCACACAATTCCAATTCCTAATAAATCCAATGCAAGCTTATCACAAGTTGATTGGATCAAAAGGTCAAAGAGAATGGTCTAAGGAACTATATGCATAGTGTGAGTAACACCGGATTTCCATAGGTGTTATGACATCATACCAACTAGAGTATTATTGAATCTAGTGAAAGTGGGATACTGTTGGAGATATGCCCTAGAGACAACAATATTTAGTTATTATTTTATCTCCAAGTTCAGAATTAAGTTTTTGTCATCATGCTACAACCGCTATATCACTTGAAATGTGAGTTTTCGAGGGAAAATCTCTATGCGGGTGTGAAGCCATAAAAAAACAAGAGTTCCTAATCGTGTCTCTAAGATTAGCTTATGATATGTGACATGATCACAGACTTATTTAAAGTCTAGTAAAGCATGAGTTCATTGTTAGATTAACAATAGTACTAAACCGACCCAAGTATAAAATATTGCTAAAAGAGACTAAACAATTGTAATGTATTTACCAAAGTACATATTGAGTTGTCGTTGACTATAACTAGTATACTATGATAATATCTAGTGACCTCACAATCAAAAGTTATACTTTGGATGTCTTCAACCATCCACTGTAACAGGGGATCATAAAGTTGATGTCTGGGTATATTCTAGAGCATGTAATGGAACCGGGATCATTCAAGATTGGTACTTAACTCCTCCAAACAGTGGAGAGATACATGCTTTGGTCCCTATCACTATCACTGATGTCAACCAATCGTCTAGCCAGACACAATGTGGTTTATCACAAGGACATTGGTGACATGGATAAGAAAAGAGGATGTTACTGATACGAGTTTTTATGTGTTATGATCAAAGAGTTTGATCAGATTATATCGCATAGTATCACCTCATGGTTTTTTATGTATATTTAATTTAAGGGAATACAATGAGAAAATTTAAGGTTGCCTCGATCTTCGTGAACACATAGAAGCCATCATGGGCATCCACGGCTCCGCTGTTGGTCATTGTTCGGTAAGTTCCCGAACATGTCTGTGTGTTATCGGGCCTTAACGGGTCACACGTTTAAGCCGTCCCAACCTTTAATTGAGAGAACAAAAAAAAAATTTATAAATGTCTGATGGTGCAGATCTTGCACTAGTTGGGATACCCCAAGAGGAGGGTGTGATGAGCACATCGGTAGGAGTTTTTCCCTTAGTTAAGAACCAAGGTTATCAATCCAGTAGGAGAAGGAGTACCTTCGTAATGTTGATGCCACTGACGGTGGTGCTGGCGCTTCACCGGTGTCAGCAACAACGTGGAACCTGCACACAACTCAACCAAAATACTTTGCCCCAACAGTACCGTGAGGTTGTCAATCTCACCAGTCTTGTTGAAAACAAAGATTAGACGTATAGTGTGGAAAAATAGTGTATGCTTACAGTAAGTAAAGAAAGCAGGAAATTGTTGTGGTTTGTTTAAAAGTGTGGAAAAATGGACCGAGGTTCATAGTTTCACTAGTGGTGTCTCTCCATAAAAGATAGCATGTTGGGTGAACAAATTACAGTTGGGCAATTGACAAATAGAGGTTGCACCATAGTGCACAATATGACATGAAGATTACTATGGTATTTAGTGCGGGCATTACAACAAGATACATAAACCGACATCCATCTGCATCTATGACTAATAATCCACCCTCACGTTATCATCCGAACCCCCTTAGGTATTAACTTGCAAGCAACAGATAATTGCATTAAAGAATTCCTTATTTGTCCCTTAAAATTGTATTCCCTATTTGGCCCTAAAATAAAATTTCTTCCCTATTTGACATCTTAACTTCATTTTCTTCCTTACATGGCCCTATAGTGCATTGTAAACACAAATGGGAGGTAAAAAGACTCTTCTGCCCATGATGAAATTTGTGTACCAAAATTCATAATATAAGTGAAAATAAGCATAGTTGCCATGTGCTTTGACGTCATGCAAAATAAAAAACTATGCTTATTTTTGTACTATTCTTATTTTCAACTTCTATTATAAATTTTGGTACTATGCTTATTTTTGACCGAGCTTTGCAAACGACATGATCGATGAATGCTTGAGTTCTCAGCCAAAAGTCGAACTATGCCAAAGAAGCCACGTCAAGCAGTATAAGACAAATGCAACAACTAGCGTTAATCATAGTGACGAGTACTTTGTTTAAGGAATGGGTGCTTCCTCGTAATCATTCCTGGATGGCTCAAAACCACTTTTCTTATCGCCTCGGCAGAATCATTGCTGGCGGCTTCATTGGGGGCAATAATGACCTTGTTTTTTATCTGTAGTTTAAGTGCAGCCATACTTTTTTTTTACCATCGCTAGACTAATTGTATTTTTTCTAGGGTTGCCAGACTTTTCTTTAGTGTTGCTAGACTGGTTTTTTTATGGTTGCCAAACTAACCGTTTTTTTAGATTAGCCGGACTAATTGTTGGGCAACAGGAACTAGTACGCGACAAAAAAAATCATTAAGCACAAAGATGAGGAGCGCCATCGGGGTGAGGCCCAGTAGATATGGCTATGCTTGGTTCCTATGCTTATTTTGGTACTATGCTTATTTTCAATTTCTATTATGAATTTTGGTATAAAAATTAATCAGGGACACAAAAGTCTTTTTACATCCCCATTTTTGTTTTGGAATGCACTATATGGCCATGTTAGGAAGAAAATGAAGTTAAGGTGTCAAATAGGGAAAAAAATATTTTTTAGGGCTAAATAGGGAACAATATTTTAAATAAGGGCCAAATAAGGAATTCTATCTAAACAAAGTGTGTAATGTAAGAAATGATTATGCACGTGGGCGCTCTCACCGCTGTTTTCTCCCTAATGCCAACAGCACATCCTCCCCCTTCACGTTTCTGTCACTCGAGCAAGGCAACAAGGAGGCATGAACCCACTATCGAGCATAAATACTCCCTCTTGGAGTCACTAGCAACTACTTGGCCAGAATAACCACTAGCAACAGAGAGCATGCAAGATCACAAATAGCATATGCAAATAAAGACTATAATCAACTTGGCATAAGGTCAATATTCATCGGATCCCAACAAACACAGCACAGAGAATTACATAAGATCAATCTCGATCATGATAGGCAGCTCACGAGATCTAAACATGGAGGCATATGAGGAGAAGACAACCATCTAGCTACAGCTACGAACCCGTAGTCCAAGGATGAACTACTCACGCATCACTCCGGAGGCAGGCATGGTGATGTAGAAGCCTCCGGTGATGATCTCCTCTCCAGCAGGGTGCCGGAAACGGCTTCAAAACCCCCCTAATCTAGGGTTGACGGCGGCTGCGGAACTTTTTCGGGGATTTTGATCAGGTGCTTAGGGTTTACCATCCGGTGGGCTTAAATAGGCGAAAGGGATAAGGCGGTGGAGGCCGGAGGGCCCCACACCCATAACTGGCGCGGCCAGGGGGGTCGCGCCACCCTATTGTGTGGCCCCCTGCTGCCCCTCTTCTGGATGCTTCCGGGGAAAATAGGACTTCCGGGCTTCGAATTTTCCAATTCCGAGAATATTTCCAGAACAACTTTTCTGAAACTAAAAAAAGCAGAAAACATGGAACTGGCTCTGTGGCATCTTGTTAATAGGTTAGTCCGGAAAAACGATAAAAATGACATAAAGAAGGGATAAAACATGTAGCAATTGGCGTAATATCATCATGGAGCATCAGAAATTAGGGATACATTTATGACGTATCAAGCACCCCCAAGCTTAGTTCCTACTCGTCCTCGAGTAGGTAAACGATAAAACAATAATTTCTGAGGTGACATGCTACTAACATAAACTTGATCAATCTAATGTAAAAGCATATGCACGTTGAGATCATAAAACTTTAAACACAGGCATGATAAATAAAACTATAATGATAAAGCATAGCAATTACTTTGCATCACGAAGAGTAACTCAAATAAAGGATCATGAATAACAATGCAAAGAAAGGTAAACATATGTTTCAGGTTAGAGAAAGCATGGCAAAGTGATATTTCGATAGTCCTTAAGAGTGGGGAAAAACATAAATGCCAGGACACGTTCAAAGTTCAAGAGGAAGACTAGAACAAATAATAACACATCATGAAGTAATTATTGATGCTTATGGGACAAATGCACATAGAACTCGGAATGGAAAAAATGCTCTCTCAACTGTGCATAAAGTTAGAAGATGGAGACTCAACATAAAAGTAAAAGAAAGGCCCTTCGCGGAGGGAAGCAGGGATCACTCATGTGCTAGAGCTTTTATTTTATTAAACAGAGGTATTAAAAGTTTGACATTTGTGGAGGAATGTCTATATTTTGGGAGATGTATGCTAATGTCAACGAATGGTAAACAGAAAATATAGTAGGTCACAAGCCAACTGGATTCACAAGAGCGGCTCCCATGGTGAAGGACACAACTGGTGTAGAAGTTCATCCCTCTTTCTCTTTTGTTTACACAATTATGCTTTGACTGATAAATCAGGGGCAAAAATAGTGAAGAAAATTTGTTTTATTAATTTGGGGCTGGGCACCCCACTGCCAGCTCTTCTATCATTTGGATAAACGGATGAAGCCACTAGTCCAGGGTGTGAAATCCAATCAATAAGTGAGATAAAGATTCTCTATTTACGTCCTCATGAGCAAAAACAGGAACATAAAGCAGAAGTAATTTTGAAGGTTTTAAAGGTAACACATGAGCAATTTACTTTGGAATGGCAGTTAAATACCACATGTCGGTAGTTATGGTGGACACAATGGGAAAACTTTGGTTTAAGGTAGTTTTGATGCATGAGTAGAGCTCATACTCAGTACAGGTGGAGGCTAGCAAAAGACTGGGAGCGACAAATCAAGAGAGCATAAGAGCCATAATCATGCATAGCGACATAAGAATCATTAATTAAAACATAAGCAGTATCAAAAGTTCAAAAACTAAGTGGTTATGGAATCTATTCGTGACTGGTTTGTAGTCATAAACATGGTGTGAGCATGCGCCAAGTCAACCAAATAAAACATTCGAAAGAGAATACCATATATTGATGCTTTACAATGACAAAAACAACTCATGAATCTTTCAATACATATTAAAAACTCTTGGCCATTTGAGGCTAATCATGCTACTCAATAACCACAGGGCTTTAAAACTAAAATAACATTTAGCATGGCATGAAAAAGTCCTAGCCACAGTTTATACAAGCTTCTACTAGTACTGTTATAAATTCTACTTCAAGCAGCAGTTTTTTGTTTCTCCCAACAAGAACCATACAAAACATGCTTTAACAAAAATACTCTTTATGATACAGCAAGAAAATATAATAGTACTCAAATAATACTACTAGAACTAATAGCTCTAATAAGAGATGCATGCAAAACAGGAGCTCAATAAATGCAGCAGCCAAACAGAGAACAAGAATACAACGTGTTCTCAAGAAAAAACGGAGCGTGTCACTCTCCAACAAAAGAATTCTGGGTTCCAACCAAGCTTATTATGAAAGTAAAAAAAAAACTGAAAGCAAAAGCAAAAGCAAACTGAAAACAAAAATAAAAGACGCTCCAAGTAAACCACATAAGATGCGACCGAATAAAAATATAGTTTCACTAGAAGTGACCTAATAATTTGTTGATAAAGAAGGGGATGCCTTGGGCATCCCCAAGCTTAGACGCTTGAGTCTTTTTGGAATTTTCTTGGATGTACCATCTTGATCACATCATATCATCCTCTTCTCTTGACCCTTGAAAACTTCCTTCACATCAAAATTCTCACAATCTTCATTAGCAACGTTGGTGCAATTGAAATAATAAATTCACAAGGTTCAGTTTCAACACAAGTCTAACACTAAAAAACACATTAGCTAATGTCACGACTTCTTTCACAACTTTTTTTCTCAAAAGAACACCAAAAGAAAGAGATTAAGATGCAAATGCGATAAATGGCAGAAATCTGTCAAAACAGAACAGCAGGTAAAAATGATTTTTTTCGAAAATCTTCTGTTTCTCAAATAAAAAGTGGTCTTCTAAGAGAAGTTGTGTATATAACTCAGGATTAAGCACAAAAAAGATCAGGTCATTTTGAATTTTCTGTGATTTTTAACGGAATTAACAGTGGACAGCAGGAATCTGTTTTCTGCGCAGAAATCCGAAATATAGGCTTAGCTTTCCACTAGAGGCTTTACTTGGCTCAACAAAAACAAAAAGGAAAAGATACAGCGGGGTTGCTAAGGAAATAAACAACACTCAGGTGCAAAGCTGTAACATCCCAGTGTTTGGGAAGTTGTAAGGATCTAAAGTTAATATGTGCATTTGCAAAGCATGCATCTAAAAGTACGGGAAATTTTGGCGCGAAAGTTTAAACAAACCAAAGTGACCAATGTTTCACTTGACTTGATGAAATAGGACTAGATCATCTAGTCAAGAGGACAATTGGAGTGATCTTTCTAAAAAGTATCTTAAGAAACCAAATCATCTGGTTACACAAAGCATAATTGGTTGGGACCAACAATAACTCTCAACAAGCCTAACCTCAAGTCTATAAGTGACCTGAGAGAAATCAACTAAGTATCGAGAACTCGAAGAGGGGTGAGAAGCCAAATCACACAGTTGATGATCTCACTTCTGCAAGTTAGTCATGTACAACTGGATGATCTCATCAGACCTGAAGGATGAATCTGATCGAGGTTTCGTCGATGTTTTAGTAAAGAGAGAGAGATCGAGATTAGAAGAAGGTGGAATTTTGACATGACCTCTGGATATTATTTGAATTTGAAACATTAGTGTTTGAATTATTTGAATGATTTGAATTATTTGAATTTAGGACAATTTGAAATTGAGTTTGAATTTTAATTAAATATTAAATCAAATTAAATGGATGAGTTTATATCTTAAGTTTAAATCAATTGATCTCAATTATTATATCAAATAGGAAATACTCCTAGAATATCAACAAGAATAATAAAAGAAAAACACCTATACTTTATTGATAATAATATAAGTAATACAAAGTTTGTTACAAAGGATTAAAAGTAAGGATAAAATTACAATGGCTTTGCAATTAAGCTAATACCAGAAACTAAACCTAGAACTAAGCCTAACTAATCCATTGCCACCAGATTCTTCAGACCTGCAAAACAAAAACGATAAACAGAAACACAAAGTGTTAGGGGGTGGGGGTTAGTACTCTCAGCTAGGCAGTGAGATGCACTGCTAATCGCATCATCGAGTCTAGGCTTAGACAAGTTAAGCATCTGTTCAGATCAGAAAAATATCTCAGTGTAACTTCAAGTGCAAGGATCAGGTAATACAAGTGTCAGGCAAAAATAAACACAACACCAGGATAAGACCAAGGGCAAACCGAGCCTATCTCCAGGAAATATCTCCTCAGCTAGTACACTAGCACACAGCACACTCACCAGCACACTTTGGTGCTGTCAAGATCTAGATTGTAGTATAAATACCACATCAGCCGCAAGAGAGGAGAGACCAAGCTCACTTTTCCCTTTTCACTGCTCGAGCTACACAGCTCCAGCAACACATATAGAATCACAAACCAAACCATCCAAATTCCTGTTGTGAGAAGATAAACAGGTAATACATCCAGCAAGATCACAGTAAGGCCAAGCTTGGAGCTGGAGGAGCAGGCCTGGATCACAACAGCAACAAGATTACAAGTTGAGCAGGGGCAATAGCTCAAGGGGAAGTAGATCAAGAAGCCAAGATCCATCAGGAAATCACAGCCACAACAGTAACACCAAAAGGTGATGTCTACACACATCCTAACAAGAGATCTTGCTAAGTTATGCACAGATAGTGGCTGGGATTTGTTTCCTCAGTCTAGCATAGAATTGCTATGCTAAAATCATCCCAGGGAACTAAAAGGTAACATAGTATCTGTTCCTATCTATTAGATGGCCTCAGAACAACATCATGGGCCTTGGGGCAAATCAACAAGCATTAATCTGTTCATATCAGATATAATAACCAAACAATTCATAGTATAGTTGCTGGGCACCAGAACCGTCAAGATTGGTACCTCAAACACAACTCACCAGGTCAAATATTCTTTAAAAACATGTGAGGGACATGGTGGCACATCCTCTGAACCCTAAGGTTCAGAGTAGCACCCACCAGTTGGCATATAGAGATGCCAATAATTAACCAACATCATAAATTAGCATTTAGCTCAAGCACAGTATCTGTTCTTAAATAAAACTAGGGCCTCAGACTTTTGCATCATAGGCTGGGCCAAGAAGACAAGCAAGGATCTGTTCTTATCAGTTTACACATCCAAATATGTCCAGAAAATAAAAGCAAACACACCAAACACTAGATGCCAGGAATGCACCCCCTAGACACGAGATCTGGCAAGCAAACCCAATATCTTGTGTTAGAATGTTGTTCTGCTCTCAGATTTGGTATCAAGTTCATGGTTGAGCTGTGGATACATTAGGTAATTAACAGTTCCTATCTAAGAGACTAAGTGCCTCAATAACACCATCCAGGATGGGCTGGCCTGGAAAATTGCTCACAGATGAATACCAACAGCACTAGATCATATTAAGCGTGTTTATAACCGTGCACACTTAATGAGGCACCAGAAGGATAAATCCCACTTCATAGATAAGCACATGGGCACAAAACATCAAGAATCATTGTCCCAAAACAGTATACATGCATGTCCAGGGGACAAGCAAGACAATTTTTACCACACTGCCCATTCACTTTTCTAGCATATACCACTAGAGTAAATCAAATAATCATAGGATCATTTTGAACTAACAGCAAAGCCACCCGAAATCATACACACAAACCACTATCATCTCACAGCACATATCATCAGAGAATTAATTTAGGTACTCAAGAAAAATTCCTCATCCATCACAGAACATGGCATGATTTCCATGCCTCACACATCAAGAAAATTTAAAGATTAAATCCATCGTTGTCAATCAAGATCTAGGGCACAAAAAGCATCACAGGGAGGCACAGCACGAGCTAGCTCGATGGCTAGACTCCAGAGCAAAAGGGGAAGGATGAATCCGTGAGAGAGAGAGAGAGATTGGAGGGCAGAGAGAGAGGGGAGCAACTTACAGGTGGTCACCATCGTGGTGACCACATCCGGATGGAGAGTGAAGCACGGCGGCGAGCCGCGGTTGCCCCGGAGGCCATCCCGGCGGCGGCGTCCCCGGAAACGGAGCCACCGAAGCACCAGCAGCAGCGCATCAACTCCAGGAGCCTCCAGAAGTCACGGTGAGGAGCCACGGTCACCGGAGAGGTGGAGGAGCACCCCGGGTACCTAACCCTAGGGTTAGGGTTTGGGGATCCCCACGGGAGCCACACGGGGAGAGAAGCAGATCGAAGAGGGAGGAGTGGTAGCGGACAGAGAGGAGCAGGGGTGGCGCTAGGCCACGGTGGCGGTGATGGAAGGAGGAGGGCGGAGGAAATCGCCGGAGGGGGCGCTGGATCGCGTCTGCGCCTCCGCGTCGCCACACGCGGGGAGAGGGGAGGTGTGGACGAGGGGCTCGGGTGCGAGTGCGGCTGGACCGGCTGGTCTGGTCCAGTCCGGCCAGACCAGGGGGTTAGGTCCAACCCTAACCCCAGGGGCCACCTGTCAGCATTTGGGGCATGATGGTCACTTGACCATTGTTTTAACAAAAGAATAAAATGAATAAAATTTTATAAAGTACTAAAAATTTCAATAAACAATAATAAAATTCTAATAAATAATTTGTGTACTGTAATCAAGAAAGATAACCAAATAATACTTATAGTCTTAAAATTATGGTTATAAAATAATATTTTAATAATAAAACTTTGATAATAAGAATTAGAATTAATCAAACTATTTAATCAAATGTAAGTTATTCTTTCAACTATATTTATATATTTTGAGCATTTCAAAATACTCCCTAACAAGTGTTTTCTACGAAAACAAAGAGATAAATTAAATAAAATAAAGAAGTAATAGTAGTAATAATAATAACCATTAACTCTGAAAATAATAGATAATTCATAAAATCAGAAAGAATGCAAGTTATGTACCAAAATGTTCCAAATGACTTATGCAATTTATCTATGAGGTTTTCTAAGTCATTTGACTAGGTTTTCATGTGTTTAATATTTGCCTAGTCATTTATCTCCGTTAAAACCAATAAATTAATAGTTTGTGTAAATCTTTGCAGAATCATTGAATGAGGTATTAAATTAAAAAGAAAAGCATTTCCAATTAAAATCTGTTAAACATTAAATATTTTCTTCAACTTATAAAACTGTTTTAAAGGTTATAATGGAATTCTGTAATAATCCATTATAACCATAAACAACTATCCCAAACATGATTTTCCTTATTAATAAAACCCTGTTTTCATACCTACTAAGCCTGTCATCACTAATCATTAACAAGTTGTGTGATGATAGAGTAGTTTTATTTGCTCATCATATTTAATTAAATTCATTAACATTAGATCTACACTTTCAAACTTAAAATAAAGTGTGTCTATTATCTATTCAATAACTGTTTTCCATGTGTTGTTGTTTTGTTGTTTAAACAAGTAATAAACACTTTTACCTAAACAAGATAACACTTGTTTGCCAAATAAAAGTAAAACACATGTAAGTCTAAAAGAAGTAATAACCACATCACCACAAGTAATGAAATAATTCACCTAAAAATCATAAGATTAAGTTATCATGTCAAACATGGCGTACACTTGTAAGCTGGGGTATTCTTCAGGGTATTTCACGATTGCATCTCATTATTATGCATGTATCATATTGCCAGTATTTCTGTAGTCCTTACCAGGACTACTTTGCTATCTTTCAGACGTCAGGATGTTCTACGTGACCCTTAACCCGAAGACATGGAATTTTATGGTCATTTCAATCTCAGGCAAGTTCATCACTTGCTCATATCCTTTGCAGTACTTCATAACAAACTAATTGTGAAAACCCTATCGTCTTAACACCTAATCTCAAAAGAATGCATGATCCTATTTTTATAATAATATGACTAATTGAATGACTACCCGAGTGGTAGTGTTCTGTTTGGTGGGCGGATGGAACCATGGTAAGATGAATAGGTCAAAGGAAGGTTCCATCTGCATGGGAAAGTATTACCTAGGAATTAACAACAAATGCCGTCAGAACTCGGTGCGCCGTAGATATCGCGTTGACCATGGATCTTCTATGGGGGGAGTAAGTCAACCGTGATACTTTTCTCGTTCGCATGTCAACGGACGCGCCAGAGACGTACGCTGTAGGTCTTGCGAGACTACATGCACATGGGTGGGAGCCCTTACGTCCCACGGACTCTGGGGTCTATGAGTGTCTGCCGGGGGCGCGTAGATCTCCATCGTGAGGGGTGGAATCAGGCGTTCAACCTACTGGCAGAAATGGGTGGGCATGCGTTGTGCGGAGAAGCACGGTTTGGCTTGGACCAACAACCGGGCCCCACACCTGAGTGGGAGTGGACAGGAATGTACACCTGGTTGTGCAACATGGTCTTGGTCGTCCATGGGTAAAGTAACGCACCTCTGCAGAGTGTAAAAGGATGTGGCATGTTACCCCCTGTTCCGGGAAGGAACTGCGAACGCTACAGGAAAGGCAACTCCATGAAGTTCTAGCTCCTGTGATGGTCTGGCGGGCATAGTTTTGAGAATTAAAAGCAACCTCTTGAAGAAAGTTTTACAAAACCTTGCATTAGCTTATGACTCTTTCGAGTCTAAAGCTGTAGTTAGTGCATCAAACCACCCACTATATATCATGAACTTGCTGAGTAACGCTCGTTACTCATTCGTTCCCATTTGACCCCCTGCTTAGAGTTGAAGCCTATGGAAGTCGTCACCGTGAAGCCATCGCTACCTCATGAAGCTAGGTGGGGTGATCTACTACTTAGTCGGTAAAAGCATCATCATCAACAACGCTGGTGGAGGGCAAGCTATAAATGTGTAGGTAGAGTCCATTCTCGGACTTAGCAATTACAAGCAATATTTTAGGGCTGACATCAGCCGTAGTGGATTAGTTCTGAGCTAGAGTTCTTCTCCGGCTTGGAGCTTCGAATTGCTTCTTCTGTTGTTTCATTTGTATGAGATCTTCTTGATTCATCAAGGAGGTTCTCAAGATTTTGTAATGAAGTTTGTATCCTTTAGTTTTGCCTGGTCCCGCTGTGTTTCTGTTGTACCACTCTGAGAGATGTAATATTCACGGATAAGTCCTTCTGTGAGTATTATGTCGCCGACTTGCGCACTACACATGCAGTGGTGTGCTGGGTCACCACAGGTGGTATCAGAGCGAAACGATCTTAGGTTTAAAACCTTTTAGGAGATCTGTAGGTTGGTAAAGTATAGGAAGCCATCTTATCTAAACCATATTTTCTACAACTATGATGATCATTCACTTGAGAATGATATAATCATACTTGTATAGAATTTTCTTACTCAACTCGAGTAAATATACTTATCTAATTTCTATATACCTAGGTATGAATAGTTATAAGTCTAGCATGTGTCAGTCTTGATGAGCAGAAGAAAGTTCTGACATAGTCAGAGATGACCAAGTCACACATATGATTACTCCATTCTATGAAATAATAGGATGGAGTAGAACAGGGTATAGAATAGGTATAGGAGCCAACAATTAGGTATACTTGAGAAGCATGAAGAGTCATTGGATCATGGTAAGTATGGGGTATATACCATATCTTTAGTTATCACGTCCAGAGGTGAATCACTATAGCATATAATAGAATTAGGAGAAGGCATCAGCATTGATGGAAGCTACATTACTACTCCTACGATGTGATCAATAACATGAAGGATCAACAGATAACATGAGAAGCTTATCATAATCAACATGAAGCACTTCAATTTACATGGTGCTTAGTCCTATATGTAACCAAGTTAGGCAACAACTACTATAGGATTATGTTGTTTGGGTTTATTCCATTGCAGCAAGGCATGCAACTGGAGTAATTACCAAGCTAAAAGGTGGTTGTGTAGATTAGGATTATAAAGTACTATATACCTACTTGTAGTGTATGGCATTTAAGAGCCTTGGTACTGGAGATGTTTTACTCTAAGTACTGTTATTTCACAGGCTTTTGATGCATGAGTGATAACTGCATTTGGGATTTATTGCTTCTTATTTGGATCTTTGATTGACTAGATCTGTACATGAGGATTGAATCTGATGTGCATATGCATGTGCAAACATTGATTTCTATCTTGATGTTACTGGTCTAGAGGGTATAGGATTAGAATGAGAGCGGTCTGAGTAATCAGCAGATGGAAACCAGCACAAAAGTTCTGGAAGACCCGGAAGTCAATAAAGCTACTGATGGGAATGGACCACATTCCACATCTTGTTTGGAGTTGGGGATATACTTCATCAACACATGGAGATATATTACAAGTGATAAGAAGAACATCACATGAGTAGTTATATCCTAGAAGGAAACATGTAGTAGTTCGAGAAATAAACTTATAGAGTTGTCCCATGAAAGTCAAAACCCAAAGATATAGAAGGACCATAGGCAGAAACCAATGGAATAGGTTATAGTCACTGGTAGGAAAAAGTTAAACTCGAGGAAGCTCGAAGATTTTTTCACTAATAACTGAGTCCAAGTCAGTGTACACTACCTTGTACAAGATTCTGTGAAAATTCTTTATCTTCAGACCATTAGACTGAACCAAATGGAGACCAAACCATAGGCAATATCCAGTGTATCGGAAGAATCTTATGGGTTATTCATCACCTGGTGGATGTACCAATGGTTCTTTAGAAAGTTGTGAGAGTTAGGAAACCATACCTGTTCATCGGAGAATGAAACTTGGTATCCACTAAATGGTGGAAATACCACGTGTTCCTCGTGAGACCATTAGGAAGGTCTAGTAACAAGACAGAGTTGTCCTAACAACTGGCATACTATTAGATTATCATACAAGACAGTGGAAGGTGAACAGTCAAGACAAGAGGATACACATGCCAAGGTCAACACAAGAAACAGATGTGAAGAATTAACAGTCTGCAGAATTTCTCTCTACCTATCTTTACGTGAGAGAGGTTGAACTTCAGGACGAAGTTCTTGTTAAGGGGGAGATACTGTAACATCCCAGTGTTTGGGAAGTTGTAAGGATCTAAAGTTAATATGTGCATTTGCAAAGCATGCATCTAAAAGTACGGGAAATTTTGGCGCGAAAGTTTAAACAAACCAAAGTGACCAATGTTTCACTTGACTTGATGAAATAGGACTAGATCATCTAGTCAAGAGGACAATTGGAGTGATCTTTCTAAAAAGTATCTTAAGAAACCAAATCATCTGGTTACACAAAGCATAATTGGTTGGGACCAACAATAACTCTCAACAAGCCTAACCTCAAGTCTATAAGTGACCTGAGAGAAATCAACTAAGTATCGAGAACTCGAAGAGGGGTGAGAAGCCAAATCACACAGTTGATGATCTCACTTCTGCAAGTTAGTCATGTACAACTGGATGATCTCATCAGACCTGAAGGATGAATCTGATCGAGGTTTCGTCGATGTTTTAGTAAAGAGAGAGAGATCGAGATTAGAAGAAGGTGGAATTTTGACATGACCTCTGGATAGTATTTGAATTTGAAACATTAGTGTTTGAATGATTTGAATGATTTGAATTATTTGAATTTAGGACAATTTGAAATTGAGTTTGAATTTTAATTAAATATTAAATCAAATTAAATGGATGAGTTTATATCTTAAGTTTAAATCAATTGATCTCAATTATTATATCAAATAGGAAATACTCCTAGAATATCAACAAGAATAATAAAAGAAAAACACCTATACTTTATTGATAATAATATAAGTAATACAAAGTTTGTTACAAAGGATTAAAAGTAAGGATAAAATTACAATGGCTTTGCAATTAAGCTAATACCAGAAACTAAACCTAGAACTAAGCCTAACTAATCCATTGCCACCAGATTCTTCAGACCTGCAAAACAAAAACGATAAACAGAAACACAAAGTGTTAGGGGGTGGGGGTTAGTACTCTCAGCTAGGCAGTGAGATGCACTGCTAATCGCATCATCGAGTCTAGGCTTAGACAAGTTAAGCATCTGTTCAGATCAGAAAAATATCTCAGTGTAACTTCAAGTGCAAGGATCAGGTAATACAAGTGTCAGGCAAAAATAAACACAACACCAGGATAAGACCAAGGGCAAACCGAGCCTATCTCCAGGAAATATCTCCTCAGCTAGTACACTAGCACACAGCACACTCACCAGCACACTTTGGTGCTGTCAAGATCTAGATTGTAGTATAAATACCACATCAGCCGCAAGAGAGGAGAGACCAAGCTCACTTTTCCCTTTTCACTGCTCGAGCTACACAGCTCCAGCAACACAGATAGAATCACAAACCAAACCATCCAAATTCCTGTTGTGAGAAGATAAACAGGTAATACATCCAGCAAGATCACAGTAAGGCCAAGCTTGGAGCTGGAGGAGCAGGCCTGGATCACAACAGCAACAAGATTACAAGTTGAGCAGGGGCAATAGCTCAAGGGGAAGTAGATCAAGAAGCCAAGATCCATCAGGAAATCACAGCCACAACAGTAACACCAAAAGGTGATGTCTACACACATCCTAACAAGAGATCTTGCTAAGTTATGCACAGATAGTGGCTGGGATTTGTTTCCTCAGTCTAGCATAGAATTGCTATGCTAAAATCATCCCAGGGAACTAAAAGGTAACATAGTATCTGTTCCTATCTATTAGATGGCCTCAGAACAACATCATGGGCCTTGGGGCAAATCAACAAGCATTAATCTGTTCATATCAGATATAATAACCAAACAATTCATAGTATAGTTGCTGGGCACCAGAACCGTCAAGATTGGTACCTCAAACACAACTCACCAGGTCAAATATTCTTTAAAAACATGTGAGGGACATGGTGGCACATCCTCTGAACCCTAAGGTTCAGAGTAGCACCCACCAGTTGGCATATAGAGATGCCAATAATTAACCAACATCATAAATTAGCATTTAGCTCAAGCACAGTATCTGTTCTTAAATAAAACTAGGGCCTCAGACTTTTGCATCATAGGCTGGGCCAAGAAGACAAGCAAGGATCTGTTCTTATCAGTTTACACATCCAAATATGTCCAGAAAATAAAAGCAAACACACCAAACACTAGATGCCAGGAATGCACCCCCTAGACACGAGATCTGGCAAGCAAACCCAATATCTTGTGTTAGAATGTTGTTCTGCTCTCAGATTTGGTATCAAGTTCATGGTTGAGCTGTGGATACATTAGGTAATTAACAGTTCCTATCTAAGAGACTAAGTGCCTCAATAACACCATCCAGGATGGGCTGGCCTGGAAAATTGCTCACAGATGAATACCAACAGCACTAGATCATATTAAGCGTGTTTATAACCGTGCACACTTAATGAGGCACCAGAAGGATAAATCCCACTTCATAGATAAGCACATGGGCACAAAACATCAAGAATCATTGTCCCAAAACAGTATACATGCATGTCCAGGGGACAAGCAAGACAATTTTTACCACACTGCCCATTCACTTTTCTAGCATATACCACTAGAGTAAATCAAATAATCATAGGATCATTTTGAACTAACAGCAAAGCCACCCGAAATCATACACACAAACCACTATCATCTCACAGCACATATCATCAGAGAATTAATTTAGGTACTCAAGAAAAATTCCTCATCCATCACAGAACATGGCATGATTTCCATGCCTCACACATCAAGAAAATTTAAAGATTAAATCCATCGTTGTCAATCAAGATCTAGGGCACAAAAAGCATCACAGGGAGGCACAGCACGAGCTAGCTCGATGGCTAGACTCCAGAGCAAAAGGGGAAGGATGAATCCGTGAGAGAGAGAGAGAGATTGGAGGGCAGAGAGAGAGGGGAGCAACTTACAGGTGGTCACCATCGTGGTGACCACATCCGGATGGAGAGTGAAGCACGGCGGCGAGCCGCGGTTGCCCCGGAGGCCATCCCGGCGGCGGCGTCCCCGGAAACGGAGCCACCGAAGCACCAGCAGCAGCGCATCAACTCCAGGAGCCTCCAGAAGTCACGGTGAGGAGCCACGGTCACCGGAGAGGTGGAGGAGCACCCCGGGTACCTAACCCTAGGGTTAGGGTTTGGGGATCCCCACGGGAGCCACACGGGGAGAGAAGCAGATCGAAGAGGGAGGAGTGGTAGCGGACAGAGAGGAGCAGGGGTGGCGCTAGGCCACGGTGGCGGTGATGGAAGGAGGAGGGCGGAGGAAATCGCCGGAGGGGGCGCTGGATCGCGTCTGCGCCTCCGCGTCGCCACACGCGGGGAGAGGGGAGGTGTGGACGAGGGGCTCGGGTGCGAGTGCGGCTGGACCGGCTGGTCTGGTCCAGTCCGGCCAGACCAGGGGGTTAGGTCCAACCCTAACCCCAGGGGCCACCTGTCAGCATTTGGGGCATGATGGTCACTTGACCATTGTTTTAACAAAAGAATAAAATGAATAAAATTTTATAAAGTACTAAAAATTTCAATAAACAATAATAAAATTCTAATAAATAATTTGTGTACTGTAATCAAGAAAGATAACCAAATAATACTTATAGTCTTAAAATTATGGTTATAAAATAATATTTTAATAATAAAACTTTGATAATAAGAATTAGAATTAATCAAACTATTTAATCAAATGTAAGTTATTCTTTCAACTATATTTATATATTTTGAGCATTTCAAAATACTCCCTAACAAGTGTTTTCTACGAAAACAAAGAGATAAATTAAATAAAATAAAGAAGTAATAGTAGTAATAATAATAACCATTAACTCTGAAAATAATAGATAATTCATAAAATCAGAAAGAATGCAAGTTATGTACCAAAATGTTCCAAATGACTTATGCAATTTATCTATGAGGTTTTCTAAGTCATTTGACTAGGTTTTCATGTGTTTAATATTTGCCTAGTCATTTATCTCCGTTAAAACCAATAAATTAATAGTTTGTGTAAATCTTTGCAGAATCATTGAATGAGGTATTAAATTAAAAAGAAAAGCATTTCCAATTAAAATCTGTTAAACATTAAATATTTTCTTCAACTTATAAAACTGTTTTAAAGGTTATAATGGAATTCTGTAATAATCCATTATAACCATAAACAACTATCCCAAACATGATTTTCCTTATTAATAAAACCCTGTTTTCATACCTACTAAGCCTGTCATCACTAATCATTAACAAGTTGTGTGATGATAGAGTAGTTTTATTTGCTCATCATATTTAATTAAATTCATTAACATTAGATCTACACTTTCAAACTTAAAATAAAGTGTGTCTATTATCTATTCAATAACTGTTTTCCATGTGTTGTTGTTTTGTTGTTTAAACAAGTAATAAACACTTTTACCTAAACAAGATAACACTTGTTTGCCAAATAAAAGTAAAACACATGTAAGTCTAAAAGAAGTAATAACCACATCACCACAAGTAATGAAATAATTCACCTAAAAATCATAAGATTAAGTTATCATGTCAAACATGGCGTACACTTGTAAGCTGGGGTATTCTTCAGGGTATTTCACGATTGCATCTCATTATTATGCATGTATCATATTGCCAGTATTTCTGTAGTCCTTACCAGGACTACTTTGCTATCTTTCAGACGTCAGGATGTTCTACGTGACCCTTAACCCGAAGACATGGAATTTTATGGTCATTTCAATCTCAGGCAAGTTCATCACTTGCTCATATCCTTTGCAGTACTTCATAACAAACTAATTGTGAAAACCCTATCGTCTTAACACCTAATCTCAAAAGAATGCATGATCCTATTTTTATAATAATATGACTAATTGAATGACTACCCGAGTGGTAGTGTTCTGTTTGGTGGGCGGATGGAACCATGGTAAGATGAATAGGTCAAAGGAAGGTTCCATCTGCATGGGAAAGTATTACCTAGGAATTAACAACAAATGCCGTCAGAACTCGGTGCGCCGTAGATATCGCGTTGACCATGGATCTTCTATGGGGGGAGTAAGTCAACCGTGATACTTTTCTCGTTCGCATGTCAACGGACGCGCCAGAGACGTACGCTGTAGGTCTTGCGAGACTACATGCACATGGGTGGGAGCCCTTACGTCCCACGGACTCTGGGGTCTATGAGTGTCTGCCGGGGGCGCGTAGATCTCCATCGTGAGGGGTGGAATCAGGCGTTCAACCTACTGGCAGAAATGGGTGGGCATGCGTTGTGCGGAGAAGCACGGTTTGGCTTGGACCAACAACCGGGCCCCACACCTGAGTGGGAGTGGACAGGAATGTACACCTGGTTGTGCAACATGGTCTTGGTCGTCCATGGGTAAAGTAACGCACCTCTGCAGAGTGTAAAAGGATGTGGCATGTTACCCCCTGTTCCGGGAAGGAACTGCGAACGCTACAGGAAAGGCAACTCCATGAAGTTCTAGCTCCTGTGATGGTCTGGCGGGCATAGTTTTGAGAATTAAAAGCAACCTCTTGAAGAAAGTTTTACAAAACCTTGCATTAGCTTATGACTCTTTCGAGTCTAAAGCTGTAGTTAGTGCATCAAACCACCCACTATATATCATGAACTTGCTGAGTAACGCTCGTTACTCATTCGTTCCCATTTGACCCCCTGCTTAGAGTTGAAGCCTATGGAAGTCGTCACCGTGAAGCCATCGCTACCTCATGAAGCTAGGTGGGGTGATCTACTACTTAGTCGGTAAAAGCATCATCATCAACAACGCTGGTGGAGGGCAAGCTATAAATGTGTAGGTAGAGTCCATTCTCGGACTTAGCAATTACAAGCAATATTTTAGGGCTGACATCAGCCGTAGTGGATTAGTTCTGAGCTAGAGTTCTTCTCCGGCTTGGAGTTTCGAATTGCTTCTTCTGTTGTTTCATTTGTATGAGATCTTCTTGATTCATCAAGGAGGTTCTCAAGATTTTGAAATGAAGTTTGTATCCTTTAGTTTTGCCTGGTCCCGCTGTGTTTCTGTTGTACCACTCTGAGAGATGTAATATTCACGGATAAGTCCTTCTGTGAGTATTATGTCGCCGACTTGCGCACTACACATGCAGTGGTGTGCTGGGTCACCACAAAAGCACACCAAAGAAAACGAAATAAAACGGGTTGAAAATAGCGAAATAAAACGGGTTGTCTCCCGGTAGCGCTTTTCTTTAACGCCTTTCAGCTAGGCATAAAAAAGGAAACTTAAGTGTTTTCAAGTAAAGAAGCATTAAAATCAAGATTTGACAATTCTTTAATAATGCATTGTATTTATCTAAGTTAGTTTCAGAGGCTCCTCTCTTAGTACTTTTAGGCTTACTATCTTCATCAAATAAATTCTCAGGAACAATCCAATCAAAATTCCTTTCTTGGGCTTCGTTAGAGCTACTAATTTAAAGGGGATTGGTATTTTATCCTTTTTTTCATTATTAGATTCAGTTTTTTCTAGAGCACCAACAATGTCAACACATGAGCCAAGTATATTAAATCGATCAAAGACTTTTCTAGCTTCTATAGCAACATCTCCAAATTCTTTAAGCATAGTTTCTAAGATGAAGTTTCTTTTCTCAACATCTTCAATGTTATTCAAGTTGAGGAACACATGTTGCATTATGGGATGGAGGTTAACAAATCTAGCTTCTAGCATGTGAACTAAGGGAGTTGCAGCAGTCTCGTAATTGGGAGCAAGTTCTACTATGGATTTTTCCTCAAAGTTATCATGCTTACTAACGTGATCAAATAGTTGTTTAGCAGTGTCTTCTCTAAGTATAGAACCACTTCCTACCGGCAAATCTTTCAAGGTAAACTTAGGGAACAACATGATGAGAAATAACAACGTAGAGACAAAAATAACAACTATGAAGTAAACTAATTTTTTTGTTTTTTCAATAAAGAGAAATAAAAACAAGACAAAAAATAAAAACAAGACAATACACAAAATAAAAAGATTGAGAGTGAGAGACTCCCCTTGCCAGAAGACTTCCTTCTCCCCGGCAACGGCGCCAGAAAAAGTCCTTGATGGTGCAGATCTTGCACTCGTTGGGATACCCCCAAGAGGAGGGTGTGATGAGCACAGCGGTAGCAGTTTTCCCCTTAGTTAAGAACCAAGGTTATCAATCCAGTAGGAGAAGGAGGACCTTCAGAAGTTTGATGCCACTGAGGGTGGTGCTGGCGCTTCACCGGTGTCAGCAACAACGTGGAACCTGCACACAACTCAACCAAAATACTTTGCCCCAACGGTACAGTGTGGTTGTCAATCTCACCGGTCTTGCTGAAAACAAAGATTAGACGTATAGTGTGGAAAAACAGTGTATGCTTGCAGTAAGTAAAGAAAGCAGGAAATGGTTTTGGTTTGTTTAATAGTGTGGAAAAATGGACCGGGGTTCATAATTTCACTAGTGGTGTCTCTCCATAAAAGATAGCATGATGGGTGAACAAATTACAGTTGGGCAATTGACAAATAGAGGTTGCACCGTAGTGCACAATATGACATGAATATTACTATGGTATTTAGTGCGGGCATTAGAACAAGATACATAGACCGACATCCATCTGCATCTATGAATAATAATCCACCCTCAGGTTATCATCCGAACCCCCTTAGGTATTAAGTTGCAAGCAACAGATAATTGCATTAAACAAAGTGTGTAATGTAAGCAATGATTGTGCATGCGGGAACTCTCCCCGCTGTTTTCTCCCTAATGGCAACAACACATCCTCCCCCTTCACGTTTCTGTCACTCGAGCAAGGCAACAAGGAGGCATGAACCCACTATTGAGCATAAATATTCCCTCTTGGAGTCACTAGCAACTACTTGGCCAGAATAACCACTAGCAATAGAGAGCATGCAAGATCACAAATAGCATATGCAAATAAAGACTATAATCAACTTGGCATAAGGTCAATATTCATCGGATCCCAGCAAACACAGCACAGAGAATTACATAAGATCAATCTCGATCATGATAGGCAGCTCATGAGATCTAAACATGGAGGCATATGAGGAGAAGACAACCATCTAGCTACAGCTACGAATCTGTAGTCCATGTATGAACTACTCACGCATCACTCCAGAGGCAGGCATGGTGATGTAGAAGCCTCCGGAGATGATCTCCTCTCCGACAGGGTGCCAGAAACAGCTTCAGAACCCCCCGATCTAGGGCTGACGATGACGGCGGCTGCGGAACTTTTTCAGGGATTTTGATCAGGTGCTTAGGGTTTTCCATCCGGGGGCTTAAATAGGTGAAAGGGCAAAGGCGGTGTAGGCCGAAGGGCCCCACACCCATAGTTGGCGCGGCCAGGGGGCCGCGCCACCCTATGGTGTGGCCCCCTGCTACCCCTCTTCGGCTCCTCTTCGGTCTTCTGGATGCTTCCGGGGAAAATAGGACTTCCGGGCTTCGAATTTTCCAATTCCGAGAATATTTCCAGAAAAACTTTTCTGAAACTAAAAACAGCAGAAAACAGGAACTGGCTCTGTGGCATCTTGTTAATAGGTTAGTCCGGAAAATCGATAAAAAATGACATAAAGAAGGGAGAACACATGTACCAATTGACATAATATCATCATGGAGCATCAGAAATTAGGGATACGTTTATGACGTATCAATGTTAGATGTCAATACGATGTCACAGAACAAGTCTGATGTCAATCGGAGAGGTATCAAGGAAGTTGCTATTAGAGAAAAATAATGCCTCTGTTAAACAGAATTTTAAATGAGAGAAAACCGGAGGACATGAGATGTCCTGCAATGTTAGAGATATGTTTCTAACATAAGTATATAAGTTCGGCGATTTCATCTATTGGGGTCATTGGGTTCCGGAAGAGTTTCAGGCAAAAATCGAGAAGGGGGGAGTGCCCGGGGGAGGGGGAATCTGCCCCCATGGCCGCACCCACTAAGTGGGGGCTAGCAGGTGGGACCTAGGGCCTCCAACCAAGGCGCATTGCTCCTCCTAGACATTTTCCTGTTTGGTTGAGATAGAAAAAGGAAAAACAAAGAGGAAAAGGGAATGGGAAGGAAGAGGTGGAGTTGGACTCCCTAAGGAGGCCAATCCGGCGTGGGCTAGGAGAAGGGGTGCGGCCACCCTTTGGTGCAGCGAAGACCTCCTCCTAGTGGGAGTAGGACTCCCTCTCCCATGGTAGGTTCCCTCATCATCCCACTATAAAAAGGACCCCAAGCCCTTGAGGCAGAATATAATTACAAGCATTCTCTCTCTCTCTCTCTCTCTCTCTCTTTATGTAGTAGAATTATAGGGTCTAATTAGAGCCCCTCTAATTGGATTAGGACTTTGACTAATTGGGGTTTTGAGGTGTCCTATCCCGATTAGACCTAGCTCTAATTGATATTCTCTCTCATGTGTTGAGAAACTTACAAAATCATATAGCTCTAATCACAATTGATTAGAGCTACCAATAACAACACCAAAGGTTGTCTCTCTTTGTTAGGGCCGAGTCTTGGAGGCGGAGCGCTGGCAGGTTTACACGAGCGGACGCGTGCACACCATAAGAGGGATTACATGTGTGGTGCATAAGGAGGGAAGCTTAGCGACATCCTTGTAACTAGGCCTAGTTGTGAGTATCTACGATGGTTCAAAACTCTTCTACGACTACATCGATTGCACTGCCGGTGAGTCATGATCATGATCAATGCATGTATGGGCATACATCATTATCTGCATAGTGATCTTGGCGGTTACATAGGGCAAAATAAATTAAAGTTTACAGCGTACACCAGTATATAGCACGTTTAGGTGGAACCTCTTTGACCAGGACTAGGGTTTTGGGGCAGAGGACGCCTGAGATGTACCCTCGCCGCCTCCCTATATAAGTGTAGGTGGGGTGGTGGGAAGAAAAGGCCAAAGACAAGTTAGTTGAAGAAATACCATATTTTTGGTCCCGCATCCACGAAGCAGGCACCACCATCCCATCCCGCAATGCTGCCCTGTAGCCTAGCAGCTCACCGGTGTTGCCCCGCCTTGTAAGTGTGCACGTCTAGAGAGGTGCTGCACTTGCGGCACTCTTACTCACAGTCGATTTGCCCGCTACCTGGACGCTAGGAGCTACACTAGGGACGGCAAGTCTACACTGCCCCGAGCTTGACGCGCCGATAACAAAACGCACCTATGTTATGCGTCTAGCGGTATGACTCGCAACCTCTTTCCTCAGCCGGATCTTGGGTGCACCGTGTCGGTGAAAGGTTTACGCGCCGGTGATACGTCATAAACGTATCCTTAATTTCTGATGTTCCATGTTGTTTTGATACTATATGCTACATGTTTTGTATACACTTTATGCCATTTTTCTCGATTTCCTGGGACTAACCTATTGACAGAAGCCTTTTCCACGAAAAACATTCGCAACCGCCGTCATTGTCAACCCAAATTTGGGAGAGTTCTAGAGCTCTCCCCGGCACCCTGCCGGGAGGGGGAATCATCACCGGAGGGCTCTACACCATAATTCCCTCCACCGGAATGATGCGTGAGTAGTTCATCCTTGGACTACGGGTCCAAAGCAGTAGCTAGATGGTTGTTCTCTCCTCTTTATGCCTCATGTTTAGATCTTGTGAGCTGCCTAACATGATCAAGATCATCTTATTGTAATGCTATGTGTTGTGTTTACTGCGATCCGATGAATATTGAATGCTATGTATAATTATTATCAATATAACATGTTCTTTCCATGTGTATGTTATTTATGATCTTGCATGCTGATACATCCATAACGTATCTATATTTTTTGATTGTTTCATGCTAATATTATGCTTTTGATACTTGTTTTTATATAAAGTTTATAATTTATTTGGACTAACCTATTAATAGTTGCAAGAGTGCACAATGTTTTTGTTTTACTCTTTGATGTGTAGGAATTAACAAGAAAACACAAAAGGAGACTTGTTGGAAAAGTACTCTGACTTTCCTGAAATCTGCCCACCAACAGTTCTTAGAGATCATCAGTTTTACCCCCAAAGACAATGTCAACTGAAGATCAAATTGGCTACAAAGTTGTTGGTCATTTCCATACCTTTCATTTAAGCCCAAGAACAGCGCAGTACGAGTTTCTATGCGACATGTGGACTCATTTTACTGGAGGATATATATCCGATTACGGGACTACGGGAATCGATGATGGGATTGAGTCCAACTCTTACCATATTTGATGAATTTGTCCAAGCCACAACTTTGGGGCTGTGAGGGGTCCCTGGGAAGGTTCTAGAGGTGCCCAAGACCTTTGGATCAAGGGGCCATCCATCGGAGGCCCGGGGAGCATTGTCCCATCACATATAAGGAGAGAAAAACCCTAATTCTGGGGCAGCCACCAAAAGCCACGAATTTTGCCTCCCACATGTTCTCATATCCATGGGGGACCGAGGGCTCATCTACAGCAGCAAGAAGCCATGGAGTAAGGGGGCTAAGGGGCGGCGCTCCCCCATGATGGTCGGCCGACGCAGGAGGAGCCCCCTGCGCCGCCGACGGCCGCCGGCGCCGCCCTGCACCTCACGTGCTGCCCCTTCTCCGTCCTCTCCGCCATGATGCTGCCTTCACCAACACCTCCATAATCATATCCTCCTTGTATTCAGTGGTTCATCCTCCCACAAACCTGTGTACCTTCCTATCTAAACATGGTGTTTGATACTATAATATTTATCCTATGATCTATGTCATGTTTGTGTAGTTTATTTGTCTTTTGATTGCTTGGTTGAATGTCTTTTGTTCATTAGAGTTGTATGTTGATGTGGTACTGTCCTTTGGTGTCTATTATATTTGTGTGTGCTTGGATCACCATAGGGTTAGTAGTATGTGCAAAGGAAGGGGCGTAGTTCTGCCGGAGTGACAGAAACCTAAGGACTCAAACCGGTTAGTTGCACGTATGGAAGTAAGAGGACCATTAACTTAAGGCTATGGTTGGGTATTTTTACCTTAATGTATCTTTTAGTAGTTACGGATGTTTGCTAGAGTTCCAATCATAATTACTTGCAATCATTGGATAGTGAGAGATTGTTAGCTTTGCCTCTCCCACATAGAAAACTGCATCGAAGACAATGAACCCGATATCTTCACTAATTAATCTTGGAAAAAGCCACCACAATTACGACCACTTATCCACACTCATGGTAATGTTAGTTTATGGTTACTTAGTATATTTTATTGCTGCAGCACTAACATTTACTTTCTTGTATTTATTATCTTGCAAAGCTATCTCTCATACCCATATTATTGCCCTAGTTTTATTTCCTAGATAATGCAAACGTTTAGTGTGTGTAGAGTTGTATCAGTGGTTGATCGAACTTGAGAGAATATTTATCCTACCTTAGCTCCTTGTTGGGTTCGACACTCTTACTTATCGAAAAGGATATACACGATCCCCTATACTTGTGGGATATCACATGCTCTCTGTTGTTAGTAGATGCTCTGTCCAAGTAGATGCTAGTAACTCCAAGAGGGAGTATTTATGCTCGATAGTGGGTTCATGCATCCCTTTCACTCACACTCGAGTGAAAGAAACATAAACGGGTGGGGGATGTGCTGTTTCCACTAGGAAGAAAACAACTTTGTTTCACTGTTTACATTACACACTTTGCTTACTGCGATTATCTGTTGCTTGCAACTTAATACCCAAGGTTTGCTCGGATGACATTCTGAGGGTGGATTATTAGTCATAGATGCAGTTGGATGACGGTCTATGTATCTTGTTGTAATGCCCGCATGAATCACATAGTAATCATCATGTCATGCATATGTACTACGGTGCACCCTTTATATCTATCAATTGCAAAGCTGTAATTTGTTTACCTAACATGCTATCTATCTGTTTTGGAGAGACACCACTAGTGAACTATGGACCCCGGTCCATTTTCCTCATACTGATAATACAACCGCTACAATCTCTGTTTTCATATTGTTCTTACTGTTTTCCTACTGCCATCACTATTCTCTTTTCATCTACTGCAAACAAGTATTGTTTTCCACACCATATGTTTAACCTCTTTGTTTTCAGCAAAATCGGTGAGATTGAAAACCTCACTGCTTCGTTGGGGCAAAGTGATTTTATTGTGTTGTTTAGGTTCCACGTTGCTGCCGAACCGCTAGTGTGCCCTGCCAATATCAGCTGGATCAACCTTCAGAGGCGATTTCTTTCTCCTACTATTCGATTCAACCTTGGTTTCTTTCCGAGGGAAACTTACTGATGTGCTCTTCATACTTTACACTTGGGGTCTCCCAACGAGTGCAAGCCCTGCACCATTAAGAAATTTCTAGCGCCTTTGCCGGGGATAAAGAGGATTTCTGCAAGGGGAGTCTGTCACTTTGAATCCCTTAACTTTTTTTGTTTTGCTTAGTTTATTTTATTTTGTGTTGTTTGCTTGTCTCTATCAAAAACACAAAAAAGGTTGTTATTTCAGTTTTTATTTTTATCCTGTTTTTAATCTTGCTAAAATTAGTACTCCTGAGAACACTAAGTTGTGTGACTTTACTAGCACAAACAACAATGATTTCATTAGCACACCCATTGCTCCACCTGCTCCAACTGCTGATTTTTATGAGTTTAAACCTGCCCTATTAAATCTTGTTATGAGAGAGCAATTTTCTAGTGTTAGTTGTGATGATCTTGTTATGAGTTGTATCAGTGGTCACATCATATGAATTTTACTTGGAGCGCCTGTTTGTTTTTCTTTTGTTTTATTTTGTTTTCCTTGCTGCAACAATATTTTTGGAACCCAGCATTCACTGTGTTGGAGAGATACACGCTCCACTTTTTCATATGAATACTCGTTATGCTCGTATTCTTAGTTTTTCTTCTAGCTGCTGCAAATTCCTTTTAGGTCATGTTTTTCATGCATCTCTTATTCAGAGTTGTTAGTTCTAGTAGAGTTATGTTAGTACTCTCTTGTTTCATTGCTATATTTTTTTGGGATGTTTGTGTTAAAATATATATTGAATGGTGCTTGATGGAAATAGAAATTTCTATATGTGGTAGATAGTATATAACAAAAAATCTTGCATACTCTTGTAGATCACTAAACTGTTTCACTTGATTATTTGCTGTTGTTTTGAGATATTAATATGCTTAATGGTAAACTTGCTGGTTTATTAGAGTAAAAACAATTAATGGTTGGTCTAAAAGCTTGAAACTGTGCCACACTCAAATAACCTGTTGATGGGATAATGGTATATGACTTCCTTTGCTGATAGAAATCGTGATGGATTTTTGTTACTCGCTACGGTCGGGGTAGCTAACAGTGACTTGTCACTGCCATGGACCCTCTTGGAATGATTTTCATTATGCCTTGTAAGATCATAATTTTAGTTGTAATCTTTTAACTTGTGAATTCTATGTTACGGCTTTCTGGCACTTCCACCATTCATATTTGCTAGCCTTTTCAGTACTATGCATTTCTCATTCTCACATTGAGAGTTGGTGCAAACATCGCCAATGCATCCAAACCCCGTGGGAGAACTTTGTTCTTCTACACATAAGCCAAAAAATATCTTTCTCAAAACAGCCACCATACCTACCTACTATGGCATTTCCATAGCCATTCCGAGATATATTGCCATACAACATCCATCATCATTATGTTACTTGCCATGCTTCATTGTTATTTTGCGTACTGCTACACTGGTAGGAGCATTTAGTTTTACATACATCAGAGATATTTCAGTTTGAGTTATGAGTACTAAAAAAGTGTGATGATTCATTATAAAATAGAGTATGGCCCCTACCAGTGCGGTTATATATCAAAAAAAATAAAAATAAAAAGAGAAAAATCCCAAAAAGAAAAAAAAGAAAAAAAAGGGGCAAAAGAGAGATAATAAAGAGAGAGGGGCAGCACTAGTATCATTTATTCCACACTTGTGCTTGGTTAGCATCATTACTTCAGTTTGGAGATAATTTTCATTTAACTATGTGGGGAACTTATATTATAGAACTTGGCTTGTATATTGCAATGATGAGCCTCCTCAAAAGTGCTCTAGATCTTTGTGAGCAAGCAAGTTGGATGCACCCCTACTAGTTCCATTGGAGAGCTTTCATACACTTATTGCTCTATGTGCATCCGTTGTGTGGCAATCACTACTCCTTGCATAACTTCGATTATAAGACTTCCTCTTGTCTAATGATCAATTTCAATTCTGTGAGACTCTCTTCCATTGACCATCTAAATCCCCCAAAATGTTCTTTTAGCCATAACATCCTGGTACCAGGGACCAATACAGAACACTTGCTTCTTTTGAGTGCACAAATATCTTAATGATTTTCCTACGTGCATATTGTTGTCACTTGACTTGATCCTAACAGGAGTTGTTGTGAGATTTTGATGCCTTGGATGATTATATTGTTGTTCTTGAAGCTTAAATAATCTTTAATAAACCTTGCACGGTTCATTGTCTTTTAGTATTGATTCATTGAAAAGTTTTGCTTTGTTCTTCCTAATGGTTTATACATTACTATATTTGATATCAAATATAAACCACAACCTTTATTCATTTGATCCTAGTTTACATGCTTTACATTACTATGATGATCAAGTTTATGTTGGTACCATGTCACCTCAGAAATTATTTGTTTTTTATCATTTGCCTACTCGAGGACGAGTAGGAACTAAGCTTGGGGATGTTGATACGTCATAAACGCATCCATAATTTCTGATGTTCCTTTTCATACTATATGCTACATGTTTCCTATACACTTTATACAAATTTTTTCGATTTCCTCGGACTATCCTATTGACAGAAGCTTTTTCCATGAAAAACATATGCAGCCGCCGTCATCGTGAACCCTAGTTCGGGAGGGTTCTAGATCTCTCCCCGGCACCCTGCCGGGAGGGGGAATCATCACCGGAGGGCTCTACACCACCATGCCCTCCTCCGGAATGATACGTGAGTAGTTCATTCTTTGGACTATGGGTTGATACCAGTATATAGATGGTTGTTCTCCCCTCTTTATGCCTCATGTTTAGATCTTGTGAGCTGCCTAAGATGATCAAGATCATCTTATTGTAATGCTACATGTTGTGTTTGCTGGGAACCGATGAATATTGAATGCTATGTATAATGATTATCAATCTATCATGTTCTTTTCATGTGTATGTTATTTATGATCTTGCATGCTCTCCGTTGTTAGTAGATGCTCTGGCCATGTAGATGCCAGTAACTCCAAGAGGGAGTATTTATGCTCGATAGTGGGTTAATGCCTCCCTTTCACTCACGCTCGAGTGACATAAACGTAAACGGGTGGGTGATTTGTTGTTGCCACTGGGGAGAAAACAACGATGTTTACATTACACACTTTGCTTACTGCGATTATCTTTTGCTTGCAACTTAATACCCAAGGTTTCTCGGATGACATTCTGAGGGTGGATTATTTGTCATAGATGCAATTGGATGATGGTCTATGTATCTTGTTGTAATGCCCGCATGAATCACATAGTATTCATCATGTCATGCATATGCACTACGGTGCAGCCTTTATATCTGTCAATTGCCCAGCTGTAATTTGTTTACCCAACATGCTATCTATATTTTTTGGAGAGACACCACTAGTGAACTGTGCATCCCGGTCCATTTTCCTCATACTGATAATACAACCACTGCAATCTCTGTTTTCATATTGTTCTTACTGTTTTCCTACTGCCATCACTGTTTTCTTTTCATCTACTATAAACAAGTAATGTTTTCCACACCATATGTTTCACCTCTTTGTTTTCAGCAAAACCGGTGAGATTGACAACCTCACTGCTTCGTTGGGGAAGATTGATTTTATTGTGTCGTGTAGGTTCCACGTTGCTGGTGAACCGGTAATACGCCCTGCCAATATCAGCAGCATCAACCTTCGTAAGTGATTTCTTTCTCCTACAGTTGATACGTTGAAAACGTATCTCCTTTTCCGAACACTTTTCTTATTGTTTTCCTCTAAACTTGTGTGTTTTCAATACAACTAACACGGACTAACGTTGTTTTCAGCAGAATTACTTTGGTGTCTTGTTTTTGTGCAGAAAAATCAACTTTCGGGAAATTGCCCAGAAAAGACCCCATTGGTGTTTTCACTCCGGAAGACCCCGGGAGCCAGAAGGGGGCCAGGAGAAGAGCCACAGGGTGGCCACACCCCCCTGGCGCGGCCCACCTTGGCCGCTCCAGCATAGGGTGTGGGCCCCCCAGAGCCCCCCTCGGACTCCCCTTTCGACTACAAGTAGCCTCTAACCCTAAAACCCGAGGGGGTTCGTCATATTCCACAGAAACACAACAGAGCGTCGCCGTCATCCCGAACCTCGATTCGGGGATCAGAAGTTCCTGTTCTGACGCCCTGCCGGGACGAGAAGTGGAGGAGATCATCGCCATCGTCATCACCAACGCCTCTCCATCGACCATCCATGTTTCCCCCATCCATGTGTGAGTAATTCCCACTGTAGGCTGAAGGGGATGGTAGGGATTGGATGAGATCGTTCATGTAATAATGTCGTGATTGTTAGGGCATAATGCCTAGTATCCTCTATTAGTGCTATTGACATTGTTGCAACTTGTTATGCTTAATGCTTGCCACTTTGGGCCCGAGTGCCATGATCTCAGATCTGAACATGTTATTGAATCACGATGATAATTATTGTTTCTTGATCATACCTGCAAGTTGTTTACACACATTGTTTTCCAGAACCCGAGGCCCCAAAGTGACAGAAAATGGGACAACCGGAGGGGATGGCTGCGATGTGAGGATCACATGTGTTCACGGAGTGTTAATGCTTTGCTCCGGTATTCTATTAAAAGGAACACCTTAATTACCAGTAGTTCCCTTGAGGCCCTGCTGAAAACGGGCTGGTAGGACAAAAGATGTTGTGCAAGTTCTCATTGCGAGCACATACGACTATTTACGGAACACATGCCTATGGTTACTTAGTGCTTGGATGCTTTATCATATTTATCTGCAATGCCCATGAATTGATCATTATTTGAACTATCTTATCCATGCAACGCCCGTTCATCCATCCCCATGCCTACAGTATTTCATCTCGCTGTTTACTTCAAACACCACTGATGTTGTTTTCATCTCACTTCTGCTATTATTTCACTACTGCTGCTGCTATAAAACTGTTACTACTGATAAACTATTGCGAACAAAAGTACTTTCAGGTGCAGGTGAATAGACAACTCACTTGTTAAGGCTCACAAATATTCTTTGGCTCCCTTTGTGTCGAATCAGTAAATTTGGGTTTTACTTCCCACGAAGACTGTTGCGATCCCCTATACTTGTGGGTCATCAACTGTTCGATTCAATCTTGGTTTCTTTTTTAGGGAAACTTGTTGTTGTGATCTTCATTCCTTACACTTGGGGTCTCCCAGCGAGTGCAAGCCCTGCACCATCAAGCAATTTCTAGCGATGTTTCCAGGGAGAAAGAGGATTTATGCAAGGGGAGTCTGTCAGTTTGAATCCCTTTCCCTTTTTTTTGCTTAGTTTATTTTTTTTGTCTTGTTTGATTCTCTTTATCAAAAACATAAAAAAAATAGTTCTTATTCTAGTTGTCTCTAAATCAATAGGGTTATCCAACAAGACAATACCTTGGTGTGGCTCGAGGGTCTGATCCTCTCGAGCAAGGGATGGGTTGATGTAGGAGATCGAGCATATCACCCCTCCCCGACAAAGCTCGAGTACATTGAGGAGGATCCCATACGACCATGCATGGCCACCTCCATGCATGAATCCATGCATGTCAAAGATGACTTGGCCCAACCTAGCCAAAAGGATCCTGGAGAGCAAACGTAACCCTTTTACCGCTGGAGCCATGTGTGGCGGTCTTCCACCAAGAGAGATAGAGAAAGAGGTGTATCAATGGCACGATCTCGCACACCGATACTATCGAAAGGTGAGCAGAAAGCTAAGTTGATTTGTGTTGTCGATTTGTTCTATTGTTATGTTTGATCTGTGTTGTGGTATGTCATTTGAACTAGGCGTTGTAAAATTATATTGAAACTAGGTCTTTAAAAAATATGTTGGAACTAGGTGTTATGGGGTTGTAAGAATATGGTGGATCTAGGTATTGTAAATATATGTTGTATGGTGTTTGAATTTGGTGTTTTGGTTATGTTTGAACTATGTAGTTTGAAACAGATGTTGGTTCCCACTCAAAGTAAAATTTAAAAATGTGGGACATAGAGGCCTAGTTTAGAGCATCTCAGTTTGCATGTTTGCTTTTGCCCTATAAAGATTGTACGACATTGTTAAGAGGAGCATGTAAAATAGTTTTTGTTGGGGCAATAGGTAAGGGGGAGCCTTACCGGCCTCCGATGTAAACCGGAAATCACTTAGACCCGGTTCAAGATGAGTGATCCGGGTCACACTGAGCAGGGCCGGGTTAGGCCAAAGAGAGCCGGGTTACGATGACTATGACCCGGCTTGATGAAGAACCGGCCCAAGGCCCCGGGCAAAAGACAAGGAAGCCCAGAAGCCCGGATAGAAGTTCAAAGGCCCGCCCAGAAGTAGCCGGATCGTGGGAGGAGCCGGACCAAGATGATCAAGAACCGGAGGGAGATAGGACTCCAAGGACGGGCGTAACGCAGACTCCCTTGTAACCCAGAGGTCTTGTCCACTATATGAGGCGGGACCTCGGGACGTAGAGGGATAAGTTCTAAGTCGACAACAAAATAACTCGAGACATCGAGAGCCGGAATTGCCCTTTGTAATCAAGACTTGGTTCCCTGATAGTAAGAAAGCAGGAGTAGGTTTTACCTTCAATCGTGGGGCCGAACCTGGGTAAACTCGCGTCTCTCGTTTCCACCTCAACCCTTTCGAAGTTTCGCTTAGTAGCAATGGTCTCGCAATCTAGTTCTCGCATGAGGACACTTGCCGTGAAATACCACGACAGTTTTAGAGGACAAATAGTTGTTCTTGTGTACTCCCTCCGTGCACGAAAGAGTGTACTTTCAGATTTTTTTTAGGAGTCGAATTATCTCAAATTTTGTCCAAATTTTCACAAAAATATAACAATATTTACAAAGAATAAATATCCATATGATTTTCATCATAAATCAAATGATACTAGTTGATGCGTACAAAACATACACATCTGTATCTATGTTTAAACCGTATATTTGTCATTAAAATGATTGAGATATTACTCTAAACCTGCCACTAATCACTAATGTGCAAGTTAATTGCAAATATTTGTTCCATCATTTTTACTGCAGGAAATCAATACTAGAAGGAAGGAAATGATCAAGGTTGGGAACTCGTAGAGGCTTTAACTACCATTGGTACGGTCACATGTGACCGTACCATCCACCATACCAAGTGTCATCATGAATGTCTGATCACACTGACTCAAAGTCATCAAAGGTCCTAGTGCTAATTCGCGAAAGAAGACCCCTATAAACCTAATTACATTCGCTGCCACTATATAAAAGAGAGAAAATAGCACCCAGAGAGGACGACGAACCCATACTTCACTGCCACGAAGTGCTGCCACCATCACCACTCCACCATCATCTACACCACCATAGTCATAGCCATGCTACCTTGTAATCTAGAGCTTATCGCGATTGTCAACATTATAATAACTATCAATCTATTTAATTCAGTACTATTTTTCACAATGTTTTCTATTGTTGATATGATTGTGATGTGCGAGTAGTCCACTTGGGCCAAGGGATGAGGACTAACCTCTTAGCTATGTGCTTCGTCTTTTCATGGGGTATTAGTTTAATAAGTTCATTATTTTATTTGTGTGTGTTTCTATATCTATGACGCGCTCCTAGGACTTGTTAAGTACCTCAAGACCCCGAAGAGTGATCAAGGTAGAGGTATGATGAGGGAGAAATGGAAGGCAGACGAGTGAAACTCTATGAGAAGAGGAGAAGTACAGCAGACGAAAGTGGATCTCTTAGGAACAAGAATGATGTCATGATGCTTAATTCTTTCCAAAATACCAAGAAAACCCCATGAGACGGATAAAAGGGACAGCGGTTGGACAAATTACTCTATGGTAACATGTGCTCAGGGCCATAGTGGCTTATGGATGCATTGCCTACATAATCTAATAACATATGTATTAATTATACTAACTGTTTCCATTTTATCTTCGTTATCCCATATTTACTAATGCACGGCTACATATAAAAACTTAAGCCCTATCCTATTTTAATCCATTGATCACAGACACCTTCTTGCTAAACAAGATTGGTCCGGTAAAACGAGAATTAATTAATCTTTCTATAGGTTCGATAATTGTCCTTATCAAGCACCAATTCCCGGTTCAATAAACCTAGGGCCACTGGGGAAAAAGACACATACTACATTCAGAAATCTGGATCAAAGGTATCACTAGTTTAGTGGACTTAATGTTGGTATATTTTTGTATAAACATGATCAAACTTAAAAAAAAGTTTGACTTTCCAAAAAAGTTAGAAGTATAGTATTACATGAACGGACTAAGTAATTGTTTTCTAAGACTCGAATGTAAAGGAATGTGAGCATCCGCACCAACCTATTTTTTACAACGATTTACACAGGATCGGGCCACGTTACCCATTTTTCTTAGTCCACCCAAGTGAACCATGTATATACTCTTTTATTTCAAATTTTCATTTTTGTATTTGGTTCATGTTAATTACCGGTTTCCCCTATTTCTACGTTATTTCTCGTTTCAAATCCAAAGAGCCTCCTAAAGTCGAATCCTTCCCAAGAAAAATTTAAAAGTGTACTCATCTACTACCTCTCTGTGAGGACTCGGTCCAGATGATCCCCAAGCAGCTGGAATTACTCAAGGATTCATGAGTTCATCCTCTTTCTCTCTCGCTACCAGATCTACAAGATGACATGTTCCACCCAACAACCAAGCCAACTGGCCAGCCGTTCCACAACCAAGACCCGTGGTCTCCTACCTACTTAACGAACACCTACAAGGCCAGTTCACTTGGCCCACTCATGGCATGCAAGACGAGCAGGTCATCGTCTCTCCCTCGTGGAACTGGGCCTGGTCTCCACTTAAACAACATGAGTCTTCCTATTAGTACCATCGACACCCGCGGTAGGAGTGCTCTTAATCCCCCGGTCTTGAAATCCGGCTTGTCCCCAAGCCGGATCCTGCGGTTACCAACGACACAACATTTCTTCGGCTTCCTAAGTAGCCAATTCGTTGGACAAGTGAATCCAATGCACCAAAACTTGAGGAATGGTAGACGAAGCTTTCCATTGGACCTTTTTCTGAAAGAAGAAAGGAGGAACCCAAAATGCATCAACAACTGGTGGGAGATTGGGGTGTACCTGTTGATGTGTCTTAAGCGATTTCTTTAGCTGGTATACGTGAACAATTGGATGGATTTTTCTACGATCAGGAAAGTCCAGATGGTAAGCCAGTTCTGCTACACGCGCCAAGATTCGGAAGGGGCCGTAGAAACGGAAGGCAAACTTCTGATTTGACCTAGTGGCCAAGGACCGTCGAATATGGGGTTGCATCTTCAGATACACCTGATCGCCAGCCTCGAAGATGCGCCCAATGCGTTTTTTCAGCTTGTAAGTTCATTCTCTATTAAGATCTGAGCAAGTGTTGCTTAACAGACTGGTTAAGCAAAGCTCTATTGTTCAGCCATTGTTGCAAATTAGCAGAAGCAATTGAATCTTCAGGAGATATGCCAAAATAGCAAGATTGCTTTCCATACACCACTTCAAACGGGGACTTACCCAAGGAGGAATGCCAGTTGCTATTATACCAAAACTCACATAGTGAAGACCATTATCACTGCCATGTCTGATGGAGGGTGGCGAGATAAAGCATCAGATACCCTATTATCACTGTCTTTTTCATACACTATCCTCTAGTGCAACCCAAGTAGTTTTGTGAGAGCTTTCTGTTTCCAATTTGTATCTAGTCTTTGCTCTATCGGGTGAGACAAACTCTTCTGATCTATCATGATAACAAACTCGCCCATTTGTAGATATGAACGCCACTTCTCAATGGGCAACAAAATTGCGAGATATTCTTTCTCATAAACCGAGAGCCCGATGTTGCGAGGACCAAGTGCACGGCTAACAAAAACCAAAGGGTGGCCCTTTTGCATAAATACAACACCAATTCCATGATCAGAAGCATATTTCTCCCACACAAGCACCATCTTAAAGTCTGGAAATGCCAAGACTGGTGCAAAAATGAGTGATTTCTTCACTGTTGTGAATGCGAATTCAGTTTCAGAGGTCTAAAAGACAGGCAGTCATTTGCGAAGTATTTTAGTAAGAGGCTTGCTAATAAAACCATAATGGTAGATAAATTTCCTATAGTAACCAGCCAACCCAAGGAATCCCCTCGGTTCTTTAGTATTTTCTGCGATAGGCCAATCTCTGATGGTATCAATTTTGCTACTATCTGTTGACACGTGAGACCCACTTATGACATGACCCAGATAAGAGAGTTGCTTCTTCGCAAAATCGCACTTGGACATATTCACATTCCATTGATATTCCTAAAGAATAGGTAATACCTGAGCTAAGTGTTACAAATGTTCAGCGTAGGTTTTGCTGTAAATTAAAATACCATCGAAGAACACAAATGAAAACTTTCTGAGAACTGGTGCAAATTGTGCATTCATAGCTTTTTGGAAGGTTGCACGAGCACCTGTTAACCCAAATACCATTACATTAAAATCAAAATATCCATGTGAGTAGAGAAGGCCGTCTTAAATTCTCCACTGGGAGCAAGCCTAATCTGGTGATAACCAGCTCAAAGGACAACCTTGGAAAACAAAAATGATCCATTTAGCTCATCCAACAACTCGTCAATAACTGGAAGGGGGTATTCCCCTTTAATTTTCAGTGCATTCAAATTCCGAAAATCCACCACTATCCTCCAATTGAAATCATTCTTCTTAACCATCACAATTGGGGAAGAGTATGCACTGTTTCTATGTTGAATAACACATGATTCTAGCATTTCAGCAATCTGCTTCTCCACTTCATTCTTTAGTTCGTGGTTCAGTTAGTAAGGTGGCAAGGAAAAGGGTCTAGCACCTTCAATCAGATGAATGGAATGGTCACATTGCCTCCTAGGTGGAAAACCTTCAGGAGTCTTGAAAACCAAAGTGTACCTATCCAATATTAAATGAATATCAACAGGAATTGGAGGTTGTGCTTCAGGAAACTCCCCCAACACCGACACTTCCACAAACGTACAAAATAATCATCAAATTGATCCCCATGCAATATAATAGTAACGCCAGCATGCTAAAACGAAATCCACTTATGAGCCCAATCCACCGACATGGGGGTATGTGGTTGCCAATCAATCCAAACCCAAAATGCCATCATAACTTCTCAAGTAAAGCACTTTAAATTGATTGGATAAAGTATGTCCTACACTATCCTAGGAACACTCTAGAATGTGATGTGTACACTAAATAATGGCACCGTTGGCAACTTTCACCTTAACCTGTAATAACAGGGGAACAACACCAGGTAACATAGCTGCAACTGAGCTATCCAAGAAGGAATTAGTATTGCCCGAATCAACCAAAAATAACAACTTATGTCCTGCAATTTGGAATGATAACTGTAGAGTTTGTACTTCATGTGTACAACCCATTGCCGAAGCCGACAAGTACATCAATTGACCAGTAGGTTCCTCAAATTCTTGAGCCACTGATTGTGTGGAATTGGCCAAAATAAAATCAACCATCTCCTGAAAAACATGTAACTGGACTGATTGTTTGCACGGATGTTCCCGGGAATACCTTTCACCACACGTAAAGCACATGCCCTTCGCACGGCGATAAGCATGCATGGCTGACCATTTTTCTTCTCCTTGCTTCTGAGGTTCATGTGTCCTATGCTCCTCGGGCTTCTTGTGTGTCCACTGTTTAGGAGGAGAAGGAGGCAAGGGCATTTGTACTGCTCTAGAAGGGCATGGAACCACAGAAAAATGATCACATCCATATGTAATAGGAGTCACCCACATTACCCAATTCCTCATGAAGTAGAGCTGACTGATAAGCAACATAGAAACTCTAAGGCTATTGAATAGCTACAGAAACCCTCACAGCTGGCTTCAAACCATCCAGAAATCTGGTCACATAGTGCAGTCAATCTGAAGCTGTCTCATAAGTAGTCAACCGTTCTACTAGCTCAGCAAAGCGCTCTACATAATATTCTACTGTAGTGATTTGAGATATGTGGAACAAACAACTCATAAGACCTTGGTGTTGATTTCTACCAAGCATGTTCTGAAGCAAACGACAAAATTCTGGCCACCTCAAATTGGGCAACTGGCGCTGATCTAATTCCAACCAGTGAGTAATAAGGACTTCGAATAATGATGAGGCATAATAAATCCACCGGTCCTATCCCATACCCCCAAATTTGAAAATAATCTTCACATCTTGGTTGCTAGAGCTATGGATTGAGGCCATCAAATTGCGGCAGTTCCCTTGGGAAAGTAGACTGATGGTCAGCAATTTCTCGCGCGGGCTAGAAGAATTGGGTCAGAAAGCAGCATAAGAATTTCCGAGCTCGTTCTGTGACCGAAGGTGGGACATAGATACTATGTCCCGACCCCCAGTTTGCTTTGTCGACATGATGCTCATCAGAGCTGATCTCCTCGCTCCCTGGCGTCCTGGTGTGTAGAGCCGATGACCCGATTTTGGTGGGGCCAAAGCAAACGAGGAAGCTCGTCGAGATCGTTCTAGACGACAATGATGCTCTCAACTGCCTCGGAGATCTTGGTGTTGGTCTCGGCGAGGTGGGTCTTGACCTCTATTGCCATGGTCGCCTGGTACTCGGTGAAGCGCCGATCAAAGTCCTGATCGGTGTCCTCCTTGAAGAGCTCCTACATTGCCCTCGCCTCTTGTGTGAGTCTCTCCATGAGTTCCGATCACCGGCGGGTAGCAAAGAGAGTATGGTGGTTGTGTGGGGGGATCTCCAGGGTCGGGGGAAAGTTCTACAGTGGTGAGATATGTGGCTCTGATACTAGAATGTGAGGACTCGATCTAGATGAGCCCCAAGCAACTGGAATTACTCAAGGATTCGCGAGTTCTTCATGACTTCATCGTCTCTCTCTCTACCAGATCTACATGATGACAAGTACCAGCCAACAACCAGGCCAACTTTACAGTTGTTCCGCACGCGCCACCGAGACATGTGGTCTTCTAACAACTTAACACACGCTTACAAGGCCGGTCCAGTTGTCCCATTCACGGCCTGCAAGCAGAGCAGGTAGTCGTCTATCCCTCGCGGGGTTGGGCCTGGTCTCCACTTGAAGAGCATCATTCTTCCTCTTAGTACCATTGACATCCGCGGTAGGAGTGCTGGCACTGTTCTAAAATATGGAACGTTTTGGTATGCTATTTTAGCCTACAAAAGCGTTACATATTTTTCTAACAGTGGAAGTGCCAATTTACAGTCGCACCACATGCGTGCATATGACGGCTTCTAAATGTTTTTGTGGTGTGCAATGCATCGGCTGGTCGGAAGCACACAGACTACTACCCTTTTGCGCATGCCATCCACATCATAGAGGCGCGCGCGCCCATGCGTGGTTGTGACCACCACCTTTGATTAATTCTCCGATGAAGCTGGCCAGCTAGGTCAATGAGACCATGACCGTTGATATGTGTAATTGTGTATACCAATGCAAAATATGTTATGATGCACGTAGCTAAGCAGTGAGTGAGCATGGAAGCAAACACTCGATCGTTACAACAAAATGACAAGTCCGTATGACCTCGCAGCTATCATTCTGCAATCGAGATTGAAACACAAAGGGCCAAGGGGCAAAGAATCAATCGGGCCGATCAAGTCATTCCATCGCTCGGGTCGTCGGCACGCTGCATCCTTCCTTTTCTCCATATCGCCATTTTTTCCACGATTAGTTTTTTCCTACTATTCTTCTTCTTCTCTTAGCGGCCAAGCAATGGCAGAAGACCACTGCGAGTGGGGAGGCACTATCGCTGCAATAGCTCTTCCAACCAAGCACCTCAGCATCGAAACGATCTTATTCCCCGACGACTCATTTCCTTCCTTGAGTCTTCTCATGCCCTAAAACACCACATACATACCATGTACTAAATATAGATCTCGCCGAGCTATAGGAGGTATCGTTCCAACCCGAAATGGGCCCGGAGTCGTCGGATTAGGAGTGGGCTCCGTGAGCCAGATTCGTCGGTGAAAAACAGAGGGCGCTGAGGCGGTTGTCCAAATCGAGCTAAGTAACTTGCAATTTTTTTGATGTCCATAAGTTATTTGAGAAACTAGAAGTTTGGATGTGTTTTGTGCGACGAGTAAGATGTTGCAATGCAAATTGATTCGTGAGTGGGTCCAAACGTTTTCATGAGCAGATGCTAACGTTGTCCTCCCATGTTGCATATGTGTGTTCATTTCTATTTCTACGATTTGCTACCATGGATGAAGATTTGTTGTATACTCGTAAGTTTTTGTTGCATTGCTGTTTTAAAAATGTTGCATCGTTTTCTATACGATTTTCACCCACAACGGGGAGAAATGCTGCAATTATGTTGCAATCCTTCAAAAGAAATTGCTATCCGGTTGAAGCTATGCTGCAAGGGTCAGACCAACGATTTCTCCCCTCACATCTGCAGGACAACACCCGGCATTGTATGCCATTCCAGTCACTTAACTTACCAAGCACCACACCAACAACTAGCTAGCACCTACTCTTATACTTACTGCCGCATCTCTCTAGATCTCACCCTCTCTCTCTCTCCTCGACCGCCTTTTTAGGCAGCCACTCCTCCGCACCACAGCGCACATACCTGCGGCCCCTCCCTCGCACCCATCATCATTCAGCTGGTCACCGCCTCTGCGCGCGCGCGATCGCCGGCCATGATGAGCAGCAGCAGCGGCAGGCTAAACAGCCCAGGCACGATCGCGCCGGTGGCGAGCGACGTCGTCGACTTCGGCTGCGCCCCCATGCACTCCTCCTATACCAACTTGGAGCCCGCGCCGCTGCTCCAGCACCACCACCTCTACGACAGCTTCGACTACACCGCCGCCAACGCCTTCCAGTTTCAAGACCCTTTCGCTCTCTTCTCCTCCGGCTCACCTCTCACCAACCAGCTCCATCAACACTTCGCGCCGCAGATCACGATGCCGCCGATGGCGCCGTCGTCGCTGCTCCAAGCGCCCACGACGATGACGGCTTTTCCTGGCGTGCCGTCGGTGGTGGATACGTACCAGAACACCTTCATGGGCGGTGGCGGCGGCGGGTTCCTGAAGCGGGAGGACGGAGGCCTTTTCTTCTCCGACACCGGCGGTGGCGAAGGAGGCGGGAGGATCGGGCTGAACCTGGGCCGGCGGACCTACTTCTCCCCGGCGGACGTGCTAGCCGTTGACCGCCTGCTGATGCGCTCCCGCCTAGGAGGCATGGGCATGCTAGGGCTTGGGCTCGGCGCCGCCCACCACCCGCCACCGCGGTGCCAGGCCGAGGGCTGCAAGGCGGACCTCTCCGCCGCGAAGCACTACCACCGCCGCCACAAGGTCTGCGAGTACCACGCCAAGGCCGCCACCGTCGCCGCCTCCGGCAAGCAGCAGCGCTTCTGCCAGCAATGCAGCCGGTACGTACACGTTCGTCTCTGCACAATTTCCCACTCCGTGCATACATGGCATGCATCGATGCATGCCAAGGTAGCTAAAAGACGAAAGAATCTCAATTCGACTGTGGAAAGGGCTGCGAGCTTGCCGATCTAGGACTGGCCTCGCAAGATAGTAGACTTGCATGCATTCATCATCATCATATCTTGTCAGCGTGTCATACATCATTCAGAAGTGACGCACATCAGATCAGGGGCTCTGCTCTGAGCGTATCCGCATCTCCATCCAGTGCTCTCCCTCTATCTCACTACTCGTACTAGCTAGTAGCTGCCAAGCTACATACATGGACCAATGTGCAGCCATCATTGCATTGCAAAAGATCGAGTTCGATCGTACTGCCTAAGTAGCTTTGATACAGATAGATGGATAGATGTACATTTATACTCTATGTACAGACATATTGGCGCCATGTGAATGATTTTTTTCTCCTCGGTTTTTGGGTCTAGGTTTCATGTGCTTGCGGAGTTTGATGAGGCCAAGAGGAGCTGTCGAAAGCGGCTCACGGAGCACAACCGCCGTCGCAGGAAGCCTGCCGGCGAGCAGGGGAAGGGCACGCCGCCGCCGCCTTCCAAGAAAGCAGACACAAGCTCATACAACGGCGATCACAGAAGTAAGCCCACTAGCTCCTCTCATACATGTCCTTTTGCTCCTTAAACCATAGCATCGGCACCAAAATAATGTCTAAATTTCCTCCCGTTTATCTTTAATTTCAACGTATTTGTCCAAACGACGAGTTTGTCTTGTGTACCTTAATTTCAAAAGCCCGTGTTTGAAATTGCGCGAGAACACACAAAAATTTCCAAGCAACCACACAAGTGAAACTATTTTAGGTAAAGTAGTTAAATGTAATTAAATACACACAGTAGTGCAAGCTTTTAGCCTTTTTTCTGGAGCCAATTAATCAACATGGTAATTCGATGTGCAAGCACGTTACTTTCAACGGTGGACTAGAAAGAAACTACCGGTACAAGTACATGTACCTGCTGCCATGGCACGCCTAGATGCTACTTCTACATTTTTATCTACGTACGGATTTGACTGGCGTACGGCAGCTCAATTAACATGATGCAAATACGCATGGCGCCAAAACATGTCACATACGTAGATAGGTGTGCCACGTACGTACTGTACACTATAAGGTAGATGCAAGCTAGTCCTGCTACATACATGTGAGCGTCACGTCTTCCATCTTTTCTGACGTCACGACATAATGATCATCAGCCACCAAGTCTTCGACGGCCGCGGCGGCTGTCTCGCCGACGACCAGCGGCTTCAGCTGCCTTCAGCAGCAGCAGCACGATCTCGACAACGGCGGCCAGTCGAACAACACCGCGACGGCGCCGACGGCCCTGTCCCTTGCCGCCGCACCGCCACCGGTGCACGGCGGGGGCAGCTACGGCGCCGGCCTGGACACCATGCTGCTGCATCAGCAAGGTCGCGACGAGCGGGAACAGGAGTTCATGATGACCTCGCTCGTGCAGCAGCAGCAGCAGCGGGACAGCGGCAACATATTGTCGTGCTCGACGGCGTCGGCGTCGGATCAGCGTCACCAGAACGACGGCGACAGCTGCTGCAACGGCAACAACATGCAGCACTTTTTCGAGGTGGACTTCATGTAGCGTGATGCATGCATGCAGATGCAGGCATTGCATGCTTGAATGAATGAACCTGGCCTAGCCTAGCCTAGCGTAAGTGTAGCTAGAGGTAGTTTGACTGCATTATCGTGTACTGTAGTATGGTGTATGTGTGTGTGTGTGTGCACCAAGTGAAAGAAATGAACAAGCCGGTTGCATGCACTACGCTGTTCATGGAGTATAGCTAGGGTAGGCAGTGCAGCCTTTCGATTCGGATTTAATCTCTCTTAACCTTTTTTTCCTGTTTCATGTATTTACTTGTAGTTTTCTGGATGTGGCCCTTCTACAAAGGGAATAGTGTATGTATCCTTGTATTCGTTTTCCCTTTTTGTAAAAGGAAAATTCTACTTTTCTCTTCTAAACTATTGTCTTGGCTCACTTTTTGTCCGAAATTATTCTATGGGTTACTCAAATCATCCTCCCCTCCCCCCTCTCCTTAATCCTCCCCAAACTATGTTGCGGGGAGCATCTTTAATCCCCATTCGGTTCTACAAACCTAGACAGTTGTACCCAATAATGCAAATATTGAAAATTGTCAGACTTGTATTTTGTGTTGTGGTATATACATATAAATACAAGTTATAGTTTAAAATATGAAAAATTATGATCCATGAAATTTTTTTCACACTTCACAACTGACATGTTTTTAAACGAACCTTTACTAGTTCCTCTGTTCGGGATTGTTAGGCTGAACGCCAGATATTCTATTATTGTTAGGCTGGAGGTTTTAGTTCTGTTTTTTCTCTCCCTCACTTAGCCACTATAAATCGCGGTGCAATTAATATCGATATACATGCGAACAGTGTCAAATACGAATATGACATCTAATGGTCTTTGTGTTCGATTGTGTGAAGAGGTGGTTTTAACATAAGGGAATCTTGAAAACAATGGTGATCATCGTTGGTAAAATTTTCCATGTAGGGTTTGTGATGTTGGGACCGAGCGGAGAGAAAATTTGTAGAGTCATAAGGTTCATTCTATTGGAGTAAGTCCATGGTCTATACTTTATCAACAAGCTAACAGACAAGTTGAGGAACCTCTAAGAGGCGGTTGCATCATCCATATCCTCATTAACTCCATGCCAGATCGACAAAGTCTGACATGCAATGTTGATGAACGGCACCACGAGGGAGCACTGGCAGGGACATCCAATAACGAGGCAGTATAAGGGTCTCACCGGGTTACATGGCAAAATTACGACAACAAAATAAACCGTCGAACGAAAAAAAATAGTAAATGACTATGTTAGATCAGAGCTACCATGCCACCAACATTACGGGAAAGGCTTGGTAAGTTAAGTAATACTACTCCCTCCGTTTCAAATTAATTGTCACAAAGATGGACAAAATTTGATGTATCTATCACAAAAATTGTGTCCATCTTTGTGACAATTAATTTGAGATGGAGGGAAAAACTATTTAACTGACATCTCTATATCTTCATCTTGTGTGAAGCACATTAATTCCATTTCTTAAATGTTGTCAAGGTACTCCTAGCTATTGGTTTTGTTATGTGCCTCAATTAACAGTGTGCAGTGAATCAGAGTAAAATAAGAGATAAAAGTACTCCTAGCTAGCTACTCCTACACTCGATCTGTCCAATTAACAGTAGTAAATCGGAACTGATACTGAAAGATCTATATCCCGGATTTGATCAGTAATTAGGGTATCTGAGTATTAAACCTGGGGGGCGCCACGCATTTATACTAAAAGTGTGCATGGATTCCAATGGGAAATAAAGATGGAAGTACGCAAAGGGGGGCCATCCGCCCGGCATGATGAATTCGACCATAGCGCATCTGTAACCAATGATGATTTTAACGTAAAGATGGGGTAACCGCAGTCTTAAAGATGATTTTTCTCACCGAAATTTATGCACTAAAACATCCTCCGGCCAGCAGAAGACATCCAACAGATAAAGAAACCCAACGCTGAGATGGATATATTGTCATTTGATAGTGGATGTTGAATGATCCCATCATTTTTTTTCCCATTGTTTGACAGATATGGTTGTGTGTAGATGTCATAGCTTTTGTGCTCCCAGATAGATATATCCATGCATGTGCATGTACCATGTGCGCGTCTTTCCTTTCAGCGAGCAATTCGCGTAGGTCTTAACAAACCTACCGCCTTTGGCCAAAGCGAAAGCTGCCTAGCAAATGTGTGTTACTACTTGGTAGTACGTACTACGTAGGCCATGCATGCGTTAGTGGACTAACCTGCCCGACCGTGTGCAGAGGCTACCAGCCTACATAGGACTGCAAAAGTCTACGCTAGCTCCAGGGACTCTTCTGCTCGTTCAGATATCTTTGTCGGGGATGGGTTCTGCCGAAGGAAACAAACGGCTACAGCGATCAGGAGAGAGGCCCATGCAGGCAGGCAGCGAGTTTTCTCACCACGTTCCAATTTCGTTAACAAAAAAGTTCGTCAGGAGAGACTGAGGTGCAAATCTGAGTCAGCAATCGTGTAATATGGAGAATATACAGTTTTACCATAACATGGTTGCAATTTCCGTCTAATTTAGAGGTTTTGTACAAGTACATGGAGAGGTGTGTCGAGATGACGGCTGCCGGGCAAGGCTTGCAACGTGACCAGCAACACCGCGGCAAACAGGCCTCGCATGGGCAAGGGTCGGCGGTGTTCTTCTGCCTCGACCACAACAAAATGCCCTCGAACGACTACATCGACCCCCGGCGCATCAAGATGGCGATCATGAAGCTCGATGACACCCTCGTCCATCCGAGGAGTGAAGAAGTAAATGCATGCTCTGACCCATATCCAAGGCGCCACCTGAAGGGCGTCACAACCCAACTCGGGACATCTCCTTACAGCCAGACATTTAGATGTCCGACATTTCTGTCAATTGTTTGGCCGATATGACTAAAACACCAACAATTTATGAAGTGGCATCTCATGGTTATAGAGGAGATAACTTAGGATTCATATATGCTATATGCTTTATATATTTAATTTTTTGACCTTGGACTGTGATGCAAAGGCCCCACATTTTAAACTCTTTCCCTAAATAGCTCCTTGAACTAAAAAAAATTGGGGCGGGTATTATTTTTCAGAAAAGTTCGATAGACCCGCTGCCATGTCGAAACCCCAATTCAGGGTTCTTGGAGTCCTATTCCTACTGGCGTACGTTGCAGAATTAAAAAAATTGCGCTACGTAACCGTCAAGATCACTATGCAGATAACGAGGCATATGTCCATGCATGCAATGATCCAGTATCAGGCCTTTGATTTGTGGGAATGGTGCAATGGAAAACTAGAGGAAATTTTCCAATGGATCACACGTCCAAGTCAAAACTTACAGGAAACAAAAATGTACTCACACCTCATTTTTGGAATCCTATGCACAAGGAACTAGGAAAGTTTGGCACATGCCATCATTTCCCTTTCCTATTCCTTTCCTATTCCATTGATACTCCAATCCTATGAATCAAAGAGGCCCGATGTCCGACATTTCTGTCAATTGTTTGGCCGATATGACTAAAACACTAACAATTTATGTAGTGGTATCTCATGGTTGTAGAGGAGATAACTTAGGATTCATATATGCTATATGCTGTCTATATTTATTTTTTGACCTTGGACTGTGATGCAAAAGCCCCACATTTTAAACTCTTTCCCTAAATAGCTCCTTGAACTAAAAAAAATTGGGGCGGGTATTATTTTTCAGAAAAGTTCGACAGACCCGCCGCCATCTCGAAACCCTAATTCGGGGTTCTTGGAGTCCTATTCCTACTGGTGTACGTTGCAGAATTTAAAAAAATTGCGCTACGTAACCGTCAAGATCACTATGCAGATAACAAGACATATGCTCATGCATGCAATGATGCAGTATCGCGGCTCACGGGGCAGCAGAAGATCGATGTAGTCATATAACAGTTCTGAACAATCGTATATCCTCACAGCTAAGTCTAGTTGTAAGGATGCCGCTAAGCTTCTCTCGTCAAGGATCACACGTGTAATCCCTCTTATGGTGTACACGCTTACACTCGTGTCAACCCGCTAGCGCTCCGTCGTCAGGACTCGACACCAACGAAGAGAGACAGTCTTTCGGCGTTGCTAATTGGTAGCTCTGATCAACTGTGATTATAGCTATATAATTCTGGAAAAAAATTCTCAACACATTAGAGATAATAGCAATTAGAGATAGGCCTAATCGGGAGAGGACACCTCAAAAACCGAATTAGAGGAATCTCTAATCCAATAAGAGAGGTTCTAATTAGAGGCTCTAATTCTACTAGAGAGAGGGGGGGTTAAGAGCCAATTGGTATGTTTTTCCTCAAGGTCTTGGTGTCTTTTTATAGCTGGAGGAAGGGGGAGACCTGACTTGGGGGAGATGGAGTCCAACTCCCAATCCAAGAGGTGGTCGCACCCCTCCTCCTCGTACAATTTGGATTGGACCCCCTCCTCCTTTTTCCCTTTTTCTCCTTTTTAGTTTGGTCCTTTTCTTTTCTCTCTTGAACTAAATAAGGAAGGAACCAATGGGGAGGGGTTCTCCTTGTGTGGTGCCCTAGGTCCCACCTAGCAGCACCCAAAATTGGGTGAGACTATGGGGACATTCCTGCCCCTTCCGGCACTTCCCCCTTCTCCCTTTTTGTCTGAATCTCTTCATGAACTCTATGACCTCAATAAATAAAATCATCAATCTTATCTACTGACGCTAGAAACATATTTCTAACATTCTGGGACATCTCATGTCCTCCGTTTTCTCTCATATAAAATTCTTCCTACCAGCGGCAATATTTCTCTCTCGTAGTAACTTCCCCGAAACCCTTCCGATTGACACCGGACTTGTTTCTATGACTTTGTGTCGACATCTATAATTCATAAAACTATTAGCAAAAACTTTATTCTCTCAATTAAAGGATGGCATGGCTTAAGCGTGTGACCCGTAAAGGCTCGATAACACATAGTGTCGTGGGATTATCACGGCAGACGTTACCGGGGGTAACTGATCTTGGGGCAAGACGACACAGGCGTTTGGGAGAGGGTTTAGCTCAGAGGAAAACATGGTGGAAATCGATCTGGTAGCCGGCAATCAAGGTCGCCGAGTCTCCGATCTTGATATAATAACTCAACTCTGGGGTTACACTGGATGCTCGATATCAAGCGATATTGCTAGGGTTCTTGGATCTCTGTCTAAACTAGACCTAGGGGTCGGTTTATAAAGCACCCGTACCCCCTGGCCCGCTCTCCAAGGCGCCGCTTGAATCCTATCCGGACACCGCTTACAAACCCTAACTTTCCTTACCGTAACCCACAATCCGGGTTACGAGGCCTACAAACTTTGGGCCTTCCAGAAGTTTCATTATCCTTAGCCGGATCCTGCGCCGTGTCCCTTGGGCCGGGTTACACCTTGGAGTTGGCCTACCGGGTTATTATCCCCCCATCAGTAGTCCCCAGAATAGCTTGGGCTTCACGGATCCTTCCTTGAAGCACTGGCTATTCCCTGCAAAAATATCAAACGCACAAGTGTAGGAAGGCAGGGTTAAAGCGCTTTGTTGTGTAGCTAGGCTTAACTCCATGGCAGCCATATAGTAACCCGGTTTTCCCTCCAGATACTTTGCTTAACTTTCCCGGTTTAATCTTTGATAAAATGCCACAACTCCATACTTTGCTCGATAGTTGATCCTGATACCCCGGAGAGGATCTCTTGCTCAGTGTTTGAAGCGCATCTCGCAAACTTCGAACAGGTAGCTGCTACCCCGTAATTTCCGGGTCCCGCCCGTTGGACTGAGTTTTTCCACCCGAGCCATTATAAATAGACCCTTAGGGATAACCCTAACCCCAACGGCTCACTTTCCCCCATTTCTCTTCCTTCCTTCCTCCGCGCGCAAGCCCACAGAGCGCCATTACGGAAACCTCACGCGCATCACCGGAGCCCATCTGTCGCCGGCTGCGCTCCGCCACTGCGCGCTCCGCCCCACTGCCAAGATCCGCCGCCAGGCCTCCGACCTGCCCGCCGGGAATCGCGAAGGGACACCAGGCTTGCGCCATCTGCCTCCGCAAAGCTTCACTCAGATCTCCTCCAGTAAGTCCCTTGCATCCATTAATTTGCCCTTGCAATTTCTTGATTTCACCTCAGATTAGATCTAAATCGACCCGCCAATGATTTCTCGGCCACGCCGAATTAGGTTGCTAGTATTCTTTCTAGCTCGCCCAATAGATAAGATATAGACTTCAATTCACTCTCCTACTACCTGCAATCATTAATTTCGCCACAAATCTGAAAATGGAATTTCCAATCCGGGCTCTGGCCGTCCAAATTTTGCGCCCTTGCTTCTATCAGCCGGAAGAATCCTCCTTTTCCGGTTCTTTTGCTCGTGATAGACGTACGGGCAACCATCCATCATCCCCAGATGTTTATTAATACATGAACCTCCATAGCTTTTATAACAATACATGATACCCGGATAATTTGTACCTCATTCCGCAAAGTGATACCCGGATAATATTCAGCTTCCATGTTGTCTTGATATCGCTTATCAGTACTCGACCGACTGACAGCTTCCGAGTCTCATTCCTCATGTTCTTCTACTTGATGCTTTACAGGTTAACCCCATGGCACCCAAGAAGCAGGGGAAGCAGCTGACCAAGGTCAAGACTACAAACTCCATATCCGCCAACTGGGCGCGATCTTCGGTTACCAAGGCCAAATTGGAAGAATTGGTCGAGTTAGGGGTCCTCCCCCCTCAAGAAAGCATTCACTGGAGGGTGTCGGGTAACGAGACTCGGCCTACTCCAGCAGAAAACGAGGTAATATGCTTTGTAGAACACGTGACCCGGGGTTTCCGTCCTCCGGGTCACCCTTTTTTCCGCGATGTTTTGAGCCACTATGGCCTTCGCATATTTGACATAGAGCCTAACTCTATGTTAAATATCTCTCACTTTATCGTTCTCTCCGAGTCCTACTTGTGCACTCCGCCAAGCTTGGCTCTTTTCATTGAACTTTTCCAATGCAAACCGTGCCACGAAAGCGGTGACGGTGCACTTCTTGCTTGTGGCGGAGTTTCTATCCAACGCCGCAAGAATTCTCTAATGCCTCCTCTCACCCTCAACTCCCACGTCAAGCACTGGCAACTTTCGTATTTTTACTGTCGGGACACCTCCCCACCCGGCGAAAAGAAGTTGCCGGGTTATTCGGAAGGCCTGCTTGACATCTCCGAGACGTTTAGTGCCTTTGCCCCTGACTCGGACAGGGAAGCAATCCTGCCTTTATTGGCTAAAATCTCCATTCTTTCGGCTCAAGGTCTCATCGGGCTTAACCTGGTGAAAACTTGGGTCGATTTTCGTATCCAGCCCAACTCCATCCGCACAAAATTAATGTGCGAATACTCGGGGCAGACCACGGACCCGATCTGGTACTCCACCCACAGCTTCGCGCCCGGTGATACCAATAAGACCATCAAAGGCTTTTTAACAGAAAAGCTAGAGGTAATCCGGAATATAGCCGGATTGGAGCCCTTCACCTGCGAGAACCCGGCCCCCGCGGTAAGGACCTGGTTTTCACATTTTCAACTTTATCCCTTCCACTTGATACAGCTAATCACCCTTGTTCTTATGCCTTCGTTTCAGGCCGATGATGACTTCTGGAAGATTGACACTCCTCCTAACTCCGGAGACTCGGAGAAGAAAGAGGATGTCGTTAACTCGGATGAAGGTGCATACTTAGTTCTTCTGAGTTCGTCGTATCCTACCTTTCATTTTCCTACTGTAACCTTGATAACTTTCAGAACAAGAAGACCAGGACGAGGAGGAAGAAGCTGACGGCAAGGTGGAGTCCGCCAGCGATGAAGATGAACCAGAGCCGGCAGCTAAAGCCGGATCTAAAAGAAAACCCCAAGGGGTCGTCTTCAAGGTTCTATATCACTTCCTTGCGTCTAATTACCATTCCGGTGATAATATTCATGAGCTAACCATGGAATCACCCCTTTGGCCATACCTGAAGGAGTCGCCTATGACCAAGCGCAGGGCGACTCGAAATCACCCGGGTAATGATGCCCTTAACCCGGGTATTTCATCGCCTCCAACTCGGCACACTGGTACTGACCATACCCTTCTTTGAACATAAAAATCCTTCCAAAACATTCGCTCACAAGGTAATCTCACGTCTTGTTTGGTATTTCTCAGTTTCATCCGGGTCCAGCAGCGAATTCCCTGCGGACCTTGCGGTGAATCCCGGGTAAAGTTCTTTTCCTGATGTTACACCACACTTTCACCGCCTTTTTCATGATTATGCGCTAACTGCGCCCTTATACTTTCTACAGGGCCACGGTCACTGCTAGTGACCAGGAAGACATGGAGACCGAGGACCCGGGTAAAGAGAAGGCGACTGACGATGAGGAACAGGCGTCGCCACCAGATCCGTCCAAGCAAGAAGCCGGGTATCCCATAGCCTTGCATGCAAGCGAGAAGGAAAAGACTGCAACTTTGGGCGCGGGAGGAGGACCAGACTCCGACATTCGGATGACCCGGGTGCCGTCTCCTGCTACGAAGAAAACTTCTTCTCCAAATTTCCACGACCCCGGGTCTTCTAACTCGGGTAACGATAACTTTGATCAGCTGATGAACACTGTCCTCACCATGAAGGCCTCAGAGCGCAGTATCCTAGAGCGCATGGCCGCAGCTCATCAGGTAACAATACTTGATATCTCTTAGTATACACCTAGTCCCCAAGTTCCGAGCATAACTTGTTAAAGTTGTGCTTGGTACTTTGTGCGACATTCGGCTTGCTATAATGCCCGACTGACACTTTCGCTCTATGCTCCTTACAGGCGGAGGTGACCCGGTCCGATGAGATTTTACTCAAGACCGAACGACTCCTGCTTGCCGAGGTAAAACGAAGAGAGGCCCTTGAAGCTGACGTTGAAACTTTGAAGAAAGACGTTTCCCAATACAAGAAGAAGTGCAATACTGCCCAAACCTCACTGAAGAATTTATCAGACAAGATTGCGGATACTTATCGCATCTTGCTTAGTGAGTTTTTGCTTCCGACTGACCTCGTGCCTTTACTTTATCGTATGATACTCGGGATTACTGATATGTTTTCCTTTGTTTCAATTGCAGGTGCCAACCTTGCAGCCCCAGAAGAAGATGTTGTTACCAAGGCTAAAACATTGAAGACTGTGCTCCGGACCTTTTTTGCCGGTACAAAGCTTATATTGGACGCCGGAAATGGCCTACCGAGGTATACCCGGGTGAGGAAAACCTTATTCAAGCCTGCTCCACAGTGCCTGGCTGGATCGAGATAAGGAAACGCTCAGCCTGCCGGATTGGCATGACCCGAGCCTTTACGCTGGCTAAAGCTTATTTTCCGAAGCTTGACCCGAAAAAGGTAACTTCCGGGTTTCCGGAATATAAAGCTGATGGCTCCAGGTTTGTACCCAAAGACTTCAAGGCCATACAATCTGCGGTGCGCCACTCGGCAACCGCTTTGGCCGATAAGATAGACCTGGGCACAATTATGAGTTCATACGATGCTGAAGGCAAAACCATACTGGAGGAGGCACCCCCTCCCTTTGATATTTTGGAAAAATGGGCGGCTGATTTGGCCAGGAAGAAAGAAGAAACTGCTAAGAGAGAGCCGAGTTAGGATCAGGGCCGTCTGCCTCTACACCAGCTGTCCCTCCGCCTGTCCGCCCTGATGCAGGGAGTCCGGGTAATGCTGCCGGGAAAGCTAAGCAGCAAGCCCAGGACCAAGACCCGGAAGACCGTACTCAGGAGGCCGAATAGGGCAATGCCATCATAGTACCTTGATCACATGATACTTTGTATTCAAAACTAGTATGCTTTTGATGGTGCGCCTGTGCACCCCTGATACTGGTATCGCAATTTGTAACGTACTTTTAGTCCGTGATATACTTTGCGCCTTTCCTGGCCTTTTGATAACCGTGCTACTTGTCTATTCTTGAACTTGTTCTCGATACCCGACTCTCTTTTTGGCTCCCTTCGTGAGACTCGGTTTTCCGAGTATCACGGGTTTTGATTAGTGGACTTTTCTTTAAGTCCCCAAGACTCGGATGGTAGGGTCTTTCGAGCTTCGGTAGCCAAGTAGTTTGTTTCTGTTTCGAAGTCCCTAGTCCCCATGGCCCAAAGTCCGAGTCATGGGGGTGTGGCCTTTCTCAGAGAACAAATTGTTTTTTTACCGAGCCGAAAACCTATAGTCATTCCGTGTAGGTACTGAAGTTATGCTTGATAGTCGTTGAGTTTCCGGCTATTAGCCTTGTACTCTGCATAAACTTGTGGTTTAGATGACCCTTTTGACTATCTTGTACTGTAAGCCGGCTTTCGCGTGGATACCATGTTGTTACATCTATACGAAAACAGGGTCAGACAAGTCCCATTGGGCTTCATGGCTGATTGTAATCGTAAGCGAACAAATCATGCCACTTTAGTGCGAGTCACATCGAGCTTAAGTAAGAAAAGTCAAGAAAATTTGGCTCCTTTGTCCAGTTATAAGATTGCAGCCGTACTCGTTTGCGAATAATCGGCCCTTATAACTTATAGGCATCAAGGCCGGGTCTTTGGGTTTGTGGCTGCGCTACTTGAGCAACCAGCCCCCGAGACCTATATATACTCAACATTCTTAATGATACTGAAGTATTGATGTCACATGGATACTACTTACTTGTAATCAGAGTAAAGGCTGTAACAAGATAGGACTTGATAACCATCTCTTTATTGATGCGAGAAAGTTTGGATCAGCAGGCCGCCTCATTAAAAACCTTCCAGTCCCCTTAGGTACCCTGGGTAGGAAAAGAGCGCGTCTGAAACCTGCTGACCGTTACATTGTTTAGTTCTTCTTGGGCACCGGTCCCGGGCTGGCGTGACCGACACACATTCTCCACATGTTGGATTTTTTCATGATGAGTACCGGGTTTAATAGCCAACCCGGGTGAGGTGTTTCCATAACGTGGCTGGTTGTGAACGGCCGTGCAGTTTCTTCTCTTATAGCGGATTATTTGGGGGAGTCATCCTCGATAAAAGCCACCATTTTAGTATCTTGTGCTACCTTGGACTTTGCTCTTTCGCCTTCAGTACTCGGCCTTTTTGGTGTGGTTCTGTCCTCCGGGTCTTCTTGAGACCGGTAGTGCTTGAGTTCTTCCTTTCTACAGGCTTGCTCGGCCATTGATGCGTCTCCTTCATCGCATTCAGCTGCTATGTCTCGATTTCCATGTATGGTAATGGTATTCTTGGGACCCGGGATTTTTAGCTGTAGATACACGTAACACGGCCTAGCCATGAATTTGGCATAAGCCGGCCTTCCGAATAACGCGTGATAAGGACTGCGCAATTTGACCACCTCAAAGGTGAGCCACTCAACTCGATAGTTATCCTTTGACTCCCCAAAAGCTACCTCCAATGCGATTTTTCCCTCGGGGCACGCTGAATGACCCGGCACTATCCCATGAAAAATTGTTGAGCTTTTTTGTAGCTGAGACTCCTTGAGGCCCATGCGTAGGAAGGTTTCCCAATACAGTATATTGATGCTGCTTCCACCATCCATCAAAACCTTTTTCAGCTCATACCCATTGACCTGTGGTGCGACTACTAATGCCAAGACTCCCGGGTGTTCTACTCTTTCTGGGTGATCCCTTCTGCTCCATGTTACATCCTGTTCTGACCATCTAAGGTATCTCGGGACAGCTGACGAAACTGAGTTGACCGCTTGCTTCAGTATCTTTTTGTCCTTGTTAGAACCTCCTGTGGTATGCACATGATATTGACCCAGTTGTTTGGGGTTAGCCTGGAAACCTCCTGCTCCCCCTTGGTTATTACCTTGATTTCCAGCCGCCGGGTTACCGGCTGGGGGTGGGCCGTTGCCCGGATTTCCCCCTGGACCCGGTCCTCCTCCCCGTCCTGCACCTCGCATAGCTCTGTTTATTTCCTCATTTTTCCATCTTTGTAAGTCGGCGCACTGCTCCAAGGAGTGGTTAGCTGGCCTGCCGTTCCTGCTGTGCTTCGGGCATGCCATTCTGAATATGTCCCAATTGTTACACGGTCTTGGTGGTCCTTGATAGTTTCCTCCACTGTGATTACCTCCGTTGAAATTTCCTTCTGCTCTGGGTCCCGAAGACCCGGCCTCTGTGTTGGCGACGAACTCGGAGCCTCCTTCAAACGGGCGCTTGTTCTGGTTATTTCCGTTATTACCCGGTGCCGATCCATTGCCGGTTCTTCCGCTATTACTTGTGTTTGCTTTTACCTTCTTGTCATCAACTTCCTCCTCTGTAGTATCTGTCGCAGCGTGTTTGTTGCACGCATCCATCAATTCTCCCATTGTGACCTCCGACGCATTCCGACTGGATTTCATGCGAGTTAACTTTTGCACTAAAGGTATATACTTGCATGTTTTTGCCATAGCTTGTAGTGCATCCTTGGGCTGAATATCCGTGGACGAGTGAAGTATTTCCATAACCCGGCGCACCCAACTGCGTGCCGACTCTCCCTTCTTCTGGACGCATCGCTCTAGATCATCAATAGTGAACAATTTTCTGCATGTCCCATGAAAGTGCTTGACAAACGCGGTCTTCAATTCCTCCCAGGACTTGATCGATCCTTCCGGCAAATTGGTGAACCACAACTTTGCTGCTCCTTCTGACATCATCAAGTACATGAACTTGGCTTGGAGATTCTCGGATGCGTTGCGAATCGACATTGCCATCTCATAACTGCTTAGCCATGTTTCTGGATCCATAGTTGGCTCGTAATTCACTACTTTTCCTGGCTCTTTGAATTTTTCCGGGTAAGGTTCAGCTCTGATATTGTCCGAGAGACACTTGGCTCCCGCAAGAACGGTCGAGGCCGGCCTTGCTCGAGAAACGTGTGATACAGCGGGGGGCGCGGCTGGGCGCAGCGCTGCGGGTAGTACACGCGCTGCAGACCCGGCCGCGGCCCTCCGAGCCCTGGAACTGTCCACAACAGCCTGTGCTGCTGATGGTGCCTGAACGCGGGGAGGAGGCGGCATTTGCTGCTGCTCTTCCCTCCATCGTGCTGAACTTGTTTGGATATTCCCTTGTTGTTGACTGACGTATGGCGTCCTGTGCATCCCACTTCTATGATCCGGATAATTGGCTTGCTGCGCCACCGCAGTGTGCAACAGATCGATTGCTTGCCGGGTCTTCTCTGCATGGGGTGACTCTCCCACGGGGATTTGATTTAATGCGAGTGTCGCCGCATACACATTGTCCATGGGATTATTGTAGTGACCTGCTGGTGTGCGAAATCGTGATGGTGGCGGTGGTGGTAGATCGTTGCCGGTTGTGACTCTAGTCTGTGGTGGGGGTAACCCGGCCCGCTCATTTGCCGGATGTGTCCCAGCTGTTGCCGGTTGGGGTGCGGTCCCCTGGTTCACCACTGGTATCGGCTGATCCTGAGGTGTGATAAATAAAGTAGCCGGATTAATAACCCCACCCGTTGCTGGTAACCTAGTTTGATGCCTTTGATGTACTCTAGATGTTTCCTTTCGGAGCCGAGTTTCCAGCGCATCCAGCTCACGTTGCCGCGTGGGCATCCCTTGCCTTTCTGCCTCTACTTGCCTTCTTTGCTGTTCCAACGCACGACGAGCCACATCCAGATCCCTGACACGTTCCGCTGCGTTTTCTGGAGTGATAACCGTAGCAAGAACCGTGGGGTCTAGGATCAGATTATTATCGAATAAGGCCGGGTGACGCGGGTTCGAAGGACCCGCCCCTGGTGTCTGGTTTCCCAGGAATCCGAACGTATTTGCGTGCAACTCCTCGTCTGCTGCGCGGCTGGTCACTGATGCCGATTCTCCTTCAACCCAGGCCAGAACCGGGTCTCCGTTAGCCGCGCCCTGCTGCTGGGCCAATGCCTGAGCCGCCCCGACTACTGCCGCGGTTGTGTTCTCTTGGTTGAGATTGGCCGCGGGAGCCGTGTAGACCGCAACTCGGCGTATGATACTTGGTGTAAATTCATGCTGTTCTTCTTCGCCGTTATTCTCCTCATACCGGTTCTCCAGCAGATCCAGGATAGACTCGGTATCATCCTCTCTCTCGACCCGGTCGCGCGGGGTCCATGCCGGCTCCTCCGGCTGTTCCCACTTCGCGATGGGTTCTTCCGCCGGATATGTCGTTCCAATCGATTCTTCGTCATCTGATCGGATAGAAGTGGCTTCCCCTGACACAGAATCAGATCCAAAATTGTCAGGGATCGAACCGGAAGTACATACCATACCAATGAAGACGCTGATCCGGCCGATCGTCACGACAGATCCGGATTCGAGGTGATCCGATTCTGGCCCCCAGCCGGAATCGTCCACCGTCTTTTCTCCTTTGTGGTCGATGTAGATCTCGCCGACGACAAGATTCTCCATGTTCTTCCGAGCTTCTCCCGTGATGTAAACACCTTTGGACGCAGGCCCCACGGTGGGCGCCAACTGTCGTGGGATTATCACGGCAGACGTTACCGGGGGTAACTGATCTTGGGGCAAGACGACACAGGCGTTTGGGAGAGGGTTTAGCTCAGAGGAAAACATGGTGGAAATCGATCTGGTAGCCGGCAATCAAGGTCGTCGAGTCTCCGATCTTGATATAATAACTCAACTCTGGGGTTACACTGGATGCTCGATATCAAGCGATATTGCTAGGGTTCTTGGATCTCTGTCTAAACTAGACCTAGGGGTCGGTTTATAAAGCACCCGTACCCCCCTGGCCCGCTCTCCAAGGCGCCGCTTGAATCCTATCCGGATACCGCTTACAAACCCTAACTTTCCTTACCGTAACGCACAATCCGGGTTACGAGGCCTACAAACTTTGGGCCTTCCAGAAGTTTCATTATCCTTAGCCGGATCCTGCGCCATGTCCCTTGGGCCGGGTTACACCTTGGAGTTGGCCTACCGGGTTATTATCCCCCCATCACATAGACATGTTCGGTAACTTACCGAACAATAACCAACTGCGGGTCCGTGGACACCCATGATGGCTCATGTGTGTTCATGAAGAACGAGGTGCTGGTCTACGCTGCAGAGTTTTAAAAAAAAATCCCTACGCAGTCTGCGAAGATCATGCAAATAACTTGGCATTCCCATATATGTGAGGATCAGAAACAGGACTCACCAGGCAGTGGATTCGATGTAGTTGTAGAAGAGATCTGAACAATCGTACATCCTTACAACTAGACCTAGTTGCAAGGATGTTACTAAGTCTACCCTCGTCAAGGATCACACGTGTAATCACTCTTATGTTGTGCACGCGTACGCTCGTGTCCACCCGTCAGCGCTCCTCCGTCCAGGACTCGGCACGACGAAGAACGACAGCCTTCCGGTGTTGCTAATTACGAATCTTGAAGTTTTCAACACATGAGAGAGAAGAGCTAATTAGAGCTAGCTCTAGTCGGGAGAGTACAACTCAAACCCAATTAGGAGAGGCTCTAATTCAATTAGGGGGCTCTAATTATAAACTCTAATTAGACCCTTTAATTCTACTAGAGAGAGAGAGAGAGAGAGAGAGAGAGAGAGAGAGAGAGAGAAAGAGGCTTGATAGCCAATTGTCTGTTTTTCCTTGAGACTTGGGGCCCTTTATATAGTTGGAGGGAGAAGGAGACTTACCAAAAGGAGAGGGGAATCCTAGTTGAGCTAGGAGGAGGGTAGTTGCACCAAGGAAGTGGTCTCACCCCCTCCCCTAGTCCAACTCGGATTGGGTGGTGGAGTTTAACTCCACCTCCATCTCCTTTCCTTTTTCTTTTCTCCCTTTTCTCTCCAATAAATTCAGAAAAAATAGCGGGATGATGAGTACCACCTTGTGAAGCCACTCGGGCCCACCTTGAAGCCCCCTAAAATAGGGTGCGGCCAACAGGGGGAAATCTCTAGCACTCCCCACCCCCCCACACCTTTATGGGAAGTCCCCAAAACTCCTTCGGAACCATATAACCCCAATAGAAAAAATCATCAATATATTTAATCGATGTTAGAAATTTCTAACATATCGGGACATCTAGTGTCCTCTGTTACCTCTCATATAAAGACTGCCTCACACCGGCATAATTTGTCTGTAATAGCAACATCCTCGAAACCACTCAGACTGACACCGGACTTATATATCGTAACGACATCGAACATTCATAAAACCAATAACAACATATTAATTATCTCAATTAAAGATTAGCATGGCTTAAGAGTGTGAGCCATGAAGGCTCGACAAACCACAGACATGTTCGAGAACTTACCGAACAATAACCAACAGTGGGCTCGTGGACGCCCATGTAGCTCCCTTGTGCTCATGAAGAACGAGGAAACCTTATAAGTTACTAATTGCACTTATTATCTTAACTTCACGATACCAACGATATCACGAGTTGAGACTATGTGATCTGGTCTAACTAGACTCTTTGATCATAACACATAAAACTCGTTGTCGATATCGTCCTCTTTTCTCATCCATATCACCGATGTCCTTGTGATAAATCACACGGTGTATGGCTAGACGATATGACATCGGTGATACTAAGAGGGTCCAGATTGTGTATCTCTCTATCGCCTAGAGGAGTTAACTACTAGTATTGAACGATCTCAGTTCCACTACACTTTCTAGATCATACCCAGATATCACCGTTATGATCCCTAGTTACGGCAATATGGCTGATGATATCCAAAGTATGAATTTCGATCATGCGGTCACTAGATATTCTCATAGTATAGGAATTATAGCCAATGACAAATTCATATGTATTTTGTTAAAATATATTACAACTGTTAGTCTATGTTAGCAACAACATACACTTGGGTCGGTTCAGTACTATTGTTACCCTAACAATAAACTATTATGTTTTCCTAGAATTTTTTCCAAGTCCATGATTAGGAAAATGTGATCATCTCACAAACCATAAGCTAATCTTAGAGACAAGATTGAGAACTCATATATGTTTATGTCTTGACACCCGCACAAAGATTTTCCTTTGAAAACTCACTTTAAGTGTTATAGCGGTTGTAGCATGATGACATAAACTTAATTCTGAAATTAGAGAAAGAATAATAACTAAATATTATTGTCTCCAGGGCATACCTCCAACAGTCACCCACTTGCACTCGATTCAACTAATACTCTAGTTAGTATGATGACATAACACCTATGGAATTCCGATGTTACTAACACTATGCATGTGGTACCTTAGACTTTTGTCTTCCACCTTTCGACCTTATCAACTTGTTACAAACTTGTGTTTGGATTGATTTGGAATTGGATTTGTGTGAACCTGGTTCGGTGACAGTACTAATAATTCAAGCGTCTCCGAATGAATTATCATACCATTGTTTGGAACCTCACTAAGTAGAACGACTTTTATCCAATAACTTGCAATCAACAATGTTCAACATTGAGTTTCAACTTGATTGTTGGCGTGATCACACACCCATTGGGAAACCCCAAGAGGAAGGTATGATGTAGTCAGCAACGAATTTCCTCCAGTTAAGGAACCAGGGTTATCGGTCTAGTAAGACTTCAAAGTCTCTGAGTAGGTTGCTTGTTGTCTGGCACTTCAACAAGCGTGGACCTGCACACAAATACAAGCCCTCTCTTGCTCCCAACTTTCCGAGAAGTTTGTCAATCTTCTAGTCTTGCTGAAAACTAGAGAATTAGTTGTATCGAATGGTTGGAGAATATTAGATGAAAACGGAACAACGAGCAAGTGATTATGAAATGTAGTAAACAAGGTTGTAAACAATGAGGAAAATAGGACCATGGGCCATAGTTTCACTAGTAGTGTCTCTCCTAAGAAAAATAAACATGTTGGGTGAACAAATTACAGTTGGGAAATTGACAAATCATGAACTTATAACAATACTATTATGACGAGATATAGTTCACTGGTTCTAACATTGTAGGCATTATGTCAAGATAAATAGACCCACATCCGACATCATTTACTACTAAAAGTCCACCTTGAGACATCAATCCAGAAAAACTCACTAGTATTAAGTTGCAGCAACGAAGTGATTACTTGTGTGCAACAGACAAATGCATTAAGAACAATACGTAGTGTAAGCAATAATCCTAATCCGTAGACAAAAACACCATTGTTTTCTTCCTAGTGGCAACAACACATCCTCCACCCGTCACGTTTCTGTCACTTTAGCCCAGATGTAAAGGAGGCATGAACCCACTATCTAGTATATAAACCATGTCTTCGAGGTGTATACAGTAACTTGGGAAAGCAAATCATACACACCGGAGAGCATTACATGACAAACTTAAAATCCTCGAAAGATATAAGTGAAGTAACTCAATATTTCATGAAAGCAAACACAACATGTAGCAATTACATAACTGTGATATTGATCATGTAGGGCAGCTCACAAGATCTAAACATGGGGGAACAACGAGGAAAGGACACCATCTAGCTACTTCTATGGACTTGTAGTCCCGGGGTGAACTACTCACACATTTGTCCGGGGGCAATCATCGCAATGTAGAGGCCTCTGGTGACGACCCCTGTCGCACCCGGACTTCTAGAGGATACTCACCGTACGAACTGAATAGTATTTTGATTGGATTACGGGGCTTACCGGCACCCGCATCTCTTACGAGTAGGCCAACACTTATGTGTGACAACCAATCTTTACTATTCACCGTCGATGTAAACTATCCCGTAGAAATCAGGACACTACCATTGACGTACTTCATACCATACACACATGGTACGTCAACGGCTTTGAACAAGATGATAACATAACATATCTCTAAGACACAAAAGATTGAAATAAGTTGCAACTGGCCCTCACTAGGGCAGAGAATAGCAAATACAATCATCCAGAGGACACATGTCCCAACATAACATCATTACAACTCAGCGGAAGCATTCAAAGGGTCTGAGTACAGACAAATCCAAATAGGCTTAAGAAGCCGGGAATGAAAAGAAAACGGAGCCCATCCACGATGTCTCGGATTCCGCCCGGGTCCGCTACCTACTCGTCAGCAGCATCGTCAAACTCCACGTAGTAGCCGTCACGGGGATCCTCGTAAGCGTAGTCTGCGGAAACCACAGCCCCAAAGGGGTCAGTACATAAACGTACTGGCAAGCAAGACTCACAGTTCACCAAAGTGTAGCCCGTCAACACCAAGCACAGATGCCTTGGGTTCAACGGAAGAAAGGGTATAAAAGATGCTGCAACTGGCTGCACTAAACAACTACAGAACATACTACAACTTCCGGGTAACAGAAAGGGGATAAGATAGCGTGTCGTAACCAACTACAACTAACCACCAAACAAACCCATCCTGGATCTCGCCCCTTATCCAAAGAAGCAATCCGAGGATAACTCACGCAGTTGGATTAATGATGGATCAAATTGTTGTGTCGATAAACCTATTACTAGCCAAGTTATCATTAGTTAGGTGTAAGTTGTTCTGAGTACTTGTTAGCCAGTACTTTCACCAAGTCAACCATAACCGCGGAAAACACGGCTTCTCGAGAAGATTTATCCCTGCAGGGGTGCACCAATTTGGCCGTACACGTAAGAATAACCCGCCAGATGGGAAGGCCTTTCCCACCAAGCGGGACACTCAACACAACTCAACTCTTCTTCGCATCAAGCCCAAAGCACCACGTGTTGTGCGTGCGCGGCTAATCGAGCCCCACGAAGAAAAGGGGACCCTCATAGCACTGGAAGACCACGCCGCCCTAAATGCCGACTACAAAAGTTCCACCCTGGCCTCGGGTTCGTACCTGCATATGCGTGCATCAAATGGAAAGCCCGAACTAAGTGTGGTGATTTGGACGAGATGCGAATCGAATCAAATTGAGGGGGGCGCCCATACACGCTTCCCACATGCGGATAGTGCGCTCATCATGGATCAGTAGACAAGACCCTTTTCCTATTAGGGTCGACACTAGCAGGCCTCAAAACCACGTCGGGCCTCCTGCCGGTGCCTTATCAGCAAATTATTATTACCTCAAATTAACAGGTTGATGTTTAACATCGAGCCCCAGAATATAAGCATATATGATAACAGAAAGTAACTGATAACAGACTCGAGCAAAACAACCCTAAGCATGCTAGTAAGACACGGGCTCAACCAACGGGGTTATAGGACTGGAGGTGTGGCAATATCAGGGTTCAGGGTATCATGTGATAGGTTCGTAACAGAAGCAACGATACATAGGGCTAGCAGAAATAGACAACGGAAAGTATCGGTAACCAATGTTGAAAGGAACACAATGGTTCATGTGAGTGATAACTTGCCTGCAAACTCAGTAGCCGGGTACTGAGCTAGATCCTCAGAAGGGGTGTCGTAAAGATCGTCGGTCTCAACGTCGTCGTCTATCTGAGAAGAAGCAAACAAACAATACAGGAAAATAAACAATCGATATCATGGCATAGTGCACAATCATGGGATGATGGATGTCAAGTTTAATGGATGCACTGAAATAAACTAATTGACATGGTAACACAATTTAAATGGGCACATATGCAATTTTGAGTTGCATATGAAAAGCCCATGGATTTTGGTTAAATTATTTGTTTTCCAACTAATCAACAGGTGAAGGTGGATTAGTATGATGCATGGATGTGGAAAACAACAAAATAACAACAATAGAACCAATTTGAAATGAGGTTGAGCAATTTAGAATGTTATTTATTAAGTTAAGGAATTTTTGGTTCCTTAAAGGTGACACACAAGTATTTGTTGTTTTCAGCCACTTAACTTGTGCAAAATAAATAACAAAATTCATATTTGAAAAGATCATGAAATTTTGGGTGGATTACATGTTCCAAATATTGAAAAAGGCATTAGGATGAATTTATTATGACTTAAACAAAATTAAACAAGTTTTAAATGAATTTAAAACAAGTTGGAATATTATTTGAATTTTTATTTATTCCAATCATAAATTCAAACTCATATTTGAAAATTTTATACTTTTCTAGTTTGAAAACATATTTTGCATGTTCAAAAATAATATAAATTGAGCAAGTTATGATTTTATCAAATTTAAATGATTTAAACAAGGTTTAAATTATTTAAGCAATTTAAATTATTCAAACCATGTAACAAAATTTATATTTGAATAGGTTATTTGAAATAGCATTGAAAAAATATTTTATTTGCATGATTTGGATTTATTATGATTTAGTTATGCAATTTAGCAAAATACAATTGAACTATTTGAATTCAAATTTGAATTGCATTTTGAAAATTCAAAACAGGAAACAAATGGCATAGTTGGATAGACAATTTAATTTAGAACAATAAACATATTTTACTTTTGTTATTTAGAGTTATATTTTGAGAGTTATTATCAATTTAAAACAGAGGACTAATCTGTAATTTTGGAGGGACTTAGAGTTAAAAGAAATGTGCAGGAAAACATTTGTTACAGCACCGTGGCCTAGCCACAGCCACTGCACGTGGGCCTGGGGCCAACGTGGCGCTGCGCGTGATTGCGTGGGAGAGAAAAGGAAGTGGGCTGGGCGCAGCCCACTGTCCCTGGCGCCATTTTTGTTTTTTTTTTTAATTTTTATTTCTCCTGTTTTTTTTTCTGAAAAGGAATTGGAAGAAATGGAAGGGTTTTACATAAGTAAAAAATTTGGAAAAATTAGGGGGAGTTAATTAGGTCAATAGCAAGAAATTGCTAAGTTTTGTTTTCAGAAATTTTGAATTTTGCTTGCTGTTTGTGTTTAACCCAAATTTGGATGAATTTCTTTATTAAATGATCATTAATAAAACAACCTTTTAAATAGGGGAACCCCTATGTTAATTATAAACAAAATGAGTTAATTTGTGTTGATAAGATTCATAATTTCAAAGTGGTTCTGTTTGGTGCTTTGATTTGAATTTTTGAATGTGATTTGGAATTTAAATGATTGATTAAAACCATCAATTTAATAAGTGATCACTATGGGATAAAAATGAAAACAAATGGTTGTTATTATTTGTGATTTTTATCTAAAATGTTGTAACAGAGCAAGTATGAAACAATTGTTTGAATATTGTTTGAATTTGAATTGTGAAAACAGAGAAAACAAATAAGAAACAAATGCAAACAAAATGAAAACAAATGGAAAACAATATGATGACATGATGCAATACTTTAATAAACATGAAACAAACATTCTAAGGGGACTTTTCATACTTGGGATGTTACAACCCCCCTCTCCGGTAGGGTACCGGAATAGAATTCCATAAGCCCTAGATTGGACTTTCGAGGTGACGGCGCCTCCATATGTTTTTCGTGGGAAAATTTCTCTATCCCCGACCTTTTAGGATTAAAGTGAATTTATATGAAAAGAGGCGATGAGGGGCCCACTAGGAGAGGCCTAGGGGGCTCTCCTGGCACTCATCTGGTGGCCCCTGGCTCCCCTCCGGCTCTCCTTTGGAATCCGTCTTTGTTCCGGGTAAACTCCGTGAATTTTCAAGACATTTGGAGAATATTTTCTTCAGAACTTTTCTAAAACATTAAAAACATCAGAAAACAGAAACTGGCTCTGGACATCTTGTTAATAGGTTAGTCCATGAAATCAACCGTAAAATAAAGTAAAACATGTAGAAAACATGGAAGAACATAAAGAAAACAAGCATGAGCATCAAAAATTATAGATACATTTGGGACGTATCACAACTATCCATAGAAAAATACTATAGAGTCCACTTGTAATACTCCAATGTTTATATTCATACAACATATGGTATTATCAATTGAATAATCATAATCTGAATTAAATTCAATAAATATTTGATTTCGTAATTCCACCACAAATACATGTGTGAATACTTCTCATAATATTATTTGTAGCTATACGGAATTCCACTCAGTTGTTTTATACTTAGTAATATTACCGTCGAATATTTATTTTAGGAACTTCAAACCACAATATGTCTAGGTTTTATTATGAATAGTTAACTGCATAAGAAAAACTTGTACGTAAATATTTCTCCTTTATACCGGTTTGACTAAACAATTTTTAGTCGACGGAAATCTACCGATTGTTGTGTGCTTCCTTTTATGACTATGAGATTGGTCAAATCACAAAATTTGTGATATGATCTCAACCATTTCTATTTTTCTCACCAATGACTATGAAGGTCATGTCTATATGAAAAATATCATGTCATTTTTTACTTTAGAGACAAAATACTTTATCTCGTTGTAATTCAAAATTTCTTTCATAATTTCACTTAGCACACCCATCATATGCATGTTTATTAAACTCCTTATCCATCTCATAGATTCTGAATTTAATAAGACACTTTCTTATATTGCATTTAAAACCTTTTTTAATCCTTTCATGAGGTAACTTTCTTTCAATAAGGCCCATCCAAATTAGAAGAGCATAATCAGCTCCCACTGACTTTTAAGTCCCTTCGCTTTATATAATGAAAAAGAAGTCCTTCTTGTTTCACTAACATGACTGACTTAATACTCATACTTGTAATATTTTAGATTGGTCCTCTAATCCAAAATTAATCACACTTAGCAAAATAATTTGCTAATTGATCCAATAACAGCACCATGCAATTGATATGAAAAGTTTCTCAACTTGTCAGCATCATTTATTTGTACTTGATAAAACAATTTTATCAATGCTAGCTTTATGAATATAAAATAATCATATCTGTTTTCCTTGTGAAAATATTCATGTTCCTATAATTTTAAGATCACTCCAATTTACTCTCAAGATGAAATCTTGGAGTCAACACGAATATCTCCTTATTCATGGATATATATGATAACACAATATCATATATTTATGAGGGCTATTTTTCTTATTTTTACTGTGAGGCAAAAAAGCCCCACAATTATTTACTAAGAGAGAAAGGAATTACAATAGGAACTACAAAACCCACTTAGGTTAAGCTATTCAACCAAGATTGAACTGAAGGAGCTAAAGTTTTGGGGAATCTATTTATATGTAGATACATATCATGCAAAAACCTTCCTCTATCATCTCTGAAGATCTTGTTGTTCCTACATTTCCAAATGTTCTAGCAAGCCACTAAGACAACTTCCATAAATAAAGGTTGAGAGAAACTTGCTTTGGATGCTTTAATAATTTGCATCATGTCATCACCATCATTCCACTCAATCCGTAGATAGTTCCAAATTTTGCTGCTCAAAACAGCCAAAGAAAAGGTGTTGTCTATCTTCATCGTGCATAGCAGTGCAAAGTTCACAATGGTTTGTCTCGGAAACATTCCAATATTGCTTGACTAGTAGATCTCTAGTATTCATTCTGTTCTTCAGAAGAAGCTAGCCACAAATTTAAATTCGCACGGTGCACTTACTTTTCAAAAGCCATTTAAAAATAGAGCAAACAGATATCGATTGGTGTCTATGAGCATAATAGAGAGCTGTGAAAAATCTCCATTTTCCAATCGGTCTTCCATACATCATGACATGATACTTGGGTCTAAATCTGTAGTAGCCAACCAGTCAAAATGGAGAACTCCTCAAAAGCTCTATCTGACACAGGTAAATGAAAGATTGACGATAGATCACTTGAGTTAATCACATCGGAAACTGTAACCTCCTCACTTATAGCAAACGAATATAGTCTTGGAAATCTCAACTTTAGTGGTTCATATGAACCCCCAATATCCCATGCATCCTACCATGATCCAATTGACACTCCATTATTTATAACTTGTTTAGCAATCTTCTTGTATTTAATCATTAAATTTAATAAATCACGCCACCAAAAGGAGCCACAGACATTATCAGTGTGTGGGAAACTGTCACTGTAATATTCATACCAAACTAAGGAGACCCAAGGAATATCCACTTTATTGAAAAACTTGTGCCAAAATTTCATGAGAAGAGCCTCATTTTTTATTCCAAAATTAACAATTCCCAAACCACCTTTCATCTTGGGCTTGCAAACAGACTCCCAGGATGCCAATGATTTCTTAGGGGTGTCTTTGTTCCCTCTCCAAAGACATTGTTTAATAACTTTGTTGAGTTGTTTAACGATGCCTTGATGGATATGTAAAGAGCATAGAAAGTGTACTGGCAGTGAAGCAAATGCAGAGTTGATTAGTTGCAATCGAGCTCCTTGAGAGAGAAAACAAGAAGTGGCACATAATCTCCTCTCCAGCCTAGTAACCAACGGTGTCAGGTCCACTATTTGTGGCCTTACAGTGCCCACCAGGAGCCCTAAATAAGTGAATGGAATAGAACCAACTTTGCAATAAAAAAACAATAGCTAAATTTTCCAGATCAGAAGCCTCTACATTACTTGGCAACATACAAGATTTGTGATAATTAATCTGTAGACCAGTGGTGATAGAGAAATTTTGTAGAAGAACTTTGAGGTTGCCAATTTGATCTCTATCAGCTGGAAAGATGAAAAGTGTATCACCAGCATATTGGATGATAGGGAAATTATCGTCCAAGGTATCAATTCGTAACTTAATATCCCCTCTATCAAAACAATCATTAATAGCCTCTTGAAGAAGATTGGAACCAAGAGTGAACACAAGTGGTGACAGAGGATCTCCTTGGCACACACCCCTTTTGCAGATAAATTGTTTACCAGGTACACCGTTTAATAGCACAAAGGAAGTTTGAGATGTTAACAGCTCTCTCACCCACCAAATAAAAATATCAAATCCTTTGCACTTCAGAATTGCAAAAATGGCTTCATGTTCAATGGTATCAAATGATATTTCAAAATCATGTTTCAGAATGACAATAGGACTTTTTAAAGTGTGCCATAGATGTAAATATTATAAAGTCCAAGAAATGCAGCCATATATAGCCCTCCCCCCTTAAAAACCATGTCGATTAGGGCTAATGCATCTCAAAATTTGATCCTGCAATCTGTTTGTCACAAGCTTAGTGAGGAACTTCAGGCAGACATTTGTAAGTGAAATTGGCCTATATTCATTTGCAGATTCAGGAGGTGTCAGCTTAGGGATCAGAGGAATGAAGGAAGAATTAATATTGATCAAGCCAGTTTTTTCCTCATGAAAATCATGTGTAAGGTGATAGAAATCTTCTTTGATGATGGGCCAACATATTTTAATAAAAAGACCATTGAACCCGTTTGGGCCAGGTGTCCTATCCGCGGGCATGTATTTGATGACAGAGTCCATCTCCTCTTTGGTAAATGGGCTAGAGATAACATCCACCCCATCAACATGCTTAACAAGGCTTGGGATGTTGAGACCTAAAGAAATTCCCACTGATTGGCTCATTATCTGTTTGAAAACATTGAATAAAACGTCCTGCCATCTGCTCATGATCTGAAACTAGAGAACCATCCTCCACTCGAATACTTGCAATAGTGTTCTTTCTGAATCTCTTAGTAGCCATAGCGTGAAAAAACATTGTATTCTCTTCCCCGAGCTTAATCCACCTCATAGTGCATCGACTACGACAATAAGAACACTGAATAGACATAATCTTCTCAAGATGCAACTTAACGAACATTCTGAAATTTGTTTCTGGCCTTGATAAAGGTCTATTATATTCCAGTTCAACAATTATAAAAATTTCCATGTTACAGAATACAATGACAATTTTATTTTTCAAAGAGAGACACTCCATCTCTTTATATCAAATATGAGCATCTTAATCTTAGCGTCCACTGTTTCCGCAATTGTTCTCTTAAACATACGCCTATTCCAAGATTCTGAAACACATTCAGAGAAACCAAGTTGATCAGCCCAAAAGTTCTCAAACCTGAAAATATTTGCCTTACGAATTTAAGTACCAATAGTGATGACACAAGGGAGGTGATCCGAGGATGATTTGGCCTGAGGTATTACCATGGTGTTTGGGAACTCCATGGTCCAATTAACTGAGGTGAAAAACCAATGAAGTTGAACTACTAAAGGATCAGCTTGCATAGTTGACCATGTAAAGTTTCTTCCTTTAATAGGCAGTTCAACTAGCCCTAGGTGGCCAATCAAATCATTGAAAATAAACATGTCTGTTGTATCACCGTCACCATGGCTTTCTCTTATCACTAGATCGAATAAAGTAGAAATCACCCAGAATAAGCCAATTAGCATTATTTGGTATATCAAATTATACATCCAGGAAACAAATCTCGTCATTCATTCCCTTGGCACGGTCCATAAAATTTAACCAATCGCCAAGTTTCAGCATTGTGCATAGAGACAAAATCCACAATAATTCAAAGACGTTTAATTTCCACCACTGTGCCCACAAGAATAGAAGAGTTCCACACCACAATGAGACCCGCTGATGCCCCAACTGAAGGTGAGTAAGCAAAAGTATCAAATCTTTTCGGGCAAAATTTTCTAAGAAGTCTATGATCGAAGAAATCAATTTTAGTTTCTTGTAAGCAAATAACAGCATTGGCTTTCTTCGATCTTAGCATGGACATCATTCTGTCTGTCTACACCATTGAGTCCTCTGACATTAAGATCAAACAGTTTCCAATATCTTACAGTCGTATTATCCATTACATACCCAAAATAGCATAACCAAAGATCTAGTTGTTACAACCAGATTAGTACAGGAAATAAAAACCACACACATTAATGAGCAAAAAATGACCAGACTCAAACTGACCGACTCACAAGAGGGCCAAGGACTGAGAAGTGTCACCTCTAAACACAGATCATACATAGCCCACTAATAACAAGTACTAACAAGTACGAAAACATTCATAACACCTCCTAAACCCAACAACCAAAGAGCTTCAAGATCACAAGGCCTATTAAACATCGGAACTAGACGAATGAGAAGTAGAAGGCTCGGCCATAAGCCGAGTCTTTGTGAGCAGTGAAGAATCAATTCCTAGTCCCAACCCAACTTGTTGCAATACCTTGATAGGAGTAAAAGGTTTTGGCTCAACTCTGTCCCCCTTGATCTGCTTATTGTTCTTAGACTTCTTGGTCTCTGGAATAACAGACTGATGTCATGTAGCCCCCTTTTTTGGTGGTTGCTGACCGTCTAAGGACGGTGTCTTCCTGAAACCATCTCTCGTAGCACTTTGTCTTGCACTTCGGCGAACACCCACTTGAGGAAAGAGATTACTATTAATCTTCTTTCAAGACACCTTCTTCTTGCCATCGGAGTCCATAGCTGAGCCATTGAGAAGGATAGGGACCTGGGAACTGTAAGAATTTGAGTCGTCAAACACCACTGTCTAGCCACCTTGCGGTGTACCCACTTATCAGGTCTGGTACTGTCCAACAAGTTAGCTGAAACTTAAGTTCAAAAGCATCAGATCGTTTCCTCTTAGCAAGAAGCATAGGGCTTAAAATCATGCCAATATAGCAAGGAACACCTTTAGCATGTATACTTGGCATAAAAGCATTGAACATTCTCTTCCAAATCGTAGCCGGTGGGAGCACTGGACCAAACACTGTTCTGACCATCCCCACATTAATAACATTATGAGTAGTAAACTAATGGTGATTAACAGAGGAGTCTGAATTATTAGAAGGATGAAGCACCAAAGAGACTTGATCATCAACTTCAACCTCTACCCCATGTTCATCCCTGATTCTGATTGTCTTTCTCTTGAGGATGATTCTGAACATCATCTCAACCTATCTCTGGAAATTGTGGGCCACCAAACAAGTTCCAATTGGGGTGCAGATTGCCTGGGAAAGGGTGTGGGTTTCCATCAAGGGGCATCTCATCCTCATCAGCTGGCAAAACTTCAGAAAAATCTGTAGTTAAAATGTAGAGTGGAGCAGACCATGATTCTCTAATCACCTCGGCAGAAGAGTATTTATTGAAAACCACATCACGTGGCACCCTAGCAGGAGATGGAAATTCAGCAAAAACCAGAGATGTAGTCTTGACTGGATCATTAATATTCTAAGACAAATACTTCCCAAAGGTTGACTTAGCATTGATAATGTTAGAAGTATTGCGATAATCAGGAGGGATGCCCAAAAACATCAACCAGCCTTGACGGAAACCAAGTTCAGCATGGCGGTTGACAACTCTCTCCGACTGAATGAAGCTGACGAACATACCCGCATGCTGCAACTCAAAAGGACCATGTTGCACTAACGCATTCCTAGTATGGGACTATTCATCTCGAAAATCCCAACTCCAAACACTGTAGCTTGATCATCTACCACAATGCGGTCTACGTGTTCAGTAAGAAAAACCCGAACATGCTAACGCCAAAAGTCAGCATGAGCTTGTGGCTACTGAGGATCAACAATGGCGATCCAGAAGGCCATATGATCTTTAGGAGGGCTATTATATTGTTTGTTTTGTTTTGCACATCATGGTCATTACCTTGGAATTTTTATGGTTATATCACAAACTGAATATCACATCAATTTCCACATATGACCCTTATTCAATATTAAGTTTGAACTTTATGTATCTCATACATAAATTCCTAGATAAGGTGATGAATTGGAAACATTTGCATGTTGCCCCTTTCATTAAATCTTTCTCTAAAGATTCACACTCTTAACTTAATATAATTTCCACCTCTCAATCATGAGAAGATACTTTTCTCCTTAATCCAATGAGTTTAAAACACTTGGAGTTTAAAGTGGAAATTTCCTACCAATAATCTTATTGCTTTTATGCAAATCCTTTAATCAAGTATGCATCATATTTGAGCAATATTGATTACTAGGAACTATCATTAAAATAACTCTAAGTTAATTAATGACATAGTTCCAACCTTAACAAACAAACAAAATAATTTTCTTAGTGGGTTGAGAAACGCGTTCACCTATTACACAAAGACATTTGACAATTATAACATTGCTTAAACCCTTGTCTTACAAAGATTTCATTATCATGATAATGTTGAATCTCTCAAAATTTATCATGGGTAATTTTTACTAAGAAAATTTTCTTTGTCGACCATGTTATAATTTCTATCAAGTCCTTTTTACCTCAATCAAATTTATTTGATCTCAGTTTTTGATTCAAAATACTCCCACTGAATTTTATAAAATATTGAAACTTTAATTATTTCATCTATTCCACTTCATAAATATGATTAACTTATCACATTGAATCTTCATAGTAATTAAGTCAGTTGAGAAAAACATCCATCTCTTATGTGAATTTAAAAATTCACAAGTGCCCAGCACTTAATGGATTTTGGCTATATTAAATATTTTGGAGGTAGTATCTCAACCTTGATAAATCAAATAAAAGACATATCTCTAATTTATTTAACAAGTCATAAAACTATTACTCAAACTTAAGCAATAATTTGAATCAAAATATTCAAGACTTTATAATAAAACTAATTGACATAACACAATAAAGAAGATCATTAACCTTGAATTCCAATGCTTGGAATTTCAACACATAATTTATAATTCGAACTCAACAGGGTTCACGTACATAAAATATTTATTACAAAAAGATCGACCTCAAAATAACTATTAGTTTGAAGTCCTAGTGTTGATCCTCTTTATTAACTTTGGGATTTGTAGATGATGCAACTGGGGTGGCGCCGTTAATGCGTCTTCTACTGCGCCTTCCATGCTTCCCACCTCTCTTGACTCTTTTCCTTCTCACTCTGTAATAAATTGCAAATTGAGAAATTTCAGTATCCAATACCAAAATATCTTTGAGACAAGAAAAATGTCAATAGCTGGTATAACTCTTATACCTCATGTGGACTTGCCACTTGTCTTTGTATTTTGGTGTAATCATCATGGCGTGAATGAAAACATCCATCTTAGATGAAATGAGCATCTGGAAGACTTCTTCAACGGTCTTCTCCATTTCCATCAGACTGTACCAAGCCACAAACAGTAATATGATGGAAGTGACATGAGGAGTGTGTCAATTGCTTGCCTTCCTGGAATTGGAAAACCAATGTCCTTAAGCCTTTGAAGTATCCCTGTGAACTTGTCCATGTGCTCCCTCAATGGCCCAAGGCACTTTAGTTTGCACCTCAATAGTTCAGCATTAAGCTTATGATGACCATGACAGACTTGCATGGAGAATCGAGCCTTAAAGCTTCCATGAGACGAAAGGGGCGATAGTGTGGGTAACAATCACCTAGCTCAAAATTCGATCACCCTATCCAGCATGATCACATAAACTTGATACTCCTCGTCTCCCAATGGAGAATATTCTCCATCAGGTGCCAGAAGTTCAGTGTCCAGCACATGCTCTACCCCAAGTCTTCCGAGAACCGCTCTCGGATCGTGAACACAATCACAGAGGTTCACGCTTTCCTTAATTAATTTGTTCATCCCCAACAACTCGTTCAGACTTATGTTTCCAACGGGATCCATCTCTGCAATACAATAAGTTTAGTTAGACTCTATAGTTAAAAATTAATTTGCATTACTTAATTCAATAAAATTAAAGTTAAGATATGCTCCCAATGAAACTGATATTCCTCATAATCATATTTCAGTGAAACGAGATCCCAATAAATTATCACAAGAAGGATGGATGCATCTCAACCAATCATAACCTAAAGGGTAGGCCACCATGCCAATTACTCAACGTGATTCTCGCTCATCTTTCGATATTGTATCCTAAGATCATAACTAGTTATGCCTGAATGTCAAGACAACCATCTAATACCATATGTACGGACTGATCCTTGGATACAAGTCATCAATCCATACCCTCCCGCGGACGATAAGAATGTTCTGACCCTTGGATACAAGTGATGAACGCAAACCCAAGTCCATTATGACGGTTTCTACAGGATGGGAGAACAAGAACAACCTTGATAGTTTAAGTGAGGAATCACCCTAATAAACGACTACTGGCCGCAATGAAGGTGCAACCAACAAAGGATAGATATCATAGGAAATTTATATTTTGTGAGATTAGGTATAGCCTTTGTTCTTCGGAGATTCTCGAAGCATCTCCAACGAGGATCCTCCATCTCCATTTATTCTAACCATAGCAGAATACTGAAGAAATCCTGATGCAGTGAAAATTGCTTCAAGTAATTCCATGATGGAGAAATGGCCACTTTCTCCTATCATGTACTTCCTCCAAGCTCCGCGATGGATGCCTAATTTTCGATGTCCAACAATACCAATCCTTTGGTATTGGCCATCATGTCAACACACAACAAAACAAATAGTTATGCCAAACAACGCGCACACCCTGCAAAACCAGGTTAGATGCCTCTAACGTTTTGTTTGCAAGTTTTAGCGTGGCTATAGGTTATATGATCAACTATTGTCATCACCTACACAATTCGAGGTATTCTAGATTAACTTCGCGGGTTGATTGAAACATGGACATTACAAAAACATCTTGAGCCTCAATATAAACTTATTCATATCCATGACCCCTGTGTGGATCCAATACACATGCCCCTTCCACCATGCAGTTATATAAGACCAACTATGGTGCGAACCAAATCTACTGAAGCACTTCTTCGGATCAAGCGAGATATACCAGGGAAACTCAAGCGTCCTAGGATTAACAGAAGTTTGTAAAAAGTCATACCATGCCGCTAGAAACAAAACAAACAAGGTTTATTGGGAAGCAACGAAAATAAACTGAATATTGGAGAGCTTTCTAATATACTTGCACAATCTTATGCAATACCCGCACAAAATTATGGTCTAGATCCAATCGTATCTACGCATAGTACACTCTGATACCACTATTGGTCTACCCTGCAAAAATTGAAAATGTTGCCATACATAGTCCGCCAAGATCATTATGGCAGATAACGAGACATGCCCATACATGTGAGGATCAGAAACACGACTCACCGGGCAGCTAGGCCTAGTCCTCGATGTAGTCGTAGAAGAGATCTGAACAATCATAGATCCTCACAACTAGGCCTAGTCGCAAAGATGTCTCTATGTCCTCCCTCGTCAAGTATCACATGTGTAATCCCTCTTATGGTGTGCACGCGTAAACTCGTGTCAACCCTTCAGCGCTCCACCATCAAGGATTCATTATCGGCAAAGAGATACAACCTTCCCACGTTGCTAATTGGTAGATCTAATCAACTATGATTAGAGTAATTATGCATCTGGAAGTTCTCAAAACATGAGAGAGAAAATTTAATTAGAGCTAGGTCTAATCGGGAGAGTAGAACTCAAAATCCAATTAGGGGAGGTTCTAATTCAATTAGAGGGGCTCTAATTAGAATCTCTAATTAGACCCTCTAATTCTACTAGAGAGAGGGAGAGGGGCTTGAAACCCAATTGTGTGTTTCTCCTTTAGCTTTGGGGTACTTTATATAATGGGAGGGATGTCACATCCCAATTTTGGAATACCTGTTAACACAGTTGTTTTGCTAATTTCTTTACTAATAAACCTTGGTTGTGTTTGTTTGTGTTTGTTTAAGTGCAACTAAACAAACTTAAAAAGGATAGCAAAGAAGTAAACTAAAAATATTCAACATATTGTTCCAATGATAAAAATATTCAATATATTGTTCCAAGGAGTTTGGCAATATTTTCTAAAGTGAATATTGATCAAAGAGTTTTTCAAAAACATCTTATGAGTCCCATACATGTTGAATATTATTCCAAGACCCAAATTAAGAAAGAGGAAACACTTAATAAAATTTCCATAAAGAAATATCAGAAAAAGGAGGCATTCTTAAATGCTTCACCAAAATATTATCAAATGTTTTTCCAACCTTGCAAGATTAAAAACAATAGTATTAGAGAGCATTTAATTGCTATCTCTAGTCACATAAATATTTTGGCAAAGGATTGATAAAGAAAAGCCTAGTGCTTTATTAAATAGAAATTCCAATATTTCTAGAAACAGAAAACTAAAACAAGTTACTATTGGAAACTTTCCTCAAATGATTTGAAATTCATACCATTGCTTCCTTATATCAAATAAGGAACACACACAAGAGGAGACCAAAAATTGAATCCACTAAAGCCCTGAAAACATGAATTTTCTCCACAGCAACATTTGGGATTTTGAACAAGTTTGTTCTATAAACTTTTTCCAAATGCCATGAAATAAATACCACATGCTCTATATCATAAATGAGGATGAAAACCAAAAGGGCATAAGGTTTTGAATAAGTTAAGTTGCCAAAAATCCCTGTTTTCTTGACAGCACCTTTTTGAAATTTGAACAAGTTTGTTCTACTAAGTAACTCTAAATGACTTGAATTTTCTACCACTTAAGGAACACATCAAATAAGGAATGTGTGCCAAAAATTATCATTTTTGGAAGCTCCTAAGTAGTCTAATAAATTCAATGTCCATTTATGTCAGAATTCAAATTTGAACAACTTTGAATTATGAAGTTTATTCAATTGATCCAATTTTCATATATGTTGTGCACATTAACTAATTAGAATTTTGGGCAAAAGGATTTAAATTTATAACTTTGTTTGCCTAGGGAAAACATCCATTTTCTGAGAGTACAGGGACCTACTTGTAATTACCCAGGGACCAAATTGAAATCCTAGTCACACATGGTCTTCTTCTTCCTGTAGATGACGCAGCAGAGGGCATGGCTGCCCATGCTTCCTTAGCTTCGAGTGGAAGTCTTGCTAGATGGATAAAAGCACCATGTGCACCTCTGTGCCTCTTACCTGCCCCCTCTCTCTCCCCTAGGCTATCTCTCTCTCTCTCTCAAAAATAGTCAACCCGAAACCCTAGCCCGAGGACCTCACCGTCGATTCGGCCCGTGGTGAGCTCGCCGCCGGCAGCCGTGGGCGCCATCAGCTCCGCCTCGTCGAGTAGGACCTCAGTGCCAAGCGAATCGAGTCGAAACGGGCCGTAGACGCCGCGCCGTCCGGTTCCCTTCTTCGGCCCCGACGGACTCCGGCGAGGCATTGCCGTGCCCTCGTGCTTCCTCCTCCGTCACCGAGTAGCCCCGCGTGCTCACGGTGAGCAAGGCAACCCCCGACGCCCTTTTCCCCCCTCTCTAACGCCCTAAGTCGCCGCGGCGCCGTGGTCGAGTCCGGCCGCCGCGTAGTCCTCGTCGCCGGCCGCCCTCCGCTTGTTCCCAGGAAACGAGGATGCGCCCGTGTGGTTCCTCACATCGTGTGCATCGTGTAGATAGGTTGGTATCGACGAACGGTAGCCGAAATCGCCGGTTGCAAGCTCACCGGAGATCCTCCCGCCGGCGTGTGACGCGCCCACGACGTCATGATCGCGTCATCTCACTTGACCCCGCGTGGATGCAGTCAAACTGGCAGGTGGCCCACGCGCTCGCCTGCGTGGCAGCCGCGTGGCGGCCTGGCCCGCGCGTCAGCGGCTCGGTCTAGCTCTGGCCGCGGTGAATATCAAATCTGGCCGGCCCAGATTCAGATCTGGCCCAACACAAATTGATTTTTCTTTTATTTTTTACAGGAATGATGCATGGTTACTTTTAGCTCCAAAAGGCAACTTAAAAGATGAATTTTACCAAACCAAAATTCACAGATCTAAAGCAACAAAATATGAACCATCTCCACTTTGTAGATATACATTTGGATGGATAGATTTGAAATGAAAAATGTTTTGGTAACAGCTACCAGAAACACCAAAATGAGCACCATTTCTATTTTACAACTCAGAATGAAGTGAGGCCAATTGCATTGGAAAGCCCTTGAAATTTCCTAACAGTAGCATTTAACCTCGTTTCCAAATTCATTGTATTTTTGAAATGGCATGCAATTTGGTAAAACACCAGAGAGAACTTTGGTGATTTTTATAAATTAATTAAAGATGAATTTTGATGCAAAACAAATTGGATGGTCTTGTATATGTTAGGGACTATCCAAACCTAGAAGGGTTTAATTTTTAGAGCATCCTATAAAATTTGGTGGACAGATCCTTGTTTTGTTTGTTTCTGCCATTTTGGCATTTTAAGTAATTAAATTGTGTTATGATATTTTTGTGTTGCAATATTATTTTCTAGCATGTATAAGTTGTGTGAACTTGTTTAATAAGTGTTACTTAACTATTTTAGCATGTTAGATTGTGTGGATTTGAGTTGAGAATAAATAGGATTTATATTAAGAGCATATGTTGATTCTCTAGTTTAATACTTGCATATAATTTTGGGTGATGAAATTGTGTGCAAATACTTGGATTTGTTGATTGGATCCAGTACCATATTGGTACTGAATTTGTGTTAGTATCACCTCTACTAGCTTGTTTTTGAATTGGTATAAAAGCATGAGTAGTTTAATCATTACTATGAAAATGTTTTGGAAAAATTCCCTCATGTGTGGAATTTTTGGCATTAATATTTGTGGTTGCAATTGCCACATATTTTTGTGTTATCTTCATAGGACCAGTAGCATTTTGATTATGTTATTATGAGTACTTGACCCCTAGAGTTTTCACTTGTGTGAAAACAATAGCATGAGTAGCATTACATTGCTTATTTTGCATCCTATTATTTTCTGCTAATATTGTATTGCACTAGGTGCTAGTTTAGTCTTTTGTTAATTTTTTAACAAGTGGACCAGAGGCTTTGTGCCCTCTTAATGCTTTGATATACTAGTGGAACACCCACTGGTTTCATTGCATTTTTGGGGGAAACTTTATTTCCCCAAACTAGATGCATCTCTCTTATGTAGTTTCATAACTAATGAGTGTCTAGTATTTTTGCTTTGGGAATTTTTGTGCTAAACAAAAATGGGTATGCTTATGTTTGTAAGTGGTTATAATCATGTGTGGCTTGCTAGGAAAAATACATTCTTGAAGTGTTGAATGATTCCTCAAAGTAATGCCCTTTTTATTACTACTAGTATGTAGGAGTTGTCCTGCAAATTGATGCATTGTTTGTTTAAATGGGATATTTTTGTTATAGCAAGTATAGATGTTTTTCACTACTGTTTTTGTAACATGGACCCTCTGGTTGTATTTCAATTTCTTGATTGAAATGCATCCATTGATTCTTCATGTTTGAGTAGTACTAGTTTCCTTAGCAGTTGTTGTGTTAAATTGTTTTTCCTGCCAACTGGTGTTTGGTAGAAATTTGTGTATCCTTGCATGAGGACATGTTTTCATTCCCATTATGATAACATGGTTCCTTGTTTGCATTTTATTATTTTACTTATTATGCTTGCTTGCATAGCAAACTCTTATTAGAAACATGACTACAGGATTCCTCCTTTTAGTCATTGTTTCTATTATTCTCACTATGAGAAATTGTGTGTTTTGTGATGAGTCTATTACCTTGTTACACTTGAGTAGGCTCACTGATTTGTAAAAGTAACTTTTGCAAATCATGTGTCTCATTTATTCTTGTTGTGAATTTAGGCTTAGCAGAGTAGCTACCTTATTCTTTTTGTGGTGTAGTTGATAGACCCATTGCCATGCTTATTTTTGTGCATGTTTTATACACTTTTAGTAGACTCACCCTTGTGAACCTAAGTGTATTTTGGGCTTATTAATATCTTGGTATGAGAGTGGCACACCCACTGAATCCATGATATTAAGGTTGTGAGATATGTTCCTCCAACCTTGAGCTGTCTTGTTAAATGGCATTTCTGCCACATAGTTTTGTTTGATTGTTTGCCTAAGTTAATAATTGTGTGATTGGTTATTATTAGATTTCCTTGCTGTATGTAATTGTTACATATGGTTGCTTGCCTTGTTTGGTTCTTATGTGTGTCCTTTATTCCTTTTACGGCGTTAGAAAACGAAGAGGAAGGAAGTGTCGGGAAGCTTTGTTTCAAGATCCAGTCACTCCAGAACCAGGGACACAAGAGATACCAGGCAAGCATCCTGATTGCTTGCTGATACAATACTTACCATTATATAACATGCATGTTTCACTTCTGAAGTTTTACCAAAAACTTGATTATCAAAACTATTTTTGAGGTGGAAATTACTACTATACTATATTATAGGTTACTATCATGCCAGTAGTTAAACTTGGTAATACCAAGCCCATAAGCCACCCTATGGTATTTATTACCATCAAATATACTAGTCCCTAAGTGGACACCCTAGAATTGTGATTCTACAAAACAAAGGCTTTACGGAAAAACCCGGAGAAAAGGCGGATCCTTGTTCTCCGGAGGAATGTGGAAGTGGTCATTTTTGAGAAAGTGGTGTTTTCAAAAATGACACATAACCTAGTCTTCGCCGGACAACCTTTACCGTACTGCCACCCTACCCCAACATGGGCACGGGGCTTAACTTGAAGTTTGTTCTTATTAGTGTGTGCTATCTCACTTGCTATAAGGGGCGTCGTACCCTCGAACCGAATGTCGTCAAAACTCCCAATGTTGAGGCATATAAAGTGTGGGATTAATTTTCCCTCCGGATGCATTCATTGAGGCTCCTGGCTAGGCAGGGTGGGACTTGATGCCGGGGAGAACAACCTCAATCGAGAGATAGGCTTATACTAGCTTGAACATAGTGGATGGTTATGATCAGATACCTGATGTTTACATACTGTTGTTACAGTCCGTGGTTGTTTCACGGGAGGTGTACTGGATCTGGTGGATGTGTACACCTCTGCAGAGTATAACTTTTTCGAAGAAGCCGCGTCCTCGGATATGGACAGTTGAATGGCCATGTAGCTAGCATTGTGTCAATGTTTTCAAAAAGGAAGTTTTTTTGAAAGGGAAATGTTGGAAAGGAAGTGTTGAACTTGTGAAGTTCGGAAAGAAATGGAAACTTATACCGTGGAGGTATCAGTGATGATGAAAAGCCAGATGATGTTATACAAAACAAAATGTTTTGCAAAGAAAACCTTTTCTACTCTAAGCAAGAATTCTGGAAACTGATTCCAAGAAGTTTTGCCAGGAGAAAATATTCTTTAACAAAGTTTTACAAAACCTCTTGTACCTGTGACATCGACAAGAGAAATAAAACTATATTATTTTCTTCTGAAGTATCTTCTTCAACGAAGATACAGATTAACCTGACTGCAACTGTGGTGTCATCATACATGAACACCATTGATAGTGAACCCTATTTATAGCCTACCTATTCCACCATATAAGCATATTTGCATGTTGGTAAGTGACATGATGGATGTCTTGCTGAGTACATTCAAATGTACTCATTATGGTTTCGCCCCTGGTATCTACTTATCAGATTTTGAGAAGGAACCTCCGAAGGATTTCTATGAAGAGAAGTACGGAGCTGACGGCTTTGCGAATTAGGATCGTCTCCGGGTCAGCAGCCTGTAGGTTAAGGCGTGACTTGGGCTCAACTACGTTGTGTTTTATTTGTCTTCCGCTGTGATGGTTAAGTTGCCTGCCTTTGTGGCAGTTGCGTTAAACTTGATCATGTGATCTTTTTGTAATACCTTTATGTATTCGTGTAATGGATGATGTATTTCTGTGTGCCAACTGTGTATGTTGTTCACGACTGATCTTTCTGGGATCGTGAATGTATGCATACGTAGGGTTTCAGACTGCCGGTCTGGGGTCCTTACAGAGTTGGTATCAGAGCCATCCTGACCTTAGGAGACCTTAGTTAGCATGGACGTCAGATAGGAAAGAAAAGTATTTTTGGAGTAAAAACCTTTTTACTATCTAAATTAATTTTTATCTAAGGGAATTTTAGTATATTTTCCCTCCTTCTGATCTTTTCAAAGAGTTCTTAATGCATATCAAGGGCGTCCCTGAACAGTGATTCGAAGGGCGGGCCTTATAGAGTTAGTATCTCTCTCGGTTAAGAGTTTATTTCTTACCTTTTTGCAACTGCTTCGCTCTGTTTTTGAAACGTCTCTCGACTCTGAAGTTTTCTGTCCAGAAAATAGTTGGGGTTTCAAAAACAGATTGTCGCAGAAGTTTTACCTCTCTCAATTAAAAGTTTTAACAAACTTTACTTCTATTATCTTGTTTCCGTACAAAAGCTTTTATACTTGTCGATGTCCCGAGAGACCAAAATAATTGCCTAGCTCTACAGTGATGATGGTCAGCAGTAGATATAGTTCTTCAGCCACTTCTAGGATTTTGGATCATCCCCCGACGTAGCTCCAATGGAGCCTTGCTTGTGTGTTTTGGCTTGCTTATGTGTGTCCGTAGGACTGTGTGCTATTGTGTGGTGTAGATTTTGGTTCATCTAGGCTTCTATATGTTTGTGGGGTGCTCAAAATTTGCATATTTGTGATTGCCCCGCTCTTGTTTTTGAATCGCCTCGTGTTAAATTTTTGCAAGCAAAAATGTTTGTATAGCATTCAAAAACAAGAATTTGTTGCTTAGGCTTATACTTGTTTTCGCTTTATGATGCGACCCGTCGTGAACCACCACCATCAATGAAAGCACCATTGGACCTATATAGAGGACCATCAAGCCACACGAACTGATAGCGTTGATACCAGTGATGCACTTCAACAGATAAAGCTCCAACAACGACAATCCTCAAAGAAGAAAAGGCGTGAAGAAAACCAACCAATACTGACCTAAACCTCTATGTTTTGTCTGTTTGCAAAAGAAGTCACGAGAAAATAAGATGATGACCTATTCGTTTACTAGTCAATAGGATATCATGTGTATCTACTTTGGAAATCAAAACTTGGTAGACATTGTAGGTACTATGAGATTCGGAGTTTAGAAATTAAGTGAACGATGAAATAGTTATGATAGATCTAGGAAACAACAATTTCCCTGTTTTAGTCTCTTTGTGTGCTCTTGATTGAAATAAATTTGTGTTTTATTCAATCTTGCTTCCTAACTTATATGGAGTTGTTAGGACTTGTTATTATATTGTTTTATTACAATAAACCTACCCTAGAAAGTGTGTGCATGATTGGAAACTCGAATAAAAATGAAATAGCATTTGTTACCTTCTAGTTTTATTATTTGGATTGTTGTGTGGGCAAATCCTTGTAGCTTTGTTGTACCTAGATTTTTGTTGAGGTTATGTTAGATCAAGTACCACTTTGGTACTGTTATTTCTATGTTATTATCTCTATTAGCTTACACCTTATTTTATAGCAAAGCATGTGTAACGTTTGTTGTTTGTTTTCTGGTACTTATTTCACTAGTTGTGTGAGCAAATATTTGTGTGCTTGTTACCTAAGTTTTTGCTATGATTGTGGTGAGTCCAGTACCATTTTGGTACTGTGATTTATATGCTATTATCTTCATTAACTTGCATGTGATCTTATAGCAAAGCATGAGTACCATTTGTTATTTTTCTAGTGTTTATTCTTTGGAATTTTTGTGAGAACTAGATTTTTGTGTGAATGCTTTAGTAGATTTTGTGCTATGTTTAATGGAGTCCAGTACCATTTAGGTACTGATGTTTGATGCTTGTACCTATGATAGCTTGCATGTCTCTTAATAGTAAAGCATGTGTAAGAATTACTATCAGTATGCACTAGTATTGCTTCACTAGATTAAATAGCCTTATATTTTTATCTTGTATGCAAAGTTTTTCATGAGTAACCAGAGGCTTAGTACCTATTTTTCCTGGGTATTAGTATGCCATAGCCCACTGGTCCCATTGTATTTTGGTTTGAGGATGAAAATCCCCAACCATACACCTGTGTGAAAATAGCATGTTTCACCATGTGATTGATTTCTATTTTTCACCATGGAAAAATATAATTGTTTTCTTTTCACTTATGCACATGAGAAGTTTATCTCTTATTAGTAAAGACTAATATGTTTAGGTGTGATCCTTTGTTTAGCATAATATTCCTTAGGGGTATCATGTTAAGAAATGTTTCACTATCGTGTGCTAAAATTAAATTGTTCGCAAATAGAATAAATTCCTCTTGATTGGTGGATTGTTTGTGAATAATTTTAATTTGAGTGTATGGATTTTTGAGAAGGTTTAGATAACTTTTCATTACTTGCATAGCTACTGGTTGTGTGAGTTATACCTTGCTTGTTTGCTAGCAATTGGTTAAAGAAAAACATAAATTGCTAGAATTAATTTATGCATGTTTAATAGTTGTTTCATGGGATTGTTTTGATGTTTGTGCTTACTAACATGAGTAAGTTTTATGTACTGCTATTAGGTACATTTATATCCATGACTTGCTTGTTTAATTTTAAACCTCATGATAGCATTGTTTGTTTCTCTAGAGTGAAACTAGTTTCACCACTAGAAAATGGTGATTTTTGCTCTAGTATTACACTCTTTTATTTTATGAGTATATGTGTTGATATAGCATGTTTAGGAAGTTATTACTTCTGTTATCATGCCATGAATTATTTAGTTTCATGTTCTATGGTTATAGGATATGATTATCTCTTATAGAATGCTGGTATAGATTTTTCATACTAGTGTGTTATTTGTGCAGTCCTGTTTTTTTTATGCCTGTGAAATAGGAGTTTCATCTTGTGTAAAGATGGTGTTTTAGAGTATCTTTATGATTGAATTAATTGGTTTTTAGTTACTGGTTGTTTGCTAATTGTTCATGATTGATGGATTCCAAAACCTCTAATAAACAATAACCTGGTGAATAAATAGTCTATTCATCTGTGGTGTTGTTTGCTTGATTATTGGATTTTGTTTAAATGTTTTTACCTTAGCATGAGTTAATACTTGTGTTATGATTGTGCTTAAGAGTATCTTATGAAACTAAAACATCCAACTAAAATTGTGAACACATTAAGTGATAGTTGCTTGTGGTGAGTAATATCCACTGCCATGGGTATTATTCTGTTTGTTTATTTTACCTTAGCAACCTAACCTTTTGCACCCACAAGCTATATGTTTAGTTTCCTATACCTTGTTATGAGAGTGGTACACCACCCCATATGTGGTATGTAATATGTGGGATATAGCTAGGAACTCATGTAAATAATTGACGGTACTTTTTCCAGGTAGTTCTGCACTAAAAAGGACTAGTTGGCAGTAGTGATGTTATCAAGAAATTTTAAAATTTGGTGGTTGAGTAAATTGATAGCTAGAGAATTCTTTTAATAGTGAATTCACTAATTTAGGGATGTACCCCACCTCCCAAGAAAAGTCAAAGGGGGGAAACACCTGCACTCCAACACTAACATTGTGTTTGTTGGCCCTCCCTTAGTCCTCGCTTGTGAATCTCGGGGACGAGATTCTTTTTAAGGGGGGAAGACCTGTCACATCCCAATTTTGGAATACCTGTTAACACAGTTGTTTTGCTAATTTATTTACTAATAAACCTTGGTTGTGTTTGTTTGTGTTTGTTTAAGTGCAACTAAACAAACTTAAAAAGGATAGCAAAGAAGTAAACTAAAAATATTCAACATATTGTTCCAATGATAAAAATATTCAATATATTGTTCCAAGGAGTTTGGCAATATTTTCTAAAGTGAATATTGATCAAAGAGTTTTTCAAAAACATCTTATGAGTCCCATACATGTTGAATATTATTCCAAGACCCAAATTAAGAAAGAGGAAACACTTAATAAAATTTCCATAAAGAAATATCAGAAAAAGGAGGCATTCTTAAATGCTTCACCAAAATATTATCAAATGTTTTTCCAACCTTGCAAGATTAAAAACAATAGTATTAGAGAGCATTTAATTGCTATCTCTAGTCACATAAATATTTTGGCAAAGGATTGATAAAGAAAAGCCTAGTGCTTTATTAAATAGAAATTCCAATATTTCTAGAAACAGAAAACTAAAACAAGTTACTATTGGAAACTTTCCTCAAATGATTTGAAATTCATACCATTGCTTCCTTATATCAAATAAGGAACACACACAAGAGGAGACCAAAAATTGAATCCACTAAAGCCCTGAAAACATGAATTTTCTCCACAGCAACATTTGGGATTTTGAACAAGTTTGTTCTATAAACTTTTTCCAAATGCCATGAAATAAATACCACATGCTCTATATCATAAATGAGGATGAAAACCAAAAGGGCATAAGGTTTTGAATAAGTTAAGTTGCCAAAAATCCCTGTTTTCTTGACAGCACCTTTTTGAAATTTGAACAAGTTTGTTCTACTAAGTAACTCTAAATGACTTGAATTTTCTACCACTTAAGGAACACATCAAATAAGGAATGTGTGCCAAAAATTATCATTTTTGGAAGCTCCTAAGTAGTCTAATAAATTCAATGTCCATTTATGTCAGAATTCAAATTTGAACAACTTTGAATTATGAAGTTTATTCAATTGATCCAATTTTCATATATGTTGTGCACATTAACTAATTAGAATTTTGGGCAAAAGGATTTAAATTTATAACTTTGTTTGCCTAGGGAAAACATCCATTTTCTGAGAGTACAGGGACCTACTTGTAATTACCCAGGGACCAAATTGAAATCCTAGTCACACATGGTCTTCTTCTTCCTGTAGATGACGCAGCAGAGGGCATGGCTGCCCATGCTTCCTTAGCTTCGAGTGGAAGTCTTGCTAGATGGATAAAAGCACCATGTGCACCTCTGTGCCTCTTACCTGCCCCCTCTCTCTCCCCTAGGCTATCTCTCTCTCTCTCTCAAAAATAGCCAACCCGAAACCCTAGCCCGAGGACCTCACCGTCGATTCGGCCCGTGGTGAGCTCGCCGCCGGCAGCCGTGGGCGCCATCAGCTCCGCCTCGTCGAGTAGGACCTCAGTGCCAAGCGAATCGAGTCGAAACGGGCCGTAGACGCCGCGCCGTCCGGTTCCCTTCTTCGGCCCCGACGGACTCCGGCGAGGCATTGCCGTGCCCTCGTGCTTCCTCCTCCGTCACCGAGTAGCCCCGCGTGCTCACGGTGAGCAAGGCAACCCCCGACGCCCTTTTCCCCCCTCTCTAACGCCCTAAGTCGCCGCGGCGCCGTGGTCGAGTCCGGCCGCCGCGTAGTCCTCGTCGCCGGCCGCCCTCCGCTTGTTCCCAGGAAACGAGGATGCGCCCGTGTGGTTCCTCACATCGTGTGCATCGTGTAGATAGGTTGGTATCGACGAACGGTAGCCGAAATCGCCGGTTGCAAGCTCACCGGAGATCCTCCCGCCGGCGTGTGACGCGCCCACGACGTCATGATCGCGTCATCTCACTTGACCCCGCGTGGATGCAGTCAAACTGGCAGGTGGCCCACGCGCTCGCCTGCGTGGCAGCCGCGTGGCGGCCTGGCCCGCGCGTCAGCGGCTCGGTCTAGCTCTGGCCGCGGTGAATATCAAATCTGGCCGGCCCAGATTCAGATCTGGCCCAACACAAATTGATTTTTCTTTTATTTTTTACAGGAATGATGCATGGTTACTTTTAGCTCCAAAAGGCAACTTAAAAGATGAATTTTACCAAACCAAAATTCACAGATCTAAAGCAACAAAATATGAACCATCTCCACTTTGTAGATATACATTTGGATGGATAGATTTGAAATGAAAAATGTTTTGGTAACAGCTACCAGAAACACCAAAATGAGCACCATTTCTATTTTACAACTCAGAATGAAGTTAGGCCAATTGCATTGGAAAGCCCTTGAAATTTCCTAACAGTAGCATTTAACCTCGTTTCCAAATTCATTGTATTTTTGAAATGGCATGCAATTTGGTAAAACACCAGAGAGAACTTTGGTGATTTTTATAAATTAATTAAAGATGAATTTTGATGCAAAACAAATTGGATGGTCTTGTATATGTTAGGGACTATCCAAACCTAGAAGGGTTTAATTTTTAGAGCATCCTATAAAATTTGGTGGACAGATCCTTGTTTTGTTTGTTTCTGCCATTTTGGCATTTTAAGTAATTAAATTGTGTTATGATATTTTTGTGTTGCAATATTATTTTCTAGCATGTATAAGTTGTGTGAACTTGTTTAATAAGTGTTACTTAACTATTTTAGCATGTTAGATTGTGTGGATTTGAGTTGAGAATAAATAGGATTTATATTAAGAGCATATGTTGATTCTCTAGTTTAATACTTGCATATAATTTTGGGTGATGAAATTGTGTGCAAATACTTGGATTTGTTGATTGGATCCAGTACCATATTGGTACTGAATTTGTGTTAGTATCACCTCTACTAGCTTGTTTTTGAATTGGTATAAAAGCATGAGTAGTTTAATCATTACTATGAAAATGTTTTGGAAAAATTCCCTCATGTGTGGAATTTTTGGCATTAATATTTGTGGTTGCAATTGCCACATATTTTTGTGTTATCTTCATAGGACCAGTAGCATTTTGATTATGTTATTATGAGTACTTGACCCCTAGAGTTTTCACTTGTGTGAAAACAATAGCATGAGTAGCATTACATTGCTTATTTTGCATCCTATTATTTTCTGCTAATATTGTATTGCACTAGGTGCTAGTTTAGTCTTTTGTTAATTTTTTAACAAGTGGACCAGAGGCTTTGTGCCCTCTTAATGCTTTGATATACTAGTGGAACACCCACTGGTTTCATTGCATTTTTGGGGGAAACTTTATTTCCCCAAACTAGATGCATCTCTCTTATGTAGTTTCATAACTAATGAGTGTCTAGTATTTTTGCTTTGGGAATTTTTGTGCTAAACAAAAATGGGTATGCTTATGTTTGTAAGTGGTTATAATCATGTGTGGCTTGCTAGGAAAAATACATTCTTGAAGTGTTGAATGATTCCTCAAAGTAATGCCCTTTTTATTACTACTAGTATGTAGGAGTTGTCCTGCAAATTGATGCATTGTTTGTTTAAATGGGATATTTTTGTTATAGCAAGTATAGATGTTTTTCACTACTGTTTTTGTAACATGGACCCTCTGGTTGTATTTCAATTTCTTGATTGAAATGCATCCATTGATTCTTCATGTTTGAGTAGTACTAGTTTCCTTAGCAGTTGTTGTGTTAAATTGTTTTTCCTGCCAACTGGTGTTTGGTAGAAATTTGTGTATCCTTGCATGAGGACATGTTTTCATTCCCATTATGATAACATGGTTCCTTGTTTGCATTTTATTATTTTACTTATTATGCTTGCTTGCATAGCAAACTCTTATTAGAAACATGACTACAGGATTCCTCCTTTTAGTCATTGTTTCTATTATTCTCACTATGAGAAATTGTGTGTTTTGTGATGAGTCTATTACCTTGTTACACTTGAGTAGGCTCACTGATTTGTAAAAGTAACTTTTGCAAATCATGTGTCTCATTTATTCTTGTTGTGAATTTAGGCTTAGCAGAGTAGCTACCTTATTCTTTTTGTGGTGTAGTTGATAGACCCATTGCCATGCTTATTTTTGTGCATGTTTTATACACTTTTAGTAGACTCACCCTTGTGAACCTAAGTGTATTTTGGGCTTATTAATATCTTGGTATGAGAGTGGCACACCCACTGAATCCATGATATTAAGGTTGTGAGATATGTTCCTCCAACCTTGAGCTGTCTTGTTAAATGGCATTTCTGCCACATAGTTTTGTTTGATTGTTTGCCTAAGTTAATAATTGTGTGATTGGTTATTATTAGATTTCCTTGCTGTATGTAATTGTTACATATGGTTGCTTGCCTTGTTTGGTTCTTATGTGTGTCCTTTATTCCTTTTACGGCGTTAGAAAACGAAGAGGAAGGAAGTGTCGGGAAGCTTTGTTTCAAGATCCAGTCACTCCAGAACCAGGGACACAAGAGATACCAGGCAAGCATCCTGATTGCTTGCTGATACAATACTTACCATTATATAACATGCATGTTTCACTTCTGAAGTTTTACCAAAAACTTGATTATCAAAACTATTTTTGAGGTGGAAATTACTACTATACTATATTATAGGTTACTATCATGCCAGTAGTTAAACTTGGTAATACCAAGCCCATAAGCCACCCTATGGTATTTATTACCATCAAATATACTAGTCCCTAAGTGGACACCCTAGAATTGTGATTCTACAAAACAAAGGCTTTACGGAAAAACCCGGAGAAAAGGCGGATCCTTGTTCTCCGGAGGAATGTGGAAGTGGTCATTTTTGAGAAAGTGGTGTTTTCAAAAATGACACATAACCTAGTCTTCGCCGGACAACCTTTACCGTACTGCCACCCTACCCCAACATGGGCACGGGGCTTAACTTGAAGTTTGTTCTTATTAGTGTGTGCTATCTCACTTGCTATAAGGGGCGTCGTACCCTCGAACCGAATGTCGTCAAAACTCCCAATGTTGAGGCATATAAAGTGTGGGATTAATTTTCCCTCCGGATGCATTCATTGAGGCTCCTGGCTAGGCAGGGTGGGACTTGATGCCGGGGAGAACAACCTCAATCGAGAGATAGGCTTATACTAGCTTGAACATAGTGGATGGTTATGATCAGATACCTGATGTTTACATACTGTTGTTACAGTCCGTGGTTGTTTCACGGGAGGTGTACTGGATCTGGTGGATGTGTACACCTCTGCAGAGTATAACTTTTTCGAAGAAGCCGCGTCCTCGGATATGGACAGTTGAATGGCCATGTAGCTAGCATTGTGTCAATGTTTTCAAAAAGGAAGTTTTTTTGAAAGGGAAATGTTGGAAAGGAAGTGTTGAACTTGTGAAGTTCGGAAAGAAATGGAAACTTATACCGTGGAGGTATCAGTGATGATGAAAAGCCAGATGATGTTATACAAAACAAAATGTTTTGCAAAGAAAACCTTTTCTACTCTAAGCAAGAATTCTGGAAACTGATTCCAAGAAGTTTTGCCAGGAGAAAATATTCTTTAACAAAGTTTTACAAAACCTCTTGTACCTGTGACATCGACAAGAGAAATAAAACTATATTATTTTCTTCTGAAGTATCTTCTTCAACGAAGATACAGATTAACCTGACTGCAACTGTGGTGTCATCATACATGAACACCATTGATAGTGAACCCTATTTATAGCCTACCTATTCCACCATATAAGCATATTTGCATGTTGGTAAGTGACATGATGGATGTCTTGCTGAGTACATTCAAATGTACTCATTATGGTTTCGCCCCTGGTATCTACTTATCAGATTTTGAGAAGGAACCTCCGAAGGATTTCTATGAAGAGAAGTACGGAGCTGACGGCTTTGCGAATTAGGATCGTCTCCGGGTCAGCAGCCTGTAGGTTAAGGCGTGACTTGGGCTCAACTACGTTGTGTTTTATTTGTCTTCCGCTGTGATGGTTAAGTTGCCTGCCTTTGTGGCAGTTGCGTTAAACTTGATCATGTGATCTTTTTGTAATACCTTTATGTATTCGTGTAATGGATGATGTATTTCTGTGTGCCAACTGTGTATGTTGTTCACGACTGATCTTTCTGGGATCGTGAATGTATGCATACGTAGGGTTTCAGACTGCCGGTCTGGGGTCCTTACAAGGGAGGAGGATACTTGCCAAAGGGACATGGGAGTCCTAGTTGAGCTAGGAGGAGGGTGGCCGCATGTTGGTGGTATGCCCTAGAGACAATAATATTCAGTTATTATTCTATCTCCAAGTTCAGAATTAAGTTTATGCCATCATGGTACAACCGCTATAGCACTTTAAAACTGGGTTTTCAAAGGAAAATCTTTGTGCGGGTGTGAAGACCTAAACAAACAAGAGTTCCTAATCTTGCCTCTAAGATTATCTTATGGTTTGTGGGATGATCACATTTTCCTGATCATGGACTTGGTTAAAAGTCTAGCAAAACATAAGAGTTTATTGTTAGAGTAACAATAATCCTGAACCGACCGAAGTGTATGTTATTGGTAAAAGAGACTAAACAATCATGATGTATTTTAGCAAATACATATGAATTTGTCATTGATTACAATTCCTATACTATGAGAATATCTAGTGACCGCACGATCGAAATTTATACTTTGGATATCATCAACCATCTTGTCGTAACAGGGGATCATAACGGTAATATCTGGGTATGACCTAGAAAGTGTAACATAACTGAGATCGTTAAATAGTAGTACTTAACTCCCCTAGGAAACACAGAGATACACACCCTGGGACCTCTCAGTATGACCGATGTCATATCATCTAGCCAGACACAGTGGGACTAATCACAAGGACATCGGGGATATGGATGAGAAAAGAGGACGACATCAGTAGCGAGTTTTATGTGTTATGATAAAACAGTTTGATCCGATTAGATCACATAGTTTCACCTCATAATATCGTTTGTATCGTGAAGCTAAGGTATTAAGTGCAATTAGTAACTTATAAGGTTCCATCGTTCTTCGGGAACACAGGAGCCATCATGGACGTCCACGGTCCCGTTGTTGGTTATTGTTCTATAAATTCCCAACATGTTTGTGTGTTATTGAGCCTTTACGGGTCACATGCTTAAGCCATGATTAAAGTGCATTTTTGATATCTCGATGTTTTGTGTGTTTGTTAACAACATAAAGAAGTTACTAACAGTATGTGCTATTTTGTCAAAGGATTTCGTCTTAAATCAGCACGTATACGGTGTCGAAGAAATCGAAGATCAACGGATTTTTTCTTGCCTGAAAAAGAGCTTCAAAGTGCAGCCCGAAATTATTCCGGGCCATTCCGGACCATTCCGACTACAACGGGAAAAACCTATGTTGCCATCCAGAAAATTCCGGGTGATTCCGGGAGCCGGAATTATTCCGGACCATTCCGACTTCAATGCAAATTTCTCTGTTTGAATCCGGAATCATTCTGGACCATTCCGGAGCAGCCCGGAATTATTCCGACTTGAACGTGAAATTCTCTGTGACCATCCGGATTGCTCCGGAATTATTCCGGGCCATTCCGGCCTGGTCGCAAATGGGCAGAAAAACGGCTAGTTTTAAGTGAGGACTATAAATAGAGGCTCTCTTTCTTCCCCAAGGGTTAGCTCCACCAGCATTGAAGACTCCATTGATTGAGCTCACCCACCAAGCTAGATCTCCCTCCTCCTCCACCCAAACTTGTTGAAACTTTGAGGATTGAAGAAGAAGCCCCGGATCTACATCTTCACCAACCGGTTTCCATTTCCCCCTCATTAGCTTGAGGGATCTTGGCCTACGGATTCCTCTTGTGGAGAACCTAGGCTTCTTGCTACTCTTGGTGATTTGTGATTGTTGGGAGCCTGTCGGATATATACCAACTAGGGGTATATCAGATGGTAGTCTAAAGTGCCAAATTACCAGGGTGGCCTAAATGGTAGTGGGCTACGGTCCATTGGGCGGCCCAGTAAGCTGACGCACAGAAGCCGGATTCCAGAAGAACCCGGATCACGGCCCATGTGATCTGGCTTGGAGTAGAAGGAGGATTCCTTACTTTCCAAGTTAATAGTTACCGTAGTCTTCTAGGTTTCCTTCTCTGTATGCCCTAATCCGGCTATTATATAAATCCGGACGGGAGATAAGATAGATAGACAAGAAGCTAAAGGCTAACTCGCCGAGAGGTTGATCCTTGACGAGCAGCTAATAGAACCTCACGTTGTACTCTGTATTCCCAGGCTTTGGTCCTGAATAGTGAGATTGCAGGAGTAGGGACGCCGTGTTACTGCGTTGTACCGAACCTGGGTAAAAACCCTGTGTCCTTGATCATCGTACAATCACGTCCCCCCACGTCTCTATCGGTAGTCTCATGGCACCCCCATCTATGAAATCTACCACGATGTGTCGACGGTTGGCGCCCACCGTGGGGCCAGCGACGTCAGGCGTTATGTTTAGATCAGGGATACTCGGCGGAATCGGCAGTACTATAACTGTCGGAAGCCTGGAATTCGACAAAGACGTCGGGCGCTTCATCGACAACGGATCGTACATGCCGGTGCGAAATCACCTAGTAAGTGCCTGCGTTTTACCGATTGGATCTCCAAACATCTTTATCGGATTAACTGCAGAAGCAATGGGATTCTTTGGGGGGGAGCAAATTTATCCCACCCGCCCTCTATCCAGTCGAAGACAACTATGATGCCGGATTTTGCTCAGATCGCCGATATACTGCTAAATCACACTTTATCGGCATGGTGCAGTCCGAGATCGCCAAAAACACGGATGAAAGTAATCTCGTGCAAGAGGCAGAAAACAACACTCCCACAATAGAGGTGGAAGATCTGACATCCGTCGACATCACGACGCACTCGGAAGCTGACTCTGTACTAGCCGCCATTGAGGCGAGATTAGAGTCGGAACCCGGATCGGATCACTTCGATACCGAAGACGAAGACGCTTTCGAGAGAAAGGTCAAATCCTTCCAAGAGGGATTCCACGAAGTACTTATGGCAAAACCGACTGAAAACACGGATGCCGACAATCAGGAAAGCCCTAGAACGCCTCCTCCAGAGGAAGAGAGAGAAGAAGGAGAAACCTCTCCAAAATTTCCCGACGTCAAAGAATTGACAGAGGAAGAACCCTACAGGAAACCTCCCTCTTCCAAGAAGAAACACAAAGCTGCTAAAAAGCTCCAGTATAAGCTCCGGAAGAAGAAATCGGCTGATCCAGACAATGAAAGCCCGGAAGTAGGAGACGCAAGCGGAGTAAAACCTGCGGAGAAGAAAACGAAGGAAATCCTTGTTCCGCCAATGATAGAATAGGATGAACAGGAATTACTCCAAACACCAGTGGGACCACACGAGCCCCCTGAAGTGCTGGAAGCCCGCAGACAGGCTCTCCAAAGGCAACAACAACATCTATTTCAAACTCGAGAACACCTCCAAAAAACCCAGGCTGACATCAAGCTCATGCGGGAAGAAATCGAGGAATACGAGAGAAAGAATAGATCTGGCATTAAACCTACGCGGTTACCCGGAATCGCAAAACCGGAAGTACTGCCGCCAAAATAAAGGTTCCACACCCCATCTTGGCAAAAGCAGGTAAACGGCAAAGATGCCAGAGGCGAGCCAATATATACAAAACCGCAGCAGAAAACGCGGAAGCGCCGTTCGCCATCCTCAACAATGATATGTACTCCAACGGTGAAAAACTTCAAGGGGTGTACGCTTTCCTAGGAAAAGCGTTGCAACAGCAACAGCGAGCGCAAGAGCGATCAGGGAAATTACATGAAGACTCCGCCCTATGCAAGACAGCTACATGCACCGCTGGAGCACCTGGACCTGAAGGACCCGGAGATTCAAACAATTCAAAGAGAAGAAATCAGATCCGAGAAAGGACAAGAAAAAACCCGACAATAGGGATGAAGCGTCCAGAACAGGATCCCATCTCCCAAAAGATGGGATTAACCCCCGTGATCGGGAAGAGAAAAACCGGAAGGACGGAAAATCAATGCCGCCTCCGAGACGCCCGACAGAAAATGCTGGAAGACAGGATATGCCTCACAGGCGTGAGAGATCCCGGACGCCCCCCGGGAATAAGGAAAGATACAGGAGTAGAACTCCACCTTATTCCAAAGGGCAACGTCACGGAGTAAATAGAGATAATCCCGGAAAAGCGCGTCCGCGCCACAATGGAAAAAAAAGGAGTAGATCCTCTTCTGTCCATTCAGCCGGCAGATACTTCGCACACATAGACAGAGCGGAAAGAGATGATTTATACTTTGGACCCAAGTGTTTCACTGATAGGATCCGAAGAATAACTCTGCATTCTGGCTTTGCCAAAGTTGGTCCAACATACCAAAAGTATACCGGTAGCACAAACCCGGATACCTGGCTCCTAGACTACTATATAGTCGTTCAGATCAACAATGGGACAGACCTGGAGGCAGTAAAATTCCTCCCCCTAATGTTACTGGATGGAGCCAGAGATTGGCAATGGATTACCATCACGGACTGTTGATATCTGGGATGATATGGCTAGGGTCTTTACTCAGCATTTCCGGGGAACTTACAAACGCCCAAACTGCATCAACCAGTTAAACCGTTGCACCCAATTTGAGGATGAACCATACGTGGATTTCATCTCAAGATGGACTGCAATGAAGAATAGTTGCTCTGGAGTAACTGACGTTCAAGCAATGCATGCTTTCATCAATGTCCTAAAACCCGGACTCGTACCGTTCATGATCGGTTCCAAAAAGCACAAAGATCTCGGATCTATGCTTACAACCGCCAATGAGCATGCAGCGGCCGAAGACGACATCAGGGCGAGAGGCGGCAATATCGACACTTTGATCCAAGCCAAAAAGACCCCTCGCACCGAGAAAAAAGCAACTCCAGAAGCAACGCAAAAGCCCAAAGAAGTTAACATAGCCTTTGGAAGAGAAAATGGGAACAAGTGGAAAGGACGAAGCACAGAGCCGATAAACTACACCAAAGAAGAGTGGGAAAAAATAAAGTCGGAAAACTGTGTCCACCACTCGCAATTTGGGAAACCCACCCATACTAACACACAATGCCGCTTGAACAAGCATATGAAAGGCGGTGCCGGATCCGAAAACAAAGGGAAGAACTCCAAGATGAAATTCTCCAAGCAAAAGCCAGAAGCTGAAAAAGAAGACAATGAAACGGACACTAACAAAAAAATCCAGGAACAGCAGTGAAAAGGCGAGCCTAAGTTTCCGAGAGTTGATGGAGAATGCAACCTAACTTCCCTGGCAACTCCCTCAGCAAAGGTGGAAAAGAGAACGCTTCGAGAAATAAACGCGGTTGTCCCTGTAACCCCGAAATTCTTGAAGTATTCAAATACACCAATTACCTAGGATCAGTCTGATCATCCCGGGAATATCCCTGAACCCGGCACGCAAGCTCTAATCGTAAGTCCTATTGTTCAAAACATTAGGCTAAAAAGAGTGCTGATGGATGGAGGATCCATCATTAACATAATGTATCTGGATACACTGAAGCATCTGCGAATCTTGGAGACCCAACTCAATCATAGCAACATACGTTTTCACGGCATCGTCCCTGGCAGACAATCACGATCCCTAGGAGAAATTTCCCTAGATGTAACCTTTGAAGACAAAGATCACTTCCGCCAGGAAAAAGTATCCTTCGAGGTTGTGCCGTTCGAAAGCGTGTATCACGCAATACTCGAACGTCCAGCTTTTGCCAAATTCATGGCAAGATCATGTTATATTTATAACAAGCTGAAGATGTCAGGGCCCAAAGGAGGAGTAATTACCATAACAGGAGACTTCAAGCTGGCAAACGAGCTGGAAAAAGAAAACGCCCTTTGCGCTGAAAAAGTGATAGCAAAGGAAGAATTGAAAAAGCTGGCAAAAGAAGTATCGCCGACAGAAATGCCGGCAGGAAAGGAAAGCCGGAAGCCTGCAGACAACTTCAAAGCTTCCAAGAACACAACACATGTAATCCTAGATCCTAAAGATCCGACAAAGTTTGTCGTAGTAGGAACTGGGATGACCGACAAATAGGAAGGCGAGCTCATCAAGTTCCTCCGTGAGAACTGGGACATTTTCGCATGGTGTCCTGCGGACATGCCAGGCGTACCCAGGGAACTTGCTGAGCATCAACTTAAGGTGATTCCATGATCTAAACCCGTCAAACAAGGTCTCCGTCGATTTGACGGAAGAAGACGGAAGGCCATCGGCAAGGAAATTATCCGACTTTTGGCAGCAGATTTTATCCAGGAAGTTATACATATTGAATGGTCAGCAAACCCAGTATTAGTCCCGAAGAAAGACAGTACTGCCCTTAGGATGTGTATAGATTATACTGGTTTGAACAAATTGTGTCCAAAAGATAGGTTTGTGTTATCGCGAATCGATCAAATAATAGATGCCACTGCTGGCTCTGAGCTCTTAGGCTTTTTGGATGCATATTCCGGGTATCATCAAATACGCATGAAGGTAGAAGATCAAATCAAAACTTCCTTCATAACCCCATATGGGACGTACTATTACATAACCATGCCTTTTGGCCTGAAGAACGCCGGTGCAACTTACCAGCGTTGCATGCAACGATGTTTGCATTGTCAGATCGGCAAAAACGTCCACGTTTATGTGGACGACATTGCTGTCGTGTTCAAGGAGAAAGATACGCTCCTTGAGGATTTACGAGAAACCTTCGAAAATTTGCGCACTTATAAAATGAAGTTAAATCCATTAAAGTGCGTATTCGGGGTTCCCTCAGGAAAAAATCTGGGCTTCATTGTTTCTCACAGAGGAATAGAAGTAAACCCGGAAAAGATCAAAGCAATCTTAAACATCGTGAAGCCTACGTGCGTAAAAGATGTACATAGATTGACGGGTTCTGCAGCAGCCGTTAGCAGGTTTATTAGTCCGCTAGGGGACAAAGCTCTGCCACTATACAAATTTTTGAAGAAATCCGACAAATTCGAGTGGACAGAAGAAGCAGATGCAGCATTAACCCAGTTGAAAGAAACTTTGATGAAAGCTCCGATTTTGGCGTCCCCAAAAGACGAAGAACCTATGTTACTGTACCTTACGGCTACAAAGCGGGTTATTAGTGCGGTAATAGTAGTGGAAAGGAAGAAAGACAAACAAAGCATACCAGATCAGCATCCGGTACATTATGTAAGTGAAGTTTTCTCCGAGTCCAAACAAAGGTACCCACACTATCAAAAACTGGCATATGGCGTATTTTTCGCATCTCGCAAAATTCGCCATTACTTCCAAGGACATTCCATAACAGTGGTATGTAAAGCGCCACTAGGGGATATAATAAACAATGTGGAGGCAACTGGACGAGTAGCCAAATGGGGCATCGAGCTAGCAGCATTCGACATTAATTACCAACCCAGGACGGCAATAAAATCCCAGGTTCTGGCAGACTTTATCGCCGACTGGACGGAAGCAATGGAAAAAACACCAATGCCGGAGTCCGAGTACTAGATCATGCACTTCGATGGATCCAAGATGAAGGAGGGTGCTGGAGCTGGTGTAGTCCTAAAAATCCCCTAAAGGAGATACAATGGAATATGTATTACAAATACATTTCAACGCCAGTAACAACGTGGCAGAATACGAAGCTCTGATTCACGGCATGCGTATTGCAAAGGAAATAGGTGTCAAACGCATCTTATGCTATGGCGACTCAGATTTGGTACAGCATCAGCTCAACCAAACTTGGGATGCCAAAAGTCCCATCATGGCCGAATATCGGAGAACGGTGGACGAGTTTGCAATATGTTTTCTTTGGATTTGAAGTACTTCATGTAAAAAGGGAGGAAAACTAGAACGCGGATGCATTAGCGCGCATGGGGTCAGAAAGGGTAAAAATCCTACCACCTGGTGTGTTCGTCCAACACTTGTATGAACCATCGATAAAAGGTGGAGATGTTGATTATCGTCTGGCTTCTGAGTCAATTGAGGTCATGCTCGTTAACCCGGATTGGACAATTTGATATTTAAACTTCTTAGTTGATCAGAAGTACCCGGATGGAGCAGACGAAGTCTTGCAAAGACAGATTCAGCGTCGATGCAAAGGATATACGGTAATTAACAATTGTCTGTATAAACGCAGTACTACCGGAATTTTTCTGTGATGTATTTCACCAGAAGAAGGACGAGAAATCCTGCAAGAAATCCATGCCGGAGATTGCGGACATCATGAACAATCAAAAAGCATAGTCAAAAAAGCATTCCGTGCAGGGTTTTTCTGGCTAACAGCCAAGACAGACGCTGAGCACATAGTAAATACATGTGCGGGGTATCAATATTACGCCAAGCAGACAAATATGCCAGCCCAAGCACTCAAAACTATCCCCATTACATGGCCGTTTGCGGTCTGGGGGCTAGATATGATGGGACCATTCAAAACTGCAAGGGGCGGACTCACACATCTACTCGTAGTAGTGGATAAATATACCAAGTGGGTGGAGGCTAAACCCATCAAAAAGCTTGATGGTGTAACTGCCAGAAATTTCATCATTGACATAGTCATGAGATACGGCGTGCCACACAGCATAATAACAGACAACGGGACAAATTTCTCCATTGGAGAGCTGGCAAAATATTGCCAACAAACGGAAATTCGCCTAGACCTCGCATCTGTGGCACACCCGCAATCCAATGAACAGGTTGAAATAATGAATAGCTCAATCTTACAAGGGATACGCCCAAGACTCGAATCTCCTCTTCATAGAGCAGCTGGGGCATGGGCAGAAGAGTTACCCTCTGTGCTTTGGAGTATTCGAACAACACCAAATAGGTCAACTGGGCAAACCCCGTTTTTCCTAGTTTATGGTGCTGAAGCAATTTTGCCAACGGACATGATCCATGATAGCCCAAGAGTGCAGGATTTCGATGACTCAGATGCAGAAAATGCACGACGGGATGCCGTCGACCTCTTAGAAGAGGAACGAGAGCTTGTGCTTTAAAGATCCGCCATTTATCAGCAAGGTTTACGACGTTACCATAGTCGGAAAATCAGGCATCGTTCTTTTAAAGAAGGTGACCTAGTGCTAAGACTGGTACAACAAAGAAAGCACAAATTGCCCCAGTATGGGAAGGACCATTTGTTATCATCAAAGCTATGAAAAATGGATCATACTATCTTGTAGACATTCGAGATACGGGAGACCATCCCGAAAAGCCGAATCGCAAAAGAAAGAGAAAGCTAGATGATGAACTAGGAGAGACAAAGAGGCCCTGGAGTATCCAGCAGTTACATCCCTTCTATACTTAGTTCAATTTCTATGTAAACATCTTTGAGATCATGAAATAAAGTTGTCAGAATTCTTACATCCATGTTTTTACAAGTTTATTATAGTACAAAGCATGATTCCGTCTTATCTATTTCCCAATGATCTTACAAAATACTCAATGTTAACCCGAATTGTGCCTGCGTGCTCGGCGTTTAAAAACTGAATGATTTTCAGCCTACTAAAGGCTAAAGGAAACTCGGATTGTGCCTGTGTGCCCGAGTTTTCATCCAAAAAGCTCCTTACTATTCTCTAAGTATTACCTGATTGTTTATGTGCTAGGTCACTGGAGCTAGTAAGTAAAAATGCCTTTAGTATGATCCATGTTTTCCGAGTTTGAACTGATCGGTTTTACCCAGTCACTTGGCATGAAGATTAAAATACTACTGAGCCATTTCAAACACTAAGGACAGTTAAAGCACATAAACCAGAGAACTTAGAAGATAAAGGAACATAAAACCCGGAAAACTTGCAAAGGATTAATAATATTAACTGCAAAAGGCGGAGTACTTGTTCATACAAATGGATAGAAGCATTACAATAAGGTTTACATTCTAAAAGTTCAGTAACGCTCCTATTTCCTATCTTTCCTATCCAGGGCAAGGAAAATTCTTCAAGCATCCGAGTCATCTTCGCTGCTGGACTCCTCGGGGGCTTCTGAAATCTCTTCTTCCGGATAGGTGATGGAGATATTCACCATAGAAGCAATCTTGGTAGCGTGACCTTTGATCTCATCAAAGATGGTGGTCCGCTGGGTCTCCGTATATCCTTGAGGAATGCCGGACGCCACGCGCCAAGATTTAGCAGTGGGATAGTGCATACGCATAAGGCCTAAAGCCATGGGTGAACCACCCCGTGCTGCGGAGCGCAAGGTGGACTCCTTGGACTCCGCCACCTCCAAGATAGCTTCCGGAAGTTTCTCAACTTCCGAGAATTCCCCAGTTCTTGCGACAAGGTACTTGTTGATCAGCTGCATGCCCGCGGCTTTGATCCCGGTGAATACCTTCCCGAAAGCTCGGATTTTCTCAATCCGAGTAAGTGCTGGGTCATCTCCTGTTTTTTCAGATAAAAAATCAAAGGGTTAATGAAAAAGCAGAGAAAGAAATCAAAACATGGAAAATCCGGCAAAAGTAAATGACTTACCAAGGATCCTATCCATCTCAGATCCTTCCTCCAGGCGCAGGGTCAAGGCATTCTTCAAATCTCGGATGGTTGCCTTGTCCTTGTCAGCTTGCTGGGAGGCATTGGACTGAGCAATGCCAACAGCCAGTTGGCTGGCCTCCAGTTCTTTCTGAACCTTCATAAGATTCTTATGAAGGTCCAGGTTCTCCCGACGGAGGTTCTCGGCATTGCTGGCATCTTCAGCAATCTGTTTGGCTTTAGCCAAAGCAGCTGAAAAGCGAGGAAAAAGCCCGAGTTAAGAAAACTCGGAAAAGTACTTAGAGAAAAAAGCATAAAAGTGAAACCTCAGAGGACTAAAATACCTGTTGTTTTCTCCAGCTGTTGCTGAGATGATGCCAGCTCCGCTTCCTTAACTTCAAGAATAGAGAGAAGGCTTCTAACCTCCTTATTCTTGACAGTTAGCTTGTTGAAAACTTCCATGTTTATGCTTTCAGCGGTTTGCTGAAACACGGAAATGAACCAGAACGCTTAAGTTAGAAACAAGCATGATACAGTTGAAAGCATTAAGTGAAAAGCAGGCATTTGACCTATTGCTTGGGGGCTAGAGATATTACCTGGCTCATCCGCTGCAAACCTGACAAGTTCTCGCTGAATTCTTTTACATATTCAGAAAAAATAATTCCAACATGATGCAGGCCGTCTTGGATGACCTGACGAGGTGAAAACACGAAGTTATTTCGGACAATTAGTCCGCCTTGTGGCCAAGGACGGATCAAGGGAGCAGGAGCGAAGAACTTCTTAGCTGTCGGAAGAATGTATCCGAGATCGTCAAAAGGTTCTTCTTTTACCTTGAAGTCTTTGTCAAAAGTAGGGATGGGCTCGTCTTCTCCAGATGTCCGAGAAGGTCCGCCCATCTCCGGCGCCGCCCTTTCCCTCGCAACCAAGTTGGATGCAATAGGCTGGCTGGACGGCTGGAGTTGTTCGTCCGGGTTTGCGGTTTTATCTTCCCCACCAAGAGTTGTCGGAGTGGGTGGAGCTGCAGCTGAAGATGGCATTCCCTTGCCAGCAGTAGCCTTATGTTTCTTCAGTTTCTTTGACTTCAAAGGAACTGGTGCAAGGCTGAAAAGGAAGTGCCCGAGAAGTAAATACCTTGAAGAACAAGAATGGAATGAGAGATCAGAAACCTCAGAAAAATACCTGGATGTGGCGATGGGAACTCCATCAAGATTTATCACCTCCTTTGTGATCACTTGCCTCTTGCGTTTGCGACCGCCATAAAAGCTGGCGTGCAATTCGTCAAGTTCAGCGTCGGATGCAAGATCTGCTTCCGTGAGATCGACGAACTACAGAGAGAGCAAAAAATCCGGCTAAGTCTGAGATATCCGGGAAAGATAAAAATCCGAGAGAATGTCAAATCAAGGAAAACCAAAATTACCTTAGGGACAGGGTTCTCCTCATGATACATCTCCAAGCTTTCCTTATATTGGTCGCGAGTAGCGACCAATTGGTTGTCTCGTTTCTTGAAATCCTTTTTTGTGAAGGCTTTGTCGGTCCCTCTCATTCCGTCTTCTGGGCCTTTGTATTCACAAAGAAGTCGAGGGCGGAGGGAAAGAGGTTGAATACGACGACCGAGCCAGCACAAAATTGTGTCTGTTCCGGTCAAAGGAGACTGAGAAGAGGTGAGTTTGGCAATACGCCGTTTGATCTTCAACGGATCATCCGGCAAGGTTTGCACAACTTCGACTGCCCAACTCTCTTGGGGAGTGGCGGCGGAATTGATGAATGGAGGAACCCCGTTTTCTTTTCTGGGAAACGGGATGTCGTGGTGATAAAAGAAAGAACCCGTCCAAAAATTGACGGATTCTGATGTTTTTATCTTTGGGTAACAGTCTTCCCTAAATCTCCGAAGAGTGAAAGAAATGGTCCCGCAGATGGGAAGAACACCCTCTGTAGGGTTACGTTTCACTCCGAAGCAGTATTGCCAAAAGTCTAATCTAGGTGCTATTCCTAAATACCCTTCGAAAAGGGCTTGGAAGCCGGCTAGATAGAGAATGGAGTTTGGGGGAAGATTGTGAGGTTGAACACCGTAATGGTTGAGGCCCTCTAGAAAAAAGGCGGAAGGTGGCAATTCCATACCTCTTGCGATGTGGAAGGTAAGGAGAACGCGTTCCCCGTCTTTTGGTGTTGGCTCGGACTCGTCTTCCGGGCTCTGCCGTTTGCCTTTTAGCAGCAATCCCTCCTTTTCCATTGTCGGAAGGAGGAAAGGCGGAATACTGCTCTGGCTCCAATTGCCGGCAGTTTCCCCTTCTTCTTCCGCCCCGGCGGCGGCGGACGCGGCCGCGAGCTCGTCCCCGACGAGGATGATTTTTTACTCTGACGTCTCGGGTGCGAATGGCGGGGATGGCGCAGAGGAGGATCCCACGAGGTTTGTTGCGGCGAGAGGAATTTCCTCGCTCGCTGCGCTGCCGGTAGTTTTCTCCGGCTCGTCGCCGGTTGCGCGCAGTGGAGAATCCACCATGGGATCCATGGTGTTAATGATCTCGTCGATCTCCGCCGCAACGGAGCAGGCCGGAGAGGAGTTCGGTGAGGCCATCTTTTGGCGGCGCGGTGAAGATCGTCAGCTCCGGTGAAGTCCCGGAAGGCGCTCGTTCGTGCGTTCGTTGAGAGGTTCGCTCTGCTCGCAGTAAGCTTGGGCGCTGTGAAGGCGAGAAGAGAGCTGGGAGCAGAAGGTTTGCCGGAGAGGACGGAGACGGCTATTTATAGCCGGAAACCCGTCGCGATGCGTGCTAACGGCTCTTTTGACCGTTGGATGATCAACGCGTGTCACTCGCCGGAAATTCCGGGAAATGAAACGACGGGTGATTATTGCTATCTCCTCGTTTCCCGCGAGAATCTGCCAGAGATACGTTTCAGGGTTTCCCGCTCGACACCCAAACATCCCTGACGTCAACAAGATTAAAGCGCCAACGTAGGAAGTTCCTTCTCCGCGAAGATTCATGGAAGAAAAGCCGGATTTTTCGAAATCTGAGTTTTGTGTTACGACATTATTCTGATAAAAAGAAGAATCAAGACAGAGAGCCTATATTTCTCGGACAGCATGCAACACTTGACGAAAGACGGAAAATCGGAGTCTTAATCCTTCTTGGGGGCTACTATCGGATATATACCAACTAGGGGTATATCAGATGGTAGTCTTAAGTGCCGGATTACCAGGGTGGCCTAAATGGTAGTGGGCTACGGTCCATTGAGCGGCCCAGTAAGCTGACGCACAGAAGCCGGATTCTAGAAGAACCCGGATCACGACCCACGTGATCTGGCTTGGAGTAGAACGCGGATTCCTTACTTTCCAAGTTAATAGTTACCGTAGTCTTCTAGGTTTCCTTCTCTGTATGCCCTAATCCGTCTATTATATAAAGCCGGACAGGAGATAAGATAGATAGACAAGAAGCTAAAGGCTAACTCGCCGAGAGGTTGATCCTTGACGAGCAGCTAATAGAACCTCACGTTGTACTCTGTATTCCCAGGCTTTGGTCCTGAATAGTAAGATTGCAGGAGTAGGGACGCCGCGTTACCGCGTTGTACCGAACCTGGGTAAAAACCCGGTGTCCTTGATCCCCCCACGTCTCTATCGGTAGTCTCATGGCACCCCCGTCTATGAAATCTACCACGATGTCTCGACAGAGCCCCCAATTAAGTTGTGTGTGTGTGCCCCAAGCTTGTTTGTAAAGGATTCGATCCCCGCTTCAAAGGGTTTCAATAGTGGAAGGTGAACTAGGCCTTTGTGGCGGAGTTCATCAGAGAATAGGGTGAGGCCTTTGTGGCATTGAGTAGGCCTTTGTGGCGAGCTCACACCCCTCCAACGAGACGTACTCCCTTAACAAGGAGGAACTCGGGAATACATCGTGTTTCCGCGTGCTTCCATCGGTTACCTCGTTCCCTACCTTTTACTTACTTGTACTTGTAGCATTTATTGTAGTACTTGTTGTATTAAGTGTTGTCCTCGTTGCATTAATTGCTTGTCTTGCCACATAGGTAAATTCACCATTAGTTGCTCTATCTAGAGAATTTACCTTTGTGTCAAGCCTAAACCTTGAGAAAAATTAAAATTGGTCGTAGCACCTATTCACCCCCTTCTAGGTTCCCATACTTTACTTTCAATTGGTATCAGAGCCTCGGCTCTTCTATCAGGTTTAACTGCCTAAGAGTTTTAGTATGGGAGACGATTTGGACACCGAAACGTCCGTGGCTAGTGTGTCCATGGATGATCTCAATAAGTTGAGAAAGTCATTGACCTCATCCATAGATACCAAGTTTGATGAGTTGCGCCAAGTCTTAGCGCAACTCCTCAAAGCCAAAGGACCGGAGGTAGCCTAATCTACTCCTCCGGAAACTAATCCGGAGGGCGCCAAGAAAGGGGTAGATGGTGATCCATCTAAAATTGCTTCCGCCGAAAACTCCACTAAGACGGGTACGGAAGGAAGCGGAGAATTTCACGCCGTTCCCGGAAGTTATTCTCCCGATCCTCCCGTTCCCCATCCTCGTATAATCCCTAGAGAAGATCCACCTAAAATTGATGCTTTTTCTTTTCGTGAATGGCAATATTACATGGAGACTCACTTGAACTCTTCTTGTATAGATCTTTGGAGGATCACTCATGATGGATACAAGCCATTTGATCCCAAGAACCTAACAAGAAGAGAAGCCGTAGATTGCCAACTCAACTACACCACTTTGTCCATTCTTCAACAAGCCGTGGGTCCTAACCACATGCCGCATCTTCAACAATATTCCACCGCTAAGGAAACATGGGATGCTTTAGTCACCATGTTTGTGGGCAATGAGAGCATGCAAAGGAATAGATATGATGCCTTGACCAATGAGGCCGAAGGGTTCTATATGCATGATGGAGAGGACCACGTGGACATGTACCGGAGACTCAAGACTCTTGCCACCGCCTTCTCAAATGTCGGTGCCAAGTACATTGATGATGCTTGGATCAAGAGGAAGTACATGATTGCCATAATGCCATTTGAGGGCGCGGACATGAAGAGAATTCAAGGAAGACATGACTTCTCCTCCATGACCTCAACTCAAGTGATGCAAGAAATGTGCTCCTATAAAGTGCAAACCAAGAATGCTCTTGACAACCGTGCTAGGGCCATTGGAATGCATCAAGGAGCATCTGTTGCTTTGAAGGCCAAGGTTGTGTCAAGAGAGGTTGAGAATGAAGAAGAAGGAGAAGAGGCATTGCCTCCCTTGAAGGAACAAGACTATGATCCTGTGCTAAAGGATCTCATTGCTCTCACCGTGCAAAACTTTTGGAGCAATCCTCCCAAGGGCAAGAAATTTGTTGAGGAGAAGACAAGGTCTCGGTATGGCAATGATGGGGATCAAAAAGTGAGGTCTTGCTTCAATTGTCATGATAAGAACCACTTCATTGCGGAGTGTCCCTATGAGAATAGAGAGCTCCATAGTGGCAAGCTCATTCGAAAGGACAAGTCCAAGGTTGAGTACAAGAAACCTCATTTCAAGAAGAAACCATTCAACAAGAAGTCTCCCACCAAGTTTGTTATCTTGACTCAAGAGGAGTATGATTCCGGGAGTGATGAAGAAGAAGAAACCACAAGTGAAGTGGCCGCCCTTGCTATTGCTTCTATTCCATCATCTTCATCTCTCTTTGAATCCCCCAATGACGATCTTCCTCAAAGAAATGCCAAGTGCTTCATGGCTAAGGCCACGGAGGTATTACCTTCTTCCAACTCTAAGACCCCTAGTGAACTAGAACATCTTGATAGTCTTAGAGTAGAAGATGAGAGGGTCTTTGGAACGTTTTATGTCTAACATGCAAGGGGAGACCAAGAAGTACTTTGAGTATCTCATGAGGCAATTGGGAGAGGACAAAGATTCTCTTGAGAAGAAAGGTGAGGTTGAAAGAAGGGATGCGGATGAAATTGCATCCCTCTCTATGAATCTTGAGGAAGAGCATGATGGTACAGTTTCTCTAGAGGATGAACTTGAATCTATTGAGTTAACTCATAATGAACTTGTCGCTAACATCACTAAGGAACGTGATCTTGCTATTGATAAATATAAAAAGGATAAGGTCGAGTTTGGGGTTGGTCATGGTAAACTAACTGAGGAGTTTGAAAAGCTAACCAAGGCTCACAAAGCTTTGGAAAGCCAACACTCATCCCTCAAAGAGTTGCATGAACAACTTCAAACTTAACTTAATAAACCTAACAACCCTAGCACCTCTACTTTTTCTTGTGATCATGCAAATATTATTGAGGAAAATGCTAGGTTGAAGGATGAGCTTCCAAGGCTCAAGGGCAAAGGCCCTCAAGTTGAGAAGGTTGTGATTCCTACCCCACAAGTGGTTGCCCCTAGCTCTAATGTGGTCATTGCTAGACCACAATTGAGTGCGCCAAGGCAACAAGTGGGCAAGCAAGGTCTAGGCTATGTAGCCAAGAAGAAGAACAAGAAGAAGACCAACAATGGTGCTTCGGGTGGTATTGTCATTAGGGACAACACTACTCTTAGCACACCCGCTCAAGCAAACAATATTGCCTCGAGTAGTAGTGTCATGAGGGACAACACTACTCGTAGCACCTCCGTGGGAACTAACAATCCACACCATTTCTGATATGTTGATTATTATGGTGTTGTGCAAGCTAAATATGTTGGTCCTATTGAGGGTTTCGTTGACTATACTATTTGGGTTCCAAAGACCCTTGTTGCTAACATGAAGGGACCCTCCTCGGGTCCTAACTCTAGTCACCGATCTCTTGCAGGACTATGCTTCCGGTGGAACTAAATGGATAATTGATAGTGGATGCACTAGCCATATGACCGGAAGCAAAGAACTTGTGACGGAGTTGCGCCCAAATGACATACAAGCAACCGTCACTTATAGAGACTTGTCTTCGTCTAAGGTATCCGGATTCGGCAAGGTTGTGTTCGCTCCCGATATCACTATCATGAACGTCATGCTTGTCGAATCCCTTGGTTACAATTTACTTTCTGTCCGCTCTCTTGGAAAGATGGGTTTCTCCATCTTTTTTGATGTTGATATTGTGGTCCTTTTGAGGAGCAAGACTCTTGACGTTGCCTACGTGGGACATGTTAAAAATGAGTTGTTCGTGGTGGACTTTTCAAAGTCTACCAACTCTCAAGCAATGTGTCTTTTAGGAAAGGTGGACTTGGGATGGTTGTGGCATCGCGGACTATCCCATGTCAACATGAGAACTTTGCAAAGTATTAACAAAGGTGGCCTTATTGTCGGACTAAAAGAAAATGTTTCCTTTTCAAAGGATCGCGTTTGTAGGTCGTGTGTTGAAGGAAAGATGCATGACAAGGTGCACAAGGCCAAGACTATTATTTCATAAAAGAGGATCTTGGAGCTTCTCCATGTTGATCTCTTTGGTGCCGTGCCCGAGGCAAGTCTTGGTGGCAAGAAGTATTGCTTGGTGATTGTCGATGATTATTCAAGATACACTTGGGTTTATTTCTTCAAGTGCAAGAGTGAAACTCAACAAACCATCATCGACTTCTCCACCAAAGTGCAACGTCAACGCAATGTGCAAATCATGGCTATTAGGAGTGATAATGGTTCGGAGTTCAAGAACTACACTTTGAATGAATTCCTTAGTGAAGAAGGCATTCGTCATCAATACTCCGCCACTTACACTCCTCAACAAAATGGTGTTGCCGAAAGGAAGAATCGCACTCTCTTGGATATGGCAAGGACCATGTTGGCGGAGTACACTTCTCCCCAATATTTATGGGCCGAGGCTATATCCACCGCATGTCACTTCTCCAACCGCCTCTACATCCGCAAAGGCTTGGACAAGACTCCATATGAGATCCTCACCGGCAACAAGCCCAACGTCTCCTACTTCCGTGTATTCGGTTGTAAGTGCTTTTATTTGATCAAGGGTGTTAGGTTGTCTAAATTGCAATCCAAAACTATTGAGGGTATATTTGTTGGTTACGGTGCCGAATCCCACACTTATAGAGTCTTTGACAAAGCCTCACGGATTGTCATAGAATCTTGTAGTGTGGCTTTCGAGCAAAATGATGGCTCCCAAGTGGCGCAATTTCATGTTTCTAATGTAGATGTTGAAATACCTCAAGAAGCCATAGGAAGGATGGGTGTGGGATATTTCCGCCCCATTGAGGGACACCTTATGGCGACTCGAGAAGGACTATGCTCTACTCAAGTGGAGCCCTCCTCTACAATAGAAGAACAAGCCAAGGATCCAAGTGTTACACCTAACCAAGAACATTTTCAAGACCCTCCTCTCATTAACCAAGACACTACGCAAGTCGTACCCACTCCTACTACTAATGCGAGTCAAGGTCAAGGCCAAGATCTACCATCCTCTTCATCCTCTCCTCAAGTTGAAGAAATTGTTGAAGATATTGTTAATGATGATGATGATCAAGACCAAGTTGGTCAAGATGGGGACCCAAATGATCAAGATGATCAAGTGATTCCTCTGCGCAATAATGCGGCGATCGAAGCCCGTCGTGTCAAAAGGATAAGAAGAGATTTGAAGCATATTGATGCCCAAGATAACAAGGTCTTGGAGGATATTCAAGCTAGAAGATCCACAAGAAGGCAATTGGCACATTTTAGTGAGCATCAAGCTCATATCTCTATGGTGGAACCTAAGAAAGTGTTTGAAGCTCTTGAGGACTCCAATTGGGTTGAAGCTATGCATGATGAGCTCAATAACTTTGAGCGCAACAAAGTTTGGAGATTGGTTGAGAAGCCCAAAGATTGCCACAATGTTATTGGCACTAAGTGGATTTTCAAGAACAAGCAAGATGAGCATGGCATTGTCATAAGGAACAAGGCGAGATTGGTTGCTCAAGGTTACACTCAAGTTGAAGGCATTGACTATGATGAAACCTATGCACCCGTGGCTCGCCTTGAGTCCATCCGTATCCTCCTTGCTTATGCATCTTCTCATAATTTCAAATTGCAACAAATGGATGTGAAAAGTGCTTTCTTGAATGGTCCACTAAAAGAGGAGGTATATGTTAAGCAACCTCTGGGGTTCGAAAATCTCAACTTTCCTAACCACGTTTACAAACTTGACAAGGCTCTCTATGGTCTCAAACAAGCACCTCGTGCTTGGTATGAGCACCTTAGGGAGTTGTTAGATGATCGTGGTTTCGAAGTTGGGAAGATTGACCCCACTCTCTTCACCAAGAGAGTAAAGGGAGAGCTTTTCATATGCCAACTATATGTGGACGATATCATCTTTGGATCAACTGACCAAGTTTTCAATAATGAGTTCTCTAAGCTTATGACTGACAGGTTCGAGATGTCTATGATGGGTGAGCTTAAATTCTTCCTTGGCTTTGAGATCAAGCAATTGGCTCGTGGGACTTCCATTTCTCAAGCCAAGTATACCCAAGATATGATCAAGAGGTTTAATTTCCAAGATGCTAAGATCAAGACATCTCCTATGCAAGTCAATTGCCACCTATCACGTAATCCGAAGGGTAAAGATGTGGATCAAAAGTTGTATCGTTCTATGATTGGTTCTTTGCTCTATCTTTGTGAATCTAGGCCCGGTATCATTTTGAGTGTAGGTGTGTGTGCAAGGTATCAAGCGGCTCCTAAGGATAGCCACTTGGTGTCGGTCCATAGGATCTTTCGTTATTTGGTTCATACCCCAAGATTTGGTTTTTGGTACCCAAAGGGGGCACAATTTTCTCTCAAGGGCTAAACAAATTCCGATTGGGCGGGTGATCAAGATGATAGGAAGTCTACTTCCGGGGCTTGCCAATTTCTTGGTAGGTCCTTGGTGAGTTGGTCTTCCAAGAAGCAAAATTGTATATCTCTCTCCATCGTCGAAGCCGAGTATGTAGCCGCCGCAAGTGCTTGCACTCAATTTCTATGGATGAGGCAAACTCTCAAGGAGTATGGTGTTCATTTGGATAAGGTGCCTCTTTTGTGTGACAATGAAAGTGCCATCAAGATTGCATACAATCCCGTGCAACATACAAGAACGAAGCACATTGAGATTCGCCACCATTTCATCTGAGACCATGTGGCAAGAGGGGATATTGCACTATCTTATGTGCCCACCAAGGACAATCTTGCGGATATTTTCACGGAACCACTTGATGATGCAAGATTCTTGTTCTTGAGGAATGAGCTAAAGGTCATTGATTCTAGGAGTTTGACTTGAAGATCTTGCACACACCCCTATAGATGAAACGTGTTCGAGTTTAGGTGTAGGCATGGACATAGGGGGGTGTTATCCTAACACATTGGGTTCTCCCTCCCCTATTATGCCCAAACCAAAAATTCATTGTAATCTCTCTTTTTCTAATGTTGAATTGTGAGCTTCAATGTCGATTAATGGCAATGCCCCCAAGATATATCTTCGCGGTTGCATACCATGAACTCTTACATGGTGGCTTAGGCCACCAACCTCTTCTCTTTTGAAGAGTTGGTTCTTAGTTGGCTATTTTTTTTGGTTTATTGTGTTATCTTTCCGAATACTACTTCTCGTTGCTATTTCAATCATATTTGCATCTTCCCCGAGAAGTAAGACTAGGAAATCTAACCCCTTTGTGTTTTGCTCTATTTGTCCCCTCCCTATGTTCATCTGTGCATATGTCGTACTCCACACAGAGTCACATCATTCCTAGCCTTTCAAAACTGTCATTTCTGGAATAGTTTGGAGATTTTCTGGTCTGCCCGGAATTTTTTCGTCCGAGCCCGGAATTATTCCGGCTAGGTCGGATTGTTCCGGAATAATTCCGACAGCCGGAATTTTTCCGGGCTATTCCGGACGTGCCAGTTTTCCTTATAAATAGGCCCGCACGCACGGGAGGCAGTTTTTCCTCCACCTTTTCCCCCTCCTCCCGTGCCCTAGCCACCAAAATTCGCGTAGTTTGTCCCCGTTACCCTTAGGGAGGATTGTTTGATCCCTCCTTTGAACAAGGACTTCCCCATGGAAGGTATTGTGATTGGCATCTCATCTTTTTCGTTTTGGTTGGTTATTTTTGGTTCTAGATGAAATCTCACCTAGGGTTTGATCTAGATCTGAGTTCTATCAACTTGTTCATCGTGCTAATCCCTACCTAGATGCCATGGATTCGTAGATCTAGTCTAATCACTTACCAATCTAGACTTAGATCCAACTCATATCTTTTGTCACTCCCACGATTTCCAGCACTTAGAACAACTCTAGGATCATCTCTGTGGTACCCCTAAATGTTTGGTACAGTTTTTAAGTCAAGTTTTCGATTTTTTGGGAATTTTCTCGAGTCAGATCGAGGAGCCCGGAATAATTCCGGACAATTCCGACCTAGTCGGAATAATTCCGGGCCCCCGGAATTTTTCCGGATGCTGCCAGAATTTCAAGAACTTGCACTGTATCAAACCTTTTATAGTTCCTTTGTTCCCGTTTGGCATATGCACTTATATTTTGCTATTCCTATGTCCTCTATTCATAGGTTCTGGCTCACGCATTGGGTTGAAGAGGAAATCCTCTGCTGGGAGGGGTGCTCGCCCTACAAGGGGTCGCACCTCCGGTTCTCGTGGAGGGTATCGTGATGATGATCAGACTGAGAGGGTGCCCGAAGGTGATCTGAAGACCTACACCATCCCTAAGTGGAAGCACATCAATAGGAAGAACCCGTACCTCTTTGTTGAGGCCACTTGTGAGGATCCTCGCTTCTAGACCAACCTTCAGCTAAAGTGTTGGGAGGATTTCTATTCTATTCAGAAACCACTTGTATGTGAGCAGGCTCAGATTGACATGGACTTCTATCATAGGCACAAAATTGGTGATCTCCGTCATGTGCATGCTTGCCTGTTGAAGCTGGGATTGATACCTCTTCTGGATATTGAGTGTGAGTATTGCCCAGACTTGGTTTCTCAGTTCTACTGCACTCTCCACGCCACGGGTGATGCCTCACGTACTATGACTTGGATGTGTGGGGAGCAGAAGATCTCGAGCAACTTGGGTGAGTTTGCTGAGGCACTAGGATACAGGTGGACTGCCACGTATGCTAATCATGGTTTCAAAGTTCATGACAACCCAGAGTATGACAACTCAAGCTTGGAGTTCTGCTATCCTCCTGATGCTCAGGGCAAGACTAGGCCCTTCAACTCCAGCATGTACCCCTACTACAACCTTCTGTCCAAGATCTTCCGTGCCACCATTGTGATCAAGGCTGGTGACTACTCTGCTATTAGGGCCTTTATGGTGAACCTCATGTTCCTCACCAGGCCTCAGAACCAGAGGAAGATTGATGTGATGGACTTTGTGTACCGTGAAATTTGCATTGGGGTCATGGAGAAGAGGAAGCCCGCTTTTGGCCCACTGATTCAGAGGTTCATTAATGCCAAAGTGGGGATCGAGATCATGGACAACTATCCAGTGGTCAAGGGCAAGAAGATGGTTCCTTCTCTCATTCGTGGTGTGGAGATTCCGGAGTACTCTAGGGCCAAGTCCAAATCACCTATGGCCACTCCTTATGCTTCCACGAGTGGTGCTTCTGAGCGTCCTTCCAGTGGCATTGCAAAGTTCTTCAAGGCAATGTTCAGTATGTGTAGTGACACTAGGGCTATTGCCCATGAGGCTAGGGAGTTGGCCAAGGAGACTAGGCGCATTCAGAACAATGACCGCATGGCTGCTAGGTTTGAAGTGCCTGCTGATCCACCCTCTCTTGTTGCTGCTGACCTTGTTCCCATTGAGATGCCTGAGATCCATGATGATGACTTCTACTTCGGGGTGCCTCCAGCTGATGTTGATGATGAGGAACTGTTTGAGGAGGATGACTTTGATACTGCTGGGCTTGGAGGTCGTGATCATGAAGAGGAGGAAGAGGAAGATGAAGATGAGCACTGCGGAGGAGATGACTTCGAGTGATCTCTTGGGACGCTAGTTGGACTCATTTTCCCTTTTTGGCATCTTGATGCCAAAGGGGGAGAATGAGTCCCCATATTAGGATTCCACGGGCTTTGCAAGGGTGGGAGCACGAGTCTTTTGCCTTTTGATTTCGATCTTATAGGCTTGTGCTCCGTTATCTTTAGTTTGTTTTCTTCGTTTGCAAAGTTCGTTTTATTTGTGTGGAACCTTGTGACGTAATTGTGTCACCCTACCCGTGGTTATGCTACTATTATCATGCTTGTTATTATCTCTATTATTATCTCTATGCATATTGTATGAACTTGTTTAGACGGCTTGGTGTCTAAAACATAGGGGGAGCAAAGCCTATGAAGTGTGTGCCTCACGACACGCATCGAGGAAGAACTCCGTCTATTTTTTTTGGACACCATTTCTTTAGTTCATATTGTTTATCCTCGTGAAATCTTTATGTTGTCATCAAACACCAAAAAGGGGGAGATTGAAAGTGCATTTTCGATATCTCGATGTTTTGTGTGTTTGTTAACAACATAAAGAAGTTACTAACCGTATGTGCTATTTTGTCAAAGGATTTGGTCTTAAATCAGCACGTATACGGTGTCGAAGAAATGGTAAAGAAATCGAAGATCAAAGGATTTTTTTCTGGCCTGAAAAAGAGCTTCAAAGTGCAGCCCGGAATTATTCCGGGCCATTCCGGACCATTCCGACTACAACGGGAAAAACCTCTGTTGCCATCCGGAAAATTCCGGGTGATTCCGGGAGCTGGAATTATTCCGGACCATTCCGACTTCAACGCAAATTTGTCTGTTGGAATCCGGAATCATTCCGGACCATTGCGGAGCAGCCCGGAATTATTCCGACTTGAACGTGAAATTCTCTGTGACCATCCGGATTGCTCCGGAATTATTCCGGGCCATTCCGGCCTGGTCGCAAATGGGCAGAAAAACGGCTAGTTTTAAGTGAGGACTATAAATAGAGGCTCTTTTTCTTCCCCAAGGGTTAGCTCCACCATCATTGAAGACTCCATTGATTGAGCTCACCCACCAAGCTAGATCTCCCTCCTCCTCCACCCAAACTTGTTGAAACTTTGAGGATTGAAGGAGAAGCCCCGGATCTACATCTTCACCAACCGGTTTTCCATTTCCCCCTCATTAGCTTGAGGGATCTTGGCCTAGGGTTTCCTCTTGTGGAGAACCTAGGTTTCTTGCTACTCTTGGTGATTTGTGATTGTTGGGAGCCCCCAATTAAGTTGTGGGTGTGTGCCCCAAGCTTCTTTGTAAAGGATTCGATCCACGCCTCAATGAGGTTCAATAGTGCAAGGTGAACTAGGCCTTTGTGGCGGAGTTCATCGGAGAATAGGGTGAGGCCTTTGTGGCGTTGAGTAGGCCTTCGTGGAGAGCTCACACCCCTCCAACGAGACGTACTCCCTTAACTAGGAGGAACTCGGGAATACATCGTGTCTCCGCGTGCTTCCATCGGTTACCTCGTTCCCTAACTTTTACTTTCTTGTACTTGTAGCATTTATTGTAGTACTTGTTGTATTAAGTGTTGTCCTAGTTGCATTAATTGCTTGTCATGCCATATAGGTAAATTCACCATTATTTGCACTATCTAGAGAATTTACCTTTGTGTCAAGCCCAAACCTTGAGAAAAATTAAAATTGATCGTAGCACCTATTCACCCCCCCTCTAGGTGCCTATACTTTACTTTCACATGACAACCTTTAATTTGTAGAATTAAGATGTTTATATTGGTTTTATGAATGTTGGACGTTGTTACGATCTCACAGAAACAAGTCTGGTGTCAATCGAAGTGGTTTCGGGGAAGTTGTTATTAGAGAGAAATTTTGTCGGTGTTAGGCAAAATTTATATGAGAGGTAACGTAAGACATGAGATGCCCCGATATGTTCTAAATGTGTTTCTAACATCGGTAGATAGTATAGACGATTTTATCTATAGGGGTTAAGTGGTTCCGGAGGAGTTTTGGGGACTTCCATATACAGGGGGAGTACCGGGAGGGGGAAATTTCCCCCCTCATGGTTAAACCCTATTTTAGGGGGCTTCCAGGTGGGACTTAGTGGCTTCAAAAGTTGGTACTCATCGTCCTAGTATTTTTCCTGAATTTATTAGAGAGAAAATAAGAAAAGAAAACGGGGGAAAGAAAAAAAAGGGAGAGGGAGGTCGAGTTGGACTCCACCCCCAACCCGAGTTGGGATAGGAGGGAGGGTGCAGCCACCCTCCTCCTAGCACAACTAGGACCCCCTCTCCCCTTTGGCGAGTCTCCTCCTCCCTCCCACTATATAAAGAACCCCAAGGCTCAAAGCAAAACACATAATTGGACCACAAGCCTCTTTCTCTCTCTAATAGAATTAGAGGGTCTAACTAGAGCCCCTCTAATTTAATTGGAGCCTCTTCTAATTGGGTTTTTAGGTGTCCTTTCCCGATTAGACCTATCTCTAATTCTAGCTTTCTCTCGTGTGTTGAGAACTTCTTGTCGGTCCAATAGATACTAGGGTATCCTGGCCCGTCTGCCTCGGCCCATCCCAGTGACCACTAAGGGCCTCGCTAAGGACGTCTCATGAGGCGTAATCTCTCCGCGAGGCTTTACCTCCTTCAAGACATGTCCAGTAGGAGGCTGGACCGTCTAGAGGGGTGCATTCGTCTTCCCTTGGAGAGGAGATCTACTTTGAGCTCTCCATTCCTCTCTAGAGGACATTCCCCTCGGAAGGAAACAAGCCATGTGCGGCTGACGTCCGCTGCTCTACATGCTGACGAAGGCCCAGCAGTGTCGCAGGGCGCCTTTGGTGCCAGTTGCCGTTCTCGTATACAAAGCATGGGAGGCAGTTTCCCACGCAAAAACGCCACCCAGGACTTCCTCTTTGGTGCAAGAAGACCAGGTCGATGCTACAAGATGGAGTAAACGTCACCGAGAGCGCCGACCACTCTGACATGGACGGTGGTGTTGTCCTCGACGACCAAGACCGGCACGAGCCGCAGACCTCTGTCTGTCCCCTCCTGGGCGCGTTGTGGCAACCTTTTCCTGTCAAGTGTGAGCGGGAACGAGGCCCAAACACTGGTACATAATGAGCACCTTGGCTCCCATAGAAGGGACGGCAAAACTCACCTAGAGCCTCCCTAGTGTGAACCAAGCACAAGCTCTCCCCTTGTACTGTATCAATCATACTAAAATCCATCAGACAAGTAGGAGTAGGGTTTTACACCACAAGGTGGCCTGAACCTAGGTAAACTCCTCGTGTCGCCATTGTTTGCCAGTCCCAAGCTTCCCTCACGAGGTCTCACGAGAGGTGCAGTGAGTATAGTTAGCCCCCAGTGTACGAACCTCTTGAGAGCCCCTGACCCTTGACAGACCACTCTCCGACACTTCCAGATTCATAGTAGCTCGAATCACAGTTGATTAGAGCCACCAATTAGCAATGTCGGAAGGCTATCTCTCTTTGTCGGTGTTGATTCATGGATGGCGGAGCGCTGACGGGTTGACACGAGTGTACACATGAACACCATAATAGATATTACACGCGTGATCCTTGATGAGGGAAGACTTAGCGACATACTGATGACCCACAAGTATAGGGGATCACAACAGTCTTTGAGGGAAGTAAAACCCAAATTTATTGATTCGACACAAGGGGAGCCAAAGAATATTTGTGAGCCTTAACAAGTGAGTTTTCAGTTCACCTGCACCTGAAAGTACTTTTGTTCGCAGTGGTTTATCAGTAGCAACAGTTTTATAGTAGCAGCAGTAGTGAAATAATAGCAGCAGTGAAATGAAAACATCAGCAGCAGTGTTTGAAGTAAACAACGGGATTAAATATTGTAGGCATAGGGATGGATGAACGGGCGTTGCATGGATAAGAAAGTTCAAATAATGATCATGTCATGGGCATTGCAGATAAATATGATAAAGCATCCAAGCACTAAGTAACCATAGGCATGTGTTCCATAAATAGTCGTACGTGCTCGCAATGAGAACATCACAACATCTTTTGTCCTACCAGCCCGTTTTCAGCGGGGCCTCAAGGGAACTACTGGTAATTAAGGCGCTCCTTTTAATAAAGCACCGGAACAAGGCATTAACACTCCATGAACACATGTGATCCTCACATCGCAGCCATCCCCTCCGGTTGTCCCAATTTCTGTCACTTCGGGGCCTCGGGTTCCAGACAACGATATGTGTAAACAACTTGCAGGTATGATCAAGAAACAATAATTATCATCGTGATTCAATAACATGTTCAGATCTGAGATCATGGCACTCGGGCCCAAAGTGCAAGCATTAAGCATAACAAGTTGCAACAATGTCAATAGCACTAATAGAGGATACTAGGCACTATGCCCTAACAATCACGACATTATTACATGAACAATCTCATCCAATCCCTACCATCCCCTTCAGCCTACAGTGGGGAATTACTCACACATGGATGGGGGAAACATGGATGGTTGATGGAGAGGCGTTGTTGATGACGATGGCGATGATCTCCTCCACTTCCCCTTCCCGGCAGGGCGCCAGAACAGGAACTTCTTATCCCCGAATCGAGGTTCAGGACGGTGGCGGCGCTCTGTTGTGTTTCTATGGAATACTATGAACCCCCTTGGGTTTTAGGGTTGGAGGCTACTTGTAGTCGAAAGGGGAGTCCGAGGGGGCTCTAGGGGGCCCACACCCCTAGGTGGCGCAGCCTAGGGGGGCGCGCCGAGGGGTGTGGCTACCCTGTGGCTCCTCTCCTGGCCCCCTTCTGGATCTCGGGGTCTTCCGGGGTGAAAACTTCAATGGGGTCTTTTCTAGGAAATTTCCCGAAAATTGATTTTTCTGCATAAAAACAAGACACCAAAGTAATTCTGCTGAAAACAGCGTTAGTCTGTGTTAGTTGTATTCAAAACACACAAGTTTAGAGGAAAACAATAAGAAAAGTGTTCGGAAAAGGAGATACGTTTTCGAGGTATCAACTCCCCCCAAGCTTAGCTTATTGCTTGTCCTTAAGCAGTTCAGTGACAACTGAGTGCGATAAAAGACTTTTACGAACACATTTCTTTCATATGATGTAAATATATTCACTATGTGATCAAATACTTAATTATGCTCATGATAAGATACATGCAAGATACTCTCACTTAATAGCTATGCAAACCATCAAGAGATAACAACATATTAATAATAAACAACATGAAGCATAACTATTTGCAAGATTGTAATAATCATTAAAAGGATCTAATAAAGTGGTATCTCGCTTGCCTTTAAATGTGGGGCAAAACATAAATGCCAGGGCACCTCTGAAGTTCAAGGGAAGATTAGAAGTAAAGATATCGAAGATACAAGTATCAAAGTTATATCACAATCAACCATACTTTGGGACAAACACATCACACTAAGAATGACCATTGTGCTCTCAAGAAAGTGCTAAAATAATATGGCGGAGACTCAACATAAAAGTAAAAGAAACGCCCTTCGTAGAGGGAAGCAGGGATCACTCATGTTCTAGAGCTTTTTATTTTATTAAACAGAGGTATTGAAAACATTTTGAGAGAGGTGTATGCTTATGTCAACGAATGGTAAACACACAATAAAGTACGTCACAAGTCAACTAGATTCACAAGAGCGGCTCCCATGTGAAGGACGCATCTGGGTAGAAGGTCATCCCTCTGTCTCTTTTGTTTACACAATTATGCTTTGACTGATAAATCAGGGGCAAAAAGAGTGAAGAGAATTTGTGTGTATTAATTTGGGGCTAGGCACCCCGCTGCCAGCTCTTCTATCATTTGGATAAGCGGATGAAGCCACTAGTCCAGGGTGTGAAAACCAATCAACAAGTGAGATAAAGATTCTCTATTTACGTCCTTATGAGCTAAAACATGGGCACAAAACAGGAATAATTTTTAGCAGGTTTTAAAGGTAGCACATGAGCAATTTACTTGAAGTGGCGGTTAAATACCACATATAGGTAGGTATGGTGGACACATTTGGCAAACTTTGGTTTTTGGGAGTTGTATGCACGAGTAGAGCTCATACTCAATACATGTGAAGGCTAGCAAATAGATAGGGAGCGACAATCAAGAGAGCAACAACTATCATAATCATGTTTGCGACAAAGTAAAATTAACTCAGGCATAAAATTGACACTAGAACTCTGAGGCAAAATAAAAATCATTGAGGCTTATTGACTTTTTGTTTTCAGTCTTAGCATGCGTGACAATGTGCCAAGTCGATTCAAATGAAACAGTCAGAGGAGGCTACCACAATATCATACCCTTCTACGAATAGAACAAATGCGAACAAATATTTATATGACAGGTCATTTCTATTAATAAATTGGAACAAAACATGAGAGAGCATGAACTATTAAGCAGCCATTAAGTCACATATATCTTATACGAACAAATTAAGCATGCTCACATAGATGGATATATGTACAAAAATGAAAGCAAATAGAGTTCATACCAGGCTCTCACCACAACTTGAATTGTCGTATATCGTCATTATTGCTCTTCACTTGTGGCTCAAATAATATATAATGAAAACCAAGATCCAATAGAGTCACGGACCACTGTTGAACTCTACAACAAACTTTACAAAACCGAAGAAGAACAACAATTTTTTTGGGGGGGTTTTCAATTAAAACAAGAACAGAAAGAGAGCAAGCAAACAAAGCAAAATCTTTTTAGGTTTTCGAAATGAAACAAGAACAAAATAAAACAAACAAACAAACCAAACAAAATATTTTTGGGTTTTTGAATATTAAACTGCAACTAAAAGATAAAGCAAACCAAATAGAGAAACTAAAGAAGCAAACAAAGAGAAACAACAGAAATATTTTTGGTCTTTTTTTCTTTTGGAAAACAAGAACAAAACAAAAAACAAAAGATGCGAAAGAAACGAAAACAAGCGAAAGAAACAAAAAGAAACGAAAACAAACGAAAGAAATGATAAATATGGATATACAAAGTACCAACCGAACATGATATATAAATGAGTGTGATGTCGGTATACCTCCCCCCAAGCTTAGACTTTTGGCATAAGTGGAGATAAATCGCCAAGGGGCCCAAGAGGTGCCGCCCCCGTAATACGCGAGGAGGAAGCCCCCTACTGATATGTGCTCGAGGATGCACCGGTGTACTGCATGTTGTGGTCCTCGGGAGGCGCGTCTCGCCTCTCCTGCTGCCGGTAAAACTCCATGGTGCTCAGATGCTCATCTACCTGCTCCTTGGAGAGCGACCATGGTGACCTGTCAATCTTAAACAAAATAGGTTGCGGCAAAGTAACTTTCCGCTCTTCTCCATCCATATATAAAACTCTATATATTAAACATTCATTAGTAGAGTTAGAAGTGACAAACTGATGGGATTTCATAGCAGCAAGGTTAAGCCTATGTGGAGCAATTATTTCATCATTAGGTTCAATGGAAACATGTAAAGCATATGCGTCACGTGTAGCAATAATACCACCAAAAATAGGCCCAGCAGCAGCAAGGCGGCGTGCAACAAGTGCACCAAGGTTATACTTGGTGCTACGGTTTAGTGCAGCATCAATGAAAGCAAGGTGATAACTAGAAACATTGCTAGTGTTCTCCCTACCAATAATACTAGTACCAATATAGTAAGTAAAGTATCTAAGAGCAGGAAGTTGAATGTTCCTTATCTTCCCACGCTGGGATGAGCGACCGTCATCGTTGGTGATCTCTCGGTAGATCCCTTGGAGGTCTGCTGGTCTATCTTGAATCCTGCTTGCCGTCCCTGTGGCGCTGATACCTATAATAGCACAAAATTCTACCAAGGACAAATACATAGGACTACTATATAACTTGAATGCAACGGTTGGACCATATTGAGTGTTCTGAAATTTAAAACTCTTAACAAAAGCTTTTGTGAGCGTGGTATACTGAGGGCTTTCATCCTCCATAAAGTTGGTGAGACCAACTCTCTCAATAAGCATAAGAAAATCATCTAAAAGACATGCATTTCTTAAAAATGTACGGCAAGGAAAGCTAGATGGATGAAATGATATTGTCATCTTCTGCATCATCAATAGTTGACGCAATAACGTCTTCATTATATGATGGCCTCGCTGAAATAGACGAGCGTGATGGCCTTGTCCTTCTAGGAGCATCACTCCTAAATATCTCACCAAAGTTGTAACTATCCATCTCTGAAATTTTTCAACAATCATCATAAAAATTAATTTCAGGCACTATAAGGTGGAAACTACTATAGGGACTTATATGAGAGTTGAACATACATCAAAACTATATTATTACTACTCAAATAAAGCATGCAAACTCACATAAGCTTTCACCTACTGTGAAAAAAATACTCAAGAAATACTTCACTAAACAAAATTCTACTTGGATCATCGGAGGAGTCACATACCGGAGATCAAACACACCAAAAATCAGCACAAATGATGGGCTGAAAAAGGAGATCGAAAATCCAGAGGAAGAACACCAAGAACACGGGTTCCAGGAAATGTTTTCAGTTTGGTAGGTGAGAGAGAGGACTTAGGCAGTGGAGAGAGTAAGTGGAGGGCCAGGAGGCCCCACACCATGTGCTGGCGCCACTAGGGGGCTGGCCGCGTCACCCTAGGGTTTGCCTGCCTGGTGGGTCCCCCTGGGGTCTCCCAAGTGGCTTTCTGCCTTATTTTTGACGAAAAATTTTATTATAATATTTCTGGAATTTTTCGAGAAACTTTATTTTTGAGGTATTTCCAGAATTTTAATAATTAATATAAACTGGGAAAACGAAAGTGAAAACATGGAAAACAAAACCAAAACTAGAACTACCGAGGTTCTATGACACTCTAATGAAAGAATAACTGTCAGACCCCGGACCCAGAGATATACAAACTGTTATGTGCTCCTAGCCATGGACTCACAAGGGCTTCAGGGTTACCAGCCCCGGCCGCAACAAACAACGGCAGGCAGACCGGATTCATCGGCACGTAGTCCGAATCACCGGTCTACTACTCCTTGTATCCATGCTAGTCATAACCAATTATGCATACCCAAGCGTCCACGAGTCGGATGAAACCGAAGGAACGGGACCAAAGTTATACAGAGCTGCTATGTGTCCAGAAAGTGCAACAACAATCGAGGGTTACTGGGGTTACCTCGCCCCAGGCCGAATCACATCGGCAGGCGGGCTCGGACATGGATCATCGGCTCCACAACCCCTCGACTGCGATAACTATGCAGACATAGCCAAAACTGTATAACAATGAGCTCGAAACCAACAACCGATCAAAGTAGCACTCTAGACATGAAGCTTTATTAAACAGATGTTACTAGAGTAAAGCTTACAAGCAGAGGTCACACGACCCAACATTACATCAGACAACGGAAAGCAAATTATGTTGCTAATCAACAAGAAGCAAAAAGGCCTAAGAGGCCGCAACATAAGGCGACGTCCCAGCCCATAGACTCCAGGCTGCTACCTGGGAACCCCAAACTACTCGTCGATGTCCATGTTGAAACACCACCGAACTGAGGAACTCCACCTGAACCAAGTTTAAGCAAACATGAGTACGGGAGGTACTCAACAAGACTTAGTTAACCTATTATATATCTGCTTCTTTTAGAAAGAGTTATGAAGGTTGTTTTTGCGTAAAGCCATCTTTGTTTTCCAAGTTGAGGAGGAATAGCACGTCTCATGGAGTATTTTGAAAACAGATGAGAAAGCTACTCAACTACTGATATCATCATCTTTTTAATCCACCAATATCATTTCAGCACCTCGTGCTTCAAAGATCACCACCTCAAGTTGTTCCGGTAACTCATGCTACAAGGTAACCCCTCTCGGCATCTCCGAGGATGCATCCTTCATTCGTTATCAGCAAGTTTTAATCATTCCATTTAAGTTGTCTATGATCACAGAATCCGTCACCAAGTCGTCCTTAACCGCGGACACGGCTTTTCGAAAAGATTTAACCCTGCAGGGGTGTACAACTTTAACCACACGTATCAACCAACTCTTAATGCCAGCACGTTGGCACTATTCCGGGAAGTGCCGGCAGATGGAGGTCGACCACGACCTTTCCCTTGCTTCGCCTATTCCATGCTCCGAGTAGAGATGTACCGCCAATAGGGAGTGGCCATCTCCTGCTGTGTCTCTATCGTTGTGCGCAATGCTCGACGGTTACCTACCCGCAGAGCGCCGATACATCCCCACATCCTAGTTTTGAAAGTGTTTTGATATCCCCGCAAATCCAAATGGAAAGCCCGAACTAGGCAACTCATGGAACAAACTAGGCAAGTTGAGACCGAGCGGAATCCAATCCCCCGTGTGGATGCACGCTCAGTCTTGGCTCGAAGACGAGAACTCGCTCCTAGGGGCATGAACGAGACAACCACCACAGACCCTCTGTGGTCTCGTCATCCACACCTTTAAATCATGTTAAACAAGATATCTTCACTTTCCACAACATCCTATCATACTAGATTCTTTCGTAACTCTGATTCATCAACCGGATGGAGCAGAGAAACAAGCATGTATGACTAAGCACAGCATATTTAAGGCTTTGGCGATGAACACAAACAAACCTATGGCTGCTAGGAGTAGTGGATTAGGATAAGTAGGCTATGCACAATATAGGACAACTCTAACTACTGACACAAGATAGATTGGAATCGAATGCATGTACGAGAATCAAAAGTCTTTCAAAATCATATATGGGCAGATAAGAGGTTATGCTTGCCTTGCTTCAAGAAAACCAGAGAAAGTCTTCAGGAATAAGTGCTTGACTTGTCGGTTAGGATCAAGTATTCGCCATTGGGGTTGCTGGCCTTCACTTCGGAGTCACGTTCTACCGAGGGGGACAAACACCGAAACAAGAAGAGCAACAATCAACACATGGCATCGATGCAATGCGCAATATGTATGCATGAGCAAGTTAATGCACTGAGATAAAGCCCTAGAATTGTTCGATGGGTTGCTAGGGTTCGGATGTCAGTTATAAATTTTTATTGAAATTATCCCGAAATAGACCCCGGAGGGGGTTTCGGGCAATTATGAAGGTGAATACCATTTTAGTTGCTCAAATGGGTTTGAAAACATCATAAACATGTTGCATTTGTCATTTTGAGCATTTTGGTATATAAATTTTAATTTTCTAATTTTAGTGAATAAAAACTTATTTTTCCATTTCTAAATGAATTAAACAACATTAAATGAATGGCCAAAAATAAAGGTTGTCAAACCTGTATGAAAATTACATATTTGGATAGAGCATACGTTTCTGATCAAAACCACATTTTTACTTTATTTTTCTGATTCATATAACAATAGTTATTGATTTTCTAAATTTAATTCGTTTTCTGTAATTAATAACCATTTTCTGGAAAATAGAAAAAAAACAGGATTATGACGTCGTCATGACGTCCAGGTGACGTCATCAACGGCCGGAGCGGCTCTGTCCGCGTTCGATCGGGCAAACCAACAAGCGATTCCAAAATCGCGAGGCACCACGACGGAGAGGACGCAACGGGGAGCGAGAGGGTGGCCGCGGTGGACCAAATGGTCACCGGAGTTGGCCGGCGGTGACCATACCGCGACGGTGGGGCACGCACAACGGCGGAAACGAGTTACAGAGAGGGAGAGGACGATTGGAGGATACCGGGAGGTGCCGGAGCTCAACGTGGAGACGATGGGGGTATCGAGGAAGCTTGAGGAGGTCGGAGTGGACGACGACGAGCTCGGGAAGCCGGCGGCCGGACCGGAAGAAGGAGGCCCGATTCCGGCGACAGGGCCACTCCCGTCAAGCGTGGATTTTCCAGGAGGCGGAGGAGGCCACGGCGGATCTTGTAGAAGCCTCAGCTCGGCGGCAGGGGGCGTGTACCGGCGTCGGCGTCAAATCTCCGGCGAGCTATGGTTTCCGGTTAGGGTTCCGCCTTGGGGAAAGCCACAGAGAGAGAGTGGAGGGTTCGAGGGGGGGTTCGGGGAAGGAGGCTTCGATCTAAACGTCTCCTGGGCGTTATCCAAGCGAGGGAAAGGAGCAGGAGGTGGCAATCAGCCATGGGGGCTCGGCCACGCAGCTCCTTCTGCTTTCTGTCCAAAGGAGGAAGAAAGAAAAGGGTGTTTTCAAGAAAAACCCCTCAGGTTTTGGGAAAAAGCAACAAGGTCCTTTTCTTTTATAAAACAGAACAGAAAACCTTGTTTTGAGGGCCTTTTTGGAAGAATAAAATTTGGCAAAAATACATTTTGGAAAGCTTATGAAATTTCCAACCTTGCCATATTTTTGTTTTGTGAAATTGAATTACTTTTCAGTTAAAATTTTGGAACCCATTTTAAGTACTATTTGTGGGATTTTTGTGAAACCATTAAAATTCATAATTTAAATTGTTTCAACATGGTTCAAATTTTTGATTCATGCATGTATGAGATGAACACAACACCACACTCTTATGTTAGCAAATTTGGGATGTTACAAATCTACCCCCCTTACAAGAATCTCGTCCCGAGATTCCCGAAGGAGAGAGAAAGAAGGAACACCGTTTTTCGAATGACCTTCTCGAACCTTACGGTTCTCTTCTTGTAGAGGTTGATCTGTAGCACTTGTGAAGATATCCTACGGCTACACCTTAGATGAGATGGAAAACTCTTAGGAAATGATCTTTACGAAGATCGAGTATCTCATGGCTAACTCATGACAAGAATGTCCGTAAAGAACTGTTGAGTTAACGTGCATGAAACACATCAAGGTAACGGAGGAAATATGAGAAGGTTCCAAGTTTGCGGACGATTGGTCTTGAAAGGATTTAGAATATGAGCTTTGCACAAGACTTTAAATCCTTTTGGGAAAAAAAGGTTGAACAACTTGTGAAATCGAGGCTTTCTTCAAACAGATTACCAAGATGGAAAGGATTGTCTGGGATATCACAAAGCAATATCCGTAGACGAGGGAAAACACGAGGAAACACTGTAATTCGAGTGTCAGGAAAATTTGATACAGGATCATGTTCACTCTTTGGAGTGGACACGGAAGATAACGGAACTTTCATTCCGTCAAAGTTTGTCGAAAGCTTTGGCAAAGATCAGGATGTTACTTCACGACAGAAGGTGAGTAACCAAAACAAGTTGGAACACCATAATGAAGGAGGAAGTCTTGGTCACACCATAAGGATGGTTAACCGACGGGGATTAGAATACGGGAAGGAATAAGGAATCTCCTTCCTATTGTGGTTTGGACGTAGCCATACATCTACCACATGGTTAAGACTCCATGGCTCAAGTGACTGACAAATTCACACAATGTGTGAGATGAACATAAATTCAAGTACAAACCACTTGAAAAAGGAAGCTGATCAACGGCGGTTACAAAACACCACGATATGATTCTCATGATGAACTTGTTTCCACTGAAAGAGAGGTTTGGAGGATTTGGTAGAGAGACATTGGAAATAGTAAGTTCCAAGGTCTTCTTGACGTTCCCGACACCAATATCCAGCTTACATAAGCCTTCAATAGGTCATCAAGTGGAAGTTAAACTCCGGTTTGCAAGAACGGGAAGGAAAACTTGTTGAGAACGAGCCACACAAGAATTCTCACGGAGAGTGGCTGCTCTTCTGGATTCAAAGAGATATGACATTAGTTCTTCCGGATAGTTGTGTCAACCACAACATCAACCATGCCGGATTTCCAAATGGACCTAATTCAATACTCTTGAGGAAACACCAACCATCGTTGCTGCTTGAGATTCGGCTCTGGTTTGTGGTTTGATAACTCAGACTCGATATGTTTGATCGAAGAGATTGCACCGATTACCAACGAGATACATATGTTGGATTCTCAAGATATGGACTACGATGCCACGCTCAAGAAGGTAAGCGAGATTGTAGAACTCATGTATTAGCAACTTGCGAAAGACGGTTGCACCTACATGAACTACTTGCAAAAGAACACATCGGAGTCCTTGTGGGAAAGATGATTACCGAGATAACGAAGTTCTTGGACTTCTTCTCTTTCACGGGTAATCAGTCAGTGGCTGGGTGTGGATGCAAACTTCTTCAAGACATGGAGGTAACAACCTACCATCTCAAGAATAGTCCACACATGCATAACCAACTTGGGATTATTCCCGAAGGAACAAGAAAACTATACTCGGGTCCATGGCGACAACTTTCACCATAAGCACATGGACCGGGGTAAGTCACTTCGAACATCCAGAACTCAACTTCATGAGGACACAAAGATGGTTCTTGAAAGTTTCTAACATTAGTGCTAGTTGTTCAACATGAACCTCTTGCAACTTGGAGAAAATAGGAATGTCATCGATGGGCTCGACAACACGCTTATCAAAACACTCCAAGCAGAGGGTCTCATATGATACATGAACAAGGCAAAACACTGGTCAAAGGACATGAAGGTGTACTCGGGAAAAACACTATGAGTGAAAACGCCGTAAAGATAGTCCTTGAATCTGAACTTGATCTGACGATAGCCCAAATCGAATCAAGGTAGAATGATAGCATGCCCACTAAAGATATACTATCAAGCTTCAACGCAAAGGAACTAGACATCCCTTAACAAAGGAACAAGTTAGGATGAGCTTTTGTCTTCCAATTCTCCAAGTTATTGTTTAAGCTCAACTTACTAGTCCAGGGTGTCCAGCGGAGTTCTTGGAGAGAAGGGTAGCTCAAAGTACCTCTTGTTTAGACATTACGGTCAGGTAACAACCTGGTGATACTTCTAGAAAGACAACCAGAATATCACAACCCACCGGCATATCTTGGAGTTCGAAAAGAAAACTTGCTTTTCAAAGCAACCGATATGATCTTGAGAGCTTCGGCATGAACCTAACTCTTTGACCAAGAATATGCACCAGAAAGAACGGATTTGGTAACACGACCAATTTTAAGTAAGGACCGAGTGACCAATAGTGATAAGAAGGACACGGATGTTTCTTAGATTGTTCAAAGCAGTAAGAGTTGTTAGGAATATCTGATTCACATGTCAATACACACCCATCCATCTCGAGCAATAAGACTTGGAGGAAAGGTGGATAAGGATGTGTGAGACCATCACTTCATCAATAGAGCCAGGAAATTGAACATAGCCTCTTGATATAAAGGAGTGTGATACCCTGAGGTAGAACAGAATAGAAGCTAATGAAACTTCTTTATTCTGTGAATTACAAAACTTTGACCTCGTCCTAGAGATGAACGAGGTACTGGAGTTTGTTTCTCCTTACATTCCAAGGTGGAACGTTATGAAGGGAAACAAGAACAAATGCATTGGAAGAATCCAACACCATATGTAACTTGGTTTCCAAACAACGGACGAAATTCGGAAAGCAACTAAAGAGTAGGAACATGCTCTAGAAAATCCTGAGATCACGTTGGATGCACGGGGTAATACTCATGTGTAGAACCCAAGCCAAAAGGTTGGTATATATGAACCAAGAACAAAGATATGAGAATCATAAGAACACTCTTGTCGTGATCCTTTTGATTCCTAAAGAAAACCTATGCTATTGGAGCTGAGATTACCTAGCCACCCTGAGTTGGAACTGATTCTTTAGGATCCAAATAAACAGAACTTGGGTTAAAGGTCAGCATCCTGTACTGATAGCGTGAGCATTACATGGTTAAGAAACCACATGATTCAACCCACCACAACTCAGCACATTCCGGGACCTTCGGTTCAAGTCCAAGGGTTAAAAACCCGGAGTAAGGGGTAACTACTATCTTAGTGCCTTGAAGGGCACTACGAATAACAATCACGAAGTATCTTTTGAAGGACAACAATAGCTCCGGAAGAATTTCAGCAGAGGATGACGGATACATTCGAGATGGAAAGCAGATCTCGAGGTTCAGGATTCAGAGACTACAGTACATGAGTATATGGAAACCCACACAACTTTGAGAGATTATTATGGAAAGGAAATCTCCCAGCTTAAGAGATAACGGAGTATGGAACACTCACGACTCTAGAAACTTGTTAACACTAGGTCAACTTGGATAACAACGTCCTTGCCAAAGAGGGCACCTAAGTTTTGAATGACTAGAAGAGATAGCAAAACCTTTTCAAATCAAAACAGGTAAGGTGACCCAGAGTTAGAGCGATACCAGGTAAGGAGTAAAAAGAATCCTAAGAAGGTTTTTCACAATCCATTTGAGGTTTCAAAATAGTTTTCACAAACACTAGACTCAACATCGACCAAGCAGTAAGGTTTTCCTATAGGCAGTCCTGCTCTGATACCACCTTTTTCAGACCCCGGACCCAGAGATATACAAACTGTTATGTGCTCCTAGCCATGGACTCACAAGGGCTTCAGGGTTACCAGCCCCGGCCGCAACAAACAACGGCAGGCAGACCGGATTCATCGGCACGTAGTCCGGATCCCCGGTCTACTACTCCTTGTATCCATGCTAGTCATAACCAATTATGCATACCCAAGCGTCCACGAGTCGGATGAAACCGAAGGAACGGGACCAAAGTTATACAGAGCTACTATGTCTCCAGAAAGTGCAACAACAATCGAGGGTTACTGGGGTTACCTCGCCCCAGGCCGAATCACATCGGCAGGCGGGCTCGGACATGGATCATCGGCTCCACAACCCCTCGACTGCGACAACTATGCAGGCATAGCCAAAACTGTATAACAATGAGCTCGAAACCAACAACCGATCAAAGCAGCACTCTAGACATGAAGCTTTATTAAACAGATGTTACTAGAGTAAAGCTTACAAGCAGAGGTCACACGACCCAACATTACATCAGACAACGGAAAGCAAATTATGTTGCTAATCAACAAGAAGCAAAAAGGCCTAAGAGGCCGCAACATAAGGCGACGTCCCAGCCCATAGACTCCAGGCTGCTACCTGGGAACCCCAAACTACTCGTCGATGTCCATGTTGAAACACCACCGAACTGAGGAACTCCACCTGAACAAAGTTTAAGCAAACATGAGTACGGGAGGTACTCAACAAGACTTAGTTAACCTATTATATATCTGCTTCTTTTAGAAAGAGTTATGAAGGTTGTTTTTGCGTAAAGTCATCTTTGTTTTCCAAGTTGAGGAGGAATAGCACGTCTCATGGAGTATTTTGAAACCAGATGAGAAAGCTACTCAACTAATGATATCATCATCTTTTTAATCCACCAATATCATTTCAGCACCTCGTGCTTCAAAGATCACCACCTCAAGTTGTTCCGGTAACTCATGCTACAAGGTAACCCCTCTCGGCATCTCCGAGGAGTCATCCTTCATTCGTTATCAGCAAGTTTTAATCATTCCATTTAGGTTGTCTATGATCACAGAATCTGTCACCAAGTCGTCCTTAACCGCAGACATGGCTTTTCGAAAAGATTTAACCCTGCAGGGGTGTACAACTTTAACCACACGTATCAACCAACTCTTCATGCCAGAACGTTGGCACTATACCGGTAAGTGCCGGCAGATGGAGGTCGACCACGACCTTTCCCTTGCTTCGCCTATTCCATGAGTCGCTCCGAGTGGAGATGAACCGCCAATAGGGACTGGCCATCTCCTGCCGGGTCTCTATCGTTGTGCGCAATGCTCGACGGTTACCTACCCGCAGAGCGCCGATACATCCCCACATCCTAGTTTTGAAAGTGTTTTGATATCCCCGCAAATCCAAATGGAAAGCCCGAACTAGGCAACTCATGGAACAAACTAGGCAAGTTGAGACCGAGGGGAATCCAATCCCACGTGTGGATGCACGCTCAGTCTTGGCTCGAAGACGAGAACTCGCTCCTAGGGGCATGAACGAGACAACCACCACAGACCCTCTGTGGTCTCGTCATCCACACCTTTAAATCATGTTAAACAAGATATCTTCACTTTCCACAACATCCTATCATACTAGATTCTGATTCATCAACCGGATGGAGCAGAGAAACAAGCATGTATGACTAAGCACAGCATATTTAAGGCTTTGGCGATGAACACAAACAAACCTATGGCTTCTAGGAGTAGTGGATTAGGATAAGTAGGCTATGCATAATATAGGACAACTCTAACTACTGACACAAGATAGATTGGAATCGAATGCATGTACGAGAATCAAAAGTCTTTCAAAATCATATATGGGCAGATAAGAGGTTATGCTTGCCTTGCTTCAAGAAAACCAGAGAAAGTCTTCAGGAATAAGTGCTTGAATTGTCGGTTAGGATCAAGTATTCGCCATTGGGGTTGCTGGCCTTCACTTCGGAGTCACGTTCTACCGAGGGGGACAAACACCGAAACAAGAAGAGCAATGATCAACACATGGCATCGATGCAGTGCGCAATATGTATGCATGAGCAAGTTAATGCGCTGAGATAAAGCCCTAGAATTGTTCGATGGGTTGCTAGGGTTCGGATGTCAGTTATAAAATTTTATTCAAATTATCCCAAAATAGACCCCAGAGGGGGTTTCGGGCGATTATGAAGGTGAATACCATTTTAGTTGCTCAAATGGGTTTGAAAACATCATAAACATGTTGCATTTGTCATTTTGAGCATTTTGGTATATAACTTTTAATTTTCTAATTTTAGTGAATAAAAACATATTTTTTCCATTTCTAAATGAATTAAACAACATTAAATAAATGGCCAAAAATAAAGGTTGTCAAACCTGTATGAAAATTACATATTTGGATAGAGCATACTTTTCTGATCAAAACCACATGTTTACTTTATTTTTCTGATTCATATAACAATAGTTATTGATTTTCTAAATTTAATTCGTTTTCTGTAATTAATAACCATTTTCTGGAAAATAGAAAAAAAAAACAGGATTATGACGTCGTCATGACGTCCAGGTGACGTCATCAACGGCCGGAGCGGCTCTGTCTATGTTCGATCGGGCAAACCAACAAGCAATTCCAAAATCGCGAGGCATGTCGCACCCGGACTTCTAGAGGATACTCATAGCCCGCTAAACAGTAGGTAAATGGCTTACGGGGCATACCGGCACCCGCATCTCAATATGAGCAGGCCAACATGTAAACGTGTGACAACCATTCTCTACTATCCATCGTCTGCGTAAACCATCCCATAGAAATCCGACTACTTCCATTGACGTACTTCAAAACATACACACATGGTACGTCAACGGCATTTGAACAAGTGATATCACAACAAATCTCTAAGACACAAATAAATAGAAATAAGTTGCAAATAGCTCTCACTAGAGCAGAGATAGCAAATACAATCATCCAGAGGACACATGTCCCAACAAGTCATCATTACATCACAGCGGAAGCATCCAAAGTGTCTGAGTACAGACAAGATCCAAATAGGCCTAAGAGGCCGGAAACGAAAAGACGGAGCCCATCCACGCTGTCTCGGATCCTGCCCGGGTCCGCTATCTACTCGTCAGCAGCCTCGTCATACTCCACGTAGTAGCCACCATGGGGATCCTCGGAAACGTAGTCTGCGGAAACCACAGCCCCAAAGGGGTCAGTACAGACAAGTACTGGCAAGCAAGACTCACAAGATACCAAAGTGTACCCGGCAACACCAAGTACATATGCTTTGGGTTCAACGGAAGAATAGGTGATACAAAAGTGCGGCAGCAGGCTGCTCCAACCAACTACAGAAACACGCTACAACTTCCGGCTAAAAGAAGGGGATAAGATAGCGTATCGTAGCCAACTATCACTAACCTCAAACAAACCCATCCTGGATCTCGCCCCTTATCCAAAGAAGCAATCCGAGGATAACTCACACAGTTGGATTAGTGAAGGTTCAAGTTATTGTGTCAATAAGACTATAACTAGTCAAATTATTATTGATTAGGTGTAAGTTGTCTAATCCTTGTTAGCCAGCCCTATCACCAAGTCATCCATAACCGCGGACAACACGGCTTCTCGAGAAGATTTAACCCTGCAGGGATGCACCAATTTGGCCGTACACGTAAGAATACCCCGCCAGATGGAAATGCACTTCCACCAAGCGAGGCACTCAACACAACCCAACTCTTCTTTGCATCAAGCCCAAAGAACCCCGTGCAATTGAGCGCACGGCTAATCAAGCCCCACGAATAAAAGGGGACCCTCATAGCACTCTAAGAACGTGTCTCCCTAAATGCCGACTACAAAAGTTCCACCCTGGCCTCGGGTTCGCACCTGCATATGCATGCGGCAAATGGAAAACCCGAACTAAATGAGGCGATTTGGACGAGATGCGAATCGAATCAAATTGAGGGGGGCGCCCATACACGCTTCCCACATGCGGTTAGCGCGCTCATCATGGATCTAGAGGACAAGAACTTTTCCTGAGTTCGACACTAGCAGGCCTCAAAACCATACCCGGCCTCCTGCCGGTGCCTTATCATCAAATTAGCATTACCTCAAACATTAACAGGTTGTTGTTTAACATCGAGCCCCAGAACGTAATAAATAAAGTAACAGAAATAACGGACAGCAGACTCGAGCAAAAACAACCCTAAGCATGCTAGTAGGACACAGGCAACAAGCAACAGGGTTATAGGTGTGGAGGTGAGGCTATATCAGGGTTACAGGATAACATGTGATAGGATCGGAACACAAGCAACGAATCTTAAGGCTAGCAGAATAGACAACGGAAAGTATCGATATCCAGTGTGGAAAGGACACAATGGTTCATGTGAGTGAATACTTGCCTGCAAACTCAGTAGCCTGGTACTGGGCTAACTCCTCAGAAGTAGTGTCGTAAACCTCGTCTGTCTCAACGTCGTCGTCTATTCGAGAAGATGCAAACAAACAACGCAGAGAGACAAACAATCAATAACATGGCATAATGCACAATCATGGGATGATGCATGCCAATTTAATTGATGCATCCAAGATAAACTAGTTGACATGGTAACATAATTAAGTGGACCCATATGCAATTTGGATTGCATATGGAAAGCCCATGAATTAAGGTTGAATTAAATGATCTACAACTAACCATCATGTGAAAGTTGATTAGAATGATGCATGGATGAGGAAAACAATGAGAAAACAACATTAGATTCAATTTGAAAAGGTGTTTACCAAGTTTGGAAATTTATTTATTAAGTTATGGAATTTGGCTTCTTAAAGGAGTTACACAAGCATTTGTTGTTTTCACCAATTTTAATTGTTCAAAATAGATAACAAAATTCATATTTGGAAAGAACACAAAATTTTAGGTGGAATACATGTTTCATTTGTTGAAAAGGAATTAAGGTGAATTAATTATGAAATAAACAAGTTTGAACAAGATTTAAATGAATTTAATTCAAGTATGAAATTATTTGAATTTTTATTTGTTCAAAACATTTAATAAAATTCATATTTGGAAAGTTTATACTCTTCTGGTTTGAAAACATATTTTATATGTTCAAAAAGAATTTAATTTGACCAAGTTATGAATTTAGCAATTTTAAATGATTTAAACAAGGTTTAAATTATTTAACCAATTTTAATTATTCAAAACATGAAACAAAGTTTATATTTGGAAAGGTAGTTTAATTTATCATGGAAAACATATTTTATATGTGCCATTTAAATTAAAATTGAATTAGCTATGAATTTAACCAAATTTGAAATAGTAGTTTGAATTTGAAGTTTTGAAAATATTTGAAATGTTCAAAACAGTAAACAATTGTTTTAAACATGTAGAGAATTAAATTTGGTACAGAAAACATATTTTATTTATTTAATTTGGATTTGATTTGCAAAAGATATTCAAATTTTAAATACAGGGGCTATTCTGTGATTTAATTAGTTACAGATTTGTTATAGGGGCCTAGATGCAAAAAAGTATTACAGAATAGGTCCCTGGGACTTTTTATACGCAGCAGAGCGGCCCCCTGGGTCACTGGCAGTGGACCAGTGCCCAGCTGTGCGCCTGCGTGGAGCGCGTGTGTGTGCTGCGTGGCAACCACGGTCGATGGCAGGTGGGCCTGCGTGGACAGCGTGGCAAGGGAGCAAAAAGGGCGGATTTAATCCGCGAGGCGAGGGATTGAACTCTCGCCCTCGTGTGCGAGTGCGCAGCGCGCTGGCCAGTTGGGCTGCTGAGCGATTCTTGTCAGATAGGAGGCGCGCGCAGTTTTGAGGTTCAGTTTCGTCAGTTAACTGAACTTGGCGTCGAGGGGACGGTGGTCGCCGGCGGCCTGCTGCGCGCTGTGCTGGCTGCTGCTCGTGTGCGTGTGCGTGCGCAACTGACAGAGGTGAGAGAGAGAGGGGAAGGAGAAGACGTGGTGCTCACCGAGGGGAAACAGAGGAAGGAGGAGGTGCTCGACGCGGTGGCAGTCGACGACGGCGACAGAGACAGGGACGGCGGCGATGATCTGATGCCTCCCAGGCTCTGTCGATGAAGCGAGGAGGACGAGGACTGCACGGTGTTCATGTTCCCGTGCTCGCGGAAGCTCGACGATGACCACAACCCCTACACCCACCCCATCACTCTCCGGCCATGGCAGCTCACCGGAATCTTCTGAAAATTCAGAGAAGGATTGGAGGGGATCTGAGAAGGAGGAGAAGAAATGGCGGCGGTAGGGAGGAAGAAGAAAGCTAGGGCTAGGGTTTGGGGAGCTTGGGGCTAGAAATAGGGGAGGAAAAGGTGGAGGGAGCAGGTGGAGGGTGCACTGCTGCGTGCGTGTACGGAGGAGGGAGAAGGGGGCCGCGGGCCTGTGCTGCGCGCGCGCTGGGGTTAGGTGGGCTGGGCTGGCTCAGTCTGCCTCCCCCAGCCGTTTTCTTTTTATTTTTTTCTTTCTCTTTTTTTTTGCTGAAAAGGAAAGGTAAGAAAAAGAGAGAAAATTAGAGGGGTTTGGGGGTTTTAAAATTTGGTGTTAATTTTTATAGTTTGTCATTTAGAAAACCCCAACTGTGCCATTGTTTGTTTTTCAAAATTTTAAACTTGGTTTCTGTTTGAAAATTCAATTGAATTTGAGTGAATTTTGGTACTAATTGAATAATTGAAAGAAGCAACTTAAAAGTTTTTAATTTCAAGTTTGTTAGGAACAAAGGATTGGCTTGATTTGTAATTTTTATTTGAAACATTGTAACAGAACAAGTATGAAACAACAATTTTAAATTTTGGTTTGAAAATCAAATAGAAAAACAAGTGAAAACAAATGAAAAAAAAATGCAAAGCTTATGATGACATGATGCAACACATAAATTAATATGAATCAAACATTCTAAAGGTGTTTTTCATACTTGGGATGTTACAAGGCACCACGACGGAGAGGACGCAACGGGGGGCGAGAGGGTGGCGGCGGTGGACCAAATGGTCACCGGAGTTGGCCGGCGGTGACCATACCGCGACGGTGGGGCACGCACAATGGCGGCAACGAGTTACAGAGAGGGAGAGGACGATTGGAGGATACCGGGAGGTGCAGGAGCTCAATGTGGAGACGATGGGGGTATCGGGGAAGCTTGAGGAGGTCGGAGTTGACGACGACGAGCTCGGGAAGCCGGCGGCCGGACCGGAAGAAGGAGGCCCGATTCCGGCGATAGGGCCACTCCCGTCAAGCGTGGCTTTTCCAGGAGGCGTAGGAGGCCACAACGGATCTTGTAGAAGCCTCAGCTCGGCGGCAGGGGGCGTGTACTGGCGGCGGCGTCGAATCTCCGGCGAGCTATGGTTTCCGGTTAGGGTTCCGCCTTGGGGAGAGCCACAATGAGAGAGAGGAGGGTTCGAGGGGGGTTCGGGGAAGGAGGCTTCGATCTAAACGTCTCCTGGGCGTTATCCAAGCGAGGGAAAGGAGGAGGAGGTGGCAATCAGCCATGGGTGCTCGGCCACGCAGCTCCTTCTGCTTTCTGTCCAAAGGAGGAAGAAAGAAAAGGGTGTTTTCAATAAAAACCCCTGAGGTTTTGGGAAAAAGCAACAAGGTCCTTTTCTTTTATAAAACAGAACAGAAAACCTTGTTTTGAGGGCCTTTTTGGAAGAATAAAATTTGGCAAAAATACATTTTGGAAAGCTTATGAAATTTCCAAACTTGCCATATTTTTGTTTTGTGAAATTGAATTACTTTTCAGTACAAAATTTTGGAACCCATTTTATGTACTATTTGTGGGATTTTTGTCAAACCATTTAAATTCATAATTTAATTTTTTTCAACATGGTCCAATTTTTTTATTCATGCATGTATGAGATGAACACAACACCACACTCTTATGTTAGCAAATTTGGGATGTTACAATAACCAAAGAAAACAAGGGTGGTAGATGTGGAAAAAAAAGTATGGGTGGTGAAAACATGCATAACTTCAGTAATCAGGGTGAAAACATGAGGAAAACATGCATAAGGATAGTGGAAAACATGATTGCACTCAAGTAGAAATGTAATAACAGAAGTAAACATGGTGAAAACAATAATGGAAAGGTGAAAACATAGTAAAAATATTGTCCATTTCATTTAAAATCATTTTGTTAACAAGGGTGATCAAGTCTTGCTATCAAAATGATTTTCTATGAAACAAAACTTTGTTTCTCACTAAATACTCATGTTACCTCAACCTTGATAGACATAATCCCAATCATAATAATTTCATATTCTTTGGGTGGCTTTGGAATAGGACAATAAAATTCTCCAATCTTGATGGTCTCTATATTTTCAATGGAATTTAGACCATAGTTTCTATCAATCTTCTTGGGAAAATAAACAGTGTGATCTTTATCATTAACATTAAAAGTAACTTTTCCTTGATTGCAATCAATAACATCCCCTGCAGTATTAAGAAAAGGTCTTCCAATAATAATAGACATATTATCATCTTCAGGCATTTCCAACCCAACAAAGTTAGTTAATATCAGACAATTATTAACAACTTGAAAAGGAACATCCTCACATATACCCACAGAAAGGGCAGTAGACTTATCATCCATTTGCAAAGATATATCATTTGGTATCAATTTTTCTAAGAGGGGTCTTTTATAGAGAGTAAAAGGCATGACACTAACTCCAGCTCTCAAATCACACAAAGTAATTCTAACATAATTATTTTTAATAGAACAGGGAATAGTAGGTATACCAGGGTCTCCAAGCTTCTTAGGAACCTTGCCATTAAAAGAGTAACTAGCAAGCATAGTGGAGATTTCCTCATTAGGAATCTACCTTTTGGTAGAGACAATATCTTTCATATATTTTGCACAAGGAGGCAATTTAATAGCATCAGTTAAGGGAATTTGCAAGAACAAAGGTTTCATCCATTCAAAAAACTTGTTGTAGTGTTTTTCTTCCTTAGATTTGTGTTTCTTATTAGGAAAAGGCATTGGTTTTTGTACCCATGGTTCTCTCTCATTACCATGTTTATTAACAATGAAATCTTCCTTAGTATACTTTGCAGTTTTAGTTTGCTTTTCAGGTTCAGCTACAAGTTCTTCTTTATCAGAAGCATCATTCTTTTCATTACCACTTTCAGTTTCGTCATCAGAGATGGATATACTATTAGGATCTTTAGCAAGTTCAGAGGATTCTATAGCAGTTTTATGTTTGTTCTTCTTTTTCTTCTTAGTATGAATAACATTATCATTAGTTTGCTGAGAATCTTGTTCAATTATTTTAGGATGTCCCTCAGGATATAAAGGATCTTGTGTAGCAATTCCACTTCTAGTTCTTATTTCATAAGCATGTTTTTCTTTAGAAGCATTAACTAGCAAATCTTTTTGCACTTTAGCAAGTTGATCAATTTTAGTTTGAACCATTTGAAAATGTTTAACAAGAATTTCAACATCATTAGAGGTTCTTTCTATAATACCATGCAAATTATCAATAGCTCTAGAGTTTTCCATAAGGTGGTTCTGCACTCTCTTATTAAAATTATATTGCTTGATAACATAATTATCAAATTCATCTATACATTGATCATGAGGTTTTTTATAGGAAATATCTCTACTATCAAAATATTGGAGAGAGTGTACCTCAATAGTGGGTGAGTGAGGGATTGGCTTACATAATTCCTCTATAGGTGGAAGATTCTTCACATGTTCAGATTTAATACCCCTCTCTTTAAGAGATTTTTTGGCTTCTTTCATCACTTCACCATTTAATTCAATCATTCCCCTCGTCTTGGGTGTTGGTGCTGGTGTAGGTACTGGAGTAGGAGTGGGCTCAGGCTCAACCATAGTCCAATCATCATGATTTTGGCTTATTTTGGACAGTAATTCCTCAACTTCTTCTAGAGTTCTTTGCCTGAAAACACAACCAACACAACTATCCAGGTATTTCCTAGATTCAACGGTTAGTCCATTATAGAATATATCAAGAAGTTTATTATCTTCTAGCTTATGCCCAGGTGTAGCTCTAACTAAAGAACCGAATCTTGCCCAAGATACCGGCAATTTCTCTCCTTCCAATTGATTGAAATTAAATATATTTTGTAAAGCAGCATGTTGAGCACTAGCAGGAAAATATTTCTGAAAGAAGACATTAACCAAACCAATAGGACTATCAATAGATCCAGGAGACAAATTGTTAAACCAAGTTTTAGCTTCATCTTTCAATGAGAAAGGGACTATTTTAGTAACAAAGTAGCTACGTTTCTTAATATCATTAGAGAACAAACTACTCAAAGAGGAGAGCACATTCATATGTTTCATAGCACTTTCATTTTCAATACCACAAAACGGTTCTTTCTCAACAATAGATATATAAGATAAATCAATAGAGAAATCATAATCCTTGTCCCTAATATTAATGGGAGAAGTGGCAAACTTAGCATCAGGAGATAAATTATATTTAACAACACGACTTTCAATAAGTCTCATAACAGCATCCTCATCCTTCATAGTATATATTTCATCAATAAGATCATCATTAAGATCAACATAGGAATCATCTAAATCATCACGAGAATTCTCTATTAGATCAGGTGAAACAGCATGAGTAACAGGATTTTTATCAGGAGTTTCAGTGTTTGCAATATTCTTAGCTTTAGCAATAGTAGCATCTAAGAAAGGACCGAGAGAACCACTCTCATCAAGCATAGTAGAAGCATCATCAAATGTATAAGAAGTATTTTAAGATTCAGCATAAGTAGCATGTGTAGCATGTGGTGGTGTAAGCAGCTTACTCATAACAGATGGTGAATCAAGAGCAACACAGGTGTTCAGAGTTGTACCTCTTCTTGTAGTGGATGGTAATATAGGAAACTTTCCATCACGAGTCTTACCCATGATGAATGATGGCAGTAGATAATAATACTCTCCAGTGAGCTCGCAAATAAAGCTATGCTCCCTGGCAACGGCGCTAGAAAATAGTCTTGATGACCCACAAGTATAGGGGGTCGCAACAGTCTTCGAGGGAAGTAAAACCCAAATTTCTTGATTTGACACAAGGGGAACCAAAGAATATTTGTGAGCCTTAACAAGTGAGTTGTCAATTCACCTACACCTGAAAGTACTTTTGTTCGCCGTGGTTTATCAGTAGTAACAGTTTTATAGTAGCAGCAGTAGTGAACTAATAGCAGAAGTGGAATGAAAACAGCGGCAACAGTGTTTGAAGTAAACAGCGGGATTAAATACTGTAGGCATAGGGATGGATGAACGGGCGTTGCATGGATAAGAAAGTTCAAATAATGATCATGTAATTGGCATTGCAGATAAATATGATAAAGCATCCAAGCACTAAGTAACCATAGGCATGTGTTCCATAAATAGTCGTACGTGCTCGCAATGAGAACTTGCACAACATATTTTGTCCTACCAGCCCGTTTTCAGCGGGGCCTCAAGGGAACTACTGGTAATTAAGGTGCTCCTTTTAATAAAGCACCGGAGCAAAGCATTAACACTCCATGAACACATGTGATCCTCACATCGCAGCCATCCCCTCCGGTTGTCCCAATTTCTCCCACTTCAGGGCCTCGGGTTCCGGACAACGATATGTGTAAAGAACTTGCAGGTATGATCAAGAAACAATAATTATCATCGTTATTCAATAACATGTTCAGATCTGAGATCATGGCACTCGGGCCCAAAGTGGCAAGCATTAAGCATAACAAGTTGCAACGATGTCAATGCACTAATAGAGGATACTAGGCACTATGCCCTAACAATCACGACATAATTACATGAACGATCTCATCCAATCCCTACCACCCCCTTCAGCCTACAGCGGGGAATTACTCACACATGGATGGGGGAAACATGGATGGTTGATGGAGAGGCGTTGGTGATGATGATGGCGATGATCTCCTCCACTTCCCGTCCCGGCAGGGCGCTAGAACAGGAATATCTGATCCCCGAATCGAGGTTCGGGACGGCGGCGGCGCTCTGTTGTGTTTCTGTGGAATACGATGAACCCCCTCGAGTTTTAGTGTTAGAGGCTACTTGTAGTCGAAAGGGGAGTCCGAGGGGGGCTCTGGGGGGCCCACCCCCTAGGTGGCGCGGCCTAGGGGGGACCCGTGCCAGGGGGTGTGGCCACCCTGTGGCTCCTCTCCTGGCCCCCTTCTGGCTCCCGGGGTCTTCTGGGGTGAAAACATCAATGTGGTCTTTTATGGGCAATTTCCCGAAAGTTGATTTTTTCTGCATAAAAACAAGACACCAAAGTAATTCTGCTGAAAACAGCGTTAGTCCGTGTTAGTTGTATTCAAAACACACAAGTTTAGAGGAAAACAATAAGAAAAGTGTTCGAAAAAGGAGATACGTTTTCGACGTATCACATGCTTGCAACTAGGCCTATTTGTGAGGATCTACGATTGTTCATATCTCTTCTACGACTTCATCAAATCCGCTACCCGGTGAGTTGTCTTTGTGATCCTCGCATGTATGTGCATGCCTCGTGATCTGCATAGTGATATTGGGTGACTACGTAGGGCAAAAATTTAAAATTCTGCAGCTTAGACCAGCACCACACCCCCTCCCCTAGCCCAACTCGTATTGGGTGGTGGAGTCCAACTCCACCTCCCTCTCCTTTCCTTTTTCTTTTTTTCCTTTTTATCTCAATAAATTCAGGAAACATACTAGGATGATGAGTACCAACTTGTGAATCCACTTGGGGCCACCTGTCAGCCCCCTAAAATAGGGTGCGTCCATGAAGGGGAAATATGTCCCCCTCCAACGCTGCCCCCTTTATGGAAAGTCTTTGAAAATCCTCCAGAACCATATAACCCCAATAGATAAAAATCGATATTATCTAACAATGTTATAAATATGTTTCTAACATACCGGTACATCTCATGTCCTCCGTTACCTATCATATAAATGCTACCAGACATCGACATAATTTCTCTCTAATAGCAGCTTCCCCGAAACCACTCTGATTGACACCGGACTTGTTTCTATGACATTGTAACGACATCAAACATTCATAAAACCAGTAACAACATATTAATTCTCTCAGCTAAAGGTTAGCCCGGCTAAGCGTGCGACCCGTAAAGGCTTGATAACATGCATGCATGTTCGGGAACTTATAGAACAATAACCAATAGAGGGACCGTGGACGCCCATGATGGCTCTTATGTGTTCACGAAGAACGAGGGAACCTTATAAGTTACTCATTGAACTTATTCCCTTAACTTCAAGATACCAAAAATATCACGAGTTGAGACTATGTGATCTGTTCTGATCAAACTCTTTTATCATAACACATACAAATCGTTACCGGTATCGTCCTCTTTTCTCATCCATACCCTTGATGCCCTTGTGATAAATTATACTGTGTCTGTCCAGACGATATGACATCAATGATACTGATAGGTCCCATAGTATGTATGTCTCTATCATCTATAGGATTTAAATGCTAGTCTTGAACAATCTTGGTTCCATCACACTTTCTAGATCATACCCAGATATCACTGTTATGATCCCTAGTTATGGCAAGACGGTTGATAATATCCAAAGTATGAATTTTGATCATCCGGTCACTAGATATTCTCATAGTATGGAAGTTATGGTCAATGACAACTTCATATGTATTCTGCTAAAATACATTACAATTTTTTAGTCTCTTTAATCAAAAACACACACTTGGGTCGGTTCAGTACTATTGTTACGCTAACAATAAACTTTTTATGTTTTGCTAGAATTTTGTCCAAGTCCATGATCAGGAAAATGTGATTATCTCAAAAACCATAAGCTAATCTTAGAGACAAGATTAGGAACTCTTGTTTGTTTATGTCTTCACACCCGCACAAAGATTTTCGTTTGAAAACTCACTTTCAAGTGCTATAGGGGATGTAATATGATGACATAAACTTAATTATGAACTTGGAGATAGAATAATAACTAAATAGTATTGTATCTAGGGCATACCTCCAACACGAGGGAACTTTACAAGTTAATCATGCACTTATTCCTTAACTTCACGATACCAATGATATCACGAGGTGAGACTATGTTCTCTAGTCTGGTCAAACTCTTTGATCATAACACATATAAAAATCATTATCGATATAGTCCTCTTTTCTCATCCATATCCCCGATGTCCTTGTGATAAATCACACTATGTCTGGCTAGACGAGTGGTTGACATTAGTGATACTCAGAGGGCCAAGAGCATGTATCTCTCCATTGTCTGGAGGAGTTAAGTACCACTTTTGAACGATCTCAATTCCATTACACGCTCTATATTATACCTATATGTCAACGTTATGATCCCTAGTTGCGGTGGATGGTTGAAGACGTCCAAAGCATAACTTTCGATTGTGCGGTCACTAATATTCTCATAGTATAGGAATTATAGGCAATGGCAACTTCATATGTACTTTGCTAAATACATTACAATTGTTTAGTCTCTTTAGCAAGATCATATACTTGGGTCGTTCAGTACTATTGTAACCTTAATAATAAACTCTTATATTTTGGTAGACTTTAACTAAGTCCAAGATCAGGAAAATGTGATCATCTCACAAACCACAAGACAATCTTTGATACAAGATTAGAAACTCTTGTTTGTTTATGTCTTCGGACCCGCACAAAGAGTTTCCTTTGAAAATTCACTTTTCAAATGCTATAGCGGTTGTAGCATGATGACATAAACTTAATTCTGAACTTGGAGATAGAATAATAACTGAATATTATTGTCTCTAAGGTATATCTCCAACAGTCTCCCACTTACACTAGAATCAATAATACTCTAGTTCGTATGATCTAATAACACCTACAAAAAGACGGTGTTACTCAAACTTTGCATGTGGCTCTTTAGACCATTGTCTTTCACCTTTGATCCAATCAACTTGTGATAAATTTGCATTGGATTTATTATAATTGGATTGGTGAATCTGGCTCCGTAGTAGTATTAATAATTTAAGCGTCTCCGTGTGAATTTTCATACCTTCTATTGAATTCTCACTAAGTCGAATGACTTTTATCCAATAACTTGCAATCCACAATGTCTCACATTGTGTTCTACCTATCCATAGTAATATACTATAGAGTCCACTCTTAGTACTCTAATGTTGATAGTTATGAAACATACGGTATTATCAATTGAAAAATCATAATCTAAATTAAAATCAATAAAGATTTGATTTGTAATTCCACTACAAATACATATGTGAGTAAACATCCCATAATATTATTTGAAGCTATACAAAATCCTCTGAGCCATTTTTAAATTTGTAATACCACCGCAAATATCTATGTGAGGAACATCTCACCATGATATTCTAGGCTTAATTACAAAAAATTAACTACATTTATGGTATAACTTTTACTTAAGTTGTTCTCCTTTATACCGGTTGGCTAATAAATTTAGCCATCAGAAACATACCAGTTCTTGTGTGCTATTCAGGACAACAAGATTGGTCAAACCAAAAAAATTGACTTGATCTCAATCCTTTCTACTTTGCTCACCAACAATACGGAGGTCAAGTCTATTGCATAATATCACGCCATGCTTACATTTGAGAAAAATTCTTTTGTCTCATTGCAATTCGAAATTACTTTTAGAATCACACTTAGCATACTCATCATATTCATGTTTATTGAACTCTCTAATCTAACTCATATATTCTGGATTTAAGACATTTTTTGATAATCCATTTAAAACTCTTTTAAATAATTTCATGAAGTATCTTTCTTTCAATCAGGCCCAGCCAAATTAAAAGATCATATCTAGCTCTCACTGACTTTTAATCCCCTCCGCTTTATAGAATAAAAAATAATAACCTTGTGTTTCTTTAACACGGATGACTTAACACTCATAATGTAATATTTTAGATTACTCAAGTAATCTAGAATTAATTACACTTTGCAACTATTTTTTCTAATTGATCCAAAAACACACCAAGAAATTGATATGATAAGTTTTTCAACTCATCATTATCATTTATTCATCCTTGATAAAATAATTTTAATCAAGACTAACTTTATGAATATCATACATATTCATATATGTTTCTCTTGAAATATTCATATTCCCGTGATTTGATATCACTTTAACCATTCTCAAGATAAAATCTTGGAGTTAACATGAACATCTCATTTTCTTGGATCTTCATGACAATCCAATGTCATTTATGAGCATTATTATCTCTTTTCAAAATATCGGCCGATATTCCGATAAATCGGCCGATTTATCGGTTATTGGTGTCTAGTCGATAAGATAAATTGGCCGATATTTCGGCCGACATTCCGATATTTCAGCCGATATTCCGATAAATCGACCGATTTATCACTTATCGGTGGTCGACCGATAAGTTCCCGATAAGCGATATCTTGAACATTGATTATTATCTTGTTTTGTTTTGCATTTCATGGTCATTGTCTTGAAATTTTAATGACTTTATCACAAAGTGATTTTTACATCAAATTCCTCATATGACCTTTATACAATATTAAGTTCAAACTTTATGTATCTCATAGATAAATTCCTGGATAAGGTGATGAACTCGTAACATTTGCATGGTGCCCATTTCATTCAGTCCTTTCTCCAAAGATACGAAATCTTAACTTAATATAATTTCTACCTCTCTATCATGAGAAGACACTTTTCTCCTTAATCCAACATTTTTGACACTTGGAGTTAAAGTGGAAATTTACTATGAATAAACATATTATTTTTATGCAAAAACCTCTTAATCGATTATGCATCACACTTGAGCAATATTGGTTACTTGGAACTTTTATTAAAATAACTCTAAGTTAATTAATGACGAGGTTCCAACCTGTCAACCAATGTGATGTGTGCGTTGTCAAGGAGCTCTTGCACACATGTATTGATGTTGAGATGGTTGATCAGTTTTGTAACCGTCCTCCCTGCCATTTGGTATAGGAGCTAAAAGCTCTATTCACACATCAAGTGCGCAATGAGAGTTACAATTTGACCAGAGAACTAATGAATAGTCGGTTTGTGTTGGGTGAACCCATAAAGCTATTTGAAATCAGAATGGTCGGTTTGGAAAGAATACTCACAAATTTTGCTTTTCCAATGACTCATCAGAACTTCTGTAAAAGTTCCCTTGCACCGGTGTACCATGGTTTTGTAAAAGTTTACAACTCCATCACGGAAGAGTGGCATGTTCAGATGTTATTTTCCTTACTCAAGGAAGAAAAAGTTGATATTTAAGCTAGAGATCATGCATGGACTAAGATAGGTATAAGAGTTATAGCAAAACTATTGACGTAGTTCCAGCAATAATCAATCGTATGAGATATTCATTAATGCTCGCACTTGCACCAGTGGTGGGTACTTTAGAAGGAGGAAATGCTGGAAAAAAAGAGGAGGCTCTGGAATCACAATGCACTTGGAGTGTAGCTAGTCATCTCATGAAGTCCAAGTCAATAGAGACGACCAAAACTAGGACTTCGAAATAATAGTTATTTTGAGTTTGATCATTATGTAATGAATATTTTGTATTTGTGAAACTTGTTGAGTTTGAATTATAAAATATATGTGGGAATTCCAAGCTTAGGAGTTCAAACTTTATGATCTTATTTATTGTATTATGTCATTAAGTTTTACTATTAAATATTGAAATTTGTTATTCCATTTATTACTTAAGTTTGAGTAATATTTTTATGGCCTGTTAAATAAAGTGGAGATAAGTATTTTATTTATTTATCAAGGTTTGAAGATTGCCTCCAAATTATTTAATAAAGCTAAAAATTCATAAAGTGTTAGGCACTTGTGAATTTCAAAATTCACATGAAGGATAGATGTTTTCCCAATTGACTAAATTCCATTGATGCCTCATATGATAAGTTGATCATATTTATGAAGTGGAATAAGATGAAATAATTGAAGTTTCAATGCTCCATAAAAGTTAGTGGGAGTGCTTTGAATCAAAACTTAAGATCAAAGAAATTTTATTGGAGAAGAAAGCACTTAATAAATTTTAACTTGATGGACAAAAGAAAGTTTTTATTAATCAAGATTACTCATGATTAATTTTGGGAGACTAAAATTATCGTGATAATTAAATCTTTGTGAGATAAGGATTTAAGCAATGTTATAATAAGATTGTTGAAGTGTCCTTGTGTGATGGGTGCAGCGTGAAATGAAAATAATTCTCAGCCCACTAATAAAATTATTTTGTTTGTTAAGATTGGAGTATTTTCATAAATTAACTTAAAGTTATTTTAATGAAAGTTCCAAGCAATCAATATTTCTCAAGTGTGATGCATAATTTATTAAGGGGTTTTTGCATAAAACCACTATGATTATTGGTAGTAAATTTCGACTTTAACTCCAAGTGTCTAACATGTTGGATTAAGGATAAAAGTCTTCTCATCGTAGAGAGGTGGAAATTATATGAAGTTAAGTTTGCGAATCTTTGGAGTATGAACGATATGGGCAACATGCAAATGTTTCCAGTTCATCGCCTTATCCAGAAATTTATGTATGAGATACATAAAGTTAAAACTTAATATTGAATAAAGGTCATATGAGGAATTTGCTGTAATATTCATTGTGTGATGTAGTCATCAAAATTTCAAGAAAATAACCATGAAATTCAAAACAAAATAAACAAGATAATAGTGCTCATATATGACATTTGATTGTAAAAAAGATCCAAGAAAAGGAGATGTACATATTAACTCTAAGATTTTATCTTGAGAGTGGTTGAAGTGATATTAAATCACGAGAACATGAATATTTCATAAGAGAAACAGATATGAATATGTATAATATTCATAAAGCTAATCTTGATTCAAAAAAGTTATCATGGACGAATAAACGTTAATGATGAATTAAAAAATTGCCATATCACTTGCTTGATGTTGTTGTTGGATCAATTAGCAAAAATAGTTGCTAAGTGTAATTAATTTTACATTAATGGAATAATCTCAAATATTACATTATGAGTGTTAAGTTAGTCGTGTTAATGAGACAAGAAGTTATTCTTTTTGTTAATATGAAGCGAAAGGACTTAAAAGTCGGTGAGAGCTCGAGATGATATTTTAATTCTGTTGGGCCTAATTGAAAGAAAGTTACCTCCTGAAATGATTTAAAAGAGTTTTAAATGAATTGTCAAGTGTATTATTAAATTCAGAATCTATGAGATATATTAAGTAGTTTAATAAACATGAATATAATGAGTGTGCTAAGTGTGATTACGAAAGAAATTTCGAGTTGCAATGGGACAAAAGAATTTTTCTCAAATGTAAGCATGACTTGATATTATGCAATAGACCTGACCTTCGTATTATTGGTGAGAAAAATAGAAAAGGTTGAGATCTAGTCACAAAAATTGTGGTTTGACAAATCACGTTGTAAAAAATAGGCACATAAGAACCGGTATGATTCTGATGTGCTAAATTATTTAGAAAACCGATATAAAGGAGGAAAAGTTAAGTAAAAGTTTTCTCATAAAAGCAGTTAATTGTTTGTAATTAAGCCTAGAATATTATGGTGAGATGTTTCTCACATGGATATTTACGGTGGTATTACAAAATGAAAACTGACTCAGTGAGATTTTGTATAGTTTCAAATAATATTGTGAGATGTTTACTCACGTATGTATTTGTAATGGAATTACGAAATCAAATATTTATTGATTTTAATTCAAATTATGATCCTTCAATTGATAATATTGTATGTTGCATAATTATCAACATTAGAGTATTATGAGTGGAATCTACAATATATTAATATGTATAGTTACAACACAATGTGAGATATTGTGGATTGAAACTTATTGGATAAAAGCCATTCGACCGAGTGAGGTTTCAAAATACGGTATGATAATTCATTTGGAGATGTTTGAATTATTAATACTACTATTGAGTCAGATTCCAATTCCTAATAAATCCAATGCAAATTTATAAAAAGTTGATTGGATCAAAAGGTGAAAGATAATGGTCCAAGAAGCCACATGCAAAGTGTGAGTAACACCGGATTTCCATATGTGTTATGGTATCATACTAACTAGAGTATATTTGACTCTAGTGCAAGTGTGAGACTGTTGGAGATACCCATAGAGACAATAATATTCAGTTATTATTTACTCCAAGTTCATAATTAAGTTTATGTTATCATGCAACAACCGCTATAGCACTTGAAAAGTGAATTTTCGAAGAAAAATCTTTGTGCGGGTGTGAAGACATAAACAAACAAGAGTTCCTAATCTTGTTTCTAAGATTAGTTTATGGTTTGTGAGATCATCATGTTTTGCTGATCATTGATGCCTACAAGTTTACGGGTTGTTATAGCTAGTTTTGAAGTAAGAGTATCAAACCACGATGGAGCTATGCAAATGATCTCGTGTGTTTAGCTTTGATCTTTCTTATCATTTGTGCATGCAAACTATGTTTAGATCAAGCAAGTAAGAAAGTGTGTTTAATTGTTGATTGTGTTGAAAATGAACATTAAATAAATAAAACAATAATTTGAGAGCAACCTAATGATTAGTGAAATGATTGGAACTGTAATAGGGATAAATGTGTTCTCAGGAAGCATGGTTCTACCACTAGCATATTTCTGAATTGATTAGGCATGCATGTTTTTTACATATGAATGAGTTGTGAGGGCGGAGCTCCGTGAATTAGTGCGCCCTTAGTGCATCGAGGCAACACACTACTCACAACCACTACTAGCCCATATGACTGGCGATGCGCCTACTGGAACTAGTAATTAAGGGTATCCTCGTGGATGCGGTATTGGTACTTGAGTCTCCGTTATTCCGCATTAGAGATCAACATAATGGAGGAGTGACTTTCTGTCCTATATGCTCACTCTACACCCCACATCAAACCAAGTCTAACAACTATGTCATGTCCGTTTAGGCTAAATATTGGAGTGGTCGACTTCACTCCAACATCATTAGTATTGTTAACACAACTCAGTCAATAGGAAACGTTGCATCTTTATTTCAATTCATAGTTGTACAAGGGTTTCAACATCTCCCCAAGAACTAATGAAACTACTCACACATGAAGATGGTAAACATCATAATAATTGTACTGCAAATGGAAATGGATATATGAATAGTACACATGCAAATTCACAACTAGATGTTCTAAAATGAAAATGAGATGGAGCGAGGGATGATATCGTGTAGGTGTAGGTTACGATGATTGTGATGGGGATCGATGCGTAACTCTTCACGATGATGGTGTCGATGGAGATGGATTCCCTTCAACGTATTTCCCCTCTGGATGCCTTCCGGAGGCTAGGGTTTGGTGGTATTTCGAGTCTGGCGGCTGCTTTCTGTCTCTTCTGTGAAATCCGAGGGCACGGGGGTAAATATACTTGTTGAGGTGGTTCCAACGAGCCACTGTATGATGGATGGTACGGTTTTTCGCCACCATACTAGTGGTCGTTACGGAGATTGTCCTTGCCTGGTGCGCTGACATTCTCCGCTTTGTCTGCCGCATCGGGATCTCCTCTGTGGTATGGTGACCGGTACGGTCATGAACGACCACGCTGGCACTCGTTAAACAACATTGTATGTTTTCCTCGCAGATGTCCTTAGGGTATGGTGGCCGGTACGGTGATAAATCATTGTACCACCACTCGTTAAGCCTGTTGTTAACTCTTCTTTGGCTCATTCTTCTCCTCTGTAAATTTCATCTTTGTGGAATGGCCTTTAATGTTGTGATTTCACCATATTCCATCCTGAACTTAGCCTTTTATGCCTTGTACGAAATGTCTTCTCTGTATTTTAATTATCTGCGTACATAGACATAATGGTGCACTTTGGTATGATAAAATGATAGAATCCCTATCTATTTATTAATAAATCACTAAGTAAAATCGTGTCTAAAATGGACACATCAATCATGGACTTTGGTAAAGTTTAGAAAAACGTAAGAGTTTATTGTTAGGGTAACAATAGTACTCAACCGACCCAAGTATATGATCTTGCTAAGGCACTAAACAATTATAATGGATTTATCAAAGTACATATGAAGTTGTCATGGACTATAATCCCTATACTATGAGAATATCTAAGGACCGCACAATGGACAGTTATACTTTGGATGTGTTCAATCGTCCACCGTAACAGCGGATCATAACGTTGACATATGGGTATAATCTAGAGCGTGTAATGGAATTGAGATCGTTCAAGATTTGTGCTTAATTCTTCCCGGCGATGGAGAGATACATGCAATGAGCCCTCTGAGTATCACTAATGTCAACCAATCGTCAGGCCAGACACGGTATGATTTATCACAAGGAAATATGGATGAGAAAATAGAACGATATAGGCAAGTGTTTTATATGTTATGATCAAAGGGTTTGATCAGACTAGAGCACATAATCTCACCTCGTGGTATCGTTCATATTGTGAAGTTAAGTGAGAGCAACTTGAAAGGTTCCCTTGTTCTTTGTGAACACAGCAGCCATCATGGGCGTCCACGACCCCGTTGTTGGTTATTGTTCGGTAAGTCCCCGAATATGTCGGTGTGTTATCGACTCTTTATGTGTCACACGCTTAAGCCGTGTCAACCTCTAGTTGAGATAATAAATTTGTTGCTATTGATTTTATGAATGTTAGATATCGATACGATTTCATAGACACTAGTCGGGTGTCAATCGGACAGGTTTCGGGGAAGTTACTACAAGAGAGAAATAATGTCGATGATAGGCAGAATTTTATATGAGATAAAATGGAGAACATGAGATCTCCCGGGATGTTAGAACTATGTTTCTAACATCATTAGATAAGGCCGGTGATTTTAGTTATTGATGTCACAAGGTTCCGGTAGAGTTTTGGGCAAAAAACAAGGAGGAAAGTCCCGGAGGGGGGCAGGAATGTCCCATGGCTGCACCCAATTTTGGGGGATGCCAGGTGGGCCTCAGGGCACCACACAAGGAGCAACCATCCCCACTCGTCGTTGAAGTAATCGGCTATTAACATCACATGACCTTCCATCCTTTGACGATCTTTGTTCTTCCTTCTCCCTAGCCTCGAACCTCCAATTCGAGGAGCAGAATTGCTCTCTTCGGCGAGTAAACCAACAGGGCACGTCAAGATCGACAAATGCTCATCTAGTATGGTTGTTGTGTTGGCATGGGCTTGTTGCATTGCGCCGGTCACCATAAGGTCGTCGTCGCTATACATAACCTGCTGGAATGGACGACAGAACGATGCAAACTAAACAACAACAAAACAACGCAAGTTGAAAAGCAAAGACATAGTGATAAAACCTCACCTGTGCAAAGCGCCGAACACCTTGCACGTCTAGCGGTCTCGGGCCAAGTTTTATGAGGTAGGGAAAGGAGACGACTTCGAGAAGAGCCGCGGCGGAGGGCGATGATGGAGACGGGACAGGCAGCGGGCGGAGGGGGAGGACGGAGACAGGAACGGCGGAGGGCGGAACGGCACCGGTGGTTGCGCGGGAGTAGCAGGGGTGGTACGGCAGGTCAGAGGAGATGGGGGTGGAGACGTGCACGGACGAGCCGCGAGGAGATAAAATGATGGATGTGTCGCTTCTAGGATGGCCCTGACAGTTAGGATCCGACGTGGCGCGAGTTGTCACTGTTGCCGGCACGCCAGGTCAGAACCCAACAAATAGGGGTCGAAGCGGGGTTGCCGCACACGGAGTTGTACCCGTCCGGCAATTTTGCCGCTATTGCGTCGCCCTGTGACTGTGAGAGAGGATTTCGTGTTTGTGCGTCCAATAGCTCTATTGATTGGAGCGACGGTTGAAATACTCTAATTTTAATTTAAAAGTATGTCCCGTTTCTTCTTCTCTCTAAAAAAGCACGGGTCCGTACTAGCAAGTAGCAACCAGAGCCTAAAAGGATTGTAAATCACGCAATGAAGGAAGCACTTAATGGCCCATGGGCCGGCGCCCACAGCGGCGGTTAAACTAGTACTAATATCCTTCCATTTTGCTCCCGATAGCGCGGTTAATCATTCGTACTAATCCAAATTTAGCAGTAAGTGCTGAAACTAATTAAAGCAGCATCTACGGCCCCATCAAGACGGCGCGCGCGGCATTAAACGCTCCACGTGACGTGCACCAGGTGAAGGAAACACCAGTACTACTGTACTAGGTATCCAAGGCCAGATATACTCTACCTCTTAAATTGAATCGTAGAATTTTTCATGCTAGGCATTTCTGGTGGAGCTGGCTAGACTGGAGTGGACAAATCAGTTGGGGAAGCAGCGGTTTGGAATCAAACCTGCAAATTGGACGTGAAGAACCTCAGCCCCGCGCCGCCCTCCCTGGCGACACGGGAACCCCAGCCCGCCGCTGGTTGGCCCCCTCTTCTCCCTCCTCCGCTCGGCCGCTGCCGGAGGGGACGTCGCGAAAAAAGCCACGTGGGAACATGGATGGCGACGGCAAGGCGGTTTCCGATGGATTCGGTGCCCTCCCGTGGGGTCCGGCGACGAGGCGTCATGGCGCCGGACCGGTCCCGTGACGCTGCGTGTTCGTGGCATGGGGCGGCGGTGCAGATGCGCGGCGTGGGCGCGACGGCATGGATGGGGCAGCGGCGCGGATGTGTGGCGCGGCTCTAGGCGGCGCTCGGGCCGCCATGGCCGATCTCGGCCGGGGGCTGGCCGTGGTCGTGGATTCAGATGCGGCCAGGAGGCTCGAGCGAGGTCTTGGCTCGATCGATGGTATGTCGTGGGTCGCTCTGGTGGGCAGCAGGCCGTGGCGGGCGTCGGAGGACTTGATCCCCGCCATCCAGCTCCCGATTTCTAGTCTTGGTGGGACGATTGTCGGCGCATCCTGCTTGGCCGACGGTTTTCCGGCCCGCTTCTCTTTGGCAGTGGCTAAGGCGGCTCCTTTCCAAGCATCTGATGGCTCGGGGTCGACGGCGACACCCGAGGGTGCCTTCACCTCCTTGGAGGTGTCGTCATGGCGTTGTTCATGCTTCCCCGCCTCGATCACCGGGGGAAACTCTAGATCCGACAGTCGGATCGGGCGGCGGCGGCACAGTCGTGTCGTTCCCCTCCTTGGAGGCGCCGCCTAGGTGATCGACGGAGGTCTCGGTGCGCTTGTTGGAGTCGGCTGCCGCTGAGAGCATGGGTCTTCGGGGCATCATGTACACCGTCGTCGGCACTTCTTGGGCGTCAACACCTCCGGTCTGGTTCAGTCCCGCCGTTCTCTTGCTGACCCTTAGGCGCTTATGGGCGGACGGTGAGTTGTCTTATACCATCCCGGAGCTCGAGCCGGTCCCGATGCGGACTTGAGGCTCGATGTATCATCTCCTCGCCATTCTTGGCTGAAGACGATGGAAGGCGGATTTGGGTCAATATGGGTTTTGTTGTAAACCGTGTGACGTTGTGTTTGTATCGTGTAGTTTTTTTGACGTTGTAACGGCCGTCTTGGCCTCTACTCCTGCTAGGGTTGTATCCTTGAAAAGAGAGCGTTTTCCTGGACTTGGGATCTGAGGAGGGAACTGATGGGAAAGGCTGGCGACGATTAGATTGATTGGCCGCTTTGTTGTGACCATGCGATAAGGGGCCCGGGCAGTGATCCGTTAAATCCCGGTCCGCGGTCCACAAAGCCTGGTCTGCAGGTGGACGCTACGAAGTTGCCATTGGCACATGGGGCACCTGCGGACGCCACTACACCAGCCTGCGGCTACCGCCTAGTGATCCCCTTTTCTTGTTTTGTTCTTCATTATTCCTGCACTCATCGGTGATCAACAGACTGACACTGTCCGAGAGTCGTAGTGCACGCATGCTGCCAAAAGTCCCTTCTATACCCTCTCCTTGTGCAATACTACCCGGTTCTTGGAAATACAAAAGGGCCCCCGAATTTTTTTTCTTGAATTAATCAATGTAAAATTCGCCAAATTTATACAAAAGTCTACCAAAACTTATGGTACTACACTACTACGTAGATCTATCTGTTGAAGCTAGCAATCAGATACACTGGACTTTGACTTTGGGGATTTCATGGATTTTTTTCTCATCTCAAGAACATGAGTACAGGCATTTATTTCTGGGAGCTTCTACTCTTTTCACCCGTTCCTCACCCCCTAAATACACTTGACTATTTTTCCTTCTAACCCTTCTACAGTTACATATTTACAATATTCACACCACCCAACACTCCCCCTCAAGATGGGGCAAATACATCATACAACCCCATCTTGCTACACAATATAGAGAATAACTTATCAGGTAAGCCTTTGGTAAAAATATCTGCAAGTTGGTTTGATGAACTCACATAGGGCATGCAGATAATTCCTTGATCCATCTTCTCCTTGATGAAGTGCCTATCAATTTCAATATGTTTTGTGCGATCATGCAAAACAGGGTTATTTGCAATATCAATTGCTGCCTTATTATCACAATACAACATCAAAGGCTTCGAATCAAACAATCCGAGCTCCATTAAGAGAATCCGCAGCCATAGGACTTCACAAACTCCATGAGCCATCGACCTAAATTCTGCTTCAGCGGTAGAACGGGCTACTACACTCTGTTTCTTACTGCGCCATGTTACCAGATTCCCTCCAACAAATGCACAATAACCAGATGTAGATCGCCTATCATCTAATGCACCAGCCCAATCTGCATCTGTGTAACATTCCACTTGTAAATTTCCATTAGTTGAATATAACAGGCCACGACCCGGGCACCCTTTCAGATATCTTATAATTCGAATTACAGCATCCATGTGACGTGACCTAGGATCATGCATAAATTGACTAACGACGCTAACAGCAAAGGCAATATCAGGCCGAGTATGAGAGAGATAAATTAATTTCCCAACAAGTCTTTGATATCGCTCTCTATCTACACGAGAACCATCTTTGCTCATAAGGCGGTGATTTTGCTCAATAGGTGTAGAAACCGGACGACATCCAGTCAATCCAGTTTCTCTTAATATGTCCAAGACATACTTCCTTTGAGAAAGATAGATACCTTGAGGGCTTCTGGAGACTTCAATTCCAAGGAAATACCGCAACTGCCCAAGATCCTTAACATCGAATTCTTGAGCAAGTTTATCCTTGAGATTTTTTATTTCTTTCACATTATCACCTGTAATAACAATATCATCAACATAGACTAATAATATGGCTAGTTTTCCCTCATGACGTTTATAAAATAGAGTATGATCAGCATTACTCTGTTTGTAGTCCATTTGAAGTATAGCTCGTCTGAACCTCTCAAACCAAGCCCGAGGTGATTGCTTGAGGCCATACAAAGAGCGATATAATCGCAAGACTTTGCCTTCAGTTTGACTGGTGTCAAAACCTGGTGGTATATGCATGTAAATCTCTTCTTGCAAGTCCCCATGTAGGAATGCATTCTTAACATCAAGTTGATGCAGATCCCAACCAAGGTTAGAAGCACATGAGATCAAGGTTCTAACCGAGTTCATCTTGGCAACAGGTGCAAAAGTTTCTTCATAATCAATTCCATATGTCTGTGTGTAGCCTTTCGCCACCAAACGAGCCTTATATCGCTCTACTTTTCCATCAGGATTTTGCTTGACTGTAAATATCCATTTACAACCCACAGGTTCCTTACCATAAGGAAGTTCAACCAATTTCCATGTACCATTCTTTTCCAGAGCCTCCATTTCTTCCATCATTGCTACCTTCCATTTGGTATCTTGTATAGCTTGTCTCCAATCTTTAGGTATAGATGTAGAGTCAAGAGAAGTGAGGAATCCCTTGAATGAGGAGCTGCAATTTTCGTAAGAAAGAAATTTTGCAATATCATGTTTATAGCCAATACAATCTTTAAGACGTGCTGGTATCTGAGTGCGCCTTACTGATTTTCGTAGAGCAATGGGATAATTAATAGGTGAAGAATCAGGATTTGTTCCCTGATTTTCAGTTCCTTCTTCTATTGTATTATTCACTGGATCATCTAGCAATAGGGGCTCAATATTTGTAGATGCATCAGGGGTATGTTCTAAATCCTCTTCAGTCACTTCAACTTGTTGCGGTGATGATGACTCACATTCTTGCTGAACATTTGAGTTTCTGTTCTCATCATCAGTATTTACATTTTCTTCTCCTTCTGCTTCTTGTTCAACTTGAATCGTGTCTACTACAGGAATTGAGACTTGACCAACACGCACTTGTCCGTCATCAACCTTCTCCCCCTTATTACCAATTTCCTTGAAAACTCTGTTGGATGAGGTATAATAAGGCTCGGTCTCACGGAAGGTAACATCCATACTCACAAAGAAGCGTCTTTCATTAGGACTCCAGCAGCGATAACCCTTCTGGGTAGGAGAATATCCAACGAAAATACATTTGATGGCACGAGGATCCAGTTTTCCAACAGAGTTCCTGTAATCATGAACAAAGCATGTACAACCAAATACCTTTGGTGGCACAATAAATGAATTAGTACCGCTTAGACATTCAATTGGAGTTTTAAAATTCAAAACTCTTGATGGCATACGATTTATTAAGTAGGCCGCTGTTTTGATAGCTTCTCCCCAAAGAAATTTTGGAACATTCATTTCAAACATAATAGATCGGGCCACTTCTAGCAAATGCCTATTTTTCCTCTCAGCAACTCCATTTTGTGCTGCAGTATCCACACAAGTTGTTTGATGTATAATGCCATTAGACGACAAGAAACATTCAAATTCTTTATTAACATACTCTGTACCATTATCAGATCGAAGTATTTTGACTTTTGCGTTGTACTGATTACCAACCAAGACATAAAAGTCTTTAAATGCAGACAAAACATCACATTTTTGTTTGAGCACATACAACCAAGTACAACGACTAAACCCATCAATAAAAGTGACAAACCATCGCTCTCCTAAAAGAGAGGTTACAGTACAGGGACCCCACACGTCTGAATGAACAACCTCAAAAGGTTCTCTACTTTTTTCATTGCTACTAGGATAAGTAGCTCGTGTGTGTTTTGCAAGCTCACACACATCACATATTAACTTATCCTTACAACAAGAAGAGAAATATGTCGGAAACATACGACTTAGGATCCGGAAAGACAAATGTCCAATCCTCCGATGAAGCATCAACAACTCATCTGTGGATGATGAACATGTAGCAGTGAGAGCAAGTGGGGCTGAGGAATTATCAAGATAATACAACCCATCATGCTCTATTCCAGTCCCAAGTATCTTCCCTGTCTTGAGCTCCTGAAATACACAGAACTCAGGCTCAAACCAAGCTCCACACTGTAGGGATTTCGTAATTGAACTAACAGACAATAGATTAACAGGGAAGTTTGGCACATGTAAAACAGAGTTTAGAGATAGAGAAGGTGTACATGTGATAGTTCCACTGCCCATTATAGGAGCTGAGGAGCCATCAGCTATACGGACCTTATCTCTCCCTGAGCGTGGTATATAGGACAAGTAATTATTTGCTTGTAAGGTATAAGTGAAGTCTAAGGATGCACCAAGTGGTGATTGTAGGATGCAGCGTACAGGCATAAAGAATCAACTCGAGACAGCCAAACAATCCTCAAACTGACACACGGGTATGCAACAATTTCCACCTCAATCAGCAAGCATACAAGAACAAACTAGTGCATTGCACGTGGGCTCCAATGTCCAAGTAAATCCTTTAATTGGGACCTCACAGGGTCGTCTTTATGTAGTGCGGAATCACTCACAGCTCAACTCGAATGCAGACTAGACGCAGACCAAGAAAACTTACTTAGCTGGGTACAGGCAGCGGTGTCCACCAAGGGAACTTCAGCGTCGTGTGCGCAGCTCAGTTGGCAAGACGCGGGTTGGCAGAGGTGGACGGCAGCGGCGCTCCCGCACACACAGATCCGTATTTCAGCTAGGCCGAGGACGACGACCCCCAAAATTGCTGAGAAGACGACTGCTCCACCAAATCCCGGCGACACAGCACCAGGGGAGCTAGATTGCAGCGAGATCGCACCGGATCTTACTGCTCTGATACCATGTTGAAGCTAGCAATCAGATACACTGGACTTTGACTTTGGGGATTTCATGGATTTTTTTCTCATCTCAAGAACATGAGTACAGGCATTTATTTCTGGGAGCTTCTACTCTTTTCACCCGTTCCTCACCCCCTAAATACACTTGACTATTTTTCCTTCTAACCCTTCTACAGTTACATATTTACAATATTCACACCACCCAACACTATCATACAAACATATATGGCATGCTCTATCGTGTACTCCCACCGCAACGGAATGTAAGATGTTTTAATCTTTTTTTAGACTTCGCATGTCTACATGAGTTTTAGTATAGCGTGCACATGAATCTACACTCTAAAATGCGTCTAGATATACTTATAGTTTAGAAAATGCTAAAAGATCATATATTGTCATACAGAGATAGTGGTATTGCTTTGGCACTATAGATGTTACTATTATTTTCTAAATATTGGTCAAACTTTAGTTTATTTGGCTTTTAACCAAATTTATACGTCTTTTTTTAGGAACGGAGCTAGTGAAGTAGAAACGAAGTTATTTAAAGAAAAATGATGAGTTGTCTATTAAGAAAATTTTGCACCAAAGATCCGGCACGTGAAAAACCTAGCTGCAGCCTGCCAGAGAAAAAGAAGACACACCGTTCCCTGTTATTTGGCCGGTTTCCCTGGCTGAAGCATCCTCCAACAGTCGAACTGAGCTGAAACCAGATTCTTCCCAATCGACACAGCGGCGGCCAATGCGACATTTGTTTTCTGATTGTCAGAGACAACCGTGCTGCCTACATCTTTGTCAAGTTGTTTCTGAATAGAAATGCACATTTCACGAAAATGTGGGCCGCATAGATCGACCCGCTGGACCGACCATGCTCCTAAGGTACTGCCCAGACCGCCACCACTATTTGTCGCCCTTAGCCCGTGTATTACTTTGAAGTGGGCCGGCCCATCATTCGTAAACTGATACGTAAAATGGGGGAAGGAGTACGGATGGCAATGGGGCCCCGAAACCCGCAAACCCGATGGGTACCCGTCTTAAATGGGGAGGGTATGGTAAAATGTTCGACCCGCCAGGCCTAATGGGGCGGGTATGGGGGTGGCAAACCCGTACCCGCATACCCGCAGACCCGCTCCAAGTCCTAATCATATCCCTAATAATCCTATGCCTAACCACACGTCCACGAGCTATGGACCATAAACCTCACACATCACGTGGACGCGTTTGAATCTGGAGTCCCGAATACCACACACGTGCACACGTGTCTATTCCCACCAACCTTATCCCGATATTCCATTGTTTTATTCCCCACATGTGTTGTTGTCGCTGCTTAAATGGGTACCCGTTGGGGCCCCGAACCCGACAGGGTCGTGGGTCTGGTAAGAAATGAGACCCGACAAGTTAAATGGGGCGGGTATGGGGGGCGCCGACCCGGCCCCGAACCCGGTGGGTGCCATCCGGAGGAAGGAGGGCTCGAAACCAAGGTCTGGGCATCGGGGGAGCATGGGTGAAACCACTGGACTACTACGCCACTCATGCACTAATTCGTTTTTAATCTTTTTGTTGTCTCGTTTTTCTTTTTTTTCTTTTTCTATTTTCTGTTTTTTTATTTTTGTTTTATTTTTTTATTGTCTGTTTTATTATTTGTTTTTAGTTTTATTTTCCTTTTATTCGAAAAATATTCGGTTTGAAATCTGTTCTAATTTTAAAAACGTTTAAATAAAAATACGGTCAGATTTGAAAAATGTTCACACTTAAATCTCTTCAAATTTGAGAATTGTTCAAAATAAAAGATTGTTCAGATTTAAAAAATGTTCATATTTGTAATTCGTTCACACTAAAAATATGTTAAAAAATGTGAATTGTTCAAAATAAAAAAGCATTTAAATTTAAATTTTGTTCACATTTGAAATATGTTCACCATTTGAAAAAACTTAATTTTAAAAATTGTTCATATTCAAAATTGTTCATCATTTTCAAAACATATTATTAATTTTTTTTTTCAATCTCAAAAAATGTTCAATTAAAAAACTTGTTGATTTTCAAAATCCTTTCATTTAAATTTTTTGTTCATTTTCAAAAACTTTTTCTAATTATGTTTGAATTTATTTAATAGTTTCAGATTTTTAAATTAAATCATGTAGTAAATAATTATTCATATATTTTCTCTAGAAAATAGAGTGAAGAAAATCATACAGGTATTTGGCCTCAAACTCGGCCCAGTAGCAGACTACTTGTGTGGCTTGTGCGGGCGAGCGAGCGCTCCGCCTCGCAGCAAGCGGTGCATAGGGGAACCCGCCCAGACTATCACCCCTCAAAACTTCCACGATAAACGGGCTTTACTGCCAGATGTTGACTCGGGCTGGGCCTGATCGTCCTACCCCCCTACGGAAACCTGCGGATCCAGTGATCCGTGTCGATCGCATCGCTGGAACAAGTCACAAGTCAGTGCTCCAACTGTCCGAACACCTCCGACCGCTCCCTTCCCGCCACCTCCTCCACCTTCCACTGTTCCGGACCACGCACGCACCGTATAAAAACCAAGCTCCATCACTAAAATCCTTAACCCTCTCGGCGATCATACGCGCTCCACACTCAATCCATCATGGCTCCTCCTCCCAGGGCATCCTCGCTGATCGCGCTCGCCGTGGTCGTCCTCCTCCTCCTCCTACCGGCGCCGGCCGCCGCCGCGCCCACCGTCGCCGCGCCCTTCGACATCGTCAAGATCCTCTCCGACTACCCGGAGTTCGCCGCCTTCACCTCCATGGTCAACGACACCGGCCTAGGCGCCTCCATCAACGCCCAGAAGAAGGTCACCGTGCTCGCCGCCAACGACACCGGCCTCCCCGTCGCCGCGCTCCGCCGCCTCCCGAACCAGCTCCTAGGAGACCTCCTCGCGCTCCACGTCATCCTCGACTACCTCGACCCGGCGAAGCTCGAGGCGCTGCGCCTCGGCCGCACGGGCAAGGGCTCCGTCGTCAGAACCCTCCTCCCGGGGCGCGACGCCAAGTTCCTCCGCGTCTCCGGTACCGACAAGGCACGCATCGCCTTCTCCTACGCCGGCCCCATCAGCAGCGGCAAGCCGCCTCGGAACGCGTCCCTCGTCAGGGTCGTCACCGCGCAGGACTTTCGCGTCCTGGTGCTCCAGGTGGACGGCCTCGTCCTCCCGGCGATGATGCCAGCCACCGTCACCGCCCCCTTCGACGTTGTCAAGATCCTCGCCGGCTTCCCCGAGCTCGGCGCCTTTGCCGCTCTGCTCGATCAGACCGGCCTCGCCCGCGCCATCAACGCCCACCCGATCGTCACCATCCTCGCCGTGAACAACACCGACCTCGCCGGCGCGCTCCGCGGGATCCCGCCGCGTGCGACCGCCGACGTCCTGGCGCTCCACGCCGTCCTTGACTACCTCGACGCGGGGCGGCTCGACGCGCTGCGGCTGGGACGTACGGGCGACGGATCCATCGTCACCACGATGCTCCAGGGGACGGGAGCCGGTGCGCGTGGCCGAGGCGCCGGGTTCGTCCGCGTCACTGGCGGAGACAGCGGAAGGATCACCTTCTCCTCCGCGGCACCGGGCGGCGCCGGGCCGCGCAACGCCACGCTCGTCAAGGTCGTCACCAGGCAGGCGTTCAGCGTGATCGTGCTCCAGGTATGCGGCCTCATCGTCCCGCCAGGCCTCGTTGCGGCCGCACCTGCACCCGCACCGCAGAAGCCGAGGTCCAGGCACATGTCACTGCCTCCCACGCCCGCGCCCGCGCCCGCGCCGTCGTCCCCGGTCATGCCGGAGCCTGAACCGGTGGTGTCGGCCACCACGCCGCCGCCATCCACTGTCATCCCGATACCGAGCGTGCACGGCGGAGTGGCCGCCAAGGTACCAGATGCCGCTGCAGGACGCCTGGCCGCGGGTAGCTGGTGGAGCGGTGCCGGTGCGGCATTCGGGATCATTGCCTGCCTGCTTGGGAGTTTGTAATAACTAGGACAGGTTTTTGCTAGGGTGATTTTTGTTTTTCGAGATAAGTTAGGGTGATGTTTGGTTTAGCTTTGTTGCATTTTATCATTTCTCTTTCCTGTTCCGTTGTTAGTTTGTAACGGACAGAAATTTTGCTATTTTTCCTGTGGTTAGAGAATATATTTGGCACATCATGGAGTGTGTTATGCGATGAATCCATGATCCATTTTGTGTTATTGCTTTATTCTAACGAAGGGTGAAGTATTTCGCAACTCAAACGAGAGATCGAGTTAGTACGTAAATCACGTTATATTCTTTTTTCGAAATGGAGGAGAAACCCCCCATCTTCTACATCGATGGATGCACATGGATTTTTATTGTGAGTTTAAGAAGTATCATCTTACAATTCAATCACATAACGTTGAGATATGTATTAACCATAAAAAAATGAAAATATAAAATGACTGCGCATCTCGAAGTTGATTGATATGGTGCCACGCAGCCCGGCTAAAAATATCCCGAGCGAATATTAGGAGCCGAGAACATCCAGCAACCATATATAAGCCCCCGCTGGTCCTCCGGAAAAAGAACACAACAAATCTCATACGATGAGGCATTGAGGATGATCTATTTTGTGTTGTTGCTTTATGCTAACGACGAAGGGTGGAGTAGTGGCGGACTTCGGATTTCTCAACCCAAACAAGAGATCAAGTTAGTACATAATTCAGGTTCTATTCCTGGGAAGAAAAGAACACAACAAATCCCTGTTGAATGTAGTACCCGGTGCTAGAGGTTTTCTTCACCTTTCTGCATATGGATGCTTCGCCATTGTTGTGTTATCAGTTTGATAGAGGAATCCGGACATGCTTTTGGGGTCGTGTGGGACAAAAATGATAGCCCCATTTTAGATCGGTAGACCTATCATGATAAGTGGAGATAGATCAAGACAGGATATCGCTCAAACCAAACGAGACAGGATCATTCGCCATACAGTTTCTGAAACCAAACAACCCAAAAAGGAATTGCTGGAGAAATCCCATACTTCTAACATTCAGCAGCATGATAGCATAATCCACACGAATGAATACTGAAAAATCTGGCCACCAGCACAACCAAACATATTGCATAAACCTCAATCTACGCATTCCAGATGCATATTGTGTCGGAGAAGCTGTTCTGTCCACGACAGGGTAGCTCCTAGAGGTTCGAACACTAGGGGCTAACCACGTTCAACGCACCTCAAGAGGCTTCAGGAGAGGAGCTCTCGAAGGGAAAACCCTACTCCTGCTTGTCTGATTGATTGCACTGCGAGGCTTACAGTACAAATGAGTTCTTCTGGTGGTCTAGCTACTAGGTGGCTCGATCCCTCGGTCGATTCGCCTCTGGATTGATTGATCTCTACTCCGGTGGTGGGAGCAACCTACATATACCGTCACTTGGCCCTCTTTCCGCTCATTGGGCGGGAAATGGCTACCACATGGTGCCAAAGGAGTACACTGCAGCGCCCTGCCACGGATGCTATCTCTGGTCGTCGAGGACGGTCGCCACCATCCTTGGCAGGGCGGTGGGGGCTCCCGTGATGCTCCCTCCGTCTTGTAGTGGTGGACTGGTCTTCTTGCACCAAAGGGGAAAACCTTCGACAGGGCTTTGGTGCACGCAGCGACGCTCCCTGGTTTATACACGAGAAGGGTAACTTTGGCCAAAGCGACTCTGCGGCTCTGTGGCGCTTCCGTCACTTGGGCAGAGGCTATGTCGTCACCCTCACATGGGCTGTCGGCCGGCGGGTGAAGGTACCTCTGAAGAGGAGCGAGGGGCGACGCAGGGCTCCTCTCCATCGGTTGGAGAAGGTGCTGAAGGGAGTGATCCCTCGTCGGGGGGGCACCTTTAGCGAAGGCAGGGTTCGTCCTCCCTCTATCGAAGCTAGCACAGTACAGGATCCTCCCGTACTGATTGGGTTGGGCTCGCAGTGGTCGGCCTAGGATACCCGGATATCCATGGGCCTGACAGTAGCCCCCGGGCCCGAGATGCGCGCGCTTCGATAGAAGGCGAAGCGGCTTGGGCCCTCAAACTGCGGGGCCAGCCTCACCACGTGGCGCGATGTTTCGTGGGAGAATCCACGATCTCCCATGCGTGGCGGAAACGTCTCATCGTAATGACTGCTCTGGCCGGACGGCGCAGAGCAGTAAGTGTCTTGGCGTCTGGTCACTTACCCCTCGGGACGTGGCCCCTTCTTGCTTCGATGTTTGGGCCGGGGGGATGAAAGAACAGGCGCGATGTCGTCCCCTTGGCTCTGCATAAATAGGAGGGAGGTAGCTCCTCTCCCCTTCCAATGTTGTCTTCACTCCTTTCCGCTCCCTGTTCTTCACCTGCAGAGAGAGAAAGAAAGGTGGAGCATGGCTCGTGGAGGGCGAGGTCGAGGTTCACTGTTGAACTCCGTCGTTGCCCCTCGATGGAGCACGAGGCGCGTCGTGGTGGAAGTGGACGAGCCAAAGGGGTCCTCTGCTGGGGCTGGAGCGAGCACGCGGGTCCAGCGCGGCAGAGGCGGCCGTGCTACCCGCGGTCGCGACACGTGTGGGAACTCCCTTCCCCGCTGGGCGTAAGACACTCGTGTGCTGGCGCACGAGTTCCTGGTGGCTCTCTGCAGTCGGCTCCGCATTCGCGCATGGCTTCCCGACGCCTTCGCCAGATCTGTCGAACGCAACCCGCCCCGTGGCTTCTAGCTCCAGATGGTGGGTTCCATCAACGGTCCCTGGTGGGTGTCGGCGGAGTTTTGCTCCGCCGGTCACCTGTCGTTGGCGAGGGGGTGGAAAACCTTCGCCCACGCCCAGAGGCTGGAGGAGAGCCAGGTTCTCCACTTCCGCTTCGACGGAGGGGATCGCCTCTTCGTGAAGATCTTTGGGCGTCGCGGCGAGCGTGAAGAGTGCTGCATTGAGAGCGGAAGCAGCGATGAGAGCGACGATGATGATGAAGATGATGTCTCTGAAGAGGAGGACGAAGAAGATCCGTCAGCCGTAAAGGGGGAGAGCGACGAGTTGAACTCGACGAACAACTGAGGGCCTTTGGGTGCCTTCGTCCAGATGGAAGGCCTGACAATCCTGATCAGTCGGCCTTCGTATGGACTCCTCCTCTTCCTCCTTGTCGTTAGCGCCTTCTTGCTCGGCCGATCATGTCTTGTAGCTGTGGCGAAGACATGTTCGGTCGAGGTTGGTCGCAGTTTTTCCTTCTTCGATCTCCATGGAGGGGGAATAGCTCCTTCGAGGTCTTGGTCCCTTTTTTGTCTTCATGATTGACCTGCAGCACATTTATGTACCCAAATGTATCTTATGTATGAAATGTGAAGGAAATGTGCTCTTTTTTCTATGCCTGTCATTTTTTCGAATGAACCCTCTAGAGAGTCAGCGAGGGAGAGTTTAGACTTAGATCTGGAGGTTTGAAGTCTTTGGCGTGGTGGGTTGTGCATGTGAGTGTCCTCGTCGTTGTCCTTCTCGGGGTATCCTTGCCTTCCTTGTGGAAGTTCTTGCTTGTTTGCTTCGGGAGGCAAGTGTGTGTCTCTGAAGTGAGCGAAAGTGTGTGTCTGGTTCTCTTCTCGTGGATACCTCGGGAGTAAGTCAGCACCAAGGATTTAGATGAGGTGTCGTGCACGATAGAGACCCATTTAGACAGAGCTCTTGCCACTTGGATTTATCCTGATTGGGTCTCACCCATGCATGGGTATCGATCCCAGCCCCCACTCGCGAGGTGTCCTCGAGAAGAAGTAACGGATGCGCGCTTCGGAAGAAAGGAAGAGGGGCTTGTCGAGTGACAAGTGTAGTTAGCAAAAAAGGATCTCAACTGCTAGGGTGAGGCTCTGCATTACACGCTTGGGGATGTCATGACCCTGCGGTACCCCAAGAAGCACTTGACGCCACCATGCGGACACGGGACTCCCATTATGTCGGGGGGTTACCCCCGAGTAGGGTAAAGGCAAGTGGTAAAGGCAGTTTACAGAAGGGAGGTTTGGTCGAGTAGCCGACTACCTGGTACTCGCTACCCGGTCGACTGCTACTCGGTCTCACCTCAAGATGACCAGAAGGAGAAATCAAGCAAGTTCTATCTCTTCGAGTAGAAGAGGTAGCCCGAGTAGAATTGGCGGGAACCTACTCGGGCCAGAAAGTCAAAGGAGCCGTTCTGACACAGGATCCCGCGTATCCTGGGTCCGTACTTTGCAGCATTCGAACTACTGTTCATCTGGGACCGGCCTGCCTGACAGTGACAGCATGGAAGCAGGCCGTGGCAGGATAAGGGGGGCCTACTCTGTGCCTAGGTACAGTGATACCAGTCTGTCCCCTAGTTTTGCCCAACGACTTTACAGAAGCAGCCAAGATTAGGAACCAAAGCTGTCAGCGGGTACTCGGAGAAAGGACGATGTGCACACTATGTCGACACTTGTCTGGATTTGGACGTATCCGGCTGGGCACCATGTATATAAGGTGCCCCGCCGCCTCCTGCGCGAGGCACGCTGATAGACGCTCATAGATGCTCACATTGAACCCTAGAAACCCTAAGTTCTTGACCTAGCTCTACTCGGAAGAAGGAGGGTGGCTACTCGGTAGCGATATCATTTGTACTGTGCTACTCGGAGAGACATCGTAATACATACAGAGAGGCAGGAGTAGGGGTTTTACCTCCTCACGAGGGCCCTGAACCTGGGTAGATCGTGTTGTTTGCAGTGTGTTGTTCTTACCTCACGCGGCTACTCGTCGCGTGATCCCTCCCCGGACACCTCCAGCGTCCATCGTCCCCACATCTTTAGCCATCCCATGGCATCTGCCGTGACACCACCACGACAGTTGGCGCCCACCGTGGGGCAACCAGCGGCGCTGGTTGGAGTTACTGTTCGGATGGGATCTTCTTCAGCGGAGCGTGTAGTTTGTGGCCTTGTCCACAGATTCGGCTCCTTCGACTTCGTCACCGACAACGCCGGCTGTTTCGGCGGCATGGCCATGCCGGAGGGCGGCTCGGTGATCTCCTTCGGCTCTCATCTCGTCTACGTCGCCACCGTCGCCGACCGCGCGTACCCCGAGCTGGTGCATGACGCGGAGGATCCTCCTGCGGTGATTGCTGCTCGCGGAAGGCCTGCATGCAGCTCTGCAAGCTGCGCGGAGGTGATGGTGACGGGTTTGGCGGCAAACACTTGCGCAGCTGCTACTGGCGCTGCGGCCGTTGTCGAGGAGGTCGACGAACCGCCTGCTGGTGGCAGGAATCACCGGCCCTACGAGAAGGAGAGCAACTTGCCGCCTTCCACGTCTACGGTCATCCCCGCGTCTGCTGCGCGAGCTGGTATGCCTACTCCCACCGACATCGAGCTCCTAGCCGCGAGGGAGCAGCTCGAGCGGCAACGCCAAGAGCTGCTTGCCGAGCAGGCAGAGTTGGAGAAGATCAGGCTTGAGCTGAGTTTGGACCAGCTCGAGTACAACAAGGCTCACGGCTTCACGCCAGTCGCCAGGAGGCCCAGCAGAGTAGGCGCTACGCGGCGTAACTTGGGTGTCGAGATGGCGACAGTTGCGGAGGTGCCCGCGCAGTCCGCCACTGCGAACACCTTCACAAGGCCAAGGTACAGCACACCCGCCAAGACGCTCAGAGCTGCACAGGCCGTGGCTGCCGAGTTGCCGCGCCTGGATGGAGAGGCGCGTCTCAGGCAGCAGGAGAGGCTCAACGAGTTGGTGTTGGAGGCCGCTAGGCAGAACGAGGAGTTCCGGAAGGCCAACCCGGGGGCTGGAGCTTCGCAAGTGGTTCACTCGCACGCGGCTAGATCTAACGACCAGGCCTCGTCTCCGCATCCTAGCCGCGAGAAGAGCCGCAGCGGGCGCTCGGGTAGAGACAGGCAAATGCAGGTGTATGACCCGGCTGCTGCCGCGAAACAGGTTGCTGTGCCGCAGCAGCCCGGGCAGGAACACAACGCTGCAAGAGCAGGCTCTCAAGCCCATCAAGCTCAAAGCCGTGCCCGAGAAGCCGCGCGTCCGGGTTCTTCTCGGCAACCCGCAGCTCAGCCTACTCGGCAGAGGCAGCAGCCGCGCCCAGCGGCACCAGTCGCCAACCCGGTGGAGCAGCCCGCAGTTATGCAGGTGGATAGGTATGATGATGGCTACTCGGCTATGGAGATGGCTGGTTATGATATTCATGACCGTGTTGGTGAGCGCGTGTTGGCGCCTGGAGATGCAAGGCACCAGCTGGACCGTATCAGCTTGTCGGCGCGGCTTGAGAGCACGGGTCCTCCTGGCCCCGAGTGTTTTGGCCCGCGCATCATGAACGAGCCTTCCGTGAAGGGCTTCCAGCTTGCAAGAGGCACCAAGAGCTACAATGGCAGCACCAAGCCTGAAGATTGGCTCAACGACTACGTCACCGCGGTCCATATCGCGAATGGCAACAGGAGATGGGCGGTGCGCTATGTGCCGCAGATGCTAGAGGGTCCAGCTCGCACTTGGCTCAACAACTTGCCCAAGAACAGCATTAACTGCTGGCTGGACTTCTCGGATGCCTTCATCAGCAACTTCACGAGTACATACAAGAGGCCGAATAGGCCACAGCAGCTGTCAGCTTGCAGGCAGCGAGAAGACGAGACGGACCGCGAGTACCTTACTCGGTGGAGCACGCTGAGGAACACATGTGAGGGTGTGAATGAAGCACAGGCCATCACTTGGTTTGCGCAGGGTTGCCGACATGGCAGCATGCTTTGGCAGAGATTGCAGAGGGAGATGCCGAACACTCTGGCGGAGACCATCAAGATTGCGGATCAGTACGCACTCGGTGATCCCACTCAGCCACTGATGGACTCCTCTGAGCCGAGAAGAAACTTCAACGGCAGCAAGCGCAACGAGTTCCGCAACAAGCGCCGAGTAGATACTCGGTATGATCCTGAAGAGGTGAATGCAGTGAATGTTGGAGGCGGTGGTGGTCAAAGGCAGAAACCTGCTGGAGCCTACGGGCAGAACCAGAACCAGGGCCAAGGCAACAAGAAGCCATTTCGCGCATCTCAGTCGGGTAGCGGGAACTCCGAGCAGCCGAAGAAGTTTGTCTTCGATGACATGAAGGATGGCCCATGCAGCTTTCACACTCATCATCCCTCGAGGCCTGCTAACCACACTACTCGGCAATGCGAATGGTGGGATGTGATCAAGAGTGATGGCTTGCCTCCTCCTCCTCCTCTGCCAGCCGCCAATGCTACTGTTCAGCCTACTCGCGCACCCGCAACTCGGCCGCCAGCGTACCCGAGAAGAGAGAATGTGAACCAGGTGGCTTTAGGAGCCAACCAGAACTTCAACAACGAGAGATACCGCAACAACAACAACAACTACAACCGCAACAACAACAACAGAGGCAACAACAACAACTATCAGGGCAACAACAACAACAATGGCAACAATGGGGGCAATGGCTCCAACCAGTACCAAGAGCACCATGAGAGCTATATGATCTTCACTTCTGAGGCAGTCGACAAGCAGTCACAGCACAGGCGGGCCATGGAGGTCAACGCAGTGATTCCTGCTGTCCCTCACTACATGTACTGGTGCGACCAGGAAATCAGGTGGACTCGAGCGGATCATCCCAAGGTGATGCCCAACCCGGGCACCTATGCCTTGGTGCTAGATCCTACCTTCCTGGGTCCCGAGAAGAATGTGAGGTTCAGCAAGGTGCTAATCGACAACGGCAGCAGCATCAACATTGTGTACAAGGACACACTCGAGAAGCTTGGCCTGGCCGAGAACATGATGCTGCCTAGCAAGACCACCTTCCATGGCATTGTGCCCGGGATCTCGTGCAATCCGATTGGCCGAGTGTGGATTGATGTGCTATTCGGTACCCGGGAGAACTGCCGCACAGAGCGCTTGCAGTTCGAAGTGGTGGACCACCAGAGCCCCTATCACGCTCTACTCGGCAGGCCTGCTCTGAGCAAGTTCATGGCATCTACCCATGTGGCTTATCTGAAGATGAAGATTCCTGGTCCCAATGGCATAATCACTATCGCTGGTGATTACAAGAAGTCCATGGAGTGTGCCTCTGCTAGCTCCCAGCTGGCGGAATCGATGGTGATTGCTGCCGAGAAGAAGAAGATGTACGAGGTGGTGGCCATGGCTCAGTCCGCACAAGCTGGCGCACAAGGTGTGCCGAGTACCCAGCATGGTACTGCTTTCCAAGCTGCCAAGGAGACCAAGACAGTCCAGGTTGACCCCGAGTTCCCGGAGCGCGTGGCCATCATTGGTTCCGGGTTGGCGGAGAAATAGGAAAGCGCGCTCATCCACTTCCTCCGTGAGAATCGGGATGTGTTCGCCTGGACCAATGAAGATCTACCAGGAGTCCCGAGGGAGTTGGTTGAGCACTCTTTGCATGTGCATCCTGACGCCAAGCCCGTGAAGCAGGCTATGCGCCGTTTCGGAGATGAGATAAGGAAGGCCATCGGTGATCAGATCACCAAGCTGCTGATAAGTAACTTCATCATGGAAGTGCTGCATCCGGATTGGTTAGCCAACCCGGTCATGGTCGAGAAGAAAAAGGAAGATCCCAAGGCTGCCACTGCATGGCGCATGTGCGTCGACTACACCGACTTGAATAAGGCATGCCCCAAGGATCCTTTCCCGCTACCCCGCATCGATCAGGTGATCGATTCCACTGCTGGTTGTGAACTGTTGTCTTTCATAGATGCCTACTCTGGTTTCCACCAGATCGCACTCAACCCTGCTGATCAAATAAAGACTGCTTTCATTACCCCGTACGGGGCTTATTGCTATCGTGTCATGTGTTTTGGCTTGAGGAATGCGGGTGCAACCTATCAGAGATGCATGCAGAAATGCTTGCACGACCAGCTCGGCAAGAATGTGCAGGTGTACGTAGATGACATTGTCATCAAAACGAATAAAACACATACTCTGCTTGCCGACCTGGAGGAAACCTTTGCTAACCTACGCAAGTACAAAATGAAACTGAATCCGAGTAAGTGCACCTTTGGTGTACCGGCTGGAAAGCTACTCGGTTTTCTGGTTTCTAGTCGGGGCATTGAAGCCAATCCTTCTAAGATAAAAGCTATTGAGAGCATGTCCTTACCGAGATCACTGAAAGATGTGCAGAAATTCACGGGTTGTTTGGCATCTCTGAGCCGTTTTCTGGGCCGAATGGGCGAGAAGGCCTTGCCTCTGTACCAGCTGATGAAGAAAAGTGACAAGTTTGTCTGGACTCCGCAAGCGGACGTGGCATTCAACGAGCTGAAAGCAATGCTGACTAGCGCTCCTGTCTTGGCTAGTCCGCTACCCAAGGAGCCTATGCTGCTGTACATTGCTGCGACTAACCGAGTAGTCAGCGTGGTGATAGTGGTGGAGCGAGAAGAAGAAGGCAAGAGTGTGCAGCGCCCAGTCTATTATCTCAGTGAAGTGTTGTCCAGTTCCAAGCAAAACTATCCGCACTACCAGAAGATGACATATGGTGTGTACCTAGGCGCCAGGAAGCTGAAACATTATTTCCAGGAGCACCCCATCACTGTTGTGAGTTCTGCTCCCATCTCGGATATCATGGGTAACAAGGAGGCGAGTGGCAGAGTAGCCAAGTGGGCGATTGAGCTAGCCGCGTACGCTCCCGCGTATGCGAGAAGAGAAGCAATCAAGTCTCAGGTCCTGGCGGAGTTTCTTGTGGACTGGGCCGAGATGCAGTATGAACCTCCTGCTCCAGTTTCCAACTATTGGAGGATGCATTTCGATGGCTCGAAAGTGAAGGAGGGCCTTGGTGCTGGCGTCGTGCTCACGTCACCCAAGCGAGATCAGCTCAAGTATGTGCTGCAGATTCATTTCAAGGCATCCAACAATGTAGCCGAGTACGAGGCAGTGGTGCATGGTTTGCGAGTAGCAAAGGAGGTTGGCGTGCAGCGCATTATATGCTATGGTGATTCAGATCTGGTGGTGCAGCAAGTCTCGGGTACCTGGGATGCTTTAGACGCCAACATGGCATCGTATCGCTTCCTGGTGCAGTCAATGACTGGGTTCTTCGAAGGCTGTGAGTTTCAGCACATTCACCGAGCAGAGAACGAAGCAGCAGACGAGCTATCCAAGTTGGGATCTTCTCGGCAGTCCATCCCGGCAGAGATTGCCTTGGAGCACTTGAGGAAGCCATCCATCAAGCCTTCCCCCAACTCGGAATCCATCTTTGTTCCTTCTCTGCCAAGTGAAGAATCTGACCCATTGGAGATTGACTGGGAGAGTACTGCAGGGAACCCGGGGACTGCTGTCCTCTACTCGGGGACTGCCACTCCGTACTCGGGGACTGCCACTCTCTACTCGGGGACTGCCACTCCTTACTCGGGGACTGCCACTCCGTACTCGGGGACTGCCGCCCTCAACCCAGAGGCTGTCGCATTCATTGAAGAAGTTCTCGCCAATCGGTCTGGGCTGCAAAGAAGCGCTCCTACTCCTCCTGTGCAACCGCAAGAGCCTATCCCAATGGAACTGGATGAACCAGTGTTTCCCATACGGGAGACACCGAGTTGGGCTATGCCCATACTATCCTTTCTAAGGGACGGTACTTTACCTGAAGATGAGCTGACTGCGAGGCAGATTCAGAGAAGGTCCAAGGGCTACACTATAGTCCGAGATGTGTTGCACAAGAGAAGTGCCACTGGTGTACTGCAACGTTGTGTGAGCCCGGAAGAGGGAGAAGAAATCCTGGTGGAGATACATCAAGGGGAATGTGGGCATCACGCCTCATCTCGGGCTTTGGTCAAGAAAGCTTTTCGGCATGGCTTCTACTGGCTCACTGCACTGCAGCAAGCTGAAGATATTGTGAGGAAGTGCAACGGATGCCAGATGTTCGCAAGTAAGATTCACATGCCTGCTTCCGAGTTGAAGACAATTCCTATCACATGGCCATTTGCTGTTTGGTGCTTGGATATGGTTGGTCCTTTCAAGCCGGCTAAAGGCAATATGACACATATCTTGGTCATGGTGGACAAGTTCACCAAGCGGATTGAGGTGAAGCCTATTCGGAAGTGCGATGGGGTCACAGCTGTGAGGTTCGTGAAGGATGTGATCATGAGATATGGCTACCCGCACAGTATCATCACCGACAACGGCACCAACTTTGCAGAGGGGGCAATGGTGCGATTCTGCAGAGATAAGCATATCCGACTAGACGTTGCGTCAGTCGCGCACCCTGCCTCCAATGGGCAAGTTGAGAGAGCAAATGGAATGGTACTGGCAGGCATCAAGCCAAGGCTGATTGAGCCATTGCTGAAAACACCTGGGTGTTGGCTTGAAGAGTTGCCAGCGGTGTTGTGGAGTCTAAGGACTACCCCTAACCGGTCAACCGGCTACACGCCATTCTTCTTGGTATACGGGGCTGAGGCTGTGTTGCCAATAGACTTAGAGCATGACTCCCCCCGAGTAGCCCTCTACACTGAGGTGGAGGCGAGAGAAGCTCGAGAAGACGACGTTGACCTGCTTGAAGAAGCAAGAGAGCTGACTCTGTCACGTTCGGCTATCTACCAGCAAAACCTGCGGCGCTATCATAGCCGAAAGGTGAACCCAAGGGTTTTCCGAGAAGGAGACATGGTCCTTAGGCTTGTGCAGCGCACAGCCGGGATGCACAAGTTGTCTCCTCCATGGGAAGGGCCTTTCATTGTGAGCAAAGCGCTGCACAATGATGCGTACTACCTTGTAGATGTGCGCCCGTCGCAGGTGAACAGGGCAGATAAAGCTGGAGAGGAAACCAAGCGCCCTTGGAATGTAGCTCTACTTCGTCGTTTTCATTCGTAAGCAAAGATGTGTATGTACCCTCTTATCCGAGTTGAAATTCTACTCTGCAATCTGAAATTGTTCTCGGGGACTGCCCTCGTCCAAAATTGCTCTAAGTGTTTTTACTCGGTTTTGCTGTTTGTCTACTCGGTTGCTTCACTTTGAAACTCACAAGTGTGTTAAGTACTGTGTCTAAACCTATATGCCAACTCTTCGAATTTGCTGCTGTCCGAAACCCGGCTTCACGGCAAGCAAGAGAACAAGCAAAAGGTCAATGAGCACAAGAAAGAGCGCTAAAGAAGAAAAGAGTGTAGGAACCGAGTAGAGTGCTGGGTACTTTTGTTCCCTTTTCCGTCTTCTCGGCTAGGTGGTGGGCTGCGTTACTATGATTGTTTCTAAGTGGCTAAGTATTTGCAGCTCTACTCTTTGACTCTTGTGACTCGAATACCAAAAAAGCAACAAGTTGCAGGTAGAGCTGAGACGAAAAGAGAGAGTGAATAAACAAGGCAACTCGGGGACTCGCATGATAACGCAACTCGGCATTGAGCCAGCGTCGTTCAAATTGATTAATTTCGAAATAAACAGAGTGGGCATAAAAACTGTGTAGCAAGCAAAACAAAGATAGTCTATTACATCTGCTCCCGGCATTCCGGGGATCTGATAAGCTTTCGAGTAAAAAAGTTCGCAGGTAAAGTTATGTGGAGGTGGCAGTGTTGTCGGTACTGGCATTGGCAGCTGCGTCTTCTGTGGTGGCCCTAGCTGCAGCATCTTCCTCGGCGCTAGCGTGGGTGGCATCCGCATCCGACTGGATGGTGGCGGACTCGTTCATCTCGACGTCCTGCTCGGTGGCTGCCGGGTCGGAAGTGGCCGTGGCCACCGAGATGGGCCCTGGAGCCGGAGAAGAGCCAGACGCTTGGCCAGGAGGGCGTACTGTGTCGTCGAGAGCAGCACCTGAGGAGGTGCCAAAGTCGAGTGCGGCGGTGTCGATGTGGGCGTACTCGTCCTCATCGCTACTCGCGACGGCGACGTTCTTCCCCTTCCCGGCCTTGCCCTTAGGAGATTCGAAGAGGCCATCCAAGTCGGATTCTACTTCGTCGTCCTCTTCCTCTTCATCTTCGTACTCGGTGTCGGGCTCGGGGAGGCCCTCGATGAAGGTCTCCGTCTCAGCGCACTCCGCGACCTCGTAGGCGATCTGCTTGCGTGTGGCCACGCAGTCGGGATCTACCTCCCACTTGGAATTATTGCGCTTCCCGCGGATGAGCTGCATGTTGAGGTTTTCATACCAGGATGCTATGCAGAGAAGCATCACGTCCGCACCGGCCCGGGCTCCCGAAGCACGCCACTTCTTCAACTCTTTCTTCACATTTTCCAGCTTGAAGGCGAGACCCCGCATGGTTTTTGGTTCAGGATCCTGGGGCCAGAACAACCTGTGGAGCTCGAAGCCCACGTGCACCAAGTCAGTGCCAACGCCGGCCAGCTGCTCGAAATAATCTTTAAGCACCAGCAGGCTGTCCTCTATCTCAGCTCTAGTGTCTGCTGCCTCACCCTTCGCAAGGCGAGCTGCTTGGGCCTTGGCCACAGTAGGCGCGCAATTGGAATCAAGATGAGGCCAGATCTCTGAAATAGCAAGTGACAACTTCAGAATCGAGAAGAGAAGAACCGGGTAGAGAAAAACCGAGAAGAAAAGAGGCAGGGAGAAGAAGACCTACCGGACAGTTCGCGGCGCAGCCGCTGCAGCTGGGTCTTCCAGGACTCCTCATTGGAAATGTGCCTTTCTTGGATCAGGCGCAAGGAATCCATCTGAGCGAAGAGATCAGCGTTGGTCTTCTTTAACGTTTCACATTCCTGCTCAAGGGCCCTCTCCTTGGCTCTGAAAGTTGTCTCGGCCTTGGCCTTCTCGGCGATTGCTCTGTCCCTCTCGGCGCCAATGTTGATGGCATCCTGGAGTGCCTTTTGCAACTGGAGTTGCAGCTTCTCGGTGGCGTGATCCTTCAGTAACACAGCGGCCTGGTTGGACAGTTGGTTCTGCACCTCTGCTGGCTTGACACAATCTTGGTGTGCCTCAGCAAACAACTTGTGATCTTCTGCGAAGAGCCAGATAAGGTCAATAGAGAAGCAGCGAAGAAACAGATTCAAGATCAAACCGAGTGAACAACAAACTCACCTTCCAGCCTTTTGATGGTGGCTTCGGCGTTCTCCACGAAAGTGCGGCATTTCTCGTGCTCTTCGGCTAGGCTCTTCAGTTTCTCTGCAGAGTAGAAAAGGTTAGCGCAAAAGAAAGCATAAGCGAGCGTAAACAAAAAACGCATGAACCGCACAGCTAAAAGCGTACCTTGCACTTTAGCCAGCTGCTGGGTGCTGTCGTTGGCGTTCTTGCTGGCTGCCTCCGCAACTGCCTTTTCCTTCTCTAAAGCAGCAATTCGCCTCCTGGCGATAGAGTGGTTCCAGAGAAGATGGCGATATAGGTTGGTCCGCTTCAGGACGCTATCCTGAGAAGCGAGAAGAGGCAAGTTAGAAAAAGCAGAGTAGATTCAACCCGAGTAGGAGGCTACTCGGAGAGTACCCATCTACTCGGCTAGAATCTCGGGGACTGGGGGTGATGATAAGGAGCAGAGAGGCGAATAGGAGAGGAGAAAATTCAACTCGGAAAAGACGAGGAGGACTTACTGCGTACGCCTGCTCGATGTCCTCGGCATTCTTGCGGTGCAGGAACATCTTGGCTGCGAGGGTCGCAGTCTCGGTGGAGACGGACATGGGCTTGTGTCCCAGGTCGACCTTGTTCCAATCCACGCGCATGTGGTCGATGCCGCCAAGACCAAGACCGTGCCATTTCTCCGTGCCGAGAATCCGGCTATCCCACTTGGCGTCGATGAAGCCAATGGTGTCCAGTACCTGTTCAAGGCCCTTGGAAGTTATTGGTTTGTCTTGTACCCCCCGAGAAGCAATGTCGACGGATTGGCGTTGGCTTGGATCTGGGGGAGGGGAGCTCATAGCTACAACCTTCCTTCCCTTCTGAACAGCTAATGCTTTGTCCTTGGGAGGGAAGCCGATTAAGTTCTGGTGGCTAACCTCAATCATGTACTCCGGGTAGCAAGGCTGGCCAGCTGCTCGAGCGTCAGCAGAGAGCGCAGCGGGAATTGGGCCGGACTCGTGGATCACAAGTGCCCCACCTGAGGCTGGCGGCGGTATCTGATCTCTGGCTCGCTTCTTCGTTTTCTCCTTCTCGACCCTCTGCTTCTCGGGATCTTCAGCCTTCTTGCCATCAGTTTTGGCCTTCGCCTCCTCGGCGGCTGCCTTCTCGACAGGTTTCTTCTCGGCTATCTCCTGCTCAGCCTTGGCCTTCTCAGCTGTTTCCTTCTCAGCGGTTTCCATCTTCTCGGAAGGGCCTTTCTCAGCAGCTTCCTTCTCGGCTGCCCGTCTATCAACTAAATTCTTCAAAGCGTCCAGGGCTCGCTGCCTGGTTACTCGGCCGGCGGGAGGGCTGGATGCATCTTTGGTCTGCGGAGACGAGGAGGAGTTTGGCGGTGTAGGGCCTTGCACAGTAGGTGGCGCCACGGACCCGTCTCCTTGTGCAGCTCCTGGCTGGGAGCTACTCGGTGCGTCGCCCGGCTGCACGCTGCTCAATGGATAAGCATCTCTCGTGGTGGCATCCGTGGCGGTGGTGTCTTCTACTCGCTGCTCGGTAGCGAGATTCTCTTGTGTAGCAGCCCCTGTGGTGGGCTGCTCTTGCTCTGCTTCTGGCCGCTCGTCGGCGGTGTTGTCTTGCATCTCTTGATCTTGGTTCTCCTCGGCATTGCTAGCCGGAGGAGAAGGGGGTCTCTCATGGTGGACGGTAGTGTCCTGCGCCGCTGGCTCTGACTCTGCTCCTTGTGCATCGGCGGTCTGTGGATTGGCAGCAGCAGCGTTGGTGGTGTGGTCCTCATCATCATCGATGTTGATCAGAGGTACTGATGATTCCTTAGCTTGGTCGGACGCGAGAGCTGCGCTCGCATCCATGGGAGGTCTGTAGAGAAGGAAGAAACCAGAAATTAGAAGGAATTTGGGGAGAATAGCACAGCGCGAGAAGGGAGGCGACCGAGAAGAGGGCTTACGCGATGGTGGACTTAAGCTGTCGTCTGGGCTTCTTCACGACCACCTTCTTCTTATTCTCGGTAAGCTCCTTCTTCTCGGCGGGCTTCTTCCTCTTGGCGGGAGGCGCTGGTGCTCCACTGCCAGTCCGTTTGCGAGCCACAGGAGCGGCAACGGACAGAGGCTCGACGACAAGGGGCGCATCGCCCTCGTTCTCGTCTTCGTCCTCGTCGTCCTTTTCCACGGCTACCTCATCTGAGAATTCAAGAGAATAGAGAAATGAATCAGAAACAGCAAACAAGGGATTGGTGCCTCTCGGAAACAAAACAAGGTGAAGATGCTGGTACCATCAAAATCCTCATCAGACCAGGTGCGGAGAGCGTCGCGCTTATCAGTGGTGGGGGAACGAGAGAGGTTGGTCTGCTCCGCGGCATCGAGAGAGGGCACATCGTCCTCCTCACGATCAGGAGACCAGTTGCCCTCAAAAACCTCGCAGCTCTCGATTCTCTGGCGAGTGAGAACCTGAAAAACAGAGAAGGATCACAGACTAGCCGAGTACCAGGAAGGAATTCTACTCGGATAGGCGCGCAGGTACAAAGCACACAAAGCCTAGGCAGTTTACTAAGCATTCTACCCGGATAGGCGTGCAAACACAAAGCATACTAAGCCTAAGCATGTTTGCTGAAAGGTCTTACTCGGAAGGGCGTGCAGGTATAAAGCACATTGAGCCTAAGAGTTGTTCTCGAGTAGGCTATCCGGCAAGGCGTGCAAGCACGAAGCACATTAAGCCTACGCAATTCGGCTAAGTACCCTACTCGGTGCAGAGGACGATCGCTACTCGCGGCAGGAGGAGGAATTATCTACTCGGAAAGTAAATGCAGAGAGCAAAGTAAGAAAGGCGTACCCGCTCAATTGGCTTTGTACGGCTATACGGGACGAACCCGTATTGCCAGTTGTCGCCAAGATTTGTCGTCAAGATGTTCCTTGCGTGCCAGGGAACATCGATGTTGTCGATCTCGATGGTGGTTGTCCTGGTGCAGTCGCGGGGGCCTCCCATGTAACACATGAGATGGCAACGCTCCTGCAAGGGCAGCACTCGGCGCTTGATCCAGCAAGCCACCGGATCGTCATTCTTGAGGCCTTGCGCCTTCAGCCAGCCAAGTCTATCCTCCATCTCGATGGCGTCCTCGTCATTGGCGGGCTTCTCCTTCCAGTACATCCCGATCGGAGCGCGATTGCTCCAAACGGGCAAGTTGATTCGATCGTCCACCTTGGCTCCTTCCGCGGCGGCAACGTTCTTGACGTAGAGGAACGTCTTCTGCCACAGCTTGACGGAGTCCAGCCCCTTGATGCGGGGGTGGTTCGTCCCGGACCGCTGCACCATCATGGCGCAGCCGGTGTCGGTGGCGCGGGCGACGCCCACGGCGTCTTTCTTCCCGGTGGATTGCTGGCGCAAGTGGAAGTACCTGAGCCACGTCTCCCACGTGGGCCGGATGCCGAGGAAGGCCTCGCAGACCACGGCGTGGTAGGCGAGGAAGACGACGGCATTGGGGGGCAGATGATGCATCTGGATGCCGAAGTGATTGAGGAACTTCCGGAGGAAATCAGAGGCCGGCAATCCGAAGCCGCGCTCGAAATGCGACATGAAGACCACGCGCTCACCCTCCCGCGGGGATGGCACGATTTCACCGTCTGGCGCCCGACACTCCACACCGGGAGGAATCCTCCGGGTGTTCACGAGCCAGGCGCAATCTTCGGCAGTGACGGAGGAACCGGCCCAGCCAGCTTTGGCCATTGTTGCGAGTAGGGAAAGTGGAAGAAATCGAAGGAGTTGGTTGGGGGATTGAGTCCGCGGCGGCGCGAAAGCTTGCGCGGCGGCGGAGAGCTCGGTGGCGGAGAAGAGCAGGAGACGAAGGAGGAATAGTGCAAGGGAAGGGGAAAAGGAAGTTACCGGCGGAGGTATTTATATCTCCTCCGCGAGTTTACCGTTACCGTCGTGAAAGTGGGATCGATTGTGGCGTGTGGTGGATCCTGTGGCCGGCTAGAAACGCACACAAGCGCCAGTTGCGCGCGTAACGGCCGCAGTTGATCCCACCACCGAATCGTGGCCTATAACTACACTTGATGGGACATGACGGCCGGTGGGCCCACTGCGTGAAAACTGGACGCGTGGCAGGTTGTGTCCTGGGCAACGAAACGACGAGGTCGTGGATGCTTGACACGTGTGCAGTTGCTGCGCGAAGGGCTGGATTGTGCTCTGCGCTGCAGAGACTCAATCTAAAAAATTTCTCTAAGTCTTTTTACTCGGTTACAGAGTAGAAAGCAAGTGCTACTCGGAAGAGAGGAAACTCAAGGTACTTTCCAGATAGCTACTCGGAGGTTCTACTCGGCATCTTGAGGTTCAGGGGCTGAGATGCAAAGGCTGGTTTTAAGCTGGCAGAGCCTAGTGAACAAGTTCGCAAGACTCAACCAGCTTCGGGGACTGCTGTCGGGGGGTTACCCCCGAGTAGGGTAAAGGCAAGTGGTAAAGGCAGTTTACAGAAGGGAGGTTTGGTCGAGTAGCCGACTACCTGGTACTCGCTACCCGGTCGACTGCTACTCGGTCTCACCTCAAGATGACCAGAAGGAGAAATCAAGCAAGTTCTATCTCTTCGAGTAGAAGAGGTAGCCCGAGTAGAATTGGCGGGAACCTACTCGGGCCAGAAAGTCAAAGGAGCCGTTCTGACACAGGATCCCGCGTATCCTGGGTCCGTACTTGGCAGCATTCGAACTACTGTTCATCTGGGACCGGCCTGCCTGACAGTGACAGCATGGAAGCAGGCCGTGGCAGGATAAGGGGGCCTACTCTGTGCCTAGGTACAGTGATACCAGTCTGTCCCCTAGTTTTGCCCAACGACTTTACAGAAGCAGCCAAGATTAGGAACCAAAGCTGTCAGCGGGTACTCGGAGAAAGGACGATGTGCACACTATGTCGACACTTGTCTGGATTTGGACGTATCCGGCTGGGCACCATGTATATAAGGTGCCCCGCCGCCTCCTGCGCGAGGCACGCTGATAGACGCTCATAGATGCTCACATTGAACCCTAGAAACCCTAAGTTCTTGACCTAGCTCTACTCGGAAGAAGGAGGGTGGCTACTCGGTAGCGATATCATTTGTACTGTGCTACTCGGAGAGACATCGTAATACATACAGAGAGGCAGGAGTAGGGGTTTTACCTCCTCACGAGGGCCCTGAACCTGGGTAGATCGTGTTGTTTGCAGTGTGTTGTTCTTACCTCACGCGGCTACTCGTCGCGTGATCCCTCCCCGGACACCTCCAGCGTCCATCGTCCCCACATCTTTAGCCATCCCATGGCATCTGCCGTGACACCACCACGACACATTATCATGGGGCTGAGACTCGCGTGAGCTCACGTGCAAAGGTTTGCCATGTGGCTTTCCACTTGTCTGGGTTGAGGTTCTCGTGGCCAGGGGGCGCCTGGTGAGATACCCCCTGAGACCCTCACGGATACGGATGGCAATGGGTACGCACACTAAATGGGGAGGGTTTGGTGGCGATCTACACCCACGGGTCTGCCTAGTGGTAAACATCTAGACCCGCCGGGTCTAGCGGGGGCGGGTATGGAGGTGCTGAACCCGCAAACCCGGCTAGACATGTGAACCCCACATGTCATATCCTTACACACTCACCTAACATACTTCCCCACGCATGCAGCACACATACCACACCACACCACTCGTCCACACAAGCACACATCACACACCACAACCCACCTACGATGCCTACCTTGCCTTATCCCCCTTCCCCTTCTTCTCTCTCTTATCTTCTTCTTTCATATCATCTTCTCCCTATCTCTCCTACAGGCAGGCACCACCGCAGTCCGCAGCAGCGCTGCTCCCTCCTCCCCATGGCTCCCCTCCTCCGATCCTCCCCATGGCTCCCCTGTACTCTCTCCCCAACCAGACGCCTCTACTCGCTCTCCCATTCTCTCTCCCCAAGGACACGACGCTGGCCGCCTCTCGCGTGGATATGCTCTACTATCGGCCGACGTCAACCACCGCATCACTTCCACGGCTCTACCTCGCCTGGAAGCCGTCGCCGCCACCTGAGATCTCCTCGTCCCCTGCTCCGGCTCCTCGAGCTTCTTCACTGCCAGGTACCCGTCGGGTACCGCAAACCCGGCGGGTGGCGGGTATGGTGGAGAATGGGACCCGATGGCATGTATGGGGGAGGGTGGCGGTGGCGGAGACAAGGGGCGGGTGCGGGTATGGGGGTGCCAAACCCGGCTCCGAACCCGACGGGTGCCATCCGGACTCACGGAGAGAGGTCCTGGCGTCGTTTTTACTGTGACGTCACGGGGTCCCCTCGAGGGTGCGTTACCACGGCCTAGGAGAGGCACGTGGAGAGAGCAAGAACTAAGGGTAGAACTTCCGTAGCTGTTGGATGTTCCACGGATTTGGAACAGGCGTGTCGTGTTCTGTCTCTAGTCTTCCCGCACCAGGTCTCGCGACGTGCGTTACCAGGTACGGCCCCTCCCACATGGGAGAGAGCTTGTGCAAGCCCTCTCGGGAGAGAACCCACCTCAGGACCAGGTCGACCACCTCCGGTGTGCGTGGCCTGATGGTGTTGTTGTGGTAGCGCCGGAGGCCTTGCTGGTACCGAGCGGCGCGGGTGGCGGCTCGCGTTCTCGCCTCTTTGAGAAGCAGAAAGTCCTCGGCGTGGAGTCCCCCTTCCTATCCTCGCTGAAGGCCATGACTCGGGGAGAGCCAAGGTTGAGTTCGGCAGGGAGAATGGCCTCGGCCCCATAGACTAGGGAGAAAGGTGTTGCCCCCGTGGGCTTGGTTGCGGTGGTGCGGATCGACCACATGACCGACGGAAGCTCGTTGATCCACTTTTTCCCGTGGGCCTTGAGCTTGTTGAAGCTTCACGTCTTGAGGCCCTTGATGACATCGGCGTTTGCGTGCTCCGCCTGGCCATTGTCGCGCGAGTGCGTGAAGGATGCGTAGCAGATCTTAATGCCCAGGTTGGCGCAGTAGGACTTGAAGAGGCCGCTCGTGAACTGTGCGTCATTGTCGGTGACGATGCGATTGGGTACGCCAAAGCGGCAGACCAATCCCTTGATGAACTTCACCGCCGTCCTTGTCGGGATGTCCCGGATAGGTTCCACCTCCGCCCACTTGGTGAATTTGTCGATGGCGGCGTAGAGGTAGCGGTAGCCCCCAAGCGCTCGAGGGAATGGTTCCAATATGTCCAGCCCCCAGACCGTGAACGACCACGAGAGGGGGATGGTTTGGAGTCCCTGCACAGGCTGGTGCTTCTACTTGGCATGGAACTGGCACGCCTCGCAGGTCTTAACTAGCTCGGTGGCGTCCTTGAGAGCCGTAGGCCAGTAGAAGTCATACCTGAAGGCCTTGCCGACGAGGGTTCGTGGTGAGGAGTGGTGACCGCAGCCACCCTGGTGGATTTCCTTGAGGAGCTCCACGCCATCGTCTGGGGGAACTCACAGTAGTGCCACGCCATTGGGACGCCTCCGGTATAGCTTAGAGTCTATGACGCAATACATCTTGGCTCGGCGGTTGACCTGCTCTGCCTCTGCTTCGTCTTATGGAAGATCTCCCTTCTGGAGGTAGTCGATGATGCTCTTGTTCCAGCATGCGTCCTCATGGGTGAAGGGCAGCACCAGGTTGTATCCTGAAGGAATGTCGCAGTACGGTGCGCCTAGGGCGGGAGCTGGTGGGAGATCTTCGCCAAGGTGCTAGTGATCTTTCTTCTCGTCGTCCTCGGCTAGAGGTATGATGGATGGCTTGGCGAGCCTCTCTTCGAAGACCCCTCGTACTTGCGCCCAGTTTCTTGACGCTCGCTTTGTGATGTCGTCTGCTTCTTTGTTGTCCCCTCGTGGGATGTGTTGTAGCTCCATGCCGAGGAAGTGCTTCTCAAGCTTGCGAACCTCCTCGAGGTACATAGCCATGTGCTTGTCCTTGGCGACGTAGCTCTTATTGGAGAAGTTTACCAAGAGCTGTGAGTCTCCTTTGATGACGAGGTGCTTGACGCCCACCGCTATGGACGCCTTGATGCCGGTGAGGAGGCCCTCGTATTTGGCGATGTTGTTGGAGACCTTGGCCTTGTGGACAAAATGGAGCTGGACGGCGTAGTAGAGCTTGTCGCCAGTTGGCGAGGTGAGCACGACGCCAGCCGCCGAGCCCTTGGCGGAGAAGGCGCCGTCAAAGTCCATGGTCCATTCCCCAGGAGCCAGCTTGCCGGGTACGGCTATCTCCTCTTTGGGGTCTTCTTCTGGCGGTGGGTTGGTCCACTCTGCGTTGAACTCCGCCAGAACTCCTTCCTTAATTGTCTTGTTCGTCAAGAACTGGAGCTTGAAATGTTGGAGCTCGACAGCCCACTCGGCGACATACCCTGTGGCGTTGGAATTCCGCAGGATTTGCTCGAGGGGAAAGGTAGACACCACGGTGATGGGGTGTCCCTCGAAGTAGTGGCGAAGCTTCCTCGAAGCGACAAGGACCGCGTACAGGAGCTTCTGCTGCATGGGGTACCTCTCGCAGGCATCTTGAAGCACGGTGTTGCAAAGTAAACAGGGTGTTCGACGAGAGCGACAGGAGGGGTCCCGGCAGTGAGTTGTCCTGACGCATTGGAGCTCTCCTGTAGCTGCATGAGGGTATCCTCCTTGTGGAGGTCTTGCCGTGCAACAGAATCCTCTCGGGGAGAAGCAGACGTGGGATCTAGGTCGGACATGGCCACTCTTTTCTTGCCAGCTGGCCTTTCAGCGATGAGAGCAGCGCCGACTATCTGAGGAGTGGCCGCAAGGTACAGGCGCAGCAGCTCTCGCGGTCGCAGTGCAACGAGTATAGGAGGGCTTGCCAGATACCTCTTGAGCTCCTCAAATACAGCAGCTGCCTCGACAGTCCATTTGAATGGACCAAACGCTTTAGGAGTTTAAAGAATGGCAGAGCCTTGTCGCTGAACCTAGAGATGAAGCGTCCGAGCGCCGCCACGCATCCCGCGAGGCGTTGCATATCCTTTAGGCGTCGTGGAGGTTGCATTTCTTCAATGGCTCGAATCTTGTCCGGATTGGCCTCGATGCCCCGATGGGACACCAGGAAGCCCAGCAGCTTCCCTGCCGTGACCTCGAATATGCATTTGTCGGGGTTGAGCATGATGTTGACCCTGTGGAGGTTCTGGAAGGTCTTCGTGAGGTTGTCGATGAGCGTGTGCTCCTCGCGGGTTTTGACGACGATGTCGTCGATGTAGGCCTCCGTGTTCTTCCCTATTTGGGTCCCCAGGGCGATGCGCATGAGCCGCTAGAATGTTTCCCCGCCATTCTTCAGGCCAAAGGGCATGCACACGTAGCAGAACACCCCGCAGGGAGTCATGAAGGTGGTCTTCTCTTCGTCTTCTTTGGCCATCTTGATCTGGTGGTAGCCTGAAAAGGCATCCAGAAAGCAGAGGAGGTCACACCCGGCGGTGGAGTCCACTATCTGATCGATCCTCAGGCGATATCAGTGGTGTCAGTTGTGTGCACCAACTGGGAGTCGCTGGCACCGTCTTCTCTCGATCGAGCGATCTCAGTGGTGTGCACCAACTGGGAGTCGCTGGCGCCGGCTTCGAACGGGCAGCGCCGCGTCCCCTGTGCTCCAGGCAGGGCTTCCTGCGAGCGCTGTCAGCCGTGCGTGCGCACAGCCGATGGCTGCAGGGAGAGCGTCACCTGCGCAGGAGACTAAGGGGACGTGTCGGGTCCGCGGGGGACTCGCCGACAGGCGTCGTGCCACGTCCGCCACGCGGCGCGGGAGAGCGAGAGGGGAGAAGTACGATGTTGGAGACGCCGGTGATGAGGCCGCTGATGTCGGTCCGCTTCCAGGACCGCGCCCTGGGGCCAGTCCAGTCGGTGCGAGAAGCAAAAATGGCGACGGAGATGCGAGAAAACTCCTTAACCCCCTACCTGGCGTGCCAAATGTTGGAGAAGCTATTATGTCCACGACAGGGTAGCTCCTAGAGGTTTGAACACTGGGGGCTAACGACGTTCAATCACAACTCAAGAGGCTTCAGGAGAGGAGCTCTCGTAGGGAAACAATGGAGACACAGAGAGTTTTACCCAGGTTCAGGCCACCGTGATGGCGTAAAACCTTACCCCTGCTTGTCTGGTTGATTGCACTGCGAGGCTTAAAGTACAAGTGAGTTCTTCTGGTGGTCTAGCTACTAGGTGGCTCGATCCCTTGGTCGATTCGCCTCTGGATTGATCGATCTCTACTCCGGTGGTGGGAGCAACCTACTTATACCGGCATTTGGCCCTCTTTCCCGCTCATTGGGCGGGAAAGGGCTACCACATGGTGCCAAAGGAGTACGTTGCGGCGCCCTGCCACATAGGCTGTCTCTGGTCGTCGAGGACAGTCGCCATCGTCCTTGGCAGGGCGGTGGGGGCTCTGGTGACATGATGCGCGTGGAACACATGTTCGTTAGGAGACCCCAAGAGGAAGGTTTGATGAGCACATCAGAAAGTTTCCCTCAGAAAGAAACCAAGGTTGAATTGACCAGTAGAAGGAAGGAGTAACTTCAAAAGGTTGATGCAGTTGAGATGGTAGGGCGCACTACCGGTTCAGAAGCAACGTGGAACCTACGCAACACAAATCAAATCACTTTGCCCCCAACGAAGCAGTGAGGTTGTCAATCTCACCGGTTTTGCTGAACACAAAGAGGTTAAAAGTATGGTGTGGAAAACAGTATGAGAACAATATAAAAACAGTGGAAGCAGTGTGAAAACAGTAATTGCAGTGGTTGTATTATCAGTATGAGAAAATGGACCGGGGTCCACAGTTCACTAGAGGTGTCTCTCCATAAAAGATAGCTAACATGTGTGTGAACAAATTAGAGATGGGCAATTGACAGATAAATAAACATCCATGCCATAAAGATTACTATGAGATTCATGCGGGCATTACAACAAAATACATAGATCGTCATCCAACTGCATCTATGACTAATAATCCACCCTTAGAATATCATCCGAACAAATGTTGGGTATTAAGTTGTAAGCAACAGATTATCGAAGTAAGCAAAGTGTGTAATGTAAACAATGTAAACGGAGTAAACATCGGTGTTTTCTCCCTAATGGAAACAACACATTCTCCATCTGTCACGTTTCTGTCACTCGAGCACAGATGCAAAGGAGGCATGAACCCACTATCGAGCATAAATACTCCCTCTTGGAGTCACTAGCATCTAATTGTCCAGAGCATCTACTAACAACGGAGAGCATGCAAGATCATAAATAACATACACATGAAGATAACAATGACATATTGATAATCAAAAGACATAGCATTCAATAATCATCGGATCCCAGCAAACACAACATGTAGCATTACAATAAGATGATCTCGATCATGTGAGGCAGCTCATGAGATCTAAACATGAGGCATAAAGTGGAGAGTACAACCATCTAGATACTTCTATGGACCCGTAGTCCAGGGATGAACTATTCACGCATCACTCGGGAGGTGGGCATGGTGGTGTAGACCCCTCCGGTGATGAATTTCTCTCCTGGCAGGGTGTCGGGGAGAGCTCCAGAACCCTCCCGATCCCGGGTTGATGATGACGGCGGCCTCGGGTGTTTCTCGGAAAAAAGTGGTATATATTTACGGTTGGCGTATCGGGGGGAAAAATAGGCGAAAGGGCGATGGCGGTGGACGCCCGAGGGGCCCACACCACCCCCGGGCGCGGCCAGGGGGCGCGCTGCCCTATGGTTTGGCCCCCCTCCGGGGGTCTTTGGGACTCCGTGGAATCTTCGGGAATTCTAAGACTTCCGGGCTTCGAATTTTCCGATTCCGAGAATATTTCCAAAACAACCTTTCTGAAACTAAAAACAGCAGAAAACAGGGAACTGGCTCTGTGGCATCTTGTCAATAGGTTAGTCCCGGGAAATCGATAAAAATGACATAAAGTTTAAGGAAACCATGTAGCATAAGGCATGAAAACAACATGGAACAACAGAAATTATAGATACGTTTATGACGTATCATGACGCTCCCTCCGTCTTGTAGTGGTGGATTGGTCTTCTTGCACCAAAGGGGAAAGCCTTAGACAGGGCTTTGGTGCGCGCAGCGACGCTCCCTGCTTTATACACGAGAAGGGTAATTGTGGCCAAAGCGACTTTGTGGCTCTGTGGCGCTTCCATCACTTGGGCAGAGGCTCTGTCGTCACCCTCACATGGGCTATGGCCCGACGGGTGAAGGTACCTCCGGAGAGGAGCGAGGGGCGACGTAGGGATCCTCTCCATCGGTTAGCGAAGGTGCTAAAGGGAGTGATCCCTAGTTGGGGGCCACCTTTACCGAATGTAGGGTTCGTCGTCCCTTATCGGAGCCAGCACAGTACGGTCTCCTCCCGTACTGATTAGGCTAGGCTTGCAGTGGTCGGCCCAGGATACCCTGGTATCCGTGGGCCTGACATATTGCATAAACCTCAATCTACGCATGTTAGATGCATATTGCATAAATCTCAATCTACACATGATAGAGAAGGGAGCAGGTGGATTACATCTGAAATGGAATAGACTGGCACGTTCATGTCAGATGCATATTGCATAAACCTCAATCTACGCATGGCAGCAGTGGCGAATAACGGCCCAAATTTTAGGTAGGGGGAGTATATGAATTTTTAGTTACAATCATGGGTGGGGGAAATTTGCCCCATCTCCACGATACGATGTAAAAACTATTCCTTGGAGGAAAAGAACACAACAAATCTCCATATGCAGGAGGCAATGAGGATGAGTTCATGAAAGGTGTTTCGTTTACATGATAACCTCATGGTCATGTCTTCAACCTAGGCATGAGCAAGAGGCATTAACGATTACTGCAAATGCCCTGCAGAGGAGAGCGCGGGTTGCTACTCCTACTAGACAACACAGATCGTGTCAAAGTATGTAGTTTTATTTGGTCGGAGCTATGCCTTTGCCTCGGCTTGCATTGCATGTTATAAAGGCCGGACCCCGGCTAGGGATTTACAGAATTGTTACAGGGGTTGATAGAAAAGAAACACGGTATTCGATTATAGTCTACCGAATAATAACTAATACAACAGCTCTATCTAATCTATGATAACAACTTCGGCCTTATCGTTTAACATCCACCCTCAATCGCAATTTTGTCCATATTGAGATTGAACTTGACTGGCTGAAGTTGTCACAACTGCACTTGTTTTGTAAACCCATCTGCTACTTTATCCCCTATGTGTATAAATCTTATTTCAAATAACTTATGTGCCATACGCTCCCGTACAAAATGAAAATAAATCTTTATATGCTTAGTCCTGGCATGAAAGACTGGATTCGCAGAAAAATAGGTGGCAGCAAGATTATCACACCACAAACATGCTGCTTGAGGATGTTCAATACCCAACTCATCAAGCAATGTCTTAATCCACATCACCTTATTCGTGGCATTTGTCAAAGACTTATATTCTACCTCTGTGCTAGATCGGGATATTCTGGCTTGCTTTCTTGCATTCCGTGATACAAGATTGGAACAAAAAAATACAACAAAGCCCCCACTTGATCTCCTATCATCTGAACATCCTGCCCAATCAGTACCAGAAAAAGCACTAACAGTTGATGAAGATGGCTTGCATATTTTAATTCATGTACAAAAACTTGCCTTGAGATATCTGAGGATTCTCTTCACAATAGTCCAATATACAGTAGTAGAGAATGCAAAAACTGGCAGACTTTGTTAACAGAAAATGACAAATCAGATCTAGTCAGAGTCAAATATTGCAAATCCCCAACAACACTTCTATACCATGTTGACTCCCCCGGATTTAATACCTCCCCTTCATGCAAGGAATTTTTTTTGAGGTGGATAGTGGCGTGCCGGAGGGCTTGCATGACGGCATCCCTACATGCTTGAGAATATCTGAGACATATTTCTCTTGAGTTAGCAAAATACCATCATTAATACGATTAACTTCAATGCCAAGGAAGTGATGAAGATATCCTAGGTCCTTGAGAGCAAAGTCATTTCTCAAATCACTCAACAATGCCTTTGTAACCTCCTGAGATGAACTCACAACAATGATATCATCAACATATATAAGCATAAATATAGTAATCTTGCCCTTTCTGTAGAAGAACAACGATGTGTCTCCTTTGGATGATTTTAAACCAAGATCTTGTAACTTGGTGCTCAATCTCGAATACCATGCTCGGGGTGCCTGTTTCAACCCATACAGAGCTTTGTCCAACCTACATATATAATGCGGCTTATTTCCATCATCGTATCCAGGAGGTTGCCGCATGTACAAGTCCTCCTCTAAAACGCCATGCAAAAACACATTATGAACATCCAATTGACGCAAGCTCCATCCCCTGGAAACAGCAATAGAGGGCATCAATCTGATAGTAGTTGCTTTAACAACCGGACTAAAGGTATCCTCGTAGTCTATACCATAACGTTGTATAAAACACTTTGCTGCCAATCTAGCTTTATATCTATCTATAGTGCCATCATCCTTCCTTTTAACTTTATACACCCATTTACAATCAATGATGTTCCTCCCTTGTTCTAAAGGTACCAAATGCCATGTTTTATTTTTCATAAGTGCATCATATTCTATATCCATAGCTCCTTTCCAATTTTCAACTCCTAGTGCTTCTTATAAATTCTCTGGTTCACCAGTTGAGGAAAATTTCCATGCCTAACCGTACCATCTTTAGGAACAAAATGCTTAAAAATACCATTTTGTGACCTTGTGCGCGCCCTAACAGGATATACCACACCGTAGGGCTCTGAATTGTATGTCGCAGACAATCCGGGGCTCTGCCCGTTGTTGTCGGCTGCAGAGAATCATGCAGGAGAATCTGATCATGTCGCCTGCTGCTCGGGATCGCCGTCTGGGCTCGACGATGTCGGCCCGTGGAGAGTGACACCTCACCCATGTCGATGTCGGGCGACAGCGGACTAGTTGATACGTCCCAAATGTATCTATAATTTTTTTATGATCCATGCTCGTTTTCTACATATTTTCCCTTTGTTTTCTATCATTTATTGGACTAACCTATTAACAAGATGCCCAGTGTCAGTTCATGTTTATTTGCCTGTGCATTGCAGAAATAAGTCAAAAATCAAAGTGCTCGAAATGATTTGAAATTTTTTGACAATTTTTTATTCACCGGGAGACTCTAGGAGCCAGAAGGGCAGCCCAAGGTGGGCCCATGGCCCCCAGGGGGGCACCAGCCACGGGCAGGTCTAGCCCGCGCTTGGGGGTCACTTGGAGACCCCCGACACCGTCTCGCGTCGCCTCTTCGCTAATAAATTCACCCTTGACCTAAAAACAGAGGAAGAGCAACGATTTTTCCAGAAACGCATCCGAGCTCCGCCGCCATTGAAAAGCCTTATTCGGGGGATAAAAGTCTCTATTCCAGCACCCTGTCAGGACGGGGAAGTGTCCCGGTGTCATCTTCATCGACCGTTATGCCTCCATGATGCTTCGTGAGTAGTTCCCCCGTGGACTATGGGTTCATAGCAGTAGCTATTTGGTACTCTCTCCCTCTTGATGTTCAATACCATGATCTCTTGAGCTGCCTCACATGATAGAGATCCATCTGATGTAATGCTATGTGTGGTGTTTGCTGGGATCCGATGAACCATGGAATTATGATTATTTTGTTCATATCATTATATGAGAATCTTAAATTATATCCTCAGAGTGTTTTGGTGTATTCTTGCATGCTCTCCGATATGTATGGTTATATTGATCACATAATTGTATGCATCTCCAAGAGGGAGTATTTATGCTAGATAGTAGGTTCATGCCTCCTTTACATCTGTGCTTGAGTGACAGAAACGTGACGGGTGGAGGATGTGTTGTTGCCACTAGGGAGAAAATATCAGTGCTCTTGTCTACGGACGATAACCATTGATTACATTACGTATTATTATTAATGCAATTGTCTGTTGCACACAAAACAATCACTTCGTTACTACAACTTAATACTAGAGAGATTTGCTAGATAGATTTCTTGAGGTGGACTATTAGATATAGATGCATGCTGGATAGCAGTCTAATGCCTTGACGTAATGCCTACCATGTTAGAACGCGTGAACTATATCTCGTCATAATAGCATTGTTGTGCCCCCATGATTTGTCAATTGCCTAGTTGTAATTTGTTTACCCAACACTTGTTCTATTGTTTGGAGAGTTACCACTAGTGAAGCTATGAACCCCGGTCCATCTTTTACTACTATTGATACTGGTTTTACATGCTTTAACTACTTTTTTTCTTGCTGGTCCGTTTATTACAGATTACAAATATCACTTCTTTAACTATGTATTCCACAACATTAACTATCTTTTCGTTGAACCAGTGCATCTATACAATTGCCTTTGTATTAGGTGTGTTGAGGGCGCAAGAGAAACATCACAGCACCACTCCATCCACTGTTTTCTTGCACCTTCTGTTGCTAACATCTTTTGCTAAGTGCCTCTTAGGTGTGGCTGAATTTATAACTCAGCTGCTAAAACTTATATGTATTCTTTGGCTCCTCTTATGACGAATCAATAAATTGGGTTACACTTACTCTCGAAGACTATTGCGATCCTTTACACTTGTGGGTCATCGCCAGTCCGCGTAGAACGCGGTGACGTACCAGAGGCGCGTGGCGGAGTGGCCCTGCCTGGACCACCATGCGTAGACGCATTTTCTGCCGACGCGCGCATGTGCGCACCAGTTTTCCTGCCCCATGTGGTGTGACCCGGCTGGATTGCCGCCGCTCGAGGAAGATGCACCCCGAATCCCGAACCCTGACGCTCTCTAGCGGATCTCTCGCGATCGCCGCCGTCAGCCGGATCTGCATGGGATCCAGCGTATGTCTCCTGCATAAAATAACGTCTATTTGGCAAGCTAATACCATCATTGGGGTTAGAAAAAAATTCTGGAACATCATCCACATGATCACCACTGTTTTCCCCACAACTAGGATTTAGCAATAGGATTTCTGACCTAAGTTTTTTACGCTGGCATTAGGGTTTAGCTTAGAGAAAGGGAAAACTGCCTCAGCAAAGATAACATCACGGGATATATATATATATGCATCCACTAGAGATGTCTAGACATTTAAATCCTTTATGAAGATTGTTGTAGCCAAGGAATGCACATTGTTTGGACCGGAATTCTAATTTGTGCTTGTTGTAAGGGTAGAGATTAGGCCAACATGCACACCCGAACACTCTAAGAGATTTATAATTTGGTCCTTGTACAGTCTTTCTAGTGGACACTAAAAAAATAGAACCTTTGTGGGAGTACTATTTATGAGGTATGTGGCAGAAAGAAAAGCCTCATCCCAATATTTAGTGGCATGGACGCATGAGCAAGTAGGAAAGACCTACTTCAACAACATGTTTGTGTTTTCTCTCGGCAGAGTCATTTTGTTGATGTGCATAAGGACAGGACACGTGATGAGATATGCAAACTTTTGTGAAGAAGGAGTTGAGTTTCTCATACTCACCTCCCTAATTTGTTTGCATAGCAAGGATCTTTCTATCAGATTGTCTTTCAACAAGATTTTGAAAATCATGAAATTTCTGAAAATCTTCATAGTTATATGTTAGTAAATAGATCCAAGTAAATTTGCTAAAATCACTGATAAAGCTAACATAATAATCATTTCAATTAACAAACTCTTGGGCAGAGCCCCACACATCCGAGAAAACCAACTCTAAGGGAGCACTTGACTCACTAAAGGACTTCGTGCTGGTCTACGCTGCAGAATTTAAAAAAAATTGCCCTACGTAGTCCCCCAAGATCACTATGCAGATAACGAGGCATGCCCATACATGCGAGGATCAGAAAATGACTCACCGGGCAGCGGAATCGATGTAGTCGTAGAAGAGTTCTGAACAATCGTAGATCCTCACAACTAGGCCTAGTTGTAAGGATGTCGCTAAGTCTTTCCTCCTTAGGATCACACGTATAATCCCTCTTATGGTGTGCATGCGTACGCTCGTGTCAACCCGTCAGCGGTCCGTCATCCAGGACTCGGCACCGACAAAGAGAGATAGCCTTCCGGCGTTGCTAGTTGATAGCACTAATCAACTGTGATTAGAGCTATTATGAAACTAGAAGTTCTCAACACATGAGAGATAAAACAATTAGAGCTAGTCTAATCGGGAGAGTATAACTCGATAACCCGATTAGAAGAGGCTCTAATCCAATTAGAGATGTTTCTAATTAGAGGCTCTAATTCTATATGCCCTCTAATTAGATCTCTAATTCTATGAGAGAGAGAAGGCCCAAAGGCTCAATTGATTGTATTCTCCAAAGAGGAAGGGGTGGGTATTATATAGTGGGATCAAGGAGGGCACCTGCCTAAGGGGGGAGGTCATTTTCCCTCTCCCCGCCTTGGTCGCAACCCTCCTCCTAGGAGATTTTGAATTGGACTCCTAGTGGGGTCCAGTCCCACCTCCTTTTTTCTTTTTCTTTTTACCTCTCATTTATTTAATCAATAAATTAACGAAAAATACTTATGGAATCCTTGTGCACTTTGTGAGACCATGGGCCCCACCTGTCAATCCCTAAAATTAGGTTTTTCCCATGGGGGAAATCTGCCCCCTCCGGCACTGCTTCCATATAAGGAAAGTCCCCCGGAAATTTTTCGGAACCCCGTTACCCCTATAGATAAAATCATCGATATTATATAACGATGTTAGAAACTCATTTCTAACACCCCGTGACAGCTCATGTCCTCCGTAGCTTCTCATATAAATTATAACAAACACCGGCATAATTTCTCTCTCATAGTAACTTCCCCGCAACCACTCCGATTGACACCGGACTTGTTTCTATGACATCATGATGACATCAAACATTCATAACATCAATACCAAGATATTATTTCTCTCAATAAAAAGTTGTCATGGCTTAAGCGTGTGACCCATAAAGGCTTTAACACACAGACATGTTCAGGCACTTACCAAACAATAACCAACACCGGGACCGTGGACGTCCATGATGGCTCATGTGAGTTCCCGATGTATGAGGGGACCTTGTAAGTTACTCATTGAACTTATTCCCTTAACTTCACGATACCAACAATATCACGAGGTGAGACTATGTGATCTAGTATGATCAAACTCTTTGATCATAACACATATAACTCGTTTACCGATATGGTTCTCTTTTGTCATTCGTATCCCCGATGATCATGTGATAATATCACACTGTGTCTGGTAAGACGGTATGTCATCGGTGATACTGGGAGGGCCCAGAGAATGTATCTCTCTACCATCTAGAGGATTTAAGTACTAGTCTTGAACAATCTCAGTTCCATTACACTTTTTAGGTCATACCCAAACATCACCGATGTAGTCCCCAGTTACGGCAAGATGGTTGATGATATCCAAAATATAACTTTTGATCATGCGGTCACTAGGTATTATCATAGTATAGGAATTATATCCAATGTTAACTCCATATGCATTTGCTAAAACATATGATGATTGTTTAGTCACTTTTAGCAACAACATACACTTGGGGTTCAGTACTATTGTTACCCTAGTAATAGACTCTTATGTTTTGCTAGACTTTCTCTTAAGTCTATGATCAGGAAAATGTGATCGTCTCACAAAACACAAGCTAATCTTAGAGACAAAATTAGACTCTTGTTTGTTTATGTCTTCGCACCTGCACAAAGATTTTTCTTTGAAAACTCACTTTTCAAGTGTTATAGCGGTTGTAGCATGGTGACATAAACTTAATTTTGAACTTGGATATAGAATAATAACTGAATATTATTATCCCTTGGGCATACCTTCAATACTTTGAATAAGGTAATTGATGGCTCTTGCCTTTTTTACAGGCATCATACACAGAATCATCAAGAGACACACTAGAGCACGGGAGATTATTTTTGCTAATAACTTTATTGACTATGAAGGAAGATGGGTGACCTAAAAGAGAGTGCCATCTCTCCACAGATGGTTTAACGGCACTGAAGGCTCCCTTTGTCGAACTTGAAGATGTGGACGAAAGAGGATAAAGACGTCTCCTAGACTTGCCTTCCAGAAGAACTCTCCTCGTGGCCTGATCCTTAATACAAAAGGAAGATGGGTGAATTTCAAGAAAAGTTTGATTATAAAAAGCAAGACGATGAGCGGAAAGGAGGCTTTTACTAGCTTGGGGCACATGGAGAATGTTATTGATATGGAGATCACGAACAGGGGTACTAACAGTGGAGTGACCGATGTGTTTGATTTCCATACCTGACCCGTTTGTGGCATGAACATGCTCGTTCCCAATGTAGGCGTCCCGGATGGTCAGCTTGTGGAGATCTCCTGTTATGTGATCGGTTGCCCCGGTGTCGATGTACCAACTTGGATCAGTACCATGATGGCTTGAAGTGTTCACGGAGGCGACCCTCTTTTCCTCCACGTTCGCAAATGAGGTATTGAACCTCTTGTAGCACTTGTGCACCGTGTGGCCCACCATGCCACACAATTGGCAACGTGGTTTGTTGTTGTTGTGGCCACCACTGTTGCCTCCATTGCCACCGCCTTGTGCGTTGCCACCATAGCCGCGGCCACGGTTGCCTTGAGGTTGTGGCTGGTAGCCTCCGCCACCATTGCCATAGCTGCCATAGTTGCCTCCTCGTCCACCTCCATTGCCGTAATCACCGCGTCCACGGCCACGATCATCGCGGAATGCAATGTTCGCCGAATGTTGTCCGCCTCCTCCCTGAAGTAGATCAAGATGCATCTCGAAACTGAGAAGCTGAGAATAGAGCTCACCAACGGATACAGGTTCTGTACGGGGGCACAGGGCCGAGACAATCGAGTTATACTCGGAATCGAGCCCAGCCAGGATGTAGGACATAACATCTTCGTCGTCCAGTTTCTTGCCCGCGGATGCCAGCTCGTCCGTCAGCGCCCTGATGTGGGCCACATACTCGGCGATGGACATGTTCCCCTTCTGAGCGTTGGTCAGCGCGATGCGGGTGTTGACAGTGCGGGCGCGGGTCTGCGAGGTGAACATCGCCTCGATCGTCGTCCACATGGTAGTCGCGCTGGTGTCGGTGACGACTTGGGCGCCGATCTGTGGCGACAGGGTCGTTAGCAGGAAACTGAAGACCTGCTGGTCCTGGGCCACCCATGCCCCGTAATCGGCGTTGATTTCCTTGACGATGACGCCGGATCGGGTCACCTCCACCTCCTTGGCCGGCGATGCGATCTTGGTGTCGATGAAGCGCTCCATCATGGCCCCTCTGATCGCCGAAAGGACCGCTTTCGAGAGGATGTAATTCCCCTTGGTCAGCTTCTCGAGCACGGACTGGTTGAAGGGATTGTTGTGTCAAAGTACGTAGGTTTATTTGGTTGAACCTATGCCTTTGTCTCGGCATGCGTTGCGTGTTATGAAGGCCGAACCCCGACTATGGATTTTATAGAGCTGTTACAAGGATTGATCTACAAGAAAGGAAACACGGTATTCGGTTTATATTCTACCGAATAACAACTAATACAACAGCTTTATCTAAACTGCTATAAAAACTTCAGTCTTATCGTTTAACAGATCGTGCTAGCTGAACTTTGCTCCTCTTTCGAATGAAACTGGTTAGAATTGGACATAACCTGAGACTGAGAGTGCTGATGTAATAGAAGGTTCCTTAGTGTTGAGCCTGGTTACTGTCGTTGGTTTTTGTTTTGCTTGTATGTCTCTGTTGAATGTAGTACCCGGTGCTAGAGGTTTTCTTCATCTTTCTGCATATAGATGCTTCGCCATTGTTGTGTTATCAGTTTGATAGAGGAACCCGGACATGCTTTTGGGGTCGTATGGGACAAAAATGATAGCCTCATTCTAGATCGGTAGATCTATCATGATAAGTGGCGATAGATCAAGACAGGATATCCCTCAAACCAAACGAGACAGGATCATTCGTCATACAGTTTCTGAACCAAACAACCCAAAAAGGAATTGCTAGAGAAATCCCATACTTCTAACATTCAGCAGCATGATAGCACAATCCAGACGAATGAAAACTGAAAAATCTGGTCACCAGCACAACCAAACATGAGCAGGTGGATTACATCTGAAATGGAATAGATTGGCACGTTCATGTCAGATGCATATTGCATAGACCTCAATCTACGCATGGCAGCGCCCGTCTTCTCACTCCGCATCCTCTATCTCGGTATCCTCTGGAACGCCACGCATATACATAACGTTGTTGCACCTGATGAACGAGGAAACAACACACCATTAGGGACAACTGGGTATGATAAATGTAGCAATTTGATCAAGGAAAAGTGTGTAGACATGTAAGATGGACGCCGCAAGTAAATACATGGTAACAAGTGTTCGTTCTATTTCATCCAACTACAGTAAAAGCTTGGAACACAGAGTGGTAGCATGCATCCTTTAGCAGGGATACCTCATCAAATGCAAAAGTATGCACTTATCAGTATGCAAAAGTATGCAGCACTAATTGATAATAGGAAGGTTAGCGAGATAGTAGATTGTTACCTTATCAGTATCTCTCCAAGGTTTCCAGAGAATTGTCCGTCAATGTACTCCTCTGTATTAGCAAGCTGCAAGCAGTAGACAAGGCAGTAAGAAAATTAAACATGTTGATTCATCACTAGATAACGGCTTGAGTTATGCAGCTAAATAAAAAGAAAGTAATACCTGCAGATTCATGTAGGAGTCCACAGAGACAAGGTACCCTGGGGAATGAAAACGTTGTTAGTCGGCAACTGGCCATTAATGAGGGCAAGGGGATTCTGAAAAAACAACATACATCGCAAGGAAATAAAAAAAAGGCATATGTTACCTTTGTACTCCATTCCCCACTTCAGTTTCACAATAACAGGCTTCCCTGTCAGGTTGTTTAGGAAAGGCTTTGGGTTAACTGGTACGGTGGCCTACACAAAGTAAAAATCCATTAGGAAGTGAACCACGAGGCCACGTTTCACTGTCAATGGAAAGATGCAACAACATATGAACATTCCATTATTTTGACTTATTTGTTATCAGTAAATTCAGTTTATCAACTGTGTGATCGTATGTCAACATGAAAGTGTAAGAAGGCGTGGAAGATTTTCAGAGATTTGGATTAAAAATAAATGTCACAAATATTACATCATGATCTATTTACAGTAGAAGTAAGATATTCTAAATAAAGGGTCCATACATAATCATGTTTCTTTTGCAGCTATAGCACCTAAACAGAAATTATGAATGCTCAAACAAAACCTCACTAGCAAAAATTTTAAAAAAAAAACTGAAAATTGGCGTCCTGGTAAATTTCATAATTTAAGTGCAAAATTGTGGCAAACAGTGTTGTGATCAATCTGAAGTAAGTCTTTCTGTGCCTTTGGATTGCGAACCAAGCTACATGACTCATACTAGCAAGAGAAATTACAAGCCAATGGTATAGCTTGGGTCTTTGATAATGTAATGATGACCGAAATCACACTCACAGGAAACAGAAAATCAGCATCCAAAACGAGAAAAGGACATGGAGCAGTGAGATTGCTAGCATAAGATCATTGCCAAGAAATGAAAAAATAATGTTACCCTCCTGGTTCTATGAACTTAAGATTTATATTCTACTTCGTATTTCGTAATGAAAAGACAGAGCATCTGTGAGTTCCTAGCAAAATATTTATGTCAAGCGGTTGTGTTGGAGACATTACAGATGTTGCACCGACATGGATACCCAACAGGAGGATCCACCAGTTTAGAATAATTAACAACACGAGTATCATACGAAATCTATTGTTCTGCGAACATATCCAGTGCTACCACACATTTGAGTGCTACCTTCTCCTATTGTTCTGTATGTTAATGGATTAATGCTAAAATGAAACAAATATAAGCTGCAAACATGGGAAGTGTGTCCGAAACATGACCATCGGCACTTCGGCAGTACTCTAATGAATGAAAGGCTAGGCCGCTAGGGTTTCAACTTTCAAGGGAGATTGCGGCGTAAAAATATAAACCAACTTGACCACTTTAGAATAATTAACATCACGGGTATCATACGAAATCTATTGTTCTGAGAACATATCCAGTGCTACCGCACATTTGAGTGCTACCTTCTCCTATTATTCTGTATGTTAATGGATTAATGCTAAACTGAAACAATATAAGCTGCAAACATGGGAAGTGAGTCCGAAACATGACCATCGGCAGTACTCTAATGAATGAAAGGCTAGGGTTTCAACTTTCAAGGGAGATTTCGGCGCAAAATATAAACCAAGTTGTCCAATCTGCAATCTACAAATTTCTACAATCTACATCAGAACAACCTGAGCGCTCAAGTGGGAACTTTACTTCAGTTTGGCCCAGTCTGTACCCACTAGCTCCGCGGATTTCGGAGACAGTAGTGCGTAGGGAAGGAGAGGACAAGTAACTCACCATGGCTAGGGTAGGGCGCTGGGTTGGTTGGACCGCCGAAAAGCAGGGTCGCCGTGCGTGTAGATCTGCTGAAGCTCGAGAGGAAGGGCGAGGAGGATGCGGTGTTCGTCTACCCGGCAGCGGCGGCGGTTGGGTTGGCAGCCGTCCTAGGAGAAGCGAGGTCGCTCGTCGCTGGCGGAGGCACGGAGCAGGGGCCGGCGTCCGGGTCTGCGAGAGCACAAGGCCTTCGGCCTTTGGGCTTTGGCAAAAATTAGACCTGCTCCACCCGAAGCATTTCCTAATTGGCTACATTCGGTGGAGGGCCATTCACACTTTTTTTTGGTTGACCTTTTTAAAAAAAATTGCTACTCCCTCCATCCACTTTTTCGGCCACGTACATTCTAAAATGAGTGAATCTACTCATTTTGCATACAGATTCACTCATTTTACTATGTACCTGGCTAAAATTGAAATGGTACGTAGTGTGTCTTATAAAAATGGATGGAGGGACTACTCCATAATCCTTTAGTACTCTCTCCAATCCATATTAATTGCCATTGATTTAGTAAATTATCGTTGATTTAGTACTCCCTCCAATCTTTATAAATAATTTTACTATGAAGTGGGAAATATTCTAGTTTAGTATAAAGTTGTACATTACTCGTTTTGTTCCATAATGTAAGCCTTTCTACCAAGATAAACTAGTTTGCTAAAAAGGCTTATAGCATCTCTAGCGGAGCCCCTAAACTGAGAACTGAAAAACCCTTTTTCAGTTCGCGTTTTCCCTAATTCTACAGGCCGCGAAGGTGGGGACCGTAGCAAATTCTGTAAACACGAACTGGAAATTGCTGGTTTCATTGATTTGGCGGGAGTACTGACGAACGAACTCGTTGATCCTCGCCGATTTAGCAAAATAAAAACTAATTACACATAAGCGGCGATGAACGAGGGTTCATCGCCGCACCCTATACCAACTAGGGCCAAAATGCCTGGCTTCTTCTTCGCCGAGCTTCTTCTTTCCCCCGTCGTGCCGTCTTTAGTCGTCGCTAGAGTCGTCGTCGTCGGAGGAGGAGCAGCTGGAGGAGGGGGCTTGCTGCACGAACTGGGATGCCGCAATGGCGTCCACTCCTGCTTCTTCTCTTGCGTCTCCTCGTCTGCACGGAGACCGCACTGCAACTGGCGCTCGTTGTAGTCAAAGACGTGGCGCTGGTAGCGACGATGGTGCCTCCGCTCGTGACGGAGTCTCCTATGGATGCCGAGCTGGAGGAGGTCCTCCTCGGTCTCCACGTGGGCCTTAGGCCCCTGCTCGTGCTCCTCGTCGCTAGAGTTGTACTCCTAGAGGGCTCGTGGCACCATAGCCGGTGACTGCAGGGGGACTACCCCGCGGTGCCCGGTTCCAGGCCATCCCAACGTAGTGGAGGGGCCACGCCGCTGCCGGCTTGGCCGCCATGGATGAGGCCGTGCTCGTCGATGCGAGGCACGACCTCCGTGGGGAGCGGAGGGGGCGAGCCATTTCGGCCGTTGACGGAGTCGAAGAAGTAGCCGTGCGTCTCCATTGCGGAAATCCGGCGGCGGAGGAGGGCTGGATCCGGGGGCGGGGGTGCTAAATCGCTCTCCGGAGCTAAGGAGGGCGGTGAGAGATTGCAGCGAAGGCGGCTAGGGTTCAAGGAAGGATTGACCTGAGAACGGCTTGGGAACCCGTTCGTATAGTGGCTGGTGGGGAGATTTTCGGGCCTCAAAGTCGCGTTCTCAGACCGGCCCACGTTTTCGGTTTCTGGTAGGACGTCAAAACTGAAGCGATGCTCTTACATTATGGAACGGATGGATGGAACGGAGGGAGTAGTAAATAAGTTACAATTAATATAGATCTGGTAGAGTACTATAAATGAAAATAATTATAAATACCATAATTATCCCATGATTTACAAACAACTGTATTTGATCTTGACTAGACACCACTAGAATACTTCCCACTTCGTAATAAAATCATAAAAATAGTCCGCCGATACTCACTAGCTGACTCTTCGAAGCTCATGAATATTCCTACTTAGACATACTCGGCTTTATGAAGTAGAAATTGCTCAATTTCCAAGAAAACCCTGAGAAGAGAAATAACAAAAGTTTTTGTAGCATCACAGTTTTATGAGAAGCAATATTTTTCAGTCTAACTCAAGATTTATGGGAGTCCACTAAGAGCATCTCGACTAGGAGGAGCGACAGGACCCCTCGCGTCGTCTCCTCCAGGCGACCGAAGGGAACCATAGATCCCGTGCACCACCACCCCCTCCTCCCTCCCTCCCCTGCATCGTCGCTCCCGGAGGACACCGCCTGTCGCACCCGGACTTCTAGAGGATACTCACCGTATGAACTGAACAGTATTTTGATTGGATTACGGGGCTTACCGGCACCCGCAGCTCTTACGAGTAGGCCAACACTTATGTGTGACAACCAATCTTTACTATTCACCGTCGATGTAAACTATCCCGTAGAAATCAGGACACTACCATTGACGTACTTCATACCATACACACATGGTACGTCAACGGCGTTGAACAAGATGATAACACAACATATCTCTAAGACACAAAAGATTGAAATAAGTTGCAACTGACCCTCACTAGGGCAGAGAATAGCAAATACAATCATCCAGAGGACACATGTCCCAACATATCATCATTACATAGCAGCGGAAACACTCAAAGGGTCTGAGTGACAAATCCAAATAGGCTTAAGAAGCCGGGAATGAAAAGAAAACGGAGCCCATCCACGATGTCTTGGATCCTGCCCGGGTCCGCTACCTACTCGTCAGCAGCCTCGTCAAACTCCACGTAGTAGCCGTCACGGGGATCCTCGTAAGCGTAGTCTGCAGAAACCACAGCCCCAAAGGGGTAAGTACATAAACGTACTGGCAAGCAAGACTCACAATTCACCAAAGTGTAGCCCGTCAACACCAAGCACAGATGCCTTGGGTTCAACGGAAGAAAGGGATATAACAGATGCTGCAACTGGCTGCACTAACCAAATACAGAACATACTACAACTTCCGGCTATCAGAAAGGGGATAAGATAGCGTATCGTAACCCACTATAACTAACCACCAAGCAAAACCCATCCTGGATCTCGCCCATTATCCAAAGAAGCAATCCAAGGATAACTCACAGAGTTGGATTAATGATGGACCAAATTGTTGTGTCAATAAGCCTATTACTAGTCAAATTATAATTAGTTAGGTGTAAGTTGTTCTGAGAACTTGTTAGCCAGTACTTTCACCAAGTTAACCATAACCGCGGAAAACACGGCTTCTCGAGAAGATTTATCCCTGCAGGGGTGCACCAATTTGGCCGTACACGTAAGAATATCCCGCCAGGATGGAAATGCACTTCCACCAAGCGAGGCACTCTACACAACTCAACTCTTCTTCGCATCAAGCCCAAAGCACCACGTGCTGTGCGTGCGCGGCTAATCGAGCCCCACGAAGAAAAGGGGACCCTCATAGCACTGGAAGACCACGCCGCCCTAAATGCCGACTACAAAAGTTCCACCCTGGCCTCGGGTTCGTACCTGCATATGCGTGCATCAAATGGAAAGCCCGAACTAAGTGTGGTGATTTGGACGAGATGTGAATCGAATCAAATTGAGGGGGGCGCCCATACACGCTTCCCACATGCGGGTAGTGCGCTCATCATGGATCAGTAGACAAGACCCTTTTCCTATTAGGGTCGACACTAGCAGGCCTCAAAACCACGCCGGGCCTCCTGCCGGTGCCTTATCAGCAAATTATTATTACCTCAAATTAACAGGTTGTTGTTTAACATCGAGCCCCAGAATATAAATGGAATATGATAACAGAAAGTCACTGATAACAGACTCGAGCAGAAACAACCCTAAGCATGCTAGTAAGACACGGGCCCAAGCAACGGGGTTATAGGACTGGAGGTGAGGCAATATCAGGGTTCAGGGTATCATATGATAGGTTCGTAACAGAAGCAACGATACATATGGCTAGCAGAAATAGACAACGGAAAGTATTGGTAACCAATGTTGAAAGGAACACAGTGGTTCATGTGAGTGATAACTTGCCTGCAAACTCAGTAGCCTGGTACTGGGCTAGATCCTCAGAAGGGGTGTCGTAAAGATCGTCGGTCTCAACGTCGTCGTCTATCCGAGAAGAAGCAAACAAACAATGCAGAAAGATAAACAATCAATATCATGGCATAGTGCACAATCAGGGGATGATGCATGTCAAGTTAATGGATGCATCAAAATAAACTATTTTGACATGGTAACACAATTTAAATGGACACATATGCAATTTTGAGTTGCATATGAAAAGCCCATGGATTTTGGTTGAAACATTTGTTTTCCAGTTAACCAACAGGTGAAAGTGGTTTAGTATGATGCATGCATGAGGAAAACAACAAAATAACAACAATAGAACAATTTTGAAATAGGGTTTACCCATTTAGAAATTTATTTATTAATTTAGGGAATTTTTGGTTCCTTAAAGGGATTACACAAATAGTTGTTGTTTTCACCAATTTAAATTGTGCAAAATAAATAACAAAATTCATATTTGAAAAGATCATCAAATTTTGGGTGGATTACATGTTTCAAATATTGAAAAAGGAATTAGAATGAATTTATTATGACTTAAACAAAATTAAACAAGTTTTAAATGAGTTTAAAACAAGTTTGAATATTATTTGAAGTTTATTTATTCCAATCATAAATTCAAGTTCATATTTGAAATGTTTATACTTTTCTAGGTTGAAAACATATTTTGCATGTTCAAAAATAATTTAATTTGAGCAAGTTATGATTTTATCAAATTCAAATGATTTAAACAAGGTTTAAATTATTTAGGAAATTTAAATTATTCAAATCATGAAACAAAATTTATATTTGAATAGGTGGTTCAAAATGGTATGGAAAACATATTTTATTTGCATTATTTGGATTAATTATGAATTAGTTATGGATTTTAGCAAATTGCAATTGAATTATTTGAATTCAAATTTGAAATGCATTTGGAAAATTCAAAACAGTACACAAATGGTTTAATTGGATAGACAATTCAATTTGGAGCAGTGCAGATATTTAGATTTTATTAATTGGAATTATAAAATAAAAGTTATTAAGGTTTTCATTTTGAGGACTAAACTGTGAAAATAAAAGGACCTGTTTTTAAAAGAAAACGTGCTGGAAAAACTATTTGCACCGCACGGCCATCTAGCCCTAGCCACTGCCCGTGGGCCTGGGGCCAGCGTGGCGTGCCTGCGCGTGCGTGGCAGCGAGGGCCGCTGACGGGTGGGGCATGCTTGTCAGCCCTGCGCGCAAAAAGTGTGGGTTTATTCCGCGGATGCAAGGATCGAACTCGCGACCTGCTGCGCGCTCGCTAGCGCTGCTGCCACTACGGTACTCGCTTCAGATTCGACAGATACAGAGACGCGTTCAGGTTATGATTCAACAGGCGCGTTAACTGAACTTTTGCGCGCGCTGCTAACTGAACCTCGACGGGAAACAACGGATCGTTGCTCGCCGGCGGGAATCACCGGGGTGCTGCTCGTTCTCGTTGTACTTGCGCAGCGTGTGGATGCTGGATGCGGCAACGTGCGCGGCAGAGAGGAGGGTATGGAGGCAGGGTGGCTCACCGGCGATTGCAGACGTGGCAAAGGCTCGGGGACGATCTCGTCGGCGACAGCGGCGTGGACGAGGACGGCGACGCGGCTACAGAGCGTCTCCGGGATGGCTCCGGTGTTTAAACGGATGAGGGAGAGGTGGAGGTTCGATTCCCGGGGCTAGGTGGGTGAGTGGAGCGTCGAGGCGGTGGGGAGCATCGGAGTTTCAGAGATCGTTTCTCCGGTGAGGTTCAGGGAGAGGGGAAAGAGGTGGCAGAGAGGGAAAATGACGGCGGGAGCTCGAGGGGAGAGGGATAGGGCTAGCTAGGGTTGCGGCGCGCGCCTAGGCTAGCTTTATAGGGTTCCAGGAGCCCTCCTGGCCGTCTGCTCGCGGCAGTGCCGCCGTGGCACGGCCGGATGGGGTGCCGTACTGCGGGAAGAAGGGGAAGAAAAAAAACGAAGCGGTACGCGCGCAGAGGGAAAGAGAAAAGGGCCGCGCGGGAGAGAAAAAGGAAAATGGGCTGGGCGCAGCCCACGACCCTTTGGCGCCATATTTTATTTTTTTAAATTCTCCTTCTGTTTTTTTTTTGCAGAATTTGGAAATGGAAGAATTAGATAGGTTTTAAGTTAGTAAAAATTTTGGAAAAATTAGGGGGAGTTATTTAGGTCAATAGCAAACAAATGCCAAGTTTGGTTTTCAAAAAGTTTGAAATTAACTTGCTGTTTGTATTTAATTCAAATTTGGATAATTTTTATATTAAGTGATCATTAAGAAAAACAAACCTTTTAATAGGGTGACCCTATTGTTTAATTATAAACCATTGATTAGAATTGTTGTATAATTTGCATAAATTCAACTTGGTTGTTGTTTGATGCTTTGATTTGAATTTTGAAAGGGATTTGAGATTTAAATGATTGATTAAAACCATCCTTTTAATAGTTGAGCATTATGGAATAAAATGGAAACAAATAAGGGTTTGATTTGACATTATAATTTGAAAAAGATTGTAACAGAGCAAGTATGAAATAAACATTTGAATATTGTTTGAATTTGAATTGTGAAAACAGAGAAAAACAGATGCAAACTAAATGAAAACAAATGAAAACAATATGATGACATGATGCAATACTTTAATAAACATGGAACAAACATTCTAAGGGGAGTTTTCATACTTGGGATGTTACACCGCCGGACAAGGCCGCGCGGCGCCGATGATGGGGGTGGCGGGGATTCGGTCTCGGGCCCTCGTGCGGCGGCTTGGAGGGCTCTATTGCGCCGGGTGCTTCCGTTGTCGTCGTGGTCGTCGGTCGGTTAGTCTCCTCAAGCCCCTCCTCGCCAGCTCCGGTTGGTGTCCCGTCGTGGTGGCGAGTGCCCTCGGCTGGTGGTTTGGAGTGGATCGAGTCGGCTGGCGGTGGTGTCGCCAAGGCGGCGTTTGCTTCGACCGCCGAGGTGGCCTGGCTCATGGGCAGGGGCGTGGCGGCGGCGAGGCGCCTCCTCGTGCTTGGCGGATCGGGGGTGGCCTTTCCCATCTTAGACGCGAGGTCCGCTGAGGTTGCGGTGGCGGATTTGACCGGCGTTGGTGGCGCTTCTGCTGCTCGCCGGGATGATAGAAGGCGCGGTGGCATGGTGCGGTGGCGAGCACCTGCTAGGCCTCCTATCGGCCACGGGCCAGGGCAGGGGCCACGGCCCCGTGCGTTCCCATCCCCCTGTTGTGGTGGCCTCTGCAGTCGCGGTGGCTGCTGGTCACCGCTATCCCTCGCCGGAGTTCATTGCCGGCCACCTCCCACCCTTCAGATCTGGCGTCTGTAGCAACCATGGGGGGTTACGGTGGAGTCGATCTGCCGGGACGGGCCCGTGTGGGTTCTGTGTGGTCTTGCGGTAGCAAACGGTGGTGAAGTCGTCGGTCCGGTCAGTCGGGTCTGTTCGTCGCGGTGGTGCTTGTCTCGCCTCTCGGTTTTGTGGTACGGGGAGTTTGGACGCCGGTGTAGCGACCCTCGAAGGTGGGCACGGTGGTGCCTTGACGACAGGCTCCGCTTTGCGTGGTGTTGGTTGTGCCCCTTGGCCGTGAGGGCGGCAAGGTGCGCAGCGTTGGGAGAGACCGGCGAGGTCTAGCGTGGGCGATGTTCCTCGCCCAGATTCTGACCTGGAGGCTCTGGTGCAGCCATGGTAGGTTGGCGCGGTGTCCACTGTCGATGGGTCGGTGGAGTGGGGTCGAGCGAAAGCTCAAGCTGTCTGTCACGCCGGTGTCAGTGACGCCCGTGGGCGTCGTTTTCCCTCTTGGGGCGACAATGTGGTTCCACCTTCCCCACCCCCTCTCGTGCCTCCTCCGGGTGAAAATCCAGGTCTTCGACCTACCGGTGGCGGCGCTTCTATGTCGTGTCCTCCTTGGAGGCACCATCTTGGAGCAGGGGTCTACACCCCTCGTCATGGTTGTTTGGAGTGCAAAGCTAGGTCCTTTCCACAGCTGTCGATCTGTTGTTGTGCGCATGTGCCTTGGTGGAGGCACATATGGTGGACACGATGGTCTGATCCCGCGTCTCTGGTGGCTGGACGTTTTTACGCAAGGGCTTGGTGTGCGCCGTGTCTGTGTTGTATGATCCCGCGACCTAGGAGGTTGGCTGCTTCTCTACGCAAGGGTTCGGTGCTCGCCGCTGCCGATGTAGTGGTCTCCGTCCAATGCCATGATGCTCGGCTCCCTCTCCTTTAGGCTCTCCTTCTGTTGAAGACTCTGGTCTTTCGTCTCCGACTATCCGCTCCGATGTCAAGCTATGCGCTAGCGGTTGTGTGTCTTCACTGGTGGTCCGATCCTGCCTCTTGGTTGGCCGTTTTATGCAAGGACCTGGTGCTCGGCGTAGTGCATTCCCTTTTCTTTTTTTAGCTTGTCCCCTATCCGTTGTTTTAGATGCTCTCCTCTTCACCCTATTTTGTTTTTAATGTCGTTGTAAACCCTTAGCTTCGTTTTTAAAACTGGGCATGTATGCCCGTTACGTAAAAAACTCAAGATTTATGCAACCGTACACAATTGCACCAGCCGGTTGAAGGTTCTAAACTTACATATACCCTCTAACTCTTCAGGATTAGGGGATGTCATAAGAAACTAAGTAGGACTCATGATTCTAGCAGTACAACGTCACCCCGAACCAAAATATTCATTGAACTCGTCATGGGTGTCCCTAAAATTAGGATTTCCTTTGAGAACAGATATAACAACAATAGAAACACTTTTTTTTTAAACGGGGGCAAAACCTTTGGCCCAACTATTAATTAAGAAGAGAATTTCCCAGTTAATAAACGGAAAACAGGGCAAAAACCGATACAACAAAACCACAAACTAATAACATGTAAGCAAGCAACCCTATAGTTAATTTATATATTTCAGTATTTCTCAATAATAACCAAAAGAGTACATATATATAGGAGGGAGAGAGAGACCCTAGCCCTAACCGAACCGACTATACAGATTATATTCAACACCATCACCCCCCCCCTCCCGCAGTCGAAACCGAGCTAGGTACGAGGTTGGGACGAGTTCGGAAATCCTGAAAAACTGTGTAGGTAATCCTTTGGTGAAAATGTCCGCATACCGTGAGCTTGTAGGAATATGTAGGACATGTGCTTCCCCAAGAGCGACGCGAACACGAACAAAATGCAGATCGATTTCAATGTGTTTGGTCCGCTGCACAGGATTAATGGACATAGGTGGCAATGATATTGTCGCAGCAGAAAACGGTGGATTTGCTAGCAGGTTGATGAAGCTTGAGAAGAAGCTGTTGGAGCCACACGGATTCTACAACGCACTTAGCCACCGCTCGATATTCGGCCTCTGCACTAGAGTGAGAGACCGTTGGATGTCACTTGGAGGACCAAGACACTAGATAGTCCCGAGAAAAACACAGAATCCTGAAGTAGATCGACGAGTGTCTGCACAAGCGACCAAATCCGAGGAGGAACCAACATGAAGTTGAAGACCGAGATGAGCAGTCCCTTTGACATAGCGCAGAAAATCCGCTTAATAAGGTTAAGACGAGCAGCACGAGGATCATGCATGAATAGACAGACTTGTTGTAGATAATGGGACAAATCTAGGCGAGTCAGCGTCAAGTAGTGAAGTTCTCCTGCAAGGCTGCGGTATTGAGATGGATCATCAACCGGTAGTCCATCATTAGCTGAGATCTTGTATTTTGTGCCAATAGGGGTCGGTATAGGATTGCAATTGGACATGTTGGGGCGCTCCAGAAGGTCCGTTGCATACTGCTGCTATGAGAGAAAGAGCCCACGCGATGTGCGATGCACATTGACACAAGGAAGTGGTGTAATGTCCCCAGGTCACTCATGGAAAACTCAGAATGCAGGGAGGCAATGATGCTGGTGAAGAGAATTGTTATACTGGCAGTGAGTATAATATCATCAACATACAGCAGGAGGTAGGCAGTGGTGTTGTTGGAATGCATAATGAACAGCGAGGAGTCACTCTTGGATGAGACGAAGCCAAGACTTTGCAAGTACGTAGTGAACCGCAGAAACCATGTGCGAGGAGTCTACTTGAGTCCATAGAGGGACTTCTTCAGTGTGCAAACATGTATGGAGCGAGTGTCATCAACAAACCCTGCCGGCTGAGTGCAATAGACTGTCTCCACAAGCTCACCGTGCAGAAAAGCATTCTTTACGTCAAGTTGGTGAAGAGGCCATGATCGAGAAGCATCAACGCTGAGTACCACACGCACGGTTGCTGTTTTCACCACAGGACTAAATGTTTCGTCGTAATCAACACCTTCATGTTGAGTGAAGCCTCGAAGGACCCAACGAGCCTTATAACGTGCCAGGGAGCCATCCGGATTTAGTTTGTGACGAAAAATCCATTTTCCATTGACCACATTGATACCTGCAGGACAAGGAATAAGAGACCAAGTATCATTCCGAATTAGAGCATCAAATTCATCACGCATAGCATCATGACAATGGTTGTCTTTTAGTGTTGTATGGTACGAGGATGGAATTGGTGAAAGAGGTGTAGAAACAAAGAGTTGGATGTGTCATCTAGGTTGAGCAAAACCTGTTTTAGCGTGCGTGCGCATTCGGTGTGTGTTATCGGGTGGTTGTATCAGAATCGCACCGAGAGGGAGACGTGGCGGTGCGGGGTTGGCAGGAGGGGAGTCGGCAGGGCTTTCGGAGACGGCGCTGTCGGGGTTTGTGGCACGAGGTTGTCGGGAGGCGAGCATGGTGGGGTGCGACCAGGTGGGCAGCAGGGTCCAGCTGGGGAGGGCGCGGTCGGGGTGGATGGTTGGCGGAGCGTCGACCGAGGGGTGGATGGCGGGGGATGATTGGGTGGTGAGATTCGGTGGAAGGAGGTAGGTGGTGCGTGGATCAGAGCGAGCATGGGGATCAGTGCGGTTGGGGTAGGATCGGCTGTGGAGGCACTCTGTCTGGGAGGGGGTGATGTGGGTGCAAAGCGAAAAGAATTTTTGTCGAAAATGACATGGCGAGAGATGATAACTTTGCGTGTGGTAAGATCAAAACATCTATTGCCCTTATGTTCACGTGGGTAGACGAGAGGAACGCACCGGGTGGAGCGAGGAGACAACTTATGATCAATGGAGTGAGATAGATTAGTAAAACAAAGGCAGCCAAACTAGCGAAGATGATCATATGTGGGATGGACACCGTATAGAAGAAAATAGGAAGTGAAGTTGCCAATGGGACATGATGGACGAATGTTGATGAGGTGATTGGCGGTGTGGAGGGCTTCAACCCAAAACGATGGTGGTAACTTGGCTTGGAACAGAAGTGTGCGTACAACGTCGTTTGTGGTGCGAATCATGCGTTCAGACCGGCCATTTTGTGGTGAGGTATAAGGGCAGGAAATGCGTAAAGAAATTCCGTGAGTGGAAAGATAGGTGCGAAGATTTGTGGTGAGGAACTCACCGCCATTGTCACATTGTAGGCAATGGAGGGTAGTGTGAAATTGTGTGGTGATAAAAGAGAATAAACGGAGCAACGTGTCGCATGTGTCTGATTTTGCACGAAGGGGGAAAACCCAAGAGAAGTGAGAAAAATCATCCAAAATGACAAGATAATATTTAGAGCCAGAACAACTTATAATCGGGGATGTCCAAAGATCACAATGAATGAGATCAAAAGGCGCGTTGCACAAGAATGAGAAAGCGAAAATGGTAACTTGGTGTGTTTCCCTAATTGACAAGAATCACATAAAGTCGGAATGCCCTCTCGTTTATTACAAGTAGACAAAAATTCTAAAGGTAGATGCGACAATGCAGATCGACTAGGATGGCGAAGACGTCGATGCCAAAGATCAGTCGAGACGGCAAGAGCTGTGGCAGTAGATCCCCCGTGGTCGCCAAAAAAAGGGTATAGATTGCCGGAACTATTCGACCGCATGAGGACCTTCTTGGTGGAAAGATCCTTCAAAGAAAAATCAAAGCACAAAGATTTTGGATAATAGAGGGAGAAAAGGACGAGATGTGAGGTGTGCGGTGCGGGTAGCGACAATTGGAAGACGTGACCCATTGCCAACGATAATATGATGAGAATTGACATCTATAAGGGAACGAGCCGAGGTCAATGTACCTTGGTTGTCGGTGACGTGGGTAGTGGCGCCGGAGTCCATGATCCAGTCGCCGTTAGGAGGGGAGAACGCAGCGCCGTAGCTGGGCCCACTCTGATGGAGGGCGTTGTGGTCCCATGAAGGTGCAGGAGGAGCAGGCGGGGTATGCATCAGTGGGTAAGCATGTTGGGAGGCGCTGGGGCGGGGACCGAGGACACTTGACGGGTTGGGGGATCCAGGGAGAGCGCAGAGGGAAGGGCGTCCCCATGGGGGCGAAGTAGCCGAGCCACGGCTCCTAGTGGCCACCAGTGCCGCCGGTTGAAGAGGCGTGCGACCCACGGCCGCGACCGCCGCCGCCAGCCGAAGAGGATGCACCGGCGTTCTGATGTGTCTTCGGCCCGCCATGCTGGAAGCCGGGAATCGGGTTCTTCCCGCGGTAGTTGGGGCCAACGCTAGGGATGCGCGAGGGGGCTCCCATGCCGTTGTAGCCGCCACGCTAGGCAGGGGGAGGGCCGTCGCTGGAGGGTGCACCACGCCCGCCAGAGTGGACAACCATGGCCTGGGCGCTGGCATGTTTCTGTTGTTGGTCGGCGTCGATCTCGGCGAGTTGGAGACGAGAGCAGGCATCCACGAAGGACGACACAGCTGTCTTCAGAATTTCGGCCTGCAGTCTGTATTTGCCACCGAGTCCATCAAGGAACTGGAGAGTGAGGTCGTAGTCGCTCACTGGATGACCGATATCGGCGAGGTCGTCAGCGATGTGCTGGAGTTTGCTGGCATATGAGGTGATGGAGAGGTCGCCGCTCGGGGTGTTGCGGAATCTTTTGTTGAGGTAGATGTAGCGCGTGGCGGTGTGGTTGATGAAGAAACACATCAGGCGGTTCCACGTGGTGCAGGTTCGGCCGCCAGCTCCGTGGACAAGGCGGTGGGGGTCGTCGCTAAGGGTGGCCATGAACCACAAGGAGATATGGATGTCGGCAGCAAGCCAGTCGTCGGTAGGGTTGGCAGGGGAGGCGCCTTCCTGGATGTGGTCGAGCGCGTTGCGCATGGTGAGGACGTTGGTGATGATTTGGCGCCACTTGGAGAAGTTTGTTCCGTCGAAGGAGACTTGGAACTTGATGTAGTTGGTGATGTGGATGCCGAGGATGGGATGGGAAAGCACGGGAGGGACGAGAGAAGAGGGGAAGATGAGGGAGGGTTGTAGATCGGAGGTGGTGGTGGTGGTGGCGGGTAGATTGACAGAGAGGCTATTGAGATTGAGGGCATTGGTGAGAGGAGCCAGGGTTTGGGTTTGAGTTTGGGGTAAAGTAGGGAAAAGTAGATCGCTTGGGGTGCTTGATGGAGGGAAGGGTGCGGAAGCCATGACTGTGGAGGAGGAAGAAGAATACGTTCTCATGGTGCGGCGGCGCAAGGGCGGCGCGCGCGTGGTGGGAGGGAGGGAGAAAAGGCTCTGATACCAAGCTGTTTTACATATTTCAGTATTTCTCAATAATAACCAAAGGAGTACAAATATATATAGGGGAGAGAGAGACCCTAACCCTAATCGAACCGACTATACAGAATATATTCAACACCTATGACCGACAACCGACTCGCTCAAGTTATAACAACTAGCACAATGCCCGTGCTTTGCTACGGAATAAGCGAAAATTTCATTAATAGGTTTTCTCGTATGCCTAGGTTGTCGTGGTCGTGTCACACTCCCGAAAAGTTGCGAGCGGTGTGACGTAATCGGGTGCTTGTCGAGGTGTGCTTAAAGTAATCGGTTGGTGCTTGATGACAATCGGTGCTGGTGTCGAAGTAGAAGCTGACTGATAGACTTATGTCGATTGAAGGGATGGTCTGGTGGTGCCGTTGGTAGTGTTGGGGATGGTTAGTATTGTCATGGGTATCCTGTTGTGGTCTAAAGGGCAACGCCTTACTTCCAAGAGGTGGCGAGGGGCACTACGAGACGGTCGTATAGAAATCATGATGTGGCTGAAGGGCTCGAGAACGAACAATGACCCCAGCGAGAACTCCGACCGATAGTGCGGCGAGAGCCGTCGGGATACCCACGGACACGGGGTGGGGGACGTCTCCCGCTCCCTATGGGGTCCTATCGGGTACCTACCCGACTTGGAGTGGGTGATGCCTCAGCGAGGCGAGAGTTGATTTCGACCCTTGGACAACAACACATTTACACCACTTGGACTGTGCGTGGCGTGGCGACTTGGATGGGGTTGGCGAGGCTGCGACGTGGTCGACACGACCAACGAACGGGAAACCGTCCCACGACCAGCCGACATATAAATAAGCTTATCGTATATTGCCATGGTTTAGCTCTCACTCATGCAGGTATACGGTAACCAGCTGCTAGCGTCGTACTCACTTCATCACCTAGATAGGTTGGAACACTCAGTCAAGTAACAACACATGAGTCGGCTGGGTATGTGTGAGTGACGCGTTGTTCGTTGCTTTTCCCTGGCTTCTAGCGGGTGGAGATATGGAGCAAGCGGTGGAGCGCGAATCGGATAGGAGATGGAGTACCACAGACCGCTCGACCCGTACCTGGTTAGCGAGGATGCAGTGCCGCTCCCGCCCCGTCCGCTAGCCACTGAAGGTAGAGGATGGACTCACGGAGCGGTTCTTTTTTCCAGCCTCCGCTAGCCACTGAAGGTAGAGGATGGATCGACGCAGCGATTTTTTTTACAGCTGTAGTCAATTGATTTTGGTCTTTTACCGAGTGCTTTATATCGTGAGTTCACAACATTATACTCGCGTGCGCTTCGATGGATATTTGCTGGGCCGGCCCACACCAAACGATCACAATTGATCGGGCGAAGTCACGCGAGCGATGGATACTTGCTTAATTTTCGTGGATAATCCCTTAATAGTATTACTAAAAATTAGATGGATAATTGGGTTAGTTGAATGGATATTGTTTGTTAGTGCATGCATGCGATGTGTTAGTTACTTACGTGTGTATACGAGGAGAGAGAAGTGGAGTGGATGTTGTTTGTTAGTGCATGCATGCATGTTAGTTACTCCCGTGTGTATACGAGGAGAGAGAAGTGGAGTGGCATTTGTCCCGTAATTTTTTAGATGTGTAACACCGCCTCACCGCCACTGTAACCTTAATAATAAAGATCACGACCTGGCAACACTACAATCTGAAATGGCCCCAACAATCAAGCAACAGCGGAACCTTCCCTCTCCACCTTTCTGACTACAACTTCTGAAGGCTTCCCCAACAAGACGCAAGTTATCTCCTTGCCATAGAAGCACGTTTGATTTGTTTTCCAGCACATAATTCAGGAAACTAGAAAAAACCTAACATGGGTGCGTGAAACCCACACACAACCACAGCACACTCCCAATGCTAAACAATTTGATAAATCCAACCAATATGACCCAATTTGTTGCTATGTAAATGGTGGCGATTTCAGATGACCCAGAGACATTTTTTTTGACCCGTGATTATCGGATGCAATCATTGGCCTTAATATTCCGTTGTTCGATCCAGACATTTAAATCTTTTTAGACCAGGCATCTAGCTCGGTCAATGTCAAGAAATAGGGATAGCATCAAAAAGGAGAGAGTGGGAAAGACTATCTCAGGTGTTATTTAGCCGCTGAGGTGATCGCTATGGTTCGCCTCTGTCCTACCATCCCTGAAGTCGCTGGTTCTCAAGGAGAAGAGCTCTCGGTTTAATTAAGGAAACCAAAGGTTACAGGGAGCTGTAGCCATGGGCCAAACAGGTTGATTTCAACCATCATCCATCCAGAACAACACGAAAATGAAGCCAATCCAAACCTGGTTGACTTGTTACACATCAACTTCTCCGTTTTCAGAAAGAAAATAATACAGCAACTTCGAAAGCAACCACGAGTCTGCAACCTGTATACATCCACAATAATAGCATAATAACAATACATGGTCTCATCTGTTCTGCATACGTCTGGTAATCTGCATATATGGCCGGCTCATATTGAACACTTGAGACGCTATCCGAGACAGTTTGCGCACGCGAGCAAGCAAGCACGCAGAGATAATACTGATAATACCATCATCAGCACACACAAAAGAAGAAACATTCCGTAGTCTGTCAGCGCAGGTTCGTGGGCAGGGGCGAAGAGGTTAAAATCACAGACGCGCGTTCCACGCCTCCATCCATTAATAAAAGCCATTTGAAAAAGGTCAGGCTATGCCCTCTCGCTATGCAGCTATCCCCATGATTAGGCGTTGCTAGCTAGTACAACGTGATTTTTCTTTTGAGAAGAATAATAAATGTGTTTCTCGTTCCAGGCTCTATAGCAGCTACCTGCCCAGTTTCCGGTGTAGGAGTGCGGCTAAAGTGAACCGGCGGGCATATACTCCTGCCTAATTTTCTTTTTCTTATATGTTAATTTTAACTACTTTCAATAGTCAAAAAAAAAACTGAAAAAAATTAGATGCATGCGTAATGCAAATCCAATGCACGGCAAGTGAGCGTTGGCTATGGTAAAAAAGATAAATTTTCATTGCTACAGTATTGCTATATAGCAGTGTATATGCGTCATAAATTTGTCTTTTTATACAGTCCAAATGAAAAGACGTTTTTTACAAAATTTTGTACTATTGGAAAATACATGTGTAGGTGTGTCCCTAATTTTTTTAGAATTTTTTAACCATTAGAAAATCAATTTCCTAGGCAGGAGCATTTATACCCAGGTTCAAATGACTATTTTCCTGTACTACCGTCTACTCCCTCAGTCCCAAATTAAATGTCATAGATTTGTCAAAATATGGATGTATCTAGACATATTTTAGTATATAGATACATACATATTTTGACAAATCCACAACATTTAATTTAGAACGAGGGAGTATTAGGGCATCTCCAGCCGCCCCCCCAGCCCCCCAAAGGGCTTTTTTAATGCCGGCGGAAGCAAAAAGCGTCGTTTTTGCACCACTCGCCCCCCTCCCCCCAAACCCAAATAGCATCGTTTCGACGCTATTTGGCGCCGGCGCACCCAGGCGAAACCCAGCCCGTTGGGTTCGGCTTGGGGAGACGAAAAGGCGGGACAGCCCACGCGGACCAGCGCTGTCAGCGACGCGTGGAAAAACCGCGGGAACAGAAACCCCCGCCCGTGAGTTTCTTCTCGGCTCCCGCGTCGGTCAAAGGCTGCCGGCGTTTATGGCGTGGCGAGCGGCAACGGCGGCATGAGGCGCAGTAAATGCCCCGCCAGACCTACAAAACGCACCCCCCACCGGCCCGCTCTCCCCCATTCTGGACGTTCATCCCCTCGCCACTCCCATCGCCCTCGTCGCACTCCAACTAGACGATGTTGCGTCGGCTCCAGGCCTGCCGTAACTCGCCTTTGTGCTGCCGACCCGCGGCCGCGACGCATGGCCACAGTGACGACGACAGCGACAACGAGTTCCACTACGAGGAGGAGGCGGAGCCCGAGCAACAGCCGGCGCAGGAGGAGGCAGAGCCCGAGCAGAAGCCAGCGCAGGAGGAGGCGGAGCCCGAGCAACGGCCGGCGCAGGAGGAGCCACTGCCGCCTCCAGTCTGGCCCGACCAGGTCGTGGCGTGCAACTCGTTCGCCACATGGCGCAACGAGGAGGCGTTCCGCCGGGTCCGTGCTGGCCTCGAGGAGGCGGCGACAGTGGCCGAGGCTGCCGCTGTTCGGGCATCCTTGGAGACCCATCAGAGGGAGGAGGCGGAGCGCCAGGTCTACGAGCAGCTCAACGCGAACGCGGTGTCGGATGAGCAGCAGGCCCTCGTCGCGCGGTACGAGAACGACCGGCGCAAGGCTGTCCTGCGGAGCGAGAGACGCGGCCGCCATCCCTCCGAGCAGCCGCAGTTGCACCGGATGCGGATGCAAGGCAGAGCGGAGCGGCGCTGGCTCGCTACGGTGGCGAACACATCGCCAAGCGACCCATCGCCCTTCGCCGAGAACGACCACGAGGCTGGCCCCTCCAACACGGCGGTCTACGACGATTGCGAGGAGGAGGACGACGCCTAGGAGGAGAGCGACGACTAGGACTACAGTCGGACGATTGCGGCGAGCCTCGGCCTGCCGTAGACGCAGTGTTTACGTTTTTTATGTTTTATTAATACTTTTAGTTAAATTATGCCGTATTTCTGTAAAAATATCGTCGAATCAATAAATTTGCGCATATTTCAATGAATTCGCCGTTTTTGAATTAATTTGGGCCGAGACTTGGGCTGAGGGGCGACTGGAAACCGCGCCCTCCAGGTTCGAGATTAGCGCCGTTTGGCGCCGCGGCGCCACCAAAACAGCGGCGTTTTAGGTCATGGGACGGACACGGCTGGAGATGCCCTTATATAGACAAGACGTGAAGACAAAGGCTGCGCGAGATCTGTCTTGCGAATTCTCAGGCGGTGAACTGTACATCGCGGAGTCAGTTCCGAACGGAATCTTGGCAAAACTGGTCACGAGTCGTCATCTGAAGAAAAAGTTTAACTTACGACCCCAATGTTGTGTCTCGTCAGGAGGTCTCCTAGTCAGGCCGTATAGGACTTGGGTAGCGGTAAGCCAAATCGGCGGCCGAATGCATCCCCTTCTCTTCCGTCATCTGAAGAAATTTTTTGACGACGCACTCACCGAGCTACGTGCGGATGCCACTCGGGGCCTCTGCCCAACAACCCCGGATGGACGTGGGTTGCTCGGGTGTGGACGGCCACACGCAGCCCTACCCACGACAGTGCGCGCCGCCGCCACTCTACGCTGCCCTGCCCTGCCCTGCCCTGCGCACTCACCCGAGTCGCCTTTCCCTCCTACCCCGGCGACGCCGACCCACCCATCCGTTGGAGTCAGCGTGACGTCCCTCGGCACGCTCGGTCGGTGTTTGGTGGAGACCCGGAGCCAACGGGCCGGCCGCCGGGCGCGCTGGCCTCCTTTTGCTCGTCGGACCGTTCCTCTTCAGACCGCGGCGGGTGCAGTACAAACATACGGGACTGCCCTCCCCGTCAGATACTCACTCCAACATTGTTTGACTCATCTTCAACCGGAGTATATTCCTCTAGCTACTTGCTGGTTAGGTCCGACCATATACAATGGCACGCACCATCTAACCGTACCAGTACTTCCGATCTCGTACGTACAATAGTACCGGTCTAGCCGCCATAATACACGGCCAGTCACGTTCACGCACTCGCTGCCCAGGATTGACTTGCCAAATGTTAATTTAGATCGCACTTGCGCTTGCGCTGCTAGCCACACTGTCTCAATATTCCCTTCTCCTCCTAGTGGGTTTTAAATTATGTTCCGTTCTTCCCTCAAAAAAGAAAAAAGAAAAAGAAAAGTATGTCCTGTTCTCGAGGATGGAAATTCCATTTCGGAACAAAATATCAGCCAAGTTGTAAGAATACAGAATTTTCGTACCACTACTGTACTGATACTCCACAACTTAGGCCTACTTAAATGCCCCGGCTCGAAGAATGAGATTAGTGTGAGGAGCCGCGCGAAATAGCGTTCGTGTCCCACCACCTCGTCCTCGTGGCCACCATCTACCGACACAAAATACATGCATGTTTCTGAAACTTGAAACCGACATGGCTTTTAAATCAAATATATGAAATCTATGGTCCATTTGAACATTTGAGTTCCTACCTATGAGAGCTTCAAAACAAGACCGATAGTACACGTGATACTTTATGAAATAAGATGAGAAGTTAGCATAAAACTACCACTTTACGGATAAAATTCCGAAAAACTACCACTTTATGTTTTGATCGCATGAAACTGCCACACCGCGTTTCCAATTTTGCAAAAAGTACTAAACCTTCTCTGCTAGCAGATTGACAGCGAGTCTGACAGGTGGAACCCATTCGTCAGAGCTGAGGTGGCAGAAATTTGCTGAGCTGGAACAAGGCCCACTTGTCATCATAATAAAAATACCTAAAAATAAAAAGAAAGAACGGTCATCTTCTTCCAGCGGGTACGCTGTCCGGCCCGACGCGGTCCTGGAGGACCTGGTCTGCGCAGGGGATGCCATGGCGGCGAGCTCGTTGAGCACCCCTTGGCCACCAACGACCGACCTAGCACGACCCTAACGCACCCAGATGTCGATTTCGCCGCGCAGCCGGCGGAGCCCGACGCCGGGCTAGACGTCCTCGACCTCCTACTCAACCTCGACTTCCCTCTGCATCCTCGCCTCGCTCTTCCTGTGGTCCTCGTCGGGCGCCCCTGGCGCCAGGCCGACTCTGCCGTTCGGGCTTGGCCGGTGCAAGGCCAAGTTCCAGATGGAGCCCAACACGGGGATCCCCAAGGGGGTGCTGCTCGTCGGCCCGCCGGGGACGGGAAAGACGCTGCTGGCCAAGGTGATTGCCGGGGAGGCCGGCGTGCCCTTCTTCCCGCTCTCCGGGTCGGAGTCCATCGAGATGTTCATCGGCGTGGGCGCGTCGCGGGTCCATCGAGATGTTGAACGGATAGTAAGGACACCTAGAGGGGGGTGAATAGGCGCTACGACCAATTTTAATTTTTCTTCAAGATTAGGCTTGACACAGGTAAATTCTCTAGATAATGCAACTACGGTGAATCTACCTATATGACAAGAACGACAACAAACACAATACAAGCACAAATAAAAGGGAAGGGAACGAGGTAACCGATATGAAGCACGCGGAGACACGATGTATTCCCGAGTTACTCCTTGTTAAGGGAGTACGTCTCGTTGGAGGGGTGCGAGCTTCGCCACAAAGGCCTACTCAACGCCACAGAGACCTCACCTATTCTCCAATGAACCCTGCCACAAAGGCCTAGTCCACCTTCCACTATTTATCCCCTTTGAGGCGGGAATCAAATCTTTTACAAATAAGCTTGGGGCACACACCCACAACCAAATTGGGGACTCCAAACACGAAGAATCACCAAGTGTAGTAAGAGGTCTAGGTTCTCCACAAATGAAAACCCTAGACTCAAATCCCTCAAGTAAATGAGAGGGAAATGAAGAACGACTCGGTGAAGATGTAGATCGGGGCTTTCTCTTTCAATATTCCGAAGATCAACAACTTTGGTTGGAGGGATTGAGAGTAATTGAGGATTTGGTGAGCTCAATAAATGGTATTCAATGCAATGGACGAACTAGAGCTCAAGGAGGAAGAGTATTGGTATTTATACCCCCCTCTCCAAATCTAGCCGTTTGAGGAGAAAAATGGAACCGGAATATCCGGTTCAAACTTGAACCGGAATATCCGGTTGTCCTCAATTCTTCAGATCTAGAATTCGACTGTGTTGACTTCTACCAGAATATCCGATTGGAGCGAATAATCCGGTTGCAATAACCCGGCTCGCTTCGGTCCCGAACAGGCTCCTGAATTGGAATATCCGGTCGATATGAAATAATCCGGTTGACTTCTACGAGTCCAACTTCCAGTCCTTAGCCATTTTAACCCAAACTTCCACAATCGGAATATCCGGTTGTTTCAGAATAATCCGGTTGTAATAATTCGGCTCATCTCTGCCTCAAAATGGGTTGGGATCTTCCTAACCGGAATATCCGGTTGCCCTGGAATAATCCGGTTAGAATAATCCAGTTTCTCTCTGTCCCAAACCTCAATGATCTAACTTCACCAATCTTTTGGTGATCGATGCGGACATTGAAAATAACACCTGCACACTTAACACCTCAATAAATAATGTACTTAGTATTGTTAATTAACACACAAAACCAACGGGAAAATCAAATGCACTTTCAATCCCCCATTTTTGGTGTTATATGGCAATACTAAGATTTGCAATAAAACCTCGACAAGTACATGTTTGGAATAAAATAGAAATTTCTCCCCCTACACATATACATATCTTTTGTTTGCCTCAAATGCAAAATTGCAATATCCACGAGGAGAGTAATTTCCAACAAATAATACAAACATGTCAAAGTAAACAACATAACCAATATGTTGAGGAAGTTGATAGAGATACCTCGTGCGTAGAAATAATAACAATTGTATCGAAGCACAATAATAGATAATCCTCAACATAGAGCATAGAAAATCATAGATAACCAGATAACCATAGTCTCACAACACATAGTTTAAACGAGAAAAATAGCAAATAGTTCACGAAACAAACTAAATGGACACAAACTCTCAATAAATGATAAAAGCATATGCTTGTGATCGAACCCATGCAAATCCCGTAGGCCTAAGACTACTTCTCCTCCTTTGGCATCGAGACAACAAAAAGGAGATAGGTAGTGGTGCTAGTGTCCTATAGATAAGCTAAGCATCCCAGTGCTCAGAGGACTCTCCAGCTGACGTCTCGGAAGCACCCTCGGCGTCTCTCTCCTGATCTTCATCCACAACATCATCTTCCTCATCAAAGTCATCACCAGCAGGAGCACTAGATGAGGCAGCAGTGGCACAAAGAGCCTCCTCAATCTTCTCCCAAGGGGTACAGTCTCCGGAATTCCACTGTGAATAAGAATCAGGAACTAAGGCAGCAGGGATATCACCAGTAGCACCACTCACATGGTGAAGTATCTGACTCTGAGAGCTGAACATAGCAGTGTCCTCGCGGTAGGCCTGATACTGCTCCTTGTGGATATCCACCTTCATGCAAAGAACATTGCGTTGGAACCATGAAATCTTCCTGACATTGCGCACAGTAGTGGAGGTGTCAGCCATGCGAGCACTAGAAGGGGCACCTCCCATAGAGGAACCACCCTCAGGAGGAGGAGCAGGAGCAGCAGTAACAACCTTATTCCTCTTCACATACAACTTCTTGAAGGCATGATCTTGCAAATATAGCTCATGGAAGTCTCTCCCCATTGTTTCCTTGATCGACATCATAATATATGGTCCATATGGGATAGTGTTCCCACCAATCATGGCACTGCAAAGCTCGTGGAAGATGATACCCATGACATCCACTGTGTATGATGCAGTAGGGTCCTCATTCTCCATACACTGCTTTGCCAGAATCAGAAGGTTGCAAAGCGGACTGGTGAGAGCATCATTATTGCCACCACTAGGAACCAAGAAAGACCGAAAAAGGCGCACCAGCTGATCATAGAACGGGAGAATCCCTTCCCACTTACCAATAGTGTATCCAGGAGCATAGATGTCAGCCATACTCTTCTCACACTCAGGTCTGTCCGTATCATGCATACAGTGACCAAGAGGTGGATGAGAGCGGTACCTATAGCCAATAGCATTGCCCAGCTTGAAAAACTGAGCCTCACATGGAGTGGTCTGGATCATTCACTTAAAACTGCAAACAACACCTGAGTCAAAAGCCAATGTGGACATGAACTGGACCACCAGATCAGTGTTGTATGGGAAGCGAGTCTCCATGAGCTTCACAAGACCAAACCTCTCAATAATACTAGCAGAATCAGCAAATACCTCATTGTCCTTGATGAACTGGAACTTGGTGGGATTCATCGGCGGATTGGAAACTTGTAATCAGAATAGATGTCAGCAAAGATATAGGACTGCTCCATACACCAGAACCGAGCATCCTCAAACTCCATATCCATGGGAGTGTTGTACCAATCCTTCTGACGAATCTGAGCAAATTCCTGAGTGGTCACATCATGCTTGTAGTTCTTCCTGACTTCCTTTCCTTTCTTCTTTCTTGAGGATGGCTTCGAAGCAACAAACTTGGCTTTCCCCTTGGCAACAGCTTTCCTCAGAGGCCGAGAGTCACTGGGATCCTCATCACTAGTGTCCTTGTAGGAAGGACGCTTGCGAGTGCTCAACTTCTCAGCCCGAGAACCACCTGTGAATGAAGTACATAGACGGAAGTAAGGGGGTAAGTGCACACAAGTCATCAAAGTAGAATCATACAGTCAAAACAATATGAGAGCATCCACAAAATGATCAAGCAACAATCCTAGAGATGAGCAAAACAGTACTGTAATTTTTGGGACAGAACCCAACCGGATATTCCGGTTCATTTCTAAACCGGATATTCCGGTTCCACGAATCCATCACTGGATTGATCTTCCCCTAGGTTCGAAACTAGATCGGTGATACATGGTGCTAACCTATTGTCTCTAGTATGCATTAGATGGCCTAGAGAACATCCACTACCAAGCATTGACAAGAAAAACATGCATTCCAAGGAGGGGTAGGGTTAGGGAACCAAGATTCAAAGAAATCGAAGATTACCCGCGTCCATGGATAAAAATGCTTGGATGGGATTGATCCCAAGGAGATGGAGCACAAGATCCGGCCAAGAACATGCAAATCCCGTGGAGGAAGTAGCCCGGGGGGCTAGGAATCAGTGGGGCGGCTATTTGGTGGAAGAGGAGGTTGTTGTTTTCTGCTGTTTTTCTATTTTAGAAAAGTTCTTAAGGAAATATTCTCGGAAAGGGATAAAAATCCACAGAGACCATTTTTTGCCCGGAACGGAGACGGAGTCCAAGGAAGAGCCAGAGGGGTGCCAGGGGGTCACCGGGAGGGTGTCAGGCGCCCCCCTTGGCCGTACCTGGTGGGCCCCTGGGCCCCGAGAGATTGCTCGCTGCGGACTATTGCCAGGTTTCTGTTGAACACTTCATGGAACTTTCCCCAAACACAAGGAATAGCCGGAACGGCTTCCTCCTGCGTACGTCAACAAAGTTTTGCATATTAAAACATTCTCATCACCGGAGTACCGTCTTCCTCTCCCACTCTAAGGATCCAAGAAGCTAAATTAATCTAGGATGGTACATCGCGCACACTCCTACATTCTACAAGTAAAGGGCTGAAGAAGATACCTGTGGCGGCGGAGGCAGCAGTTCTCCGGCTCCGGCAGTGCGGGAAGCCCGCCCACACACGAAGCACGGGACCTCGGTCGCCGTAGCAGTTGCCACGAGATGGGCTTTCTTCTCCTCCCGAGTTCCGCTTGAAACCTCCGCCTCCTCCACCGCAAGGCCATCCCAGTACATCTCAGCCGCAGATTCGCTGCCGGGGCCGGCCATGGTTGAGTGGAGACGACAGGCAAGAGTGGAGAGAAAAAGGGGATCGACGTAGAGTGGAGCTAGGGTTTGCGTTGGAGAGTGGAACAAGAGGGTATATGTGGGGTCAGGGTGTGCTGAATCCGACGTGGTGGGCTGTCCGGGCGCATCCGGACAATCCCAAACCCTCCCCACATATGGGTTGGGGTTGGGGTTTGCCGGAAAACCCGGTCATTTTGGTCTGGGTTTAGGGAGCATGGTTTTTTTTGCCCCAAACCTTGCCCGGGCTGCCTGCTATATGGCTGATTTGGGGACCCCGGTTGGAGATGCTCTAACCGTGCAATAACTTCAGTATATATTATTGTTCTCATGTGAATCGGGATGAGCGGGCACATGATAATACATACAGTCTCTCCATCTCAAAATAATTGATATATTTAGCGCTAAAATAAATCTAGCGACGTCAATTTTAATGACATGTATTTTGAGAAGAAGGGCGTATTATTTTACGTGCGTAGTACAAACTAGTACTCTGATAAGGACATGCCTAAGGATTATGTTCTCACAAGCTTGGATGGAGAGTTGATAGAAGACCACATGATCATGGTGAAAACAATCATTCAAGATGGTGAAAACAAGATTACAATGGTGAAAACAATAAAGCAAGATGGTGAAAACAATAAATAACAATTGTTATTCCATGAAAACAATTGTTATTCATCAAGACAAGGGGATAGGTGCCTCCACCAAGTCAAATGCGCCTCCTAAAATCCTATTCCATATAGGTTTGGTTTGTATACCAATTGGGCCGAATTCCTTTGTGTGTGGAATCGGTTTGTATCCCTAGTTGTGTCCTAGTTGGATTCCTAGTCCTAATAGGAGTCCTAGTCCTAGTAGGAGGTGGGTTGCTTGCGCAAGGAAGCCCTTGTGGCCGCACCCCCCACCTATATATTCATGCCACCTGCGTGTGGATTAGGGGAGAACAATTTAGACAAAGAAAACCCTAGCCTTGAGATTGTATTGCTGCTAAGCATTCATCTTGAAGTATACCAAGTCAAAGTTTGCGTGATATCTTGCTATTCCATTGGGAATTAGGGGGATACAGGACCACTTGGGATCATTGATTGCTTGTGCAAGAGTGTGTAGTTGAGAATATCCAAAGGGCTTGATTGTTGTTGCATTGGCAACAAGGGTCATCCAAGTGAGAGGTCTCACTGTAGCACTAGTTATCCACATATATTCAGAAAATACAAAAAGAGAGAGAGAAGCTCATTGAGAAGATTGGGCCACCCCTTACATCATGTGGTATCAGAGCGCCAGGTTGATCACCGCGAGGGGTTGTCCAGCTGAAGATCGGTATTCTGGTTTGCAAGCTTATGGATTGATTATGCTAAGAAGTGTTTGACGACGAGTTGGCACGTTTCTGCATCTCGTCGAGGTGGAGTTGCTTCGGATGTGAAGGATTCCCTGTCGCCGCTGCTGTGTTTCGACTTTCCATCGCTAATCAGCGATCGTGAAAGTCTCATGTTCTGTTCCGGTTGGCAAGCAAAAGTTGGGATTGTTACTGATTGTTTTGTTTCTACACGGAAAGGCTTGAGCGATTAAAAAAAAAATCTTGTACAGTACGTGGAGGTTTCATGGTTTGAATCGAACTACTAGTATTTTGGTGTTGTGTACGTGAAGGACAAAACATAGAATTGGATCCTTGTGCATGGAGGCTTCATTGGAAACATAGAATTGGATCCTTGTGCATGGAGGCTTCATTGGAAATCATCGATGAATAAAGAAATATAAGGAAAGGAGGCCATCACGTGGACCTTTCGTGGCATTGGATCGGTTCGATTAATTTTTCTACGTGACACATCTGTCCTTGTGCACTTTCCAAGCTCAAAAAAAAAGTGGACAGTCGGTTAAGTCTATTTTTGTGCGCGGACAAAATAAAAAGAGACACTAGTATATATTTTCATAGGCGGTGAATTTGGTTCATTTTGATTCAAGGGGTGCAGGAATTTGTTCTGTTTGTCTTGGGTGATGCACTCAGTTGATCTCCACTATTTCAGATTGTATCTGCACGCGTATTCAGTTTACTTGGATCCTTGGGGTACAGGAGTCTGTCCTGCTGTGTCAGGGGTGGTTTACATGGTGCGTTTACAGATGCAATTTGACAGATTATGTGTCTAAATCATGTTGGTGGTGCCAAACATGGATGGCGCCGAGAACAAGTCTAGCTAGCCGAGAGGGAGGATGTGCTGTGGCAAGCCAGCAAGACTTGAGGATGTAGAAGTGTGGCGATTTGATAATTTGACGTCACAAGCGCCGGAGAAGACCTTTTGGCGTTGAGGACAACGCCTTTTGAAGAAAGGGAGGATGATACGGGCATCTACTGGTTAGCACGCTAGGACAATAAACTACGATGTATAATGTCTAAGGCCTGTGAGCCGCATGTGTCGGCCGAGCCTTCTAAATGGGCCGGTTTGTATCCAGTTTGAGTTCAACTAGGTTTAGGTTCGAGTCAGTTTCGGTTTGGATTTGTCCAACCGACTAGGGGTTGGCCTCTTATATAAAGAGAGCCAAGGCCTAGGGTTTGAGGGAGTTGAAAATTATGTAGAACTAAAAGTTCCAGGTTACCACCGTCCCTAGGGGATCGGCGTGTAGGCGGCGTCTCGGACGTTCGTCAGTTATCTTTGCAAATAAAGGTGCGAGTGTTTTTGGATCTGCCAAGAGGGTTCGTTCGTGGGTCGGGGGCTCTTGGATCTGCCTTGAGTTGTCGAGCTTGGTGTGAAATAAAGGCGCGAGTGTTCTTGGATCTGCCAAGAGGGTTCGTGCGTTTCTCGCCTAAATCTATCCATGTTCTTCAGGTTACGTGTATCGCTCACGTGATTGGGAGAATAGTTATCTCGGTGGTTCTTGCGGTGAAAGATCGGGCAAACGCTTACATCATACTCCCTCCGTTCAACAATAGATGACTTCCACATATCTATATATGGATGTATCTAGACTCTAAAATATGTCTAGATACATCCATATATAGATATGTGGAAGTCATCTATTGTTGAACGGAGGGAGTAATCCATAATACCAATATGGATCATGCAAGAAGAAATCGCTGGCGAGGAAAAACCAAAGAATATATCTCTCTCCTTTCAGAACTGGCATGTTTTTCGTGTACACGTTGAATCTGCTTCGTCGAAGACCTAGTAGAAACGAGCGAGCAGAAACGGTGACTCGAGACACGCCTGTCGAATGGAACAGACACCGCAGACCGTACCAGATCAACGACTGACTTACTCCAAGAAAGTTGAGCATGAAAGTTCTACCAACCTCTGGTAGATGTTGTAATAACAGAGTAAAATGAAGCCTTGCCGTGACACATCTACGTAGTACGATCTTCAGAAGCAGGTTTGGGATTGGGTCCAAAAAGGAAAAGCAGGTTTGGGCATGAGACATTTTTTGCAGCTCGAGAAGCAAACCATCATCACCAACCACAGCGCACGAAGGAGCGACCAATGCGATCAAGGGGGATTCCGTAGAGGTAGCCCAAAGCCTAGCTGCCGCTGATAATGGACAATGGAGTAGGTAAACGACGTCGACGTGGCGCGCACGCCCCGGTCAACGAACCCCAGCCACCCTCTCTCCCTGTCTCACCAACCCTCGCACTCTCACTGCCACCCGGGCCCCACACGTCATCCTCCACTGGCCCAATTCACCAACTCCCCAACTCCCTCCCCGTATATTACACCCGCCATCCTCCCTCCCTCACCTCTTCAGGAGACCAAGCAAGCGCGCGCACGCACGCACAAGCCACCGATCTCCACGACTAATTTTACCAGCTTACTTAGGATCACTTTCCGTTCCTTGATCGATCGTTCGATCGCCGGCCGGTGAGTTCGCTAGCTAGCTAGATCATTAACATGGGGTCCGTGCCGGAGGAGTCAGCCGCGCCGGTGGCCGCGGAGGTGGTGTTCCGGTCGAGGCTTCCCGACATCGAGATCCCCAACGAGCAGACGCTGCAGAGCTACTGCTTCGCGAAGATGGCCGAGGTGGGCTCCCGCCCCTGCATCATCGACGGGCAGACGGGCGCCTCCTACACGTACGCGGAGGTGGAGTCCCTGTCCCGGCGCGCCGCGACGGGGCTCCGGCGGCTGGGCGTGGGCAAGGGCGACGTGGTCATGAACCTGCTCCGCAACTGCCCCGAGTTCGCCTTCTCCTTCCTCGGCGCGGCCAGGCTCGGCGCCGCCACCACCACCGCCAACCCGTTCTACACCCCGCACGAGATCCACCGGCCAGGCGGAGGCCGCCGGCGCCAAGGTGATCGTCACCGAGGCCTGCGCCGTGGAGAAGGTGCTGGAGTTCGCCGCCGGGCGGGGCGTGCCCGTGGTCACTGTCGACGCGAGGCACGACGGGTGCGTGGAGTTCAGCGAGGTGATCGGCGGCGACGAGCTCCCCGAGGCCGACGAGGCCGGGATCCGCCCCGACGACGTCGTCGCGCTACCTTACTCCTCCGGCACCACGGGGCTCCCCAAGGGCGTCATGCTCACGCACCGCAGCCTCATCACCAGCGTCGCGCAGCAGGTACATACAGACACGCCATTCTCCTCAGATCCTCTGTTCTGATGAGCTCTGCTTCCATTTCTGGGTCAACGGAGCTTTGGCTCAACTTACTTGGGACGATTCTATACTATAGTATACTCCTACCTGTCGGAGCCAGCGGAGCTGAGCTGCCGCACAGCAAGACAGGTGGGTCCACGTTGCCATCGGATCCACCTGTCAGTGACACTTAGTATATTTTTTTCCTCCTTCCGTTTCATCATGCAATAGTGGTCAGACCTCTGTGCGTCAAGCAAGTAGGCCGGCTCATTTATTCTTGGCATCTCGTGCTCCACGCGAACGAAGGTTCCTACTGTATAATAAACCGCCCACATGCGTACCCCGGTCGACGGGTCGCTGCGTCTGGGGGTCCACAGAATCAGGTGCCTTGCCTGAGCCCGATCCAGGCGCCGAGATTCGTGCTTTTCGCATGATGCGTTTGGCGCCAACGTTCAGAATTTTCAAAATTAACCCTCAAGTCAAAGCGCTATCTCTCGCAGTAGTAATAGCTAAGATTTTTCGTGTGAAAGTAATTGGTATTGTTTGATCAGGTGGACGGCGAGAACCCGAACCTGTACTTCAGCCCGGAGGACGTGGTGCTGTGCCTGCTGCCGCTGTTCCACATCTACTCGCTCAACTCGGTGTTCCTGGCGGGGCTCCGCGCCGGGTGCGCCATCGTGATCATGCGCAAGTTCGACATCGGCGCGCTGGTGGAGCTGGTGCGCGCGCACCGCATCACCATCGCGCCCTTCGTGCCGCCCATCGTGGTGGAGATCGCCAAGAGCGACCGCGTGACCGCCGACGACCTCGCCTCCATCCGCATGGTCATGTCCGGCGCCGCGCCCATGGGCAAGGAGCTCCAGGACGCCTTCATGGCCAAGATCCCCAACGCCGTGCTCGGGCAGGTCGGTGCCCATCGAGCTTTGTCGCATATTGACGATGCGTACGTGCTCGATTCGACATTGTCGCTGACATGCTGAGCGTGTGTTTGTTTCAGGGGTATGGGATGACCGAGGCCGGGCCGGTGCTGGCGATGTGCCTGGCGTTCGCCAAGGAGCCCTTCAAGGTCAAGTCCGGGTCGTGCGGCACGGTGGTGCGCAACGCGGGGCTGAAGATCGTGGACCCCGACACCGGCGCGTCCCTCGGCCGGAACCTGCCCGGGGAGATCTGCATCCGCGGGGAGCAGATCATGATAGGTACCACCTCACAATCGAACCCGTATATACACCGATCGTCGCTCTCTAGTCTCTCTCTCTCAGCAGGCTCGGCTCGTTGCTGCCTGTGGCGTTAATTAACCTCTAGTATTAGCTCCGCTTGGCGTTTACGTTGGCATGTCGCATTCCGCTTGACGTAGCGCTGTCGTACGCTCGTCCTGCGAAGGAAGGAAAAGTCGCGCATATATAGCGGATGATCGATGAGCGATGAGGACAAAGTTCCAAGTGCTTGGGTATGTAGCGAGGTTGGAGCAGTGGCTAATTTGTCTGTTACACGCCGAACAAATCTGTCCTCCAACTCGTCGCTTGCCGATGGTGACCACCCCAAAACTTCACTGGATAATCTCCCGGACTAGTCGTAGGCTCGTAGCTCTGAAGGAAAAACAAATCATTAGTTGTCCCATTTTAAGTGGAATTTTCTTGCAACTTCAAATTCCCTTTCATCGCAAAAGGGAAAATAACAAAATAAAAGGAAATGAAGTTGATGTATAGCTACTAGCTAGTTAGGCCAATTACGAGTGGTTGGAGACCTGGTGAAAAGAGGCTTCTAGCTAGCTTTTTAATTAGTTAGTGGCTTGGTCCAGTGTCCATTTCCAATGATGATTAGTCATCGGCGGAGAATTCCCGTCCACTGCACTCCACGTTTTCGGCTAGCAGCCGCGAGCTCGTGGTTGTTGGCACCACGCGCAGGCTACTAGTACTACAAGCTGTAGAATATCTGTTAGCGAATCAATAAACAGCGACGCACGTTGCTAACGACCTGCAAACCATGCATACACATTCCCCTCTCTGTCTCTTGGCTTGTCTGCACACAGCTCACCGTCACCACGGCACCGTTCCAGAATCCAAGTTGCACATGACTGTAGCCTGTAGGTAGGCAATCCAAAAATCTGGTGGAGGAACAGAGAAGTAGTGCATATATTATTTTGCATGTCCATGGCAGTAGTGGAGCCACCAACCGCTGAGACTGCACAAGTATGTTGGAGGAACCGGTCACTGATATTAGTTTATCCAGTTGACAGAAGCAGTGCATACTAAGCTGCTAGTATCTTATTTGTCCATACTCCGTAGTGGTGCTCAGCTCAGAATACAATACCCTGCCAGACAATGGCAGTTGAGGGAAAAGAAAATGAAGCCTGTTAATTAAGGTGCGACCAACCAACTTACCAGGAGTTTGTTAGGTCGACTGAAGACTTAACATCGTCGGTTGGTGTGTACTTGGCGTGCAAAGTGGAGTTCAAGTCAGAGAGGTCGTGCCGTCGTGGTCAAGGAGCTACTCACGCCATGATTCATGTGCATCTATCTATCTGTGTCACAACCACTAATGAACCAAACCACACCAAACAAAACGAAAGCAATGACCAAATAGGTTAAACCAGGTTAGTACTACTGCAAGCTGATTTGGTGGCCCAGATACCCAATCCATCATGTGATCGACCAGGAAATAAAGCCCCGGCAGGTTGGGTGACCAACTCCAGCCTGTGCAAGAATCAAGCTGGTGTCACGGGTCAATTCCAACAGCCCCGTCTTACCAAACTCTGCCTGGTGCGATCCTCCCATGTGGGGCTTCACTTTCAGAAGTGCCATCATGTGCTTACACTGTGGTTCTGTAAGTTTCTTGCGGTTCAATGATGGTCGGCACCGTCCACATGAGATGTGTGCCTTGATGGGAGACACCTCTGCAAATGCAGTTTGGGCCACCATCCAATATTTACTGAATGTTGTCTTGCAGTAGAATTATTGATATGCGTTCGATCCTTTTTTTTCCCACGAGTAATACTACTAGAATTTTGAAACGATGACAGCTTGATAATGATGGTTTCTCTGAACTAACGAGCACCGCGCGCCGTGGAATGAACCCTGCAGGGTACCTGAACGACCCAGAGTCGACGAAGAACACCATCGACAAGGACGGCTGGCTGCACACCGGAGACATCGGCTTCGTGGACGACGACGACGAGATCTTCATCGTCGACAGGCTCAAGGAGATCATCAAGTACAAGGGGTTCCAGGTGGCGCCCGCGGAGCTCGAGGCCCTCCTCATCACGCACCCGGAGATCAAGGACGCCGCCGTCGTTGGGTAAGTCGCATTAGCCACAGGCATTTCCATTTCTCCTCACCTTGTGCCGCCCAGCTCGTGGTTCCACTTTCCACCCACAAGAAAGAATGCTCACTGTCCTCCTTGTTATTTTTCATTTCAGAGTGAAGGATGAAGCTGCCGGCGAAGTCCCGGTCGCCTTCATCAAGCGGATCGAAGGGTCGGAGATCACCGATAACGAGATCAAGCAATTCGTCTCAAAGGAGGTAATTAACTGATGCCACACTCCTCCCAAGCTTTCCATGCATCTAGTCAAACTATCTCTCACGACAGCAACAACTACTGTTGTGGTACAGAAAGTTCAGAACAACTGTTTTACTCCCTGCTCAATAGTCAGCTACTAGTAATCACCATGTTCAGACAGTCAATTATCTGCATTTGTTCATGAACAATCACCACTCACTTAGGAACCCGAAATATTTTGTGTATAAAAATAGCAGAGCTCATGACTAAGATGCTCCACGATGCAACTGCAGGTTGTTTTCTACAAGAGGATCAACAAGGTCTACTTCACCGACTCCATCCCCAAGAACCCTTCCGGCAAGATCCTAAGGAAGGACTTGAGAGCCAGGCTCGCCGCCGGCATTCCCAGCTAAGTGCCGCGCGCTGCCATTCTCCGCTTCTCGGACATGCATGCAGCCACCCACGGCGCTGTTATAAACCACACGTAATATTGCTTGATCCCCACTAAATGGGGACACAAAGGGAGGCAGATACTTCCAGGAGATCTCAGTTTGTTGGTTCGTCCAATGTTGATAAAAATGAATGATATATATATAGATGTATGTTTTTTGACCATGTAAGAAAAATGCTGATTTCCAAGGGGTGCAATGGACACGCTACTTTCTTTTAAACAAGGAAATACACTTCCCATTTCATGATTTAAGAGAGAGTAAGAATTGCCCTCACGAAAGTCCATCTCTGAACGTCAGATCCTCGCGCATAGATAGGCAGCGATCTAGCGGTCTCAACCCTAGCTGCCGCCGCCACCAACAGCCCCGTATTTAGCATTTGCGACCGTGAATTAACGCCCCCGCCTCCTTTGTTTGCCGCTCTAGTAGCGGGAGGGGGTGGGGACCTCAGACATGCCCTCCATGCTGTTGCAAGGTCATTAAATGTTTAGACTTTGGTTTTGGTCTCTGTAGCGGCATCAACGAGGTGGTGACGACAATGCACATTGGAATAAGGTATCTTCGGCCTCTCCCTATCTCGTCAATGTTTCTAGCATCGGCGAATGGCCAATGATGGTAGGTGGTGCCAGATTTGTTGGTTTCCTTTGGATGTTGTCAGTTGTTGTATCCATCAAAGGAAACTATTCGTTGGTGTGTGGTACAACATCGTCGGTCTCTTTGTTTGTTTCCGTCTGCGACAAGGTTCTGTTTCTCCAAACCTCTAGATTGGTGGTGAAGGATTGCAATTCTGTGTTGCTTGAGTTATGTATCGAGCCGATGTTCCATTAGCGATTATTCAATCTCGTTTTTTGCGTCGAGTGGATATTGCGGTCTTCAAACCTTAGTGGCGAGGGCGTTTGCAGGTCTCCCAGTCTTTTGTTGCTTGTTCAGTGCATGTTTCAAACTCCGGTAGTCATTGAACAATCGAAGAAGGAAGACGATCGATATGATTTTCAGTGTATTTTTGTTGTGTACTAGCTGTGTTTTTCAGAAAGATGATCACCGGAGGACAGTGGCGAGCACGCCAACAATTTCAGTCGCGGGGGCGAAAGGGAATTTGGGTCATGCGCGAGTGAGAGAGAAGGGAGAGAGAGAGAGAGAGAGAGAGAGAGAGAGAGAGAGAGAGTATGAGGCTCACAGGTGGGATCAGATCCTTTGATCGTCTCTTTCACTTAAGTGGGTTGACCCACCAGTCAGAGGGATAATTTGGTAATTTCATAATTACCAAATTAAACAGAATAAAACTTGAACTTTAAAAATCATTTTAGAGAGTTCTATACACCCAAAAACCAAAACAAACTATTATACAGACTCCTAAAATTATAAGGAATTTAATTTGATTTTTGAAAAAAAATCTTTGAATGAAAATTTCAAAGGTCCTTAAGTGGAAATGATTCAAAAGATTTTAAAAAAAATTCAAAGATCCTTAAGTTGATATGATTTGAAATCAAAATTATTTTATTAATATCTTGAAATGGGAAAATGGTTATAAAGTTCTACTATACGAACTATTTGAATTTCAAATCATTATAAATTCATTCCTCGTTATAATGTTTGTAAAATAAACATTACCCATTAATTTAGGGAATTTGATCAAAATGATTTCAAATCAAATTGAAGGGTTTTGCAAGGGCATATCATTTATGCATACTAGCATGCCATTGGTTTTAAGCATTGTCTTATCAGACAATGATGTTGTTTTTCAGAACCCGAAGTTCGGGAATCACTCAAACGTTTAGGCTGCACTTTATCTCAGTCTCAAGGCAAGCTCATTCTTGCATGTCCAGTGGATTAATTTTCAAAAGTTTACAAATCGAATTCTTATCTACTGCATTAAAATAAAAATGCCTTTATGAATAATTGGTTGGCGGTGAAACCACTGACTGCATGTTGTGCTGGAGGTTCCATCGTATGGGAAAGTTAGGGTTAATAACAAGTGCTTCGTAACTTGTCCATCCCCGTATTTACGTGTCAACCAAAGGTTCTGGAATGAACCGAAGGGTTCATAAGTACCTTCTTCCTTATCCTCGGAGATGCTACCTGGTTTGGTCGTGGATGCGACCAACGCGCGTGTGCGCTGTGCAAACTTCCCCCGGTGGGTCTAGTGAAGTTAGTGGTATCTCGGGTGGGGTGGCAGAGATGGATCAATGCCCTCTTTGTGCCAATGATCGGGTCTGTCATCATTAGGGTGAACGTGTGGGGTTGAAAATACTCAGAATGTATCCAAGAACTTTATGTTGCACAAACCACACACCTAAGTGTGAAAATTGTATTAAGGCTAAGGCAACTTTTGGGAAAAATGACGCACCTCTGTAGAGTGTATAAAATTGTTAAAGTTACATCTATATTCCCGGAAGGAACTACGTTCGCGGCGTGAAAGGAATTTAAATGATTCTCAAACTCGTGAGGTTGAGGAACATAGGTTTTGGAGCTAAAACCAACCTTTTCAAGAAACCTTTTCAAAAACTTTCATCGTGTCTACGACCATTGGTCATGACATTAGCTAGTGCATGAAAAATCAAAACCTTTTCTTACCCGAGCTTGCTGAGTACCGCTTGTTACTCAACCCTTCTGTTGACCCTTTCATTAGACTTTGAGAAGGCCAGCCATGACGTCAACGATCAAAGCACCGAAGACCAGGAGTTCTACTATGAAATCCTGGATCTATCACGAGGAATAGAAGGAGTCGACTACGTCATCGCCTATGGAGCCGACGACAATGAAGAAGAAGAAACAGAGGAGTAGTCAAGCGAGTCTAGTCTAGTATTAGAAGATAACCTAGTCGGGAAGCTCTAGGATCTAAGATGTTGAGCTATGATGGTTCTCTCATTGTTGTTCTTATTAGATCGTCAACTGTCTCAAGTTGACTTTGAATTTTTAATCTTACTTAGATGCATGAGGAAGATATTGAAGAGTTCATTCGTTTTTTGTCTTGTAATAATAAGAAGTGTGAACTAGTGGACCCGCAATGTTTTTTTTTGTACTACTCTAATGGATGTAATATATATGGAGAAGGACTTCAGTAAGTTTTATTTCAACGACTTGTGCATGATACGTCCAAAACGTATCTATAATTTTTTATGGTTTCATACCACTTTTATGTTTTTGATAATTGTTTTTATATTAAGTTTATTATTTATTTGGACTAACCTACTAATGGTTGCAAAAGTGCACAATGTCCTCTTTTTACACTTTGATGTGTAGGAATTATAAAAAAAATACAAGAGGAAACCTTATTGGAGTCGAATTGGGACTTTCCTGAAATCTGTCTGAAATGTCTTTTTAAATATTGCCACGTTACGGTTGAAGATGACGTCAAATGGAAAAAGTGTGGCGTGAAAGTTGTGGATAACGTCGTAGACAGAAAGTTTGGCCCAATCCAAGTCCGTACGGCCGAGAAAAGCCCGATTAACCGCAGCCCTAGATGGGATGACGAAAATCCGTGAGACTATATAAAAGGAGGAAACCTAGGTCGTGAGAGACACCCCATACCACGAATTTCCAGCCACCAAAGCCACATTTTTGCCTCCCCCATGGATCCCATCTCCATGAGGGAGGGCTCTCAAGAGCATGTAGGAAAAGGGCTAAGGTGCGGTGCTCCCCCATGATGCCGGTGGCGTAGGGAAGGAGTCCCTGCGCCACCGTCGGCGCCGCCCTGCACCCCACGCTGTCCTCTCCACCATCTTCACCGCCATCTCCATCGCCAATTACTCCTTGTATACAGTGGTTCATCCTCCCACACACCTCTATACCTCCCTATGTAAACATGGTGTTTGACGTTATAAATTATTTGCAGATGATCTATTGCATCTATGTCATGTTAGTGTAGTTCTCTTTTGTCATATTATTGATTGTTGAATCTCTAAGGATGGTTTGAGCTATATATTGAATTTTTTACAGTCCTTTCGTGCCCATCTTATGTTTATGCGCGCATGTATTACATCATAGGGTTTGTAGTATGTGGAGAAAGCTATAGGGAGGGCTGCTTAAGTGACAGAAACACGAGCCCCAATCTAGTGATTAAAAGCATATGGGATAAAGAGGACCTTTTGATCTCAATGCTAGGGTTGGGTATTTTTACCTTAATGTATCTTCTAGTAGGTACGGATGGTTGCTAGAGTTTCAATCATAAGTACTTGCAATCATTGGATAGTGAGAGCTTGTTAGCTTTGCCTCTCCCACATAAAAGAGGAATATCAACCTTGTATTTGACTATTTGATCATGGACAAATACATCACAATTACCACCACTTTTCCACACTCATAGTACTGTTAGTTTATGGTTAATTATTATATTATATTGTTGTAGCACTAATATTTAGTTTCTTGTATTTATTATCTTGCAAAGCTATCTCTCATACCCGTATTATTGCTCTAGTATTATTTCCTAGGTAAAGTAAATGTCTAGTGTAGCGTCCCCACATTTAAATATGTAAGGACACCTGTGTTATTGTGCTAGTCCTTGGATAAATTTCTAGCACCACACTACAAAATGAAATACCATGCAAATGCATCAAATTCTATTACATCGCATGATCCAGTCTTTACAAAATAGTATTACAAGTTGCATAGTCTTAGAAGACTAGCATGAAACAAAGAAATACATCGGAAACATAGAATAACATTGAGCCCATCTTCTTCATGTTCCACAGGCAAAATATGTTGGCGATAGTCTCGAGATCCTAAACGAAATCTTCACCCGTCTTCAGAATCATCTGCAGGATGGAATATGCAGCCACAAAGGGGGGGGGGGGGTCAATACAATTTATTGTATTGGCAAGTAACACTATGGTGGATATAAATGGCAAGACTAATACTACATGCTTATCTGGCCTGGGTGGCCATCCACAAGTGACAACCTCAAGTGGAATAACCCTTAGCCAAGGGCCCTGAGGCAACACTCAACATAAACCAATCACGTCCAAATTCCACCCAGGTGTTTCATTGAATGTTATACTTAGAATTTTACTCAACATCTAGTAAAACAATTTGTAACATTGCATAGACATATACTAAGTTCTAAGGCTACCCATATAACAAGGGTAAATGAGATGGCTATGCACTACTAGGATAACATCATATCATAATATAACTTAGTAAAATTTCCTATTTGGAATACTACTCAAAAGTCAACTAATGCATATAGAAAATAATGGGTACTTGATGATGTGTTACTTGCCTTGTTGAAGTTGGTGAAGAATTCACACTCTCTTCACAAAAGATCGTTGCTCTCCGTACAATCTATTCATTGAAAACACAATAACAAAATAAACAAGCATACTAGAAATCAAACACACAAGTGTAGAAAAACATGCAAGTCAATTAACACAACAAAGGGGTTTAACCAAGTTGGCTAGGACGGGTCAAGGTTTGATTTTGAAAGATTCATTTTCTCTTGGTTCCATACTTGTTAAGGAAGTTCCAGGGGTTTACTTGGGATGGACTAGGTTGAGTTTGATGTGATATAAGTTTATTATAACCATACTTGTCGAGGAAGTTCCAAGATTTCACCAAGGGTGATCATATCACTTCTTCAACTAAAGCAACAAATAAAAATGTGTAGCACTTAGTCATTTTCATCAAGACATTTGAGTGATCTAAGTTAGTCTTTCCATTTTGGGTTATGGTAGGTCTAGGTTCAACTAACTTCATAACAATAGATAAAATATGATAAAGTCTTGGGATTTTCCATTTAGGTCAATGGTTGGACATAAACAACTTAATATTCTTCAACTGGTGTGGATTGCTCCAAGTCTTCACATGTTTTTCATCTTGAAGACCATCTTCATAATTCTATTGTAGACTTGTTCCTTGGATGGATTCTTATCTTGGTCTTGATAAATTCTTCATGGGCTTCTCACTAGTTGGTCCAAGGTGGGGTGGGCACAACTACTAGTAAGTCAAATTGAAAAGAAAGAAATAGAAAGGATTAGAAAGATAGAGGGAGATGTTTTCTCTTGGATTTTCTTCATACACTTGTACTTCATTGAGTTGCTTCTAGTTGATGTGGAGTCTAAGTCACTCCTTGAACTTCTTCAATGATAATCCTCATAGCTCTTCATGTTGCCACCAAGTTGAAAATGAAGTTTCCTTCTTGTGCTTGAGTATTGGCTTCTATTTTGCTAACTTGATGAATTCTTGAAACAAGAATAGGAGAGTGGAGGGGTAGATACTTGATCTTATATGTGATTGACACATATTAGGTATTTGGTCTTGGCTCCAAATAGCCATAACATTAAAGATTAAAAGGATGGAAACAAATTCTAAGAAATGGTAAAATGGATGAATCACTATGTTGGGGTTTTGATAAAAAACACATGGTAATGGTCTAAGGGTGTCCAAAATGGTTAGACAATGATGTCTCTCGTTCAAGGTTACCAAATGGAGAACATTTTCTTAAGAAAACATTTTCTAATTATTTATAGAATTTAGATTATGTCTAAGTACCCAAATGGCCATCTAAAATCTAAAACACTTCAAAAATAATTCAAATAGGATTTTGGACAGTGGGTACTATTATTACACATTCTAAGGAACCCAAAGAAATTTGGTTTTCTTAAATTGGATTTACATAATTTGAATTATGTCAAATTTCATCAAACAAGCATATTTGAATTTGAACAATTTTTAAATGGCAAATTTAATTTTGGCCAGTCTCAAAAGTTTCTACATGTTGTGCTGATTTCAAAAAGTCCAAGTTTGTTAAATTTGGGCTTATGGATCAAAAGTTACGATAGATCTAAGATGCAGGGGCTTTTCTACAAAAATTAAATTCTATTTTTATTCGGAAATAAATCCAGAGACGGGCTGGGCTCAGATTGGCTATTTGCCGCGCGGTGCGATGGATAGGAAGTGGGCCTGGGCCAGTTACGCGCAACACTGAGCGACGAATAACAAAATAACGCGCAGCTGACTTGGCGCTTTTTTATTGGCTGATACATCTTTGTCTAGTTGATCTAATCTGGGTCCTCCGTTGTAGATCTAACGGACAGGGACGAAACGGAGCTCACCTCGCCGACGTGGGCCGCCGGAAATGGAGGAAAGGCGGCGCTCGTCTCGGGATCTCGGCGGCGATGACGTTCTGGGGGTCCCTGCGCCCGGTGGAGATGACCACAGTGACCAGCACGACGCGGGGACGTCGATGGTGACAGTGGCGGGTTCTCGTGCTTCCTGTGATGGCCACGGCAAGCGGACGGAGATGCTGCGGCCTTCGGTGACCCTCGGGTATCCGCTGCGATAAAAACCAACCAAGAGGTTAGATCGGTGCGCACGGGCGAGGGAAAACGAATGGGGCAAAAAGGAGGCGGAGGAGACGGCTACCGTGGCCGAAGATGATGGAATACGACGGTGGCAGTGGGCGTCTCCGGCAAGGAATTGTGACTATCTCGAGGCTCGATTGAGGGAGCGAGAAGAGGGGAAATGACGAGGGGAGGCATGGCTCTTATGGGGAAGAAACGATGCTGCAATTGGTGGTCTTAAACGCCCGAAATCAATGGATTGAAAACTGTCATTTTCGGTGAGAGAGGAAACATGAGGTTGATGACGGGTGACGTCAGCATGACGTCATCCTTTTTTTTTTTTCTGTTTTCCTCTTTTCTTTATAACTTTTGATTCAAAAATCCTTTTAGCCTCAAATAAAATTTTAAAATCTTTAAATGAAATTTTCTTTCAACTAAGCACATTCGAAAACTATTTTGGACACATTTTAATTTTTGAAATTTGTAATTATATAGCGTTATTTGACACCCAGGGTGCAGAATAGTTATTCTACACCCATCCTGTATCTTTTGAACCGTACATGATTTTTATGTCACGTAAATTTTGTTGTGTTCCTTATGTCAAATAGAACGTAAGAAAATATATACATGACATCAATTTTTTATTTACGTGACGGTACAAAAAAAAATGAAAAAATACATATTTTTATGTTGTTTTTATGACTTTTATGTTGGTATGACTCATATTTTTTCGTATTTATGCGAAGTATTCTCTTATGGATCAAACATGAACGTAAATAATTATATACGTAACATATATTTTTGACTTGGGAACATAAAATTAATTGTGGGTGCAAAATAAGTTTTCTGCATCCAGGGTGCCAAATAGGGTGTCTATATATACTAATAGTATTTAATACCATTTTAAAATAAAAAAATAACAAAATGAGAATTTTGATTAAATAAAATTCCAGAGACATTAAACATGTCAAATACTATTTTTGAAATTCATTTCACCTCATTTTTCTATTTTATATTTTTAAGATATGAGTGATTACTATTAGCAACTTAGTGTCATTTATATAAAACATATCAAATAATTAATATTGTTGACAAATAAGATTCCAAAGTGTTAACATTATTAAAAATGTTGTTTCCCAAAGTGTGGTTCATTTTCATAACACAAAATTTACTTGGAAAACATTTAGAGAATATGGTTTGCTAAAGAAAGATAATAATTATTGAATAGAGAAAATTTATTTGAATAAGGTTTAGGGTTTATGAAATAGAGGCATAATGGATTCTTAATTCCAAATTCATTGACATATGTGTTGTTTCCTTTTGTTTTCTTGCATCTCATTTGCTTTTTGGTGACTTGCATTATATGAAAACAAAAAGTTTCAAATTTTTGTGATTTTTGCACTTTCCGAAAATCAGGGATGTTACAGACTACCACCCTTAAAATAAATCTCGTCCCGAGATTTGGGAAGGCTAGAAAGAAAGATTAGGTTTGGGTAACTGGATTCCAGAATAACTGGCTAGGCTACCACCCTTAAAAGAAACTTTTGTGGGTAGTCTAAAACTCTTGTCTAACTGATTGCTGCTTTTACCATATCTTTAGCTGGAGTCACTCTTCATTATCCATAATATTCTTGTATAACATTCATCAAATCCTTGTTGGTATTTGGGGTTTTGAATCCAAGTATACAACTTTTAGGATTCCATGGGTTAAGATTCTCTTCCAATAGGATGTTTGCATACACATAGCTTCGAGTGTGTGGTTTAACTCAAGATGGCTTGAGTAGAACTTTCCCTCATGGTAGAGTTACAAACCAACAAAATTCTGTTGAACTACCTTTGACACTGAGGGGTCACTCTTTGGGTCAATCAAAATACCAAGTTGGGAAGATTTCACAACATCATCTCATTTATTAAAATGGAAACACATTTCTCAAGCATTCACTGTATTTTATTACATTGGAAGCATCTTAAGGAACATTTTATTTCTAAAGTAAAACTTCGCATAAGCGTCCTTGTTGTTTCTCAGCTTGTCCTCCTCAGTATTGGTCTCCTTGAAATATAATTTTCTTTTCTTCTTCCTTTCAGGGCAATCTTGGGCATATTGTCATTTATTTATGAATTTGAAGCATGTCACTTGGCTGATGTAGTTGGGGTTTTGAAGTCCCTTTTCAGTGCAGTCATTGGCATAATGCCCTGTATCTCTGCACTGAAAACAAGTGACTTTGCTTAGGTCCTTCTTCCTTTTTATTGGCGTAATATTGGAAATCATGTCTTCATACTATTGTCCAATATACTCAACTATGTTGGCTGATAGCCTAGGCTGCTTGTTGGGACAATTTCTAGATAAATGTCCATCTTCTTCACAAGAATAACAATTCTTGGTGGAGGGTTTGGATGAATATGGATGTGGTGTAGTCTTGGCTCCAGTATCCATGTTGACATGGTCCATCTAAATAGTATCCAACTTGCGTTTTCCCTTCACTTCTAGTTTTCCTAAGTTCTCTTCGAGTGCACTAAGCATTCCTACTCTAGCTTGTTGTCCAACTTGTTGTACCATAGGGTAATATGGACATTGTGTTGGAACATGTGTTGTTCCTTCACACAGAAAATAAGTAACTTGAGTGAAGTATCCTTCAGTTGAGTTGTTTGCATCACCATGGGGCCACTCATCAGGACATTCTTTAGAATAGTGTCCTATCTCTCCACAAGATTTGCAGGCTTTGAGTGTTGACAATAATTCTTCTTCTATCTCTTGGTTATCTCTAGCTATCAAGGGATGCTTGTTTTCACTTTTGGCCAAGTTTTGGGAAATCATGTGCACTATCTGACATCGGGTATCTAACACTTGATGCATTCCTGGTGCTAACTCCATATTGGGTTGTTGTCTTGATTCCGGTTCATCTGTTGTATCATCTGAGTTTGAGCTTCTAGCAGCATCTTCATTGTTATTGACTTTTCAGGGTTGTTGGCATTTTGGCTAGGCATTTGTTTTGGGTTTTAGGGAATAGATGAGTAGAGGTTAGAAATATAGCTAAAGGATGTTCCTATCCAAACACAGCAGATCAAGGAAACTCATCTTGCAACCAACACATCTAACAAACAAGATTCACACGAAACAACAAGATTTTAAAAAACAACTAGTATTGTCATACAACGCTCATTGGTATGATCAATACACTAACATGTTAACATTGTTCTAACTAACTAGGTGGTGGTCTCATCTATATCTTCTTGAGTTTTCTTCAGTTCTTCTCTCAATGTCTTGAGGTATTCTTGATTGTTGTGAAGTCTGAGTCCTTCTCCAAGTTCTTCAAAATCTTGAGTGTAGGTCTTCAGGTGATGAAAATACTTCTTGCACTTCATGGTATGGTCATAAACAATCATGCCTTGATGCTATTCAAGAGGTGGGTCATCTAGAACAAGAGAATCAAATTTTGAAGGTGAATAATAGACGAGAGGATATGAGAAAGATTAAGAGGATTGTTTTATTTCTAGAAAGTTTGAACATAGTAAATTTTCAATCCTATGGTCTTTTCCGAACTTAGGATCTCGAATTCTACAGGCAACACAGTGCTGTGATACCATTTTTTAGCGTTCCCACATTTAAATAATGTAAGGACACCTGTGTTATTGTGCTAGTCCCTGGATCAATTGCTAGCACCACAGTACAAAATGAAATATCATGCAAATGCATCGAATTCTATTACATCGCATGATCCAGTCTTTACAAAATAGTACTACAACTTGCATAGTCTTAGAAGACTAGAAGAAAACAAAGAAATACAACGAAAACATAGAATAAAATTGAGCCCATCTTCTTCATGTGCCATAGGCAAAACATGTTGGCGATAGTCTCGAGATCCTAAACGAAATCCTCACTCGTCTTCAGAATCATCACCAGGATGGAATATGAAGCCACAAAGGGGGGTCAATACAATTTAATGTATTGGAAAGTAACACTATGGTGGATATAAATGGCAAGACTAATACTACATGCTTATCTGGCCGAGTGGAGTTTTGGCTAAGTTTGCATAAAACCAGTTTTCACCTATCACTTTATTAAAACAAACTTTTCTTTTCAAAGGGGTGGCATCATTGGAATGAAATCCAAGCACCACAACTACTGTTCACTTGGTCAAAATTTTACTTATTGAAAATGGTATTGAGATTCTTCCGTCATTCCTTGTCCAGCTGCTCATAGTTGTCCATAACCGGGGACATGGCTAAGATCTTAGTTTGTTGACTCTGCAGAGTTTGTGCACTTTCACCTTCAGACTCAAATCAACCCAAACATCCTATACACCCTGAGTGCATTAAGGAAAGGAGAAGATTGAGACAAGATTTTTCAGAAGAAATTCCACCACCGTTCGGCTTACCTGTTCCACCTATAATTATGCTACGTATGCTTGTAAGCCTGGTAAGTTCATTCAACTTAGTTGATCAAGACAAAGCCCATATGACTAAAGGCTGCACGGGAAGCTACCAAACTTAGAAGGACATAGTAATCTATTTGTTCCTGGGTGGCCATCCACAAGTGACAACCGCAAGTGGAATAACCCTTAGCCAAGGGCCCTGAGGCAACACTCAACATAAAACAATCACGTCCAAATTCTACCTAGGTGTTTCTAAGGACGACTTGGAGCAGCCAATCTTCGCCGGGTCCTCCGACGGGGTCCCTCCCGAGGAACCGGGGCGTCTGGTCCAAAAAGCGCCTGCCGGACTGTCTTGCGTACCGCGCTTCCGGCAGGCCTCCCGCGGTGCGAGTTGCGGAGCATCTCCCTCGGCGCCGCGGGTACACGAGGACGTGTTCATGTGAAGCGTTCGCGCGTCAACACACTTTTTGGCGACTCCGCTGGGGACGAAGGATTGAACGGTCTCTAGCCCGTTCTTGCTACGAAGAGAGCGTCATCAAGAGCTGCAATCTACAACGGTATCATGAATCCTCATGTAGATGCAAATTTCTCCCATGTTAATGTTGCTAGATCTTTTGATATGAGTAAGGCATCGGCTATCCCTAGTTCTTACTATGTGCAAAAGCCGATGCAAAGTAATCTCCATGCTTCGACTAATTTTAGCAACTTGCAACGTGTATACTCTGATTCTCATGCATCGGCAACCCCAGAAATACATATGCCGATGAACAACATGGTGAGTTCGGTTAATCAATACGAAACACCCAACTTTAGATGTTTTGATATCATGCAAGCGAGTGTTTCACCTTTTTGTACATCGGCAAGTGACATGCAATATGTTAGTTCATCTTTAAATATGCCGATGGATAGGGGAATTGGACATGCAACTACTAGCTATTTGGCAAATAACACCCAACCATCATATGCTACACCTTATGTTACTAATATTTCATCTTCATGTGCAACTAGTGAGCTTCATAATTCAGCTGCGCACTTTCATAGTGGCCATGGCCGAATAAGTGAAAATTTAACAGGAACACATGCATCTTCATCTACTTCTGTCGCATATGGACTGGATAGTTTCAAGGAAAAACTTGCAGCTGAATTCAAGAAGATCAATGCTATCATTTGAGAGCAGCAGAGAATCCCCATGATCCCGCTGCAATACAAGCTTTAGAGGCGGTTAAAAAGAGGCATGAAGAAGAGCATCAACAATTTGAGCTTAGATGTTGTCCTTCATGGCCACGAAGTTTCGGCAACGCATTGCCGAAAGAAACTAGAAGTTTCGGGGGGCAATCTCACCATGTAGAGCATAGCACTGGAGAATTCACTAAGCCAACTTTGGAGGAATTATCAGATGAACAACGTCAATTCTATGAAATACTCAAGAGGAAGCGTAATGAGGAGTTCAAGAAGCTTGAGAAGAAACTCAAAGATGAGCATGAAACATATAGAAAAAAGCTTGAAGAGGAAGATACGCAGATGTTTCTTGCAAATCTTGAGAAGGACCGTCAAAAAAGTATTACTTCAGTTGGAGATCTCAAGCTACATACTCCATGCAGCAATCAAGGTGAACCCTCTAATAAATCTATACAAGATGAAAAAGCTTTGCGAATTGATAGGATCCATGAAGGAAGCGTGAATGATTCGGAAAGTTTAGTTTCTTCGGTTATTGAAAAAGCCGAATCAAATATTACATGTGCCGAATCTATTGAATCAAAAGAAGCAAGCTTCACTGATGAAGAGCATGGAAAGATTAGCAAAACAACCATGCTTGATTTTTCTGGAAGTATGGGAGCTTGCATGTTTCCCTATAAGTTTCGTGCCAAAGAGATTAATGAACTTCAAGTGCAAGAATGTATAGCCGAACCAAGTTCGGTTGACATAGAGCATCAAAGTAATGAGGTACGAGACGCAGAAAATGAAGAAGAAAAGGCGTTGGAAAATCATCTAAAGACAGGGCAAGATATTTCCCAGGTCATGCAACCATCATGTTCTCCCAACGTCTTCAAAAAGTTATATCCAACAAATAATTTACTTACTTACCGATTTGGTCAAGACTATATTGTTGATGCATCGATTAGCAAGATTTTCATAAGAAACTTTGAAAGACCAGTTGAGAAAAGTAATTTATTTGTTAGTGATAAAATTGCTACAAAAACTATTGGTCAACATATTACAAAATTTAGAGAGACCAATAGTAACAAATTATTACAGCAAGAGCTTTCCCCCTTGTTTCATTTAAAATTTGTATTTACATGGGTGGCTTTGCTTATCTCATACTTGGCTAACATTTGGTCTCAAGTGAGACATGTTTGTTCTAATTATTTTGGTTTCGGAAATATAAAGCCAAGCGTAGAATCTCTTGAGAAAGCCGATGCCAGTATGATGGTTTATTCAAATGCATCGGAGAATCGTTGCAAAAGTCTAGCCGAATGGGGTGGTGTCAAACTTGAACCATTCGGTTACTTAACTCAAAAGCCGTTCTCGCAACAAGATCGGCTAGTTAATAAGAAGTGTACCTTCAGTTTGAGCACATGTGATCGCATCTTCGATATTTTGCTTAAGAATGATTACATTATGATTCTTGATCACCATGTAGAGCCGCCAATCCAAGGACGAATGTATTGCAAGTTGCATGATTCGTTTGAGCATAATATTGACAATTGCAACATGTTTCATCAAATAGTACAATCGGCCGTTGACAATGGATGGTTGGATTTTGGTGAGACACATATAGATGACCAGTCTATTTCAATTGGTCTTGATGGCAAAACTCTTTTATATCGGCTACCTCGAGCCGATTCGTTCAAAGATAAGAAGGTACATGATGAAGATGGTGAGATCAAGTCTTCAAGAAAAGAAATTATTCAGGAGCACATGAAGGATATTCTTGAAGATAGAAATTATATTGATGCTACACCAATGACATCAAGCACTGGGGGGCAACAAGAAAATTCGAAGATTGATGCATGCGAAATCAAGAAGAACCAAGGACGCTATAAGCACAAGGGTAAGAAATCAAAAGTTACTTTCAGAGAGCTATTGGAGAAATATCAGAAAGAGATTGAAACAAAAAGTGCTTATCGGCCGAGTAGTGCAAAAGCATCATTATCACCCCCAAGGCGCAAGTACAATAACCGGTATTGGCGAAAAGAGAAGTTTAATGCAGCAGGTTCATATCCTCCTTTTGGGCCGCCAATACAAAGGTCATGGACACCTCCCTATGCTAATTCCTATCCATATTCATCATGGGACATGTATGATTCATGGGCACATTATCCATATTATTCTAGACCGTCTAACCCAAATTATGCAGCTCCAAATAGATCATTATTGGATCAACAATCGCATGCCAAAAACCGTTTCAATAAAAAAGAATCGGTCCGGAGCTCAAAGGAAAAGAAGGAGGTGGTCAAGCAGGTTTACCAAGTAAAAAAGGATGGTCACAAGTATGTTGTTCCACATTCAGTTCCAAGTAACAAAGAGCCGGTCCAATTGACCTTGGCTATTAAAGGCAAAGAGATGAAACAAAAAATTGTTGAAGATCAAAGTGCCAAATCTGAATGTGCGAAGTTGAAAGTGCCCAAACTCAAGAAAGAGTTGCCAAAGCGGAAACAAAAAGTACAATCGGGATGCCCACTCGGCCTATCAAGTTGGCAAGAAAGAAAATTGCAAAGGCTTAGTGCCGAAGAGTTAAAAAAGAAAAAACATGGCATGGATTCCTAAGGAGAGCTGCAAGGACAAGAATGATATGCAAGATTCTGTTGCAAGGAAATTCATAGAAGTAAAGAAAGAGAAGACTGAAACTAACAAGCAATTAAGACGAAGGTCTATATCAGCTAAGAAAAATCTTCGGTTGGCACATCATCTATACTCTTCAACCATGCCATCATTGCCTTTGTCATGGAGTTCACCACCAGGTATGATTGGTTACCCCCTATGGACTTATTTTGATCCATGGGTGCATCATAATTATTTATATCCTGGAAGGGTAATACCAAGTCAATATGCATTTGATTAATTACTATGTTGTTGCTAGTATCAAGAGCCAAAATATTCTGAGTTCATTGGCATATTTATTATTTGATTTATTTCGGCTATACATACTTTGGTGGCTGGTTTATGCCTTCCCCTGAGGCAAAGATATGGGGCCGATATTCTTCTATCGTCCTAAGAAATTATTGAGACATGCCCGATGTGGTGTGATAACATCGTCCTTAGTAATACTAGAGGCCAAGACAAGGTATGCGTCAATTGACAATTATGCTCGTACTCATGCTTTCATGATATTTGGCTTGTGAGTCTATAAAATTTATGAATGGCCAAATTTTGCTAGCTATGTTGTTGGGCAACAAATCAATCATGAGCATAATGTTTGATATTAATTTTGATCTTGTCTCTCTAGTACCATGGAGATTGCATTTGTTGATCTAGCTTTAAGACAATGGCATGACATTGGATTGTTTGTTCATCTCCTTTTGGTGCTATTTTTGAAGTCTCGTGCCCTTTACAATATGATGAACTAATAGTCAAGCCGAATACCAATATTTTATATTCGTGCTAGAATTTTTATTATCTATAGATGCTCCATATATTGAGACTTCTGGTGATTCGTTGTAAGTAGTGCAATAATTTCATGATTTACACATGTTTTGACGAATCACCTATTGTTTGTCTTCATACATGTCTAGGTATAACTTTTATCTTGAAGTGGTTTAGTAATTCTCTTATGCCTAGACATGAAATGTGATGAGTTGGTGCGCAAACATCGGGCTACCATGTTAATCATGGTGCACTGCATATTCCCCATGAGCCGATGCTTTGTTTCACCAATGAAAGTAGGGCCGGATCGAGGCAAGCCGCTTCGGCCATGCACTAATGGAAAATCTAATGCAGATAGCCGGGAGAAGCTCATTGTTAATTATATGAAAAATCCTACAAGAGGGTGAGCATGACCATCTGGCAGGTTGCTTTCAAATATGCGTTGATGAGTGAGGACCTTTATCGCCAAATGGTTGGTGTTATTCTTTCGGAGTATTTGGGTGAAAGATTATTAAGGTATTTTCCCTCTTGCACATATGGTCCATAATCTAGTATACTCCTGATAACACATGGCCGATGGAGTGTTGACATCGTTCCTAGAACAAGAATGGTGCAAGATATTTTTTGGCACGCAAGCTTTGCCAAAAAATAGGGGGGCATCGAAACAAAAGGAAGGCAAGAAGATGAGCCCAAATGAAAAAATAATGTGAACAAGTGTTGTACGTCTCATCGAAACAAACAATTTTGATTTTTGGACCATCTCGATCCAATGAAGTATGCAAATTCTATAGGCAAAAAACAGGACGAAACATAGACCAACTAGTACATGTACTACCGGGGTTCAGAATTTCGGCCAAACTAGAACACGAGACAGAGACCAACTAGTACATGTACTAGTCGCGTTCTGTGAAGATATGAACAAGATTGACACCTGATCATTAACGGGATCGGTATACAAACCAAATGGTTTCTGATGAGAAAACACATAAAACAAAAGTTCTTCGTTTTTTCAAGACGAACAACTTTGTACTTTAAGAGATTTTGATCAGAGGTCGTTTACAGCCTAGAATCTGGAAAATACGGATGGACGAGAACTGCCAGATTTGGATTCGATTCGAACTGTTTTCAGTGCAGACAAGATTAAGCCATCAAGATGGATTCGGATGAGAAAATACATAAAATAAAAGGTCTTCGTCTTTTTGAGACGAACAACTTTGTCTTCTAAGTGATTCCGATTTGAGGTCGTTTACTGCCTCGAAAACGACCCGCAAGATACAGCCAGTTTTCAGTCCGAACAGTTTTAGAAGGTTCGAGTCAAACATCCGAATTGGATGCCAATTAGGGCTTTTGGACGTGAATCCAAGCCTTTTCCTTGCACGGGAAGTCCAGCCGCCTCTTATATACATGAGGGGTGACGGCCGATTGAAACAACACCAATCGAACAAACACAAACCCTAATTTATCGTGTTCATATATCTCTCTCCCTTGTACCTTGCTTCTCGTTCTTCGTTGTTCTTCAGGTTTGGAGTCTACGATCCACGAGGCTCCAGGGGCGTTAAGGACGACTTGGAGCAGCCAATCGTCGCCGGATCCTCCGACGGGGTCCCTCCCGAGGAACCGGGGCGTCTGGTCCAAAAAGCGCCTGCCGGACTGTCTTGCGTACCGCGCTTCCGGCAGGCCTCCCGCGGTGCGAGTTGCGGAGCATCTCCCTCGGCGCCGCGGGTACACGAGGACGTGTTCGTGTGACGCGTTCGCGCGTCAACACATAGTAATGAGATGCATCGTTGAATACCCTGGAAAATACCCTAGCTTACAAGTGTAAGCCACATTTGACACGACAACTTAATCACATAGGTTTTAGGTGAGTCATGTCATTACTTGTGGTGATGTGGTTCTTACTTTGTCTTCAGATTTACATGTGTTTCACTTTTACTTAACAAACACTTGTTATCATGTTTGAGTAGAAGTGTCGATTACTTAGTGAGGTAACAAGACAATAGCACATGGAAAATAATTATTGAAAAGGTAACAAACATGTTTGATTTTATGTTCTAAAAGTGTAGAGCTAATGATAATTAGTTTAGTTGAAAATGATGAACGATTACAACTATTCTATCATCACATAACTTGCTAGTGTCTTGTGATGATACGCTTAGTAGGTGTGAAAACATGAGAGTTTTATCAAATAAGGAAAATAACGTTGTGGTAATCATCTCTGGTTTTTCATAGACATTTATAAACTTTCAGTATACTTATAAAAGCAAGTTTAGAAGTTAAGTAAAATGTTTTACAATTGACATATTTGAGTTGGAAATATTGTTCTCTTTAATCTGGTATATCAATTGATGTTTTCTGAAAATATTTGAATAAGTTATTATTTTATTAATTTTAAATGAATTAATGACTAGGCCAAACATTGCACACATGAAAACTTCGTCAAATGACCATGAAAACAGCATAGATGAGTTGCATCAGTCATTTGGAGCATTTTGGTATATAACTTGTATTTTTCTGATTTTATGAATTATTTATTATTTTTCTCAATTTTAAATAATTTAATTTAATTAAAGAAAATGTTTTTAATTTTAAACTTTATCAAACATTTTTTAAAAGTTGATAAACATTTAGATTATATTTTTATAAACATTTCCATATTTTTTTCATATTTTTCTGATAATTATTTTAGTAGTTATTGAATTATTAAGTTTATTAGAATTTCTGTTTTATTTAAATTGACAGGTGGGTCCACACGTCAGTTTAAATGTTAATTCAAATATAAAGGAAAAAAGAAAAGGACATACTCCTGCCGTCATGCTGACGTCAGGGTGACGTCACTACAAAAGAGGATTTCCTCTGCCCGACTGCAATCGGGCGATCTGTTGCAAATTGGCGAGGGAGTTTTGTTCCATTGTCTAGAGGAGCTCAAGGTGAGCATGCGGGTGGCCACGATGTGACCAAATGGTCATCGGGATGTTGCCGGCGAGCTCAAATACGACGGCGACCTGCGGCGCTCGGCGATTGACCAGTTCCGTGCATGAATCTCGAAAGCGAATGCACCTAGAGGTGCAACAGCTCACCAGGAGTGTGTTGATGTCGATGATTTGACACGAGGAGCTCCACCGTGACGATGCGCTTCCGCGGCGGCCGAAGTCAGAGCGAAAGGGAACGGATAAATTCTCCGTCCACCAATCCTCCCGACTTGCGAGCTTCTTCACGGAGATAGAGGGGAGCACGGCGCACCCGGTGATGCTCTCGGTTTCTCGCGAGGTGGTCGGAGTCAACGGCAACAACAGATCACCGCGGGGCTAGGGTTCAGGCTCATTTTCCACACAGAGAGAGCAAACGAGAGGAAGTGAGGGTGAGGGAGAGGGCACGTCGCTTCTCCTCGGTTCTTATCCACGGGAAGGGCGGCCGTGGGGAGGTGGCAGTGCGGCGTCGGAGGCGGTCGCACGCCTCTGGCCTTCTTTCCAGAGGTTGAAGAAAGAAAAGAAAATGGATATTTGCAATAACCCCTTATAATTTCAGGAATTTGCATATTGGTCCTTCTGTTTAAAACAAACATTGTTTTCAGGGCCTTTCTGTAAATAGAAAAAATAATGAAAATCAGTTTTGGAATCCTTATTGAATTTCTAAGCTCACCATATTTTTATTTTGCAATTTTGAGCAAGATTTGAATTTTATACTTAGGGTGCTAGATTAAGTGATTTTTGTTATTTCTCTCCATTTAATTTATTAAATGGCTTTAAATTTTATTTTAGGCATGAATAACATATCTATACACACATATGGTTCACCAAGTGGTGTGTTCTCATAGGACCATTTTAGAACAAATTATTTTTAGAAAATAACTTGGTAACATTACTTGGTATTGTTTCTGTGTATTGAAATGAGAATCACTTAATAGAGAATTGTATCACATGACATACTAAATTATTTTTATTAGGTAATGAACTTGTCTTCTCTTATGAGGCTTTGTTATTTCCTACTTGAAACTCCTAGCAAGTTTGGTTGACATTTTACTGAGGTATGTGTATTCTATGTTTGCTATTTTCAGTACTTGATCAAATGGAAAACATGTGTGGTTTTGGAATCTTATTTGGTTGTTTCCCACATAGGTTCCAATTGTGGATAATATCTAATGTTGTTTTAGAACATGTAATCATTTACATGGTTATATATAGATGAGTTTTTGTTATCATCTGTTAGTCTTACATATGAAAAGGATATGGAAAACAAAGTGTTAAGATTGTTACCATTAACCTCCATATATCACAGACATGTGGATGCAATGGCTGGTTATTATTTCATACTTGATAATTGTTTCATTAAAGATATTATTATAAGTCCATCCTCTCTGATGAGCTTGACAGAGGTTATTGGTGCTCTATTATATCCTAATGATTCACTGGATAATTTCTTATGATCCCTTACTGAGGCAGTGTTGCTTCTTGTGGTCTTCTGTTGCTTGATGTTCTTCTCTCTAGTTGCCAATAGTCTTCTGTTATCACCTTTGTCCATTGTAGGTAGGTTCCTCTCTTGGTTTCCAAACTCAACTGTCTCACCAATGTGGTGGAAACATCCAATTTACTCCAAGCAAGGATTTTACTTAGATGGTTGTAAAAGAATGTGAGTTTATTTTATGACATCCAGTTGCCATATGCATACAAGAAGAATTTGTTAACAAGTGGCCAAACTTGCCTCCAAATTACTAATCATATACATTTGGCTGAGATGTACTAGGTTATATGATTTTATGTTTGTTTGTGTATGACACTCAGTTGTTTGAGTATACAAAAGTGATTTGTTAACAAGGTGGCTAGTCTTGTTACCAAACTACTTCTATATAACACTAACATTTGGAATATCACACTTTTTAAAGAGGTTAATAAGATCAGATCAATATATAAGAGTTTCCAAGTACTCTTATAGAAGATTAGAGTAGCACTTCAAGCACACTCTAAATAATCTTCTTGGAGATCTTCCTATTGTAGTCCTGCTCCCTTGTGGTTGCTTATCTTGCAGAATGATTTAGAGGAAACCAGATACAATGGTCTAGACAACATAACAAGATCTAGATTAAGAGTTAGTTTATGCTTTTATTATCCTTCCATATACTTCTTATTTTATTTCACATAAGATATTTACTTGTTTCATACATTATTGGTTTTACTTAACTACCAATCCAATTCCTCTAATAGAGGTTATAACTTGTTGTTACTCTATACTTGTATCCAGAGATACTTGATTTGTTGAATATTGATGTGGATGGAAATATAGAGTGTTTGTGGAATGATGACTTAATAGTAAGTTGATCAAAGGGTTCATTGATGTGTTGAGATTTCAGATACTCACTTGTATAAGAGGATTGAAACAATGAGCATGTGAAAGTTATTGAGGTTTAATGACTTTGATCATGGTTGTTCATTGGTTACTCAGGGTGTCATGTTGTGATTTTATATTCTTTATTTGTATTCATGATGCAGGCATAGAGGTTTGGAAAGATCCTAGGTAGTGATCAAGATTTAACAGTAGTTTAATAAGATTTAATTCTTCTTTTAGGTACTTCTTTTATGAAGGATGAGATATGTACATATTCGATAAATATGTTAATACAATTATTATATCACTTTTCCCTGGTGGGTTTTGAGTTAAGACTTGTGGTTATCATTTGTGTTCTATTAAATCTTTGTTATTTGATTGTGAAGGTGAACTTAGTAGTTATAAGATAGTTTATAAATAAGTTGTGTGTATGGTTGATAACTTAGAGAGTTTTTGTTTATAGGAGATATCATCTCTGTCGATGAGATGGTTCAATTGTGCATTACTCAATTGTGAAATAATGACCATTAGCTATGTGATTTGGATACTCACCCCTCTTTGAGTTCTAAATACCTAGTGAATTATCCCAAGTCACTTATAGACTTGTGGTTAAGGTTGTTGAGGGTTTGTGTTTGATCATAACCAACTATGGTTTGTCTTATCAACTGATTTGGTTTCTGAAGATACTTGGTATAAAGATCACTCCAAATGTACTCCTGGCCACATGATCTAAACCTATTTCATCATGTCAGGTGAAACTTTGGTCACTTTGATTCGTTTAAACTTTCGCGCCAAAATTTCCCGTACTTTTAGATGCATGCTTTGCAAATGCACATATTATATTTTGATCCTTATAACCTCCCAAACACTGGGATGTTACAGGTGATCAAGGGGAAACCGGTGAGGTTTCTACCCACCCGAAGCTACCAATGGGAAATGCGATCGGCCTTGGACGCAGGCAACGCCAAGTCACAATCGCCAACGTCACGGACGAACTCAACATCAACTGGGAAGGAACGGGGGAGGACGGGTTGAACGCGGGACCGGAAGCGAGGCTAGCAGGGGAAGTGAATCTGGAGGACGGCGTATGTGCTGAAGAACCTGAGGAAGAAGATGAACCGGATAAACCAAAGGTATGGCGACTCCTGGCGAGATACTACTCCCTGCGGGCTGCCAACTACGTGAGTTTACACAAACACTTCACGGAGGTTTGGCATACGGGAAATTTTTTGGAGGTCCCTTGGGGCATGTTGAAGAGGTCGACGTTGACAAAGCTGGGCTGGAATTCAGTGACCACTTGCGTGTTCGCATATCCCTGCCACTGAATAAAAGCCTACAAACACGCTTTCGTGCGATGCTCAAGGGAGAAGGTGCACGAGTGTATCCTAATGACCCACAAGTATAGGGGGTGTATCGCAGTACTTCTCATAAATAAGAGTGTCGAACCCAACGAGGAGAAGAAGATGTTGGCAAGCAGGTTGGATAGAGAATTCACTATAAACACTAGCAAACAGGTTTTTGGTAGTTTTGGATATAGCAGATAAATAAAGTACGAGTAAATAAAGAGCAGTAAATAATATTGCAGCGAGTGGCCCAATCCTTTTGAGAGCAAAGGACAAGCCGGTTGTGTTACTTATGACTACAAAACGTTCTCGAGGACACATGGGAATTTCGTCAAGTGCTTTCGCTTCGTTACGGTTGATTAATATCCATTGGTTCGTGAAGTGTTGTGTGGGTGAACCTGTGCTAATGCACCTCCCAACTAAGACTAATACATACTTTTGATTATACCCCTCGTAAGCGTCCGAAAATACAAGAAAGTAATTAAGATAAATCTAACCACAACCTTAAAACTCCGGGATTCTACGCTCCCTCGTACATTGGTTTTCTAACGGGGGTTTAGGTTTCTGTCACTCCGGCATCCCCACAATTAGTAGCCAAATGCACAATGCATCCTGCTAGGTCCATAAAGGTGAAGTATCATGTAGTCGACGTTCACAAGAAACCACTAGAAGAATAACACCACAACTTAAATACCGAACCACGAGATATTACTTCAATATAACTTCACTACTAACGTCATGACATCTCCCATGTATTCAAGAACTAAACTAACTACTCACAAGACATCATATGGATCATGATCAGAGGTGATATAATGGATAATAACAATCTGGTCATAAAGTGCTAACACCGATAAATCTCACAAGCATCAACTACTAACAATTAATCCACACCGGGAGAGAGATCTAATGTAAAATAACAATAGAGGCCCCTAATTGTTACAGCGGGATGACGGTGGATGATGAGGCTGCTGGTGCTGGTGGTGCTGCTGCTGATGATGATGATGATGACGATCTTGATGATGCCCGGAGTGATGACAGTGACGATGGCGATGATTTCCCCTCTCCGGAGAGGAATTTCCCCGACAGATTGCCGCCCCTGAGGCGGCGGCGGAATAATTCTTTGATGATGGTCTGGGGCTTAGGGTTCCCTGGGGGTCAAGTACGCGAAAGATGTCAACCAGAGGTGGGCCAGGGTGGCCACACCACCTGGCGGCATGACCGGGGGGGGGGGGGGCACCTCATGGTGTGGGCCCCTGGTGGCCCCCCTCTGGCTGGAGTCCTCCTCTAAGCTTCTAAGACACCTCTGGTGCCCCCTTCTTCTTCTGAACTTCTAAAATATGGTATCTCGACGGTGCTTTTTCCATAAGATTTGGTCCCGGTGTTTATTCTCCAAAAATTATGAAACATGAAAAATAAGATCAAATAGCACAAGTAATGCATCATAACATGAAATTTATCGATGAATAACATAAAATAACAATATAAAACGGTGATGCAAAATTGAAGTATCAACTCCCCCCAAGCTTAGACCTCGCTTGTCCCCAAGCGAAACTGAACTCAGTAAACATGACCACATGTCTATGGAGTGAGGTGTCGATAAATAAAATACGAACAAGATGCATCACATCTAACAAAGAACAAATCATTTTAGCCAGCAACTTCCTCTCATATAATTAAACATGAAACAAGCAGAGAAACAGTGGTGGTGCAAAACGTAAATCAAAATTGGTAAAGGCAAACTTCATTTTTTGGTCAGAGAACAATTAACAGTGTACTTATCTTTCGATCAGAGTCTTTATACTAGAACTATATTGCAGAGTTTATCATGCTCAACTATAAAGGTCTCTTTGCAAACATTGGTAAATTTCTAAGTGGTATTCAAACAGATAAAATCATTTGTAGAAACAAGGAAGAATAATGAACATGATTGAGTAAATCAACATGTAGTTGGATGAATCACAACAATTCAAATGCTTGCTTAAGACAGAAGGAAATGGGTTTACTGACTCAACATAAAAGTAAAATATAGGCCCTTCGCAAAGGGAATCATGGATCACTCATGTGCTAGAGATTTTATTTTAATAAACAGAGGTATAAAATGTTTGACACTCCTCCCATCCATCTTACACAAACCATGGCTAACCGAATCCTCGGGTGCCTACCAACAATCACAAACCAAGGAGGAGTGTCTAATTTTGAGAGGTGTATGCTATTGTCAACGAATGGTAAACAGAAAATACAGTATGTCACAAGCCAACCAGACTTCACAAGAGCGGCTCCCATATGAAGTACGCAACTGGTGTACAAGGTCATCCCTCATTCTCTTCTGTTTACACAATTATGCTTTGACTGGTAAATCAGGGGAAAAAATAGTGAAGAGAATTTGTGTTTTAGTTTGGGGCTGGGCACCCTGCTGCCATGTCTTCTAGCATTTGGATAAGCGGGTGAAGCCACAAGTCCAGGTGTGCGAAGTCCAATCAACAAGTGAGATATAGATTCTCTATTTACGTCCTCGTGAGAAAAAACAGGAACACAAAACAGGAGTTGTTTTGAAGGTTTTAAAGGTAGCACATGGGCAATTTACTTGGAGTGGCGGTTAATTACCACAAATAGGCAGGTATGGTGGACACAAATGGCAAGGTTTTGGGTTTTGATTGCACGAGAAGCATTCCCTCTCAATACAGGTTTTTGGTTAGTAAGGTTGGGTAGCAAGCATAAGAATTGAAGTAAAAAAAACAAAAACATATATGATAAAGCCAATCATGCAATCTTCCTTGAAGGTGCAAACAAACTTATCTGAGAATAGTAAGTTTATGAGCTAACAAAGAATAAATATCATGGAATAATATATCTACATGCAGCTCCCTCTTTTCTACTTAAGTCTCAACATATTGTTGCTACTGACCAATGCTACGTTTGCCAAAACCAACTCGATTATCTTGAAGCTCCAACATTGATACCAATACTTATAAAAAGAGCAATCACATAACAAGAATTGCAAACTAAAATAAAGTAGAACACGTAGAATATGAAACTTCTCATTAATATTTCATTACGGAAACTCAAACCAAGGGATGAACGATAACCAACTAAGGAGGGACACTTCCATACTGCAAACCATACTATATGATATTTTCTCTACTCATGATATGACACTACTAAAAGGTAAAAGGAGTGAAAGATAAAGGTGATACCGTGGCACTCCCCCAAGCTTGGAACAAGCCAAGGGGATGCCAATACCAATGCCGAATCAATTCTTCGGTGGTGGTGGTGAATCCTTCTCGATGAGCTTATCAATTGATTCCTTCAATATTCCAATGCGTACATAAGCCTACGCATCACCTCCGTATTGAGCTCAGTTTGGTCCGCGTGCTTGTCAGATGGTGAACCCCGGCCTTACAAGTCTTCCTTCCTTGCTTCCTTGGTCCGAGAGCTTCCTTCTCTTGTGACAGGTGTCCTTGAGGCTAAACAGTGACGTGGGGCCTTTCCTCCAATACTCATCCTTGTTGTTTGCTTGCGAGGTTTTGAAACCACTCCAATGCTTGCGATGGTGACGCGTGGACGTACTCGTAAGTCTTCTTCTACATCTCCTTCAGCTCCACTATCAATATCCTTCTTCGGCTCCTGGTCTTGGAGATCTTCTTCCTTCGGTCCCTTCCCCTTGTTGTTGTTGGTGGAGACCATGGTGCTTCCAAACCTGAAAATAGACCCTGGCAGAAACAACTCGAAACAGAAACACGACGAGAAAATGATATACAGACCTCGAGGGATCTGGGGGATTATATAACAAAAACATACGTAACAAAAGGAAAGTCCTGGTCAAAAACAAGTCGGAGAGGGGCTCCGGGGCTCCCACACCATAGGCTAGCACGACCAGGGGTGGACCCGTGCCGCCACATGGTGTGGTGCCTCCGGGCACCATCGCCAACTCCTCTTCGGCTCGTTATTTTTCATATTTTCCAAAAATCAATAATTTAACTGAAAAGGTAATCCGCAAACTTTTCCTTAACAGAATTGTTACCTATTCCAAAATAGATTATGTAGATTCTGGAATCTTCCCTCCGATGAATTTCTCTGGAGTCATTACTTGAATAACATCAACATCTTCATGATAGGAATCCCCAGAAATATAATGTTTGAGTCTTTGCCCATTAACCACTTGTGTAGTGTTATCCTTGAGGGAAGCAATTTTTATTGCCCCTGAATGATACACTTCTTCAATAACATAAGGTCCTTCCCATCGGGAGAGTAATTTTCCTACAAAAAATTTGAGACGAGACCGATACAATAGAACTTTCTCACCAACATGAAACTCTCTTTTAAGGATTCTTTCATCATTCCATTGTTTAACTTTCTCTTTAAAGAGTGAATGATCGAGAGGTTAACTAGAGGGGGAGGTGAATAGGTTAACTACAAATTTTAACTTCTTTTTCCAGTTAACAAGGTAATGCTCAAATATAGATTATCTAGATTATGCAACTAGGTGAGCAATCCTATATGTTGAGAAAGTACAACTAGCACAAGGTGAATATATGACTAAGTTAGTAGTAACTAGTAAAGGTAAGTTGAGGAATAACCGAACATAATGACACGGAGATTTATCCGGAAGTTCACTTCCCAATGGAAGCTAATCTCCGTTGGAGCGGTGCGGTGCCACCAAAGTGGAACACCGAGTAGCCCTCAAATGGCACACCGTATCTCCTTCGAGTCCTTCCACCGATGTGGATAGGCTCGAATCACTATGTTGTCGTTGAGGTTGACAACTTGTCGCACCCGGACTTCTAGAGGATACTCACCGTACGAACTGAACAGTATTTTGATTGGATTACGGGGCTTACCGGCACCCGCATCTCTTACGAGTAGGCCAACACTTATGTGTGACAACCAATCTTTACTATTCACCGTTGATGTAAACTATCCCGTAGAAATCAGGACACTACCATTGACGTACTTCATACCATACACACATGGTACGCCAACGGCTTTGAACAAGATGATAACACAACATATCTCTAAGACACAAAAGATTGAAATAAGTTGCAAATAGCTCTCACTAGAGCAGAGATAGCAAATACAATCATCCAGAGGACACATGTCCCAACATAACATCATTACATCTCAGCGGAAGCATTCAAAGGGTCTGAGTACAGACAAATCCAAATAGGCTTAAGAAGCCGGGAACTGAAAGAAAAACGGAGCCCATCCACGTAGTCTCGGATCCTGCCCGGGTCCGCTACCTACTCGTCAGCAGCCTCGTCAAACTCCACGTAGTAGCCGTCACTGGGATCCTCGTAAGCGTAGTCTACGGAAACCACAGCCCCAAAGGGGTCAGTACATAAACGTACTGGCAAGCAAGACTCACAGTTCACCAAAGTGTAGCCCGTCAACACCAAGCACAGATGCCTTGGGTTCAACGGAAGAAAGGGGATATAAAAGATGCTGCAACTGGCTGCGCTAACCAACTACAGAAACACTACCACTTCCAGCTAACAGAAAAGGGATAAGATAGCGTATAGTAACCAAGTGAAAGATAACATCAAACAAACCCATCCTGGATCTCGCCCCTTATCCGAAGAAGCAATCCGAGGATAACTCACACAGTTGGATTAATGAATGATGGATCAAGTTGTTGTGTCAATAAGTCTATTACTAGTCAAGTTATCAATAGTTAGGTGTAAGTTGTTCTGAGTACTTGTTAGCCAGTACTTTCACCAAGTTAACCATAACCGCGGAAAACACGGCTTCTCGAGAAGATTTATCCCTGCAGGGTTGCACCAATTTGGCCGTACACGTAAGAATAACCCGCCAGATGGGATGCCTCCCACCAAGCGGGGTACTCAACACAACTCAACTCTTCTTCGCATCAAGCCCAAAGCACCTTGGGCGCACGGCTAATCGAGCCCCGAAGAAAAGGGACCCTCATAGCACTCTAAGACCGTGTCCCCCTATATGCCGACTACAAAAGTTCCACCCTGCGCTGGGCTCGCAAAAACATGCATGCGGCAAATGGAAAACACGAACTAAATGAGGCGATTTGGACGAGATGCGAATCGAATCAAATTGAGGGGGCGCCCATACTCGCTTCCCACATGCGGGTAGTGCGCTCATCATGGATCAGTAGACAAGACCCTTTTCCTATTAGGGTCGACACTAGCAGGCCTCAAAACCACGCAGGGCCTCCTGCCGGTGCCTTATCAGCATATTATTATTAACAGGTTGATTGATTAACATCGAGCCCCCAGAACATATAGAAATATAGTAACAGAAAGTAACGGGTAACAGACTCGAGCAAAACAACCTAAGCATGCTAGTAAGACACTGGCTCAAACAATGGGGTTGTAGGAGTGGAGGTGAGGCAATATCAGGGTTAAGGGATTCATGTGATAGGTTCGTAACAGAAACAGCTATACATAGGGCTAGCAAAATAGACAACGGAAAGTATCGGTAACCAATGTTGCAAGGAACACAGTGGTTCATGTGAGTGATAACTTGCCTGCAAACTCAGCAGCCTGGTACTGAGCTAGATCCTCAGAAGGGGGCTGTAAAGATCGTCTGTCTCAACGTCGTCGTCTATTCGAGAAGAAGCAAACAAACAAGACAGAAATATAAACAATCAATATCATGGCATAGTGCACAATCATGGGATGATGCATGTCAAGTTAATGGTTGCATCAAAATAAACTAGTTAACATGGTAACACATATTAAATGGACCCATATGCAATTTTGAGTTGCATATGAAAAAGGTCCATGAATTAAGGTGGAAACAAATGATCTACACTTTAATTACCATGTGAGAATTTATTACCATGATGCATGCATGATGATAACAACAAAATAACAACAATAGATGCAAGTGGTAAAGGATTTTTAACAAGTTGGGAAAATATTTATTAAGTTTGGAAATTTTGGGTTACTTAAAGATGCCACACAAGAATTTGTTGTTTTCATCAATTTAAAATGTGCAAAACAAATAAAAAAATTCATATTGGAAAAGAATACAAAATTTTAGTTGGATTACATGTTTCAAATATTGAAATAGGAGTTAGGATGAATTTATTATGACTGAAACAATATTAAACAAGTTTTAAATGAATTTAAAACAAGTTTGAATATTATTTGTATTTTATTTGTTCAAAACATAAATTCAAACTCACATTTGAAAAGTTTATACTTTGATGGTTTGAAAACATATTTTGCATGTTCAAAAATAATTTAATTTGAGCAAGTTATGATTTTATCAAATTTAAATGATTAAACAAGGGTTAAATTATTTAAGCAATTTAAATTATTCAAAACATGAAACAAAATTTATATTTGAAAAGGTTATTTGAAATAACATGGAAAACATATTTTATTTGCATTAATTGGATTAAGTATGAATTAGTTATGGATTTTAGCAAATTGCAATTGAATTATTTGAATTCAAATTTGAATTGCACTTGGAAAATTCAAAACATGAAACAAATGTTACCAATAGGTAGATAATTGAATTTAGATCAGTGCACATATTTTATTTTTATTAATTGGAGTTATAAAATAAAAGTTATTCACTTTTTAGTTTGAGGGACCATTCTGTAATTTGGGAGGGGCTTGGATTAAAACAGAAAAGAATTAAAACTTTTGTTACCGCACAGAACCCTACACTAGCCACTGCCCGTGGGCCTAGGGCCAACGTGGCCCACGCAGCTGCATGCGTGGCAACAGAGTGGCTTACAGGTGGGCCACTGGCGCGGGGGAGAAATTCCCAAAAAAGGTTGGCGCTGCGGGGGCTCGAACCCACGCGCTGCCGCGCGCTCGCTAACTCTGTGTGCCAGTACGGTAAGTTCAGTTTGTTGACAGAAACAGAGATGCAGTGAGATTGTATTTCATCTTCGCGCAGTTTCTGAAATTTTAACTGAACCAAAGTTCAGTGCTTCGACAGAGAAGCGACGGGTCGACGCTCGCCGGCGGGGACCAACGCTGCCGTGCTAGATCTCGTTGTGCTTGCGATGCGTTCTGCGGGGTGGTGCAGAGGGTACAGAGAGGAGGGAGTGGTGCACAGTGGCGTGCTCACCGGGAGGTGGCCGAGGTGGAGCTCGACGGCGAGGCGACAGCGACGTGCTCGGCGGAGTGGATCCAGACGGTGGCGAGCTCAGCGGCGGTGTCGTCCAGCTCGAGGAGGAAGCGGCGAACTCGTTCCTGCGGTCAGCGAGGGTAGAGGTGAATGGGAGCGGCGGCGGCCATCGGAAGTTCAGAGGTGGCGCGCCGGTGATGGTTGCAGAGGTGGAATCGCATCGGGGAGAAAGGGCAGACGGCGGCGATCGCGAGGGGATAGGGGTAGGCTAGGGTTAGGGCACCGCTGCGGGGCTAGGGGTAGATATAGGGGCCAGGGGGAGCTGGTGGCCGTCGCTGCGGCTCTGTGGCGACGTGGCACCGGCCGATTTCGCGCCGTACGCGAGGACGAAGGAGGATTAGAAGGGCGAACCGGTACGCAGGCCGGGGGAAGGTAAGTGGGCTGGGCCTGCGTAGGCTAGCTGCCGCGCGCGCGCCGTTTTTCTTCTTTTTCTATTTTTGTTTTTCTGTTTTTTTTTGCAGCAAATAGAATAGGGAGAAAATGGGATTTTGGAGTTAGTAAAAATTCCAGAAAAATTTGGGTGGGCTATTTAGGTCAAATACAACCAAATGCCAAGTTTGGTTTTTCAAAAATTTCAAAATACTTTGCTGTTTGCAAAATGGTTTGAATTTGAATTAATTGAGTATTAATTGAATTATGGAAAACAAGGATTTAATTATTTGGAACCCCATTGTTTAATTATAAACAATTGATTAGGATTGTTGTATAATTTGCATAAATTCAAATTGGTTGCTGTGATTTGAATTTTGAATGTGATTTGGAAATAATTGATTGATTAAAACCATCATTTTAATAGTTGATCAAATATGGAATAATTGGAAACAAAAGGTTGTTTGAGTTGAACTTTTATTTGAAAACAAGATTGTAACAGAGCAAGTATGAAATAAATGTTTGACTAAAGTTTGAATTTCAGTTATGAAAACAGAATAAAACAGATAGTAAACAAATGCAAATAAGGAATTAAATATGATGACATGATGCAATACTTTAATTAAACAGAAAATCAAACATTCTAGGGGTATTTTCATACTTGGGATGTTACAAAACGCCCCCCCTTGAAGGAATCGCGCCCCGAGATTCCTTACTGAGAAGCGAAAAGGTCCGGATACTTCTTGCGAAGATTCTCTTCGGTCTCCCACGTTGCCTCTTTATCGGAATGATGGGACCACTGCACTTTCAAGAACTTGGTGCTCTTGTTGCGAGTCTTACGCTCGGTCTCATCGAGAATTCGAATAGGGTGCTCCTCATAAGAGAGATCATCTTGCAGTTCAATGGAATCATGATCAACTGCACGTTCTGGATCTTTGAAACACCTCTTGAGCTGTGACACGTGAAACACATCGTGCACCTTGGATAGTTTTTCTGGAAGTTCAAGACGATAGGCATTTTCTGCACGCCTTGAGAGGATGTTGAAAGGACCAATGTATCTTGGTGCAAGATTTCCTTTCACACCAAAACGATGAGTGCCTCTGAGGGGAGTTACACGGAGATATGCTTTGTCACCAGGTGCATAGATCATATCCCTGTTCTTGCTGTCATAATAGCTTTTCTGACGAGACTGAGCAATCTTGAGATTGTCACGAATGATACGAACTTTCTCTTCGGCTTCCTTAACAATGTCAGGGCCTAAGAGTGAACGTTCACCAGCTCCAGACCAATTGATTGGACTCCTGCATCTGCGGCCATAGAGTGCTTCAAATGGTGCCATACCTAGGCTTTCCTGGTAGCTGTTGTTGTAGGAGAATTCAGCATATGGAAGGCAATCCTCCCATTTCATGCCAAAGGAGAGACCACATGCTCTGAGCATATCCTCGAGAATCTGATTGACTCTTTCGACTTGCCCCTAAGACTGAGGGTGATAAGCTGTGCTGAACAGAAGTTTGGTGCCCAATGCTTCTTGAAAACTCTTCCAGAAATGTGAAGTGAAGATACTTCCACGGTCTGAGCTTATTTCCAATGGAACACCATGAAGAGGAACAATCTTTGCTGTGTAGAGCTCTGCTAACTGGCTAGCTGAGATTGTTTCTTTGACAGCAAAGAAGTGAGCTACTTTAGTGAGACGATTAATGACAACGAAGATTGCATCGTTGCCCCTCTTGGACTTTGGAAACCCAGTGACGAAGTCCATTTCAATCATGTCCCACTTCCACTCAGGAATTTTCAGAGGTTGGAGTAGACCGGCTGTTTTCTGATGGACTGCCTTAACACGTTGATAAACGTCGCATTCAGAAACGTATTTAGCAATTTCACGTTTCATGCCAGGCCACCAATACAGCGTCTTAAGATCCTGGTACATCTTTGTACTTCCAGGGTGGATGGAGAGAGGAGTTTCATGAGCCTCCTTGAGAATGACATCTTTGTGGCTTTGAATCTGAGGAACTGCAATGCGTCCTTCGAAGAACACAGTTCCCTTGTCATCAATTGAGAAGGACTTGAATTTATCGTTGCCTTCTTTGATGTGCTCTACAATCTTCTTGATTTCAGCATCACGAAGTTGTTCAGAACGAATCTTGTCCTCGAGAGTTGGACTAGCTGTCAAGCTTGCAAGATAACCTTGAGGAACAAGACCAAGGTTCAGCTTCTGGAATTCTTCATGAAGTGGAGGTTGGCTTTCCATGATCATGAGATTATTGCAATAGGACTTGCGACTGAGAGCATCGGCCATAACATTAGCCTTGCCTGGAGTGTAAGAAATGGTGAGATCAAAGTCTTTAATCTTCTCAATCCATCTCCTTTGCCTGAGGTTTAGATCTGGTTGAGTGAAGATGTATTTCAGACTCTTATGATCGGAAAAGATTTCAGTGCGGTTACCCAACAAGTATTGTCTCCATTTCTTGAGGGCAAACACAACTGCTGCAAGTTCAAGATCATGTGTGGGATAGTTTTGCTCATGTGGGTTCAATTGACGTGAAGCATAAGCCACAACTTGACGTTCTTGCATAAGAACTGCACCCAGACCTTGGAGAGATGCATCGCAGAATATCTGGAAAGGTTAGGTAGTATCTGGGCCAACCAGAACTGGGGTGGAAGTGAGTTTAGTCTTCAAGAGATTGAAACTCTCATCACACTGTGGAGTCCAAACGAACTTCTTGTCCTTCTTTGTGAGATCAGTGAGAGGTTTGGCAATCTTGGAGAAGTTTTGGATGAAACGACGGCAATAGCTAGCCAAGCCAAGAAAACTTCTGACTTGCTTCACCGTCTTGGGAGGTTTCCAATCAACAATTGCTTTAACCTTTTCTGGATCAATGGCTATGCCTTTGGCAGAGATGATATGACCAAGGTAAGCAACTTCTGGAATCCAGAACTCACATTTGGAGAATTTGGCATATAGACGATGCTCGCGAAGTTTCATGAGAGTGAGACGAAGGTGTTCTCCATGCTCTTCCTCGGATTTTGAGTAGACCAGAATGTCATCGAGATATACCACAACAAACTTGTCGAGGTATTCATGGAAGACAGAATTCATGAGTCTAGAGAATGTCACCGGCGCATTGGTGAGACCAAAGGACATGACGGTGTATTCATATAGACCGTACCGAGTGGTGAAAGCTGTCTTAGGAATATCTTCCTTTCTGATCTTTATCTGATGGTAACCCATCCTCAAGTCCAACTTTGAGAATATTGAGGCTCCAGCAAGTTGATCAAAAAGATCATCGATACGAGGAATTGGATACTTGTTTTTGATGGTTTTCTCGTTGAGAGGACGATAGTCCACCACAAGTCTCTTTGTTTGATCCTTCTTGGCAACAAACAGAGTTGGGCAACCCCAAGCGGAGGAACTAGGCTGAATGTAACCTTTCTCCATGTACATATCGATTCGCTCCTTCAACAATTTCAGTTCAGGAGGAGCTATCTTGTATGGATGCTTAGAGATTGGAGCAGTACCTGGTTCAAGCTCGATCACGAACTCAACTGCTATGTCCGGAGGCATTCCTGGCAACTCTTCTGGGAAGACGTCAGGGAATTCACAAACCACCGGAACATTTTCAATTGCAGGAAGAGGTTTTGCATCGAGATTGCATAGCTGAATAGACCTTGATCCATATGGAGAATAGACTATCTGGCCAGAAGGGTGAGAGAGAGTTATTGACTTTTGAGCACAGTCAATTTTAGCTTCGTTGGTCTTCAACCAATCCATGCCCAGAATGACATCAATGTCAGAATTTCCCAGCAACATGAGTGAAGCAAGGAATATGCGACCTCCAATTAGGATTTGATTGTCCATACTTATCTTGGAAGTCAACATTTTAGATCCCGGAGAGTGAACAGAGATTTGATTGCTTAGTGGAACCAGAACTAGGTTGTAAGCTGTTGCAAAGATCTTTGACACAAAAGAATGCGATGCTCCGGTATCAAACAACACTTTAGCTGGAAAAGAGTTTACGGGTAATATACCGAGAACGACGTCAGCAGCTTCCTCAGCTTTGTCGGCCTTGATATGATTCACCCTCGCGGTCCTCCCGACAGGCCTGTTGTTGGAGTTGAAGGCTTTAGCCGGAGGAGCACGAACCATTGCCTGGCTGGTGTTGGGGCGAGGAGGTGGAGGTAGCTGCCTCTGAGTGCACTTATCAGCGTAGTGCCCAGTCTCCTTGCACTTGTAGCAAGTGACGACACGAGGAGGTCCTGGCCTTGGCTGCCCCATTGGAACCCTCTGACCATGCATCTGAGATGGGTTGGGTGGGCGGGGAGCAAAGCCTGGAGAAGCTTGGGCATATGGAGCCCGAGTGACAGCACCATTTGGCACCCAGATGCGGCGCTTCTGCGGAGGGGTGGTCATGTTGGAGGAGGAACCACCCTCACGCGAGTGCTTGCGAGAATCCTCGAACGCCTTGCGCCCATTTTCCTCATTGAGCGGGGTGTTAACGAGCTCCTCGAAGTCCTTGCACTTGACATTTGTGAGAGCGTACTTCAGTTCCGGGTTAAAACCTCGGCGGAACCTTGCCATCTTCTTAGCCTCAGTGGACACCTCATCACCAGCGTATCGAGCGAGACGATTGAACTCGTTCTGATAGCCGATGACGTCCAGCTTGCCTTGCTTAAGAGAGCAAAACTCTTCACGCATCCTTTCCATGAGACCATCTGGGATGTGGTGCTTCAGGAAGGCATCCTTGAAACAGCCCCAGGTGATAGGATAGCCAGCTCTCATGGTCTGGTAGTTCTCCCACCAGGTAGCTGCCTGACCCCTTCAGTAGGTAGGTGGCATACTTGACTTTGTCTTCCTCAGCAACGTGAGCAATGTCCAGAGCCCTGGCCATCTCCCGGATCCAGTATCAGCATCCAGAGGCTCACGTGTTGCCACGAAAGCTCTCGGACCCAGACTGAGGAACTCCTTGATGCTGACCCGTGGAGCATTCTGGTTGTTGTGCTGGTTTGCCTGGAACTGGGCCATCTGCGCCACGACCTGAGTCATCTGAGTCAACAGCTCCGTGATCGGAGGTGGTTCAGGCGGGTTGTTCCTTGTTGGCGGCATCCTGAATAGACATGCATTTTAGCACAACAACAGAAAAGGATAGACTTGGTAACCGAAAGATAGATTATTCCGACGCATGAATAGATAACCAACAGGTACATCATAACATGTTCAAATACATCAGAATATCCAACACACCAATACATGGTTCGAAAGCCAAAGGATAACTAAACATAGCTAGGAATGGATACATTGATACTCCCATGCTCATCACGCAGGACGGCGGTGAGTAGTACGACGAGGGGTACGGTGAGGAGCACGCCCACGGAAGTAGGTAGAACGACGATCCACATAGATCTGACGTGGCCTAAGAGCGACTCTAGGTGTGGTGAAGTACATAGCGTCGACTCCCTGTGCTCCAAAGCGTGGAATCCCGGTGTAACCAGCACCGAGGTTGAGGAGTGGACCTCTGATCGGCTCGTAACCTCCAGCATCTGGCAGACGACGACCAACTGGCTGATCGAAGCGTGCAAAGCGCTCATCTCCAACAAAGTCTGTGGTGTACGTCGCCAGGCGAGTTAAAGCAAGGTAGAGCTGCTCCCTGACTGAGGCCAACTCCTGAGAAAGTGTGGTGGCAACAGCGTCACTGTGCCTCACAAACTGAGCGGTGGTGTGCAGCCTGGTGTTATCATGCTCGTAGAAATCCAATTTGTCGTATAGAGTGAAGTGAGCTCCCTCCGAAGTGATGTAACCACGGGGGATGTGGCGATAGATAGAATCGTCAAATCCCCAGTAGTCAGCACGAAGGACGGTGAGACTCACATAAGCTGCCTGCTGCACGGCCATATCCACTGTGGAACCTACTGCCTCGTAGCGGTGGACAACGCTCATGCCATCATCTGACAGAATGTAGACGATAGCCTGGTAGTAGGTCTGGTCAAACTCTCGCTGCTGCTCGTAGACCTGATACTCTGGTGCCCAACGGAACCCCAGATAAGTGACCATGTCTCTCAGCATCTCCGGATAACCGGCGGTGCTCTCACAACGAGTCATCCGAACCACCTGCGGGAAGAACCTGAGATCCATCTGCAGATGATCGGGGAAGTTTTGATTAGACGCCGGTAGAGAACTGAAGTGGAAAGCAACAACAAGGTTTCAACGGACGAAAAGGATGTTGAAAAGAACAGGATATTGAAGCAACATCGGGAAACACGAGACCAAAAACTCCTGAGGTACTAAGGAAAAACCCATCCGGGCTTCTAAAGGATCAATATCTACTGCTTAAGGAATAGAGGATCTGCTTCCGGGGCTTACACGCCTCCGTTCTCAATCGTGAGTAGGCAACATGATAAATCATGTCACAACCACCTCCATTCCTATGGTCTAGTAGATATAACCATCCTAGAGAAACCAGGATTCGTGAAATCCTAACTTGAAAGTTTAGATGAGAAGGGAAAACAACGTTGCACTTCCTTACCAGAAAAGGGAGGGTGGGTGGGGAAAGAAGAAAAATGACAGAATTCCTACTCTCACGTTTCATTTTTCCTATATAGCTACAAAATAGTTTCTAGACTCAACTGCGACCAGTAAAAAGGGATCCTACAGGCAGACAGGCTCTGATACCATTTGTCGCACCCGGACTTCTAGAGGATACTCACCGTACGAACTGAACAGTATTTTGATTGGATTACGGGGCTTACCGGCACCCGCATCTCTTACGAGTAGGCCAACACTTATGTGTGACAACCAATCTTTACTATTCACCGTCGATGTAAACTATCCCGTAGAAATCAGGACACTACCATTGACGTACTTCATACCATACACACATGGTACGCCAACGGCTTTGAACAAGATGATAACACAACATATCTCTAAGACACAAAAGATTGAAATAAGTTGCAAATAGCTCTCACTAGAGCAGAGATGCAAATACAATCATCCAGAGGACACATGTCCCAACATAACATCATTACATCTCAGCGGAAGCATTCAAAGGGTTTGAGTACAGACAAATCCAAATAGGCTTAAGAAGCCGGGAACTGAAAGAAAAACGGAGCCCATCCACGTAGTCTCGGATCCTGCCCGGGTCCGCTACCTACTCGTCAGCAGCCTCGTCAAACTCCACGTAGTAGCCGTCACTGGGATCCTCGTAAGCGTAGTCTGCGGAAACCACAGGCCCAAAGGGGTCAGTACATAAACGTACTGGCAAGCAAGACTCACAGTTCACCAAAGTGTAGCCCGTCAACACCAAGCACAGATGCCTTGGGTTCAACGGAAGAAAGGGGATATAAAAGATGCTGCAACTGGCTGCGCTAACCAACTACAGAAACACTACCACTTCCAGCTAACAGAAAAGGGATAAGATAGCGTATAGCAACCAAGTGAAAGATAACATCAAACAAACCCATCCTGGATCTCGCCCCTTATCCGAAGAAGCAATCCGAGGATAACTCACACAGTTGGATTAATGAATGATGGATCAAGTTGTTGTGTCAATAAGTCTATTACTAGTCAAGTTATCAATAGTTAGGTGTAAGTTGTTCTGAGTACTTGTTAGCCAGTACTTTCACCAAGTTAACCATAACCGCGGAAAACACGGCTTCTCGAGAAGATTTATCCCTGCAGGGTTGCACCAATTTGGCCGTACACGTAAGAATAACCCGCCAGATGGGATGCCTCCCACCAAGCGGGGTACTCAACACAACTCAACTCTTCTTCGCATCAAGCCCAAAGCACCTTGGGCGCACGGCTAATCGAGCCCCGAAGAAAAGGGACCCTCATAGCACTCTAAGACCGTGTCCCCCTATATGCCGACTACAAAAGTTCCACCCTGCGCTGGGCTCGCAAAAACATGCATGCGGCAAATGGAAAACACGAACTAAATGAGGCGATTTGGACGAGATGCGAATCGAATCAAATTGAGGGGGCGCCCATACTCGCTTCCCACATGCGGGTAGTGCGCTCATCATGGATCAGTAGACAAGACCCTTTTCCTATTAGGGTCGACACTAGCAGGCCTCAAAACCACGCAGGGCCTCCTGCCGGTGCCTTATCGGCATATTATTATTAACAGGTTGATTGATTAACATCGAGCCCCCAGAACATATAGAAATATAGTAACAGAAAGTAACGGGTAACAGACTCGAGCAAAACAACCTAAGCATGCTAGTAAGACACTGGCTCAAACAATGGGGTTGTAGGAGTGGAGGTGAGGCAATATCAGGGTTAAGGGATTCATGTGATAGGTTCGTAACAGAAACAACTATACATAGGGCTAGCAAAATAGACAACGGAAAGTATCGGTAACCAATGTTGCAAGGAACACAGTGGTTCATGTGAGTGATAACTTGCCTGCAAACTCAGCAGCCTGGTACTGAGCTAGATCCTCAGAAGGGGGGCTGTAAAGATCATCTGTCTCAACGTCGTCGTCTATTCGAGAAGAAGCAAACAAACAAGACAGAAATATAAACAATCAATATCATGGCATAGTGCACAATCATGGGATGATGCATGTCAAGTTAATGGTTGCATCAAAATAAACTAGTTAACATGGTAACACAAATTAAATGGACCCATATGCAATTTTGAGTTGCATATGAAAAAGGTCCATGAATTAAGGTGGAAACAAATGATCTACACTTTAATTACCATGTGAGAATTTATTACCATGATGCATGCATGATGATAACAACAAAATAACAACAATAGATGCAAGTGGTAAAGGATTTTTAACAAGTTGGGAAAATATTTATTAAGTTTGGAAATTTTGGGTTACTTAAAGATGTCACACAAGCATTTGTTGTTTTCATCAATTTAAAATGTGCAAAACAAATAACAAAATTCATATTGGAAAAGAATACAAAATTTTAGTTGGATTACATGTTTCAAATATTGAAATAGGAGTTAGGATGAATTTATTATGACTGAAACAATATTAAACAAGTTTTAAATGAATTTAAAACAAGTTTGAATATTATTTGTATTTTATTTGTTCAAAACATAAATTCAAACTCACATTTGAAAATTCTATACTTTGATGGTTTGAAAACATATTTTGCATGTTCAAAAATAATTTAATTTGAGCAAGTTATGATTTTATCAAATTTAAATGATTAAACAAGGGTTAAATTATTTAAGCAATTTAAATTATTCAAAACATGAAACAAAATTTATATTTGTAAAGGTTATTTGAAATAGCATGGAAAACATATTTTATTTGCATTAATTGGATTAAGTATGAATTAGTTATGGATTTTAGCAAATTGCAATTGAATTATTTGAATTCAAATTTGAATTGCACTTGGAAAATTGAAAACAGGAAACAAATGTTACCAATAGGTAGATAATTGAATTTAGATCAGTGCACATATTTTATTTTTATTAATTGGAGTTATAAAATAAAAGTTATTCACTTTTTAGTTTGAGGGACCATTCTGTAATTTGGGAGGGGCTTGGATTAAAACAGAAAAGAATTAAAACTTTTGTTACCGCACAGAACCCTACACTAGCCACTGCCCGTGGGCCTAGGGCCAATGTGGCCCACGCAGCTGCACGCGTGGCAACAGAGTGGCTTACAGGTGGGCCACTGGCGCGGGGGAGAAATTCCCAAAAAAGGTTGGCGCTGCGGGGGCTCGAACCCACGCGCTGCCGCGCGCTCGCTAACGCTGTGTGCCAGTACGGTAAGTTCAGTTTGTTGACAGAAACAGAGATGCAGTGAGGTTGTATTTCATCTTCGCGCAATTTCTGAAATTTTAACTGAACCAAAGTTCAGTGCTTCGACAGAGAAGCGACGGGTCGACGCTCGCCGGCGGGGACCAACGCTGCCGTGCTAGATCTCGTTGTGCTTGCGATGCATTGTGCAGGGTGGTGCAGAGGGTACAGAGAGGAGGGAGTGGTGCACGGTGGCGTGCTCACCGGGAGGTGGCCGAGGTGGAGCTCGACGGCGAGGCGACAGCGACGTGCTCGGCAGAGTGGATCCAGACGGTGGCGAGCTCAGCGGCGGTGTCGTCCAGCTCGAGGAGGAAGCGGCGAACTCGTTCCTGCGGTCAGCGAGGGTAGAGGTGAACGGGAGCGGCGGCGGACATCGGAAGTTCAGAGGTGGCGCGCCGGTGATGGTTGCAGAGGTGGAATCGCGTCGGGGAGAAAGGGCAGACGGCGGCGATCGCGAGGGGATAGGGGTAGGCTAGGGTTAGGGCACCGCTGCGGGGCTAGGGGGTAGATATAGGGGCCAGGGGGAGCTGGTGGCCGTCGTTGCGGCTCTGCGGCGACGTGGCACCGGCCGATTTCGCGCCGTACGCGAGGACGAAGGAGGATTAGAAGGACGAACCGGTACGCAGGCCGGGGGAAGGTAAGTGGGCTGGGCCTGCGTAGGCTAGCTGCCGCGCGCGCGCCGTTTTTCTTCTTTTTCTATTTTTGTTTTTCTGTTTTTTTTTGCAGCAAATAGAATAGGGAGAAAATGGGATTTTGGAGTTAGTAAAAATTCCAGAAAAATTTGGGTGGGCTATTTAGGTCAAATACAACCAAATGCCAAGTTTGGTTTTTCAAAAATTTCAAAATACTTTGCTGTTTGCAAAATGGTTTGAATTTGAATTAATTGAGTATTATTTGAATTATGGAAAACAAGGATTTAATTATTTGGAACCCCATTGTTTAATTATAAACAATTTATTAGGATTGTTGTATAATTTGCATAAATTCAAATTGGTTGCTGTGATTTGAATTTTGAATGTGATTTGGAAATAATTGATTGATTAAAACCATCATTTTAATACTTGATCAAATATGGAATAATTGGAAACAAAAGGTTGTTTGAGTTGAACTTTTATTTGAAAACAAGATTGTAACAGAGCAAGTATGAAATAAATGTTTGACTAAAGTTTGAATTTCAATTATGAAAACAGAATAAAACAGATGCAAACAAATAGTAAACAAATGCAAACAAGGAATTAAATATGATGACATGATGCAATACTTTAAGTAAACAGAAAATCAAACATTCTAGGGGTATTTTCATACTTGGGATGTTACACAACTAGAACCTTTACAAGGATGAGGCACACTCCACAAGATTGGAGGGTCCTCACCGAATCCCGAGAGCCACCAAGACTCCGAGAAACAAGATCCACGAGCACAAGAGCTTCGGGGATATCAACAAGGCTCCGAGCTCCGATGAGCTAAGAGCAACAAGATTCTTGGCGCCGATGAACTAAGAATGACAAGATCCCTAAAGGATGAGTGGGTGGATTTCTAATCGACTTGGTGGAGTTGTAGATCGGTGGTGTCTCCTTCAAATCCCAAAGTATCACGAGCTTTGGTTGCGGATTTGAGGAGATGCTTGAGCTTGAGCTTGGTCAATCAATGGTGGAGAGAGAGTGAGTGGGATTGACAAGTTTTAAAGGTGGAAGAAGATTACCCGGGGGCGATAAAACGGTTGTTGGGGGGATCCCCCCACTCTGCAGCCCACCCCGCCCTAGGGGGGCGGCCAGGCCTGCCTGGGGCGTCCAGGGCAGGGGCAACTCCCACCCCGGCCTAGGGGCCCGGCCTAGGGCCGGCGTGGAAAGTGTACGGGCCGGCGTGCCTTCCCACCTCGGCCTGGGGTAGCCCGGTCTGGGGCCGGCACGGGCAGCGAGGGGAGGCCGGGGCGGCGCTATCCCGGCCTGGGAGCCCGGCTAGGCCGGCGTGGAAGGGAGGCTGGGGCCGGGGACCCACCCGAGCCGCCCGGCCTGGGGCCGGCATGGAGGGGAGCTGGGGCCGGGGCACCGCCCGACCAGCCCGGCCTAGGAGCCCGGCCAGGCCGGCCAGGGAGGCCGGCCTCCCCTGTTTTCTCTTCTTGTCTCCTTGTTTCTTTTCCTCCTTTCCTTTAATCTTTTCTCCATTTTTGCTATTCATCGTATGAGTGTCCAAGGAGATATATGATTTCATTTTATCCATGATAGGCTCTGAATAAACTTAGGGAAAACATTAGACCTTCCACATGTTGTGATCAAACACCGAAAACAAGATTTAGGAACAATGTCCTTTCAATCTCCCCCTTTTTTATGTTTGAGGACAACATACGGATTTGCATCAAGGACAATTTATCATGGCTATTTGCAAGGAGACAAAAATTATAGTGGTACTCCCCCTATTTGTGTGCCCAAACATGAGACATATATATTTGATAATCATATAGAGTGCAACGAACATAATTCTCTTTTCACACTATGTTTTATAGGACAGTAGGGCATGTGATATTATCATGATATACCTATGTGAAGTGTGAGGATTATCCGAACATGATTTAGCACTATAGATGCATATGTATAGACAAAGTGTTTGTTGAAAACAACTTTGAACTAAAATTGAGTATTCATGTGTAGACATAATGTTATCTATAGATGAGTGATTGTATTGTACACAAGATAGATCTCACCATAGCATTCTTCTCATAGTGGTAGATGGATAAAGAATAACCTCATTATGGCTTCATCACATCAATTAGTGACAAGATAGATAATATAATAGCCTTGCTACGATCTTCAACACTTTAAATATCACGTCGCATAATAGATAGATAGATAGCACGATGAGTAAATAGAGACATAGTCTTACAATAGTACCAAGGTTCACCAACCACACAAATAGTAGCATCAACTAAGATCAAAGAAAATAATAGCGAGGATAAAAAGCAAATGGATGCATGAAATGCAATGCAACGCGTGAGTATTTCTCCCCCTTGGCATCAGACACCAAAAAGGGAGAAAACAATGCAAGTCCAATCACTCGTCATCTTCCATCTCATCATCCGCCGCGGGAACATCCTCGGGAGGAGCCTGACTGGAGCTAGCAGTAGCAGTGTAGGTGGCCGCAAACGAGCCAAGAGAGCTAGCGTCATCGCCAAGCCAGTAGGTGTGCTGGGACTTCCACCAGTCCTCTGTAATCTCATCTGAGCTAGAAGAGCTGAGTGGGAGCTGAAGAGCTGTCATGATGGCTCGCTGATTGCGACGAGAGGCCTTGCCCTTGCGATAGGCCTGATAATCCTGCTGCTGCTTGTCAATGAAGAAGCAGTTCATCTTCTGGATTGACCTCTTAATGATAAAAGTGTGAGGAGCAGGGCCAGTAGGAGTTGGAGAAGGTGAACGGCAGACACCCTGAGAGGTACTAGGCGCTGAGGACAATGTGCAAGTACGCTTAGGGCGTTGAGCAGCAGCTAACTCAGCCTCTGCCTCCGAGATAAGAACAGACAGCTTAAGAGTCACCTTGGCATAGTTGTTGACAAGACCAACTGGGATCTTGAACTCAATGAGGATCTGAATGTAGGATCCATACATGGGTACCCTCTTGTCACGAACCACGGTCCTCATCTCATGCCACATGAAATCCAAAATGTCCAATTTCTTGTTGTTACTCATAGCAGTGCCGATGTGAAAGACAAGATTGATCAACCACTTGCGGACCTCACCCTTCTCACCAAACTTGACATTGATAGTGTTCCGGAGAATTGTGTGGACAATGTACCAAAACTCAGAGAAATACTTGACCTTGGGATAGTGCTGAGATCCGGTACCTTCTGGGTAGCAGTGACGCAGACCATCCTTAGCCTTCATAATATTCTTTGGATCACCATGAATGCGAATGTGGCTATGATGAGTAAAGATGATTGGTGGAACACCAATAAGAGTACCAAACTCCTCCATGGTAGAGGTACACAGAACACCACCACTAATCCAAGTCAAAGTATGAGGACCCATAGTGGATAAGAAAACAGTGGCATAGAACTCCTTCAGCAACTCAGGGGCAAATGGGTGAGCATTGTTACCACGCATGAGAGGAGTGAGACCGTGAAAATCCATAAGCTCCATGACCCCGGACCAATGCGTGCGGGCAGCATCCACATCAAAAAAGTGATGATCCACATAGCTGTTCTGGAGTTTGCCAAGGATGAACTCATACATGACCTGATGCATCTTGCAGAAAAACCGTGGGTCAGCACAAGTACTCTGACCAAACACATATGGGTTGAACTTCAACCGGGCCGCCTCAAAATCTGTGGTACTCAGACCACCCCAATCTTGACCACGGGCTCATCTGGATTGACAGGAATGGAAGAACCCTGTCGAGGAGTAGAGCATGTGACAGCGGCAACACTTTTCTTGCGAGGACGAAGATTACGGTGTGCATCGAAATCACCTGAGAGAGATGATGCATGGATATGGACAAGGATAATGAGTGCACATGGTCGTTATTAAAAAAAGTTATTCCATGAATATGAGGGATAGCGACACGGTTGGAAAGAAAAAAAAAGACTAGGGAGTACAACATAACTACATCATAGCATGGTGTAAGGTGAAGAGAATGGTTGGATGATGTGTTTGTTTTTTTTTTGTTTATTATGATAGATATTATATATATATATTATTTATTTTTTAATTTGGCATGATACTAGGAGAGGGGTCAATTGTGAACTATGGCATAGAATGGCAAAGGATCACAATATCATGGCATAGTAAAAAAAATTGTACCACGAGACTACATCGGTAGGAGCACACTAAGGAGAAAGATCATGGCATAGTAAAGGATCTAGGGTATGGCTAGTGGCATATGAACAATGTGAGATCTAGCATGAACACTAGGAGAAGAGTTTACACCCTAAATTAATGAACCACACTAGCAGACCGATAGAGAGTAAGCACATAAACACGGTAGATAGTATAGGCCCAAGAGATTACCCGAGTTGGTGGCCATCTTCCACAAAAAAATTCACACAAAATAAAGTGGACCGATCTCCACCAATAGTGCACCAAAGATAAATCTGTGGGGAGGAGAGTGTGGAGAAGGACGAGGGCTTGCGGATCTGTGAATTTGAGTGGTAGGGGTGGGCTAGGGTGTGGGGAGAGGGGGGAAGGATAGCTCCAAGAGGGGATCCAATGGTGGTGGTTGGTGGGAGGAAGAAGGGGAAGTAGGGTTGGGTTCGTGTGGGGGGTGGGGGGTGCGGTTGTGTGTGCGTGGTGTGCGTGGCGTGTGTGCAGCGCGTGCCCCGGCCTGGGGACCGGCCAGGCCGGCATGGGGGAGGGGAGGGACCTCGCGGGTGGCCGAGCGGGCCGGCGCGGGTGTGGAGCGAGGCCGGGCACAGGGAAGGGCAGCCGGCCTGGGGGGCCGGCCAGGCCGGTTTTCGATTTTTTTTTGTTTTCCCCCCTTTTTTGAATAAATAAATTTAGACTAGTGTTATAACAATAAATTTTCATATGTTTGTTTCTAGCACACCATACTTTTATTTAGCAACTTTTACTTGACCATGTGCACAAATAAAATGAGTATGATGATTTTCATTTGCATCCAATGGAGAAAGGTAAAAGATGAATTAAGCAACATTGGATGCAAAATGAAATTTGAAGAACGGAAATGCATATAAGTGAAGCACAAAATGTCTTATCAATATGAAAACCAACCAAATTTTGGGCGGTGGCCTTAGCCACCATGTATGAGTATGTTCGATATGACTAGTGGCAAATGCAAGTAATGTACGAATGGATTCAAGTCTAGCTGCGGGAGCGAAAGTTTTACCGTAGTCAAGTCCTTCGACTTGAGAGTAGCCTTGAGCAACCAATCGAGCCTTGTTGAATCACTTGCCCATGAGAATCTTGCTTGTTTTTGAACACCCATTTAGTTCCAATGATATTATGATCCTTGGGTCTTTCCATTAGTGACCATACTTTGTTTCTCTCAAAATTATGTAGCTCTTCATGCATGGCTTGAACCCAATCTTTATCTTCAAGAGCATCATACACTTTGATAGGTTCAACATGAGAGACATATGAATGAATACCACAAAACTTGAGTACTTGTCCACGAGTGGAGACACTTTTTCCCAAGCCACCAATAATATTCTTTTGGTAAAGTGACTTTTGTTGCAATCTTGATGCTTGACGAGTTGTGATACGAACTAGTGCATCATCGGGGTTCTCATTGGGGGGAATATCCTCATCATTTCCTTCATCAAGACCATTGTCCATCCGGAGTGGAGTTCTTGGTGACGAATCACCAAGGTCATTTCCACCATTATTATTGGGTGGACCTTGATCACTTTCTTGATGACTGGTATCCACTTGAAAGTCTTGTTCTTGGTCTTGGTCTACCATTTGATTTGTGGTTGCTGTAGAGGGCTCCACTTGCGTAGAGCTAGTCCCATCCTCATTTGCCACAAGGTGTCCCTCAATGGGTATAAGTGGACCTATACCCATTCTTCCTATGGCTATGGAGGACGGTTCATCACCTACATCATCACAATCAATTTGCTCCACTTGGGAACCATTATCCTCATGAAATTCCACATTCGTATATTCTTCAACACACCCGGTGGATATGTTGTAGACTCTATAAGTGTGGGAGTTCGTGGCGTAACCAACAAAAATGCCTTCAAAAGTTCTAGAATCAAACTTAGACAATCTAGTTCCCTTTATATAGACTTGGCATTTGCACCCAAAAACTCGAAGATATTTGAGGTTGGGTTTGTTACCGGTTAGGAGATCATATGGAGTCATGCCAATCATCAGATGAAGGAAGAGTCAGTTAGATAGATGACAAGCGGTGTTGATGGCTTCGGCCCAAAAGTTATATGGGGATTTGAACTCGGCCATCATAGTTCTTGCCATATCAATAAGTGTGTGATTCTTCCTCTCCGCTACACCATTTTGTTGAGGGGTGTACGCAGCAGAATATTGATGTCTTATCACTCAAGAATTCATCCATGGTGTTGTTCTTGAACTCGGACCCACTGTCACTCCTAATAGACAAGATCTTGGTGTCATATTGGCGTTGCACTTCGGTGGCCCAAGTTATGAATCTTTCTTGAGTCTCACTCTTATTCTTGATATAGAAAACCCAAGTGTATCTTGTATAATCATCAAAAATCACCAAACAATACTTTTTGCCCCCAAGACTATCATATGTTGGAGGCCCAAATAGATCCAAGTGAATAAGCTCAAAGGGCCTTGTTGTAGAGATGATTGATTTCTTGGGGTGATTCTTCTCATGCATCTTTCCGGCAATACAAGAGCTACAAGGACGATCTTTGGAAAAATTCACACTTGTTAGTCCTACCACATGCTCACCCTTCACAAGAGTTTTTAGATTTCTCATACCGACGTGGCCTAAGCGGCGATGCCAAATCCAACCCACGTCAGATTTAGCCATTAGACATGTGGCGATATGGGTAGTTTCCTTCGAGAAATCCACTATATACATACCGTTTTACACAAATCCAACAAAGGCTACCTTAAGAGAAATAGTGTGAAGGACAAGCACGTGATGACGCCCAAATACAGATGTAAAATTGCATTCACAAAGTTGCAAGATGGAAAGAAGATTATAGCTAAGGGACTCAACAAGGAGGACTTTCTCAATGGATGAATCCGGAGAAATGACCACCTTGCAATGTCGCAATACCTTAAGTTGTGAGTGATCACCAATAGTTACATGAGCAAATTTGAGAAGTTGGAGTTTCAAATCATCTAACACTTCCTTGCTTCCGGTCATGTGTGCGGAACAACCACTATCAATCATCCATGATGTTCCACCGGAAATACAACCCTACAATGAATCAACTTCTTGTCTTAGGTACCCATTTTTGGATGGGTCCTTTTTTGTTAGTCACAAGGGTCTTAGGAACCCAAATATCATGCTTGTAATCATCACCATATGAGGTGCCAACATATTTTGCATAAACATGACCATCAATAGATTTAAGAAGCACATAAGATGGGTTATACTTTCCCGCAAAGTTGTTGTGAGTAGTAGTGTTCCTAGGAACAATACTCTTAGCAATAATATCAAACTCATCTTCATCATTAGCCAGCTCCCCCTCCTTCACAAAAACAATAGAGTTAGTGGAGGGAGTTGACTTCTTCTTGTAAGCCACCTTGGAAGTGGAACCGAAACCAAGGCCTTCCTTGCCAATAACTCTCTTATGATTACTCAAAAGATCATTAAGGTTCTTTTGCCCTTTAATGCATGTGGCAAGAACTTTGTTGAGTTGTGCCTTCAACCTATTGTTCTCCTCAATGAGAGTTGCCTTGACACACAAAGGGTTAGTAACACAAGAGTTTTCATTCACAATTTTTACCCCTTTTAAGGTCTCGAGCTCATTTGAAATTGTTCGATAATCAATTTTAAGCTTATCAAAATCCATAATGAGTTCATTGTAACCTTGGTTAGTTGCATCATTTAAAGCCATGAATTATGTTACCTTAGCAAAATCATGTTCACAATCAATTTTTACTTTACCTATGTCAATTTCAAAGGTTTCCTCTATGCTTTCTCTAAAGCAATGTGATTCATCTAGAGCTTTCTCAAGCTCCTCAATTTTACTAGCATCATCACGAGCAAACTTTTCAAGTAAAATTATTCTCTCCTCATGTTCATCAATGAGGCCATGTGCCTCACTTAATTGATCCATGAGAGATACAAAGATAGATTTAGTTTCTCCTTCTAGTTTTTCAACAAAGTTTACCAAGGGGTCTTCCTCGACAAAATTTAATCGTGAAGGAGTAGAAGAGTTTGCAAGTTTGAGTGTAGGAGTCACCTTTGGGGATATACCCTTGTCCATGAAGCACTTGTGACTCGAAGGACCCTTGTTGTCATTTGGGTTGGAGAAGAGAGAGCTTAAGTTAGGAGGTACGACGCCCCTAGCCATGGCCGCCATACCTACTTGTTCGCCTTCACCGTCGCTCTCTTCACCACCGGATGTGTACTCAACTTCTTTTGATATCAATGCCCTAGGAGGGCCTCTCTTGATGAAGTTCTTGGACTTGGGAATGAAGGTAGATTTCTTGATGAGTCTTCCACCATTTTCAATTCTACTCTTGAAGGGGCACTCGGCAACAAAGTGCTCGGAATGTCCACAATTGAAGAAAGTTATTGCCTTCTTTATGATTGAGACTTACTTCACTTTATTCTTGGTGGCATTGGATCTAAAGTCTCCCTTCTTCCACCACTTGTGTTGAGCAAGAGCCAAGCATTCTTCATGTGATGTTTTCATCTCTTTCTCGGAGACCTCATGAGTTGATCCACCATCATCACTTGAGTCATTTTCTTCATGGGGAATGGCCTTGGCCTTCAAGGCAAGAGAGGGTCTCTTCATTCCGTTTACACGGGCCATGACATCATCGGAGGTTTTCTTCATGACTTTTAGGGTGATAAAGAGACCCAAAACATCATTGGGGGATAAGTCCAAGTAATCGGCCCTTGCTTGTACATTCATCACCATGTTTTCATTGTATGGCATCAAGGTGAGTAGAAATTTCTCCCTGGCCCAATTCTCCGTACAATCCGTGAATCCACAATCTCTCATATCATTTACGAGAGCCTTGAGTCTTCTAAACATGTCTTCTATGTTCTCTTCATCACTCAAGTGAAAGTGTTCAACTTGTCTTTGAATGATTGACTTCTTGGATCGTTGGAGGTTGACGTTGCCGTCAAACATATCAACAAGGCAATCATAAGCTTTCTTTGCACTTGTGAAGGACCGAATGTGCTCAACTCCTTCCTTTTCCATTTCCCTCTCCAACATGTGCAATGCATGAGCGTTGAGTTGCTCATCTATGACGTCAGTTGAGCTTAAGTTCGCGGGATACTTTGGCTCATATCCTTTTTCAACAATCCTCCATATTTGCATTGAAGAGCTGCACATGTAAGACTTCATGGAAGCTTTCCAATTAGTAAAACGATGCCGATCCACCATGGGAGGTGGACCAAGATAATTAACATGTGGATGTTGAACATTAGGAGCATTAAGCATAGCCAAAGGAATTTCCACCACTAATATTTAAAGGTGAAGATGTTGCGGTTCCTTCCTTAGTTGGAATGGGGTTTCCATGTTCATCTAAGGTAACATTCTCTCTAGATTGATTAGATGGGGATGTCAATTCTTTTATTAGTCCCTCCATCTTTTTCTCGGAACTATTAATCATAGCTTGGATTAGCTTTTGAATCCCCTCCATGGTGACGGGATCATTAGCCATCCTTTCCTCCTCTTTAGGTGGTAAAGCCGTATATAAAGAGATGAGGCTCTGATACCAATTGAATGATCGAGAGGTTAACTAGAGGGGGTTGAATAGGTTAACTACAAATTTTAACTTCCTTTTCAAGTTAACAAGGTAATGCTCAAATATAGATTATCTAGATTATGCAACTAGGTGAGCAATCCTATATGTTGAGCAAGTACAACTAGCACAAGGTGAATATATGACTAAGCTAGTAGTAACTAGTAAAGGTAAGTTGAGGAATAACCGAACATAATGACGCGGAGATTTATCCGGAAGTTCACTTCCCAATGGAAGCTAATATCTGTTGGAGCGGTGCGGTGCCACCAAAGTGGAACACCGAGTAGCCCTCAAATGGCACACCATATCTCCTTCAAGTCCTTCCACCGATGTGGATAGGCTCGAATCACTATTTTGCCGTTGAGGTTGACAACTAGAACCTTTACAAGGATGAGGCACACTCCACAAGATTGGAGGGTCCTCACCGAATCCCGAGAGCCACCAAGACTCCGAGAAACAAGATCTACGAGAACAAGAGCTCCGGGGATATCAACAAGGCTCCCAGCTCCGATGAGCTAAGAGCAACAAGATTCTTGGCTCCGATGAACTAAGAATGACAAGATCCCTAAGGGATGAGTGGGTGGATTTCTAATCGACTTGGTAGAGTTGTAGATCGGTGGTGTCTCCTTCAAATCCCAAAGTATCAAGAGCTTTGGTTGCGGATTTGAGGAGATGCTTGAGCTTGAGCTTGGTCAATCAATGGTGGAGAGAGAGTGAGTGGGATTGACAAGTTCTAAAGGTGGAAGAAGATCTGCTTTTATACCCGGGGGCGATAAAACGGTCGTTGGGGGGGGGGGGGGGGTCCCCCACTCTGCAGCCCACCCCGCCCTAGGGGGCCGGCCAGGCCGGCCTGGGGCGTCCAGGGCAGGGGATAATCCCACCCCGGCCTAGGGGCCCGGCCTGGGGCCGGCGTGGACAGCGGACGGGCCGGCGTGCCTTCCCACCTCGGCCTGGGGTAGCCCGGCCTGGGCCGGCGTGGGCGGAGAGGGGAGGCCGGGGCGGCGCTAGCCCGGCCTGGGAGTCCGGCCAAGCTGGCGTGGAAGGGAAGCTAGGGCCGGGGACCCGCCCGAGCTGCCCGACCTGGGGTCCGGCCTAGGGCCGGCGTGGAGGGGAGCTGAGGTCGGGGCACCGCCCGACCAGCCCGGCCTCCCCTATTTTCTCTTCTTCTCTCCTTGTTTCTTTTCCTCCTTTCCTTTAATCTTTTCTCCATTTTTGCTATCCATCGTATGAGTGTCCAAGGAGATATATGATTGCATTTTATCCATGATAGGCTCTGAGTAAACTTAGGGAAAAAATTAGACCTTCCACATGTTGTGATCAAACACCGAAAACAAGATTTAGGAACAATGTCCTTTCAAAGAGCTTTGCATTTTCATAAGCTTCACATCTCCATTCATCTAAATGATTCAAATCAAGCATTCTTTTCTTACCAGCAAGTTTAAAATATTTATTTAATTCTTTCACTGCCCAATAAGCTTTGTGTTCTAATTCTAAAGGCAAGTGACAAGCTTTTCTATAAACCATTTTATAGGGATACATACCCATAAGGGTTTTTATAAGCAGTTCTATAAGCCCACAAAGCATCATTCAACTTATCTGACCAATTCTTCCTAGATTTGTTAACAATCTTTTGCAGGATAGATTTGATTTCTCTATTTGATAATTCTACTTGCCCACTGGTTTGATGATGATAAGCTAAGGCAATTCTATGATTAACATCATATTTAGCAAGGGTTTTTCTAAAGCCACCATGAATAAAATGTGAACCTCCATCAGTCATAAGATATCTAGGCACACCAAACCTTGGAAAAATAACATCTTTAAGCATTTTTAACGAGGTTTCTCCATCAACACTTTTAGTAGATATAGCTTCTACCCATTTAGTAACATAATCAACAACCACAAGTATATGTGTATAGCAATTTGAAGGAGGAAAAGGACCCATAAAGTCAAATCCCCAACAATAAAAAGGTGCAATAGCAAGAGAATAACTCATAGGCATTTCATTACTCCTAGAAATATTTCCTACTCTTTGACATTCATCACAAGATAAAATAAATTTACGTGCATCTTTAAAGAGAGTACGACAATAGAAACCTGATTGTAGAACCTTCTGTGCGGTTCTATCTCCAGCGTGATGTCCTCCATAAGAACTACTATGGCACTTCTTCAATATTTCATGTTGTTAATGATATGGAACACATTTACTCACATACCATCTACTCCTTCTTTATATAAATGTGGGTCATCCTAAAAATAATGCCTCAAATCATAGAAGAATTTTCTTCTTTGTTGAGCTGTAAATGTTGGAGGCAAATACTTTGAAACAATAAAGTTAGCATAATCAGCATACCATGGACTATCTTGGGGTTTTACCTTTATTGCAGCCAATTATTTAGTTGGAAAAGTATCATTAACAGGAATAGGATCAAAAGTAATGTTTTATAATCTAGACAAGTTATCAGCAACAGTATTTTCAGCACCCTTTCTATCCACAATATGAAAATCAAACTCTTGTAAAAGCAACTCCCATTTAATAAGCCTAGGCTTAAAATCTTTCTTTTCCATAAGGTATCTAATAGCAGCATGATCAGTATGAATAGTAACCTTTGAGTCAACAATATAAGGCCTAAACTTATCACATGCAAAAAATACAACTAAGAACTCTTTTCCGATAGTAGCATAATTCTTTTGAGCAGCATCAAGATTCTTACTAGCATAATGAATAACATTCAACTTTGTATCTATGCGCTGTCCAAGAACAGCACCTACGACAAAATCACTAGCATCACACATAATTTCAAAAGGTAAATTCCAATCAGGCGGTTGCACAATAGGAGCAGTAGTTAAAGCCTTCTTTAATGTTTCCAAAGCTTCCTTACGATCATCATAAAAAATAAAGGGTTCATCTTTTCGAAGAAGATTAGTAAGAGGTTTTGATATTTTAGGGAAATCTTTAATAAACCTCCTATAAAAACCAGCGTGACCAAGAACACTACGAATACCTTTAACATCCCTAGGACAGGGCATTTTCTCTATGGCTTCCACTTTAGCTCTGTCAACTTCAATACCTCTTTCAGAAATTTTATGTCCAAGAACAATTCCCTCATTAACCATAAAGTGGCATTTCTCCCAATTAAGAACAATATTAGTTTCCTCACAGCTCTACAAAACTTTATCAAGGTTGTGAAAACAATTATCAAAAGAAGTTCCATAGACGGAGAAATCGTCTATGAGTACTTCCACAATTTCTTCCCAAAAACCATGAAAAATAGAAGACATGCATCTTTGAAAAGTAGCAGGAGCATTACACAAACCAAAAGGCATACATCTATAAGCGTAAGTACCATAAGGAAAAGTAAATGTCGTTTTCTCTTGAACTTGTTTCCTAAGAGAAATTTGAGAAAACCTAGAATAACCATCAAGAAAGCAAAAATGAGTTTTCTTAGACAACCTCTCTAGCATTTGATCAATAAAGGGTAAAGGATAATGATCTTTCATAGTAACTTTATTAACCTTTCTAAAATCAATGCACATTCTATAACCAACTACTACTCTTTGTGGAATGAGCTCATTGTTTTTGTTAGGTACAACAGTCATTCCTACTTTCTTAGGGACATAGTGCATATGGCTCACCCATCTACTATCAACAATATGAAAAAAATACCAACATCAAGAAGTTTTAATACCTCATTTCTTACCACTTCCTTCATCTTAGGAATTAAACGGCGTTGATGTTCAACTACTGGCTTTGCATCAGGTTCAATATTAATAGCATGATGACATATAGTAGGAGAAATTCCCTTCAAATCATCAAGAGTATATCCAATAGCTCCACGGTGTTTCTTCAAAACTCCCAATAATCTTTCCTCTTCTTCACCTGAAAGTTTAGCACTAATAATAACAGGATATGTTTTCTTATCATCAATATAAGAATATTCCAGATCATCAGGAAAAGGTTTTAAATCAAAGACATGATCCTCCTTGGGTGGTAATGTGGTACCCAAGTCTTCCACAGGTAAACTATGTTTCGGTATCACTGGTTGACGAATGAGAATATCATCAATCTCATTTCTCTCTTCCATAAAGACTTCACTCTCGTGGTCCTCCATATATTGCTGCAAAGCATTGTTAGGAGCAAGAGCAATAGAAGAAAGTTGCTCAACTTTAAAATTCTCATCAGGCAATTTAGATTCATAAGGTGCTCTAGCAAATTTGGAGAAATTGAACTCATAAGATTTTCCATCAAATTTAGTCTAAATCTTCTCTCTTTTACAATCTATAATAGCACCACAAGTGTTCAAGAAAGGTCTACCGAAAATAATAGGAATTTTTTTACTAGCAGCCTTACCAAGTACTACAAAATCAATGGGATAATTAGTTTTACTACATAAAACTTCCACATCTTTAACAATACCAATAGGAAAAACAGTTTCTCTATTAGAAAGTTGAATAACCACATCAATATCCTCAAGCTCACAAGAACCAATTTCATGCATAATTTCTCTATAAAGCTCATAAGGTATGGCACTAGAACTAGCACCAATATCACACAAACCATAATAGAAATGATCACCAATTTTAACAGAAAGCACATGAACACTAGTTTTATTAGGTCTATGAGGATGTGAAACAATGTTAGAGGCATCCTCATAGAAGACAATGTGTTCATCCTCCACATTTCCACAAACAAGATCTTTCACTATTGCTACTGCAGGTTCAACAATTATTTGTTCATCAGGTTCAATAGCTTTCTTATTACTCTTATTAACTACACTAGCTACCATAGAGTGATTTTTCACTTTAGCAGGGAAAGGCATTTTTTCAACATAAGGCTCAGGAACAGCAGGATTAATAGCATGCACTTCTATATTACTAGCAGGAACAATATCTTTATAAGGTGCATGGTACCTGTAATAATTCTTTTTAGGAATATCAAGATATGAGGCAAAACCTTTAAGACGGTTTGCAAAGATTTGAGAATCAAGACCACAAACAACACTAACATCATAGAAATCATTGGTTCCCATAAAAGATTTAATGCATTCATAGTCATAATTTATACCTGACTTTCTACCTTTGTAGTTCTCCCATCCTTTAGTGTTTTCTTGAATACGATCGAGAAGATCCCATTTAGCTTCTTCCTTCATACGTGTAAATGATCCAGAACAAGAAGCATCCAATAAATCCTTATCATGAAGAGAAAGCCTTGCATAAAAATTATTCACAACAATATTACGCGGGAGTTCATGAACGGGACATTTGAGCATTAATAACTTCATTCTCCCCCACGCTTGGGCAATACTCTCTCCATCATGCGGCCAAAAATTATAGATTTGATTTTAGAATAAAAGAGAGGAACAATTTCCTCCCATCCAATATATTCACCATTCTTCAGTAATTTGAACCATTCAGCGGCTCTTCCTTTCAGCGATAATGAATATAATTTCCTTTTAACTTGATCCATTGTAATACCTGCACACCCGAATAACTCGCATAACTCATGTATAAAGAGCAAATGATCACCGGGATGGACAGTTCCATCACCGTAATAGCAGTTATCCATAACACGTCCAACAATTTTCATAGGTATTTTATAAGGATCTAATTCATAAGATAACATGTCACTTACTACCCTAGCACTGATAGTAGTAGTACATCTAAACAAACAATCAAAAGTATTATCCATGATGAAATAAAGCAGTAGACAGAAATAAAAACAACACTTACAGTAAAAGTATCTCTTACCAATTCCACTTACCAATAGCGCTTCACTCCCCGGCAACGGCGCCAGAAAATAGTTTTGATGACCCACAAGTATAGGGGTGTATCGCAGTACTTTCGATAAATAAGAGTGTCGAACCCAACGAGGAGCAGAAGGTGTTGACAAGCAGGTTGGATAGAGAATTCACTGTAACACTAGCAAACGGGTTTTTGGTTGTTTTAGATATAGAAGATAAATAAAGTACGAGTAAATAAAGAGCAGTAAATAATATTGCAGCGAGTGTCCCAATCCTTTTGAGAGTAAAGGACAAGACGATTGTGTTACTTATGACTACCAAACGTTCTCGAGGACACATGGAATTTCGTCAAGTGCTTTCACTTCGTTACGGTTGATTAATACCATTGGTTCGTGAAGTGTTGTGTGGGTGAACCTATGCTAATGCACCGCCCAACTAGGACTAATACATACTTTTTATTATACCCCTCGTAAGCATCCGCAAATACAAGAAAGTAATTAATATAAATCTAACCACAGCCTTAAAACTCCGGGATTCTACGCTCCCTCTTGCATTGGTTTCCTAAAGGGGGTTTATGTTTCTGTCACTCTGGCAACCCCATAATTAGTATCCAAATACACAATGCATCCTCCTAGACCCATAAAGGTGAAGTATCATGTAGTCGACGTTCACATAACACCACTAGAAGAATAGCACCACAACTTAAATACCGAACCGCGAGATATTACTTCAATATAACTTCACTACTAACGTCATGACTTCTCTCATGTCCTCAAGAACTAAACGAACTACTCACAAGACATCATATAGATCATGATCAGATGTGATATAATGGATAATAACAATCTGGTCATAAAGTGCTAACACCGATAAATCTCACAAGCATCAACTACTAACAAGTAATCCACACCGGGAGAGCGATCTAATGTAAAACAACGATAGAGGCCCCTAATTGTTACAACGGGATGACGGTGGATGATGAGGGTGATCGTTCTGGTGGTGATGATGATGATGATGATGATGATGACAATCTTGATGATGCCCAGAGTGATGACGGTGACGATGACGATGATTTCCCCTCTCCGGAGAGGAATTTCCCCGGCAGAATCCTCCCTGCTAGAGAGCTTTTCTCTTTTGAGTGTTTTCCGCCCCCGAGGCGGCGACAGAATAATTCTTCAATGATGGTCTGGGGCTTAGGTTTCCCTGGGGTCAAGTACGCGAAAGATGTCAACCAGAGGTGGGCCAGGGTGGCCACACCACCTGGCGGCGCGGCCAGGGGGAGCCACCTCATGGTGTGGGCCCCTGGTGGCCCCCCTCTGGCTCCCCTTCTGGCTGGAGTCCTCCTATGAACTTCTAAGACACCTAAGGTGTCACCCCTCTTCTTCTGATCTTCTAAAATATGGTATCTCGATGGTGCTTTTTTCCATCAGATTTCTGGTCCTGGTGTTTATTGTCCAAAAATTATGAAACATGCAAAATAAGATAAAATAACATAAGTAATGCATCATAACATGAAATATATCGATGATTAACAGAAAATAACAATATAAAACGGTGATGCAAAATGGACGTATCATATCCCCTCCTGTATGAACGTGTCCTGCATTTTTTTCCATTGTGGCTTCATTGGCCATGACAAGGAAGAGTGTCAGAAGATGTTGAAGGGTATCCCATCCCTGCACCATGACTCTTCCCTCCGTTGCTCCTTAAAACAAAAATTTGATCGCAAGCCAATCACCAACTTGGCAAAACCTGCTGTTAAGAAAGGCCTAGTCTTCAACTCCGCGGAGGATGGTGCAAGCACTACACCCCTAAGCAAACCTTCACACAGCTATGCATCGGTAACGCCACAGGAGCAGAGATACACCGTCGAAATACCGGAGGCAGTGGATTCTAGGGATGGGTTTGAGGAGGAAGAAGTAAAGGCTACAGAGGAAGAGGAGACCTCATTGGCTGATACGGTTAAGAGGATTCAGCTACAGAAAAGAGTACGCACGATAAGAAGTGTGAGCATGGAACAGAATGAAGAGGAGGCAACATTGCAGACACACTCGGAGAAGGACGCTGTTGTGCTAGATTTCGATGGCAGGGATGATGTCGACCCGGAGATGCCTCCTTTGGAGGATGATTACGGGGAAGAGGAACACATGCAACTAGACTTGACCGCAAAATTGGGCAGTAGTGACATGATCTCACCAATCCGAAACTTGTCCAGGCAATCAACATCCCTGAGCAGCACGACTGATGTGAATATGTGTACTGCAGATTCAGTCCTTGGCAAGAGAACTGCAGAAGGAGATGCGCCTGATACTAAAGTGGACCTGTCACTCGCGCTAACCTATGGTAGCAAAATAAGGGTTGATCCCAAAAAAGGGAAGTTTATTACCGTGGAAGCAAAGAGGCAAGGGAAGCTAAAGAACGACACGACTAGGCGAGGGGGAAAGAAGTTGAACAAGGAAGCAACCGGGCCAGGGGCTCCCGGTACCCTGACGAGACCAAATATTTGGTCTCGTCAGGAGCAATGAATTGCATGACGTTCAACTGTCAAGGTGCAGGGAATAACTCGACGGTTCATGAACTAGCTACTATTTCCCGTATCTGGTGCCCCCGTTTAATTTTTCTTTGTGAGTCTTCTTGTAGAAATGCAAACTATAAATGAAAGGTATATTGATGCGTATGTGCGATAATCCCCGAGTGAACCACATTGGAGAATCAGATGCCTCTAAGGTGAACCACGTGTGGAAAACAGGCATCACATGTGGAATACTTTGCGGGATCTAGCTACTGTCTCTAACCTTCCTTCGGTTTTAATCGGTGACTTTAATGAGGCCTTGTGGCCGGAGGAGAATTTATCGCATACTCCTAGACCAGTAAATTAGATGGAAGCATTTCGGAAAGTCCTTTTTGATTGCAACCTAACCGATATTTGCTTTTTAAGAACCCCCTACACCTATGATAATAGGAGGCATGGCCAGGCCAACGTGAAGGTGCGTTTGGACAGAGTGGTGGCAACTCATGATTGGAGAGACATGTTTGCAGACTCGGATGTACAACACCTGGTTTTGCCAGTCTCCGAACACTGCCCCATCCTCCTCAATATTACAAAAGAGACACGAGGTTTAACCAGGAACCCTCAGAGACAATACAAGATTTTATGGGAGCGTGAAGCTGATTTATCCGAGAGGGTGGCCAACGCCTGGAAGGAATCAGGACGTAAGAATGATCTCAATGATATCATGCACGGCCTAGCTAACGTGATGGCAACGCTCCAAGATTGGAGCAAGAAGAAGTTTGGTAATGTTTTGCAGGAACTTTGGAAGGAACGGAAGAATTTGGAAGACCTTATGATAAATAACACAGATCAAAGAGAGATTCAGAAGGAAAATGATAAACTCAACGAATTACTTTACAGGGAGGAGATGTTGTGGCTCTAAAGATCACTGATTACCTGGCTAAAAAAAGGTGATAGAAACACGGAGTTCTTCCGTAAAATAGCGAAGTGGCGGGCAAGAAGGAACAAAATCAAAAAACTCAAAGATGCAGATGGTGCATGGAAGGACGCCCCGTCGGACATGGAACGCATGGCCTCTTCTTACTTCAAAGAATTATTTACAAAGGACCCATGATTAAACTCTGACCGTTTTCTCTCAGTAGTACAGGAGAGGGTTACTACCGAGATGAATGATGATCTGTGTAAAGACTTTTCAGATGAAGAAATTGGATACGCCCTCTTCCAAATTGGCCCCAGGCATCGATGGATTTCCCGCCATATTGTATCAACGCAACTGGGGCACAATTAAAGAAGAGGTAATCAACGCGGTTAAATTGTTTTTTGCTACAGGCAGAATGCCCCTGAGTGTTATTGATACCGCCATAGTGCTCATCTCTAAATAGGAACAAGCTGAAACCTTGAAAGACTTTAGACCAATCAGTTTGTTACAGTCATATACAAGGTCATATCGAAATGCTTGGTGAATAGATTGAGACCAATTCTCAATGATATTGTCTCAATTAACCAAAGCGCCTTCATGCCTGGAAGACTTATAATAGATAATGCCCTTGTAGCTTTTGAATGTCTCCACTTTATTGAACAGAACACTAAACAGGAAAAAAATTACTGTGCCTATAAGCTTGACCTCTCAAAAGCTTATGATCGGGTGGATTGGGATTTTCTATGGAAAATGATGCAAAGGTTGGGTTTCTCGCACCGGTGGGTAGACTGGATAATGTCACGTGTCACATCAGTGCAGTACAAGGTCAAATTCAATGGGAACCTCCTGGATTCGTTTTCGCCTTCTCGGCGAATCCGACAAGGTGATCCACTTTCACCATTTCTCTTTCTCTTTGTTGCTGACGGTCTCTCTACCTTATTGCAACAGGAGGTCACGAACCAGAACATAGAAGAAGTAAAAATTTGCCGACAGGCACCTGTCGTCTCACATTTACTATTTGCAGATGATAGCTTACTCTTTTTCAAAGCTAAGAAGGAACAACCAAGTCAAGTGAAAAAATTCCTCGAGGACTAGGCCACAAGCACGGGACAGCTTATCAATCCTGAAAAATGTTCAATTATGTTTTGTAGCGCCTCCACCTTTTAATAAAGTCAAGAACCCCTGTGTTATTGTGCTAGTACCTGGATCAATTGCTAGCACCATAGTACAAGATGAAATATCATGCAAATGCGTCAACATCTTTATTATATCGCATGATCCAGACTTTACAAAATTGTTTTACAACTTGCATAGCTCAAGGCTAGGGTAAATACAAACTTCTGCAGCGGAAAACATAGTACATCAATGAGCCTCATCCTCTTCATGTGCCACAGGCAAAACATGTTGGTTGTAGACTCGAGAACCTAAACGAAATCCTCACTCGTCATCGGAGCCATCTGCACGTCGGAATATGCAGCCACAAGGGAGTCAATACAATTTAATGTATTGGCAAGTGACACTATGGTGGATATAAATGGCAAGTTACTAATCTACATGCATATTTGGTTGGTGGAGTTTCTGGGCTAGTTTGCAGAAAGACATTTGTCCTATCTTTTAATAGAAAGTAATTTTTGCACATAACTGGACACTTTGGTTGATAGCAAAGTGCTCCTACATAATTGGACACTTTGGTTGATAGCAAAGTGCTCCTACCCTTTTTAGATTAGCACGCTGAAACACCATCAGGCACTTCTCCAATAACCCATAGTCAAATTGGTAGTAATCAATAAAACAAGATGAACGAGATATGTCATGTTTCCCATCTAGTTGTTGAATTGTCCCTAACCAATGGAACACGGCTAAGATCTTAGTTTTCACCCTCGCGAGGTTTAAAACTAAGATCTTAGCCGTGTTCCATTGGTTAGGGACAATGCGACAACTAGATGGGAAACATGACATATCTCGTTCATCTTGTTTTATTAGTTACTACCAATTTTACTATGGGTTATTGGAGAAGTGCCTGATGGTGTTTCAGTGTGCTAATCCAAAGGGTAGGAGCACTTTGCTATCAACCAAAGTGTCCAATTATGTGCAAAATTTAATTTCTAATAAATGATAGGTCAAATGCATTTATGCAAAATAGCCTAGAAATTCCACCGGCCAAATATGCATGTAGACTAGCACTTGCCATTTATTATACCACCATAGTGTCACTTGCCACCATTGCTCAGAATGATCTGACCTCCTTTTGGGGGCTGCATATTCCAATGTGCAGGTTATTTGGATACGGATTAGCTTTCGTAGGATTTCGAGGCTTCACATGAACCTTAGTTCGCCTGTGGCGTGCAAACAAGAAGATGGAGGTCTACCGCTGCCTTGCTGTGTTATTAATAATTATTTGAGCTAGCACTACGCTATGCAGTTTGTAATAAATTACTTTACTCTGGATATTCGATAGTATTCAATACATTTGTTTCCTTTGATTACTATCTGTGTTGTGTGTGCTGGTGAACGGTCCAGGGGCCAGTATTACACGCAACAGTATAGCCTGTGATGGGCTGTACTACTACAGATGGTATGAGAGCATTGTGTTGCCTGTAGGTTCGAGACGTAGGTTTGGGTTAGAAATAGGAAAAGACCATAGGAATTGAAAATCTATTTTGTTTAAACTTTCTAGGAACACAACTTCTCATCTTAATCTTTTCTCATATCCTCATCTATTATTCACCTTCAAAATTTCTTCTCTTGTTCTAGATGACCATACCATGGAGTGAAAAAAATATTTTTCATATAACATCATTGGATTCAACATGAAGTACTACACGGAAGACCATTGAAGAACTTAGAGGATTTAGACTTCACAATAATCAGAAGCACCTCATGGATGTGAAGGAAGAACTTGAAGAACTCAACAAGACATAGATGAGACCACCAATCTAGTTACTTGGTTAGAACAACGATATCGTGTTAGTGTATTGATCATACAAATGAGCGTGGTATGACGATACTAGGTTTTGCTGAATTAGTTGTTTGGTGTGATGAATGTTTGTTAGATGTTGTTTGTAAGATAAATTGCCATACTCTGTTGTGTTAGGTAGGATTATTCTCTATTCTCTTTCTAAATCTCTACTCATCCATGCTAAGCCAAACCAAAACCATATACACATTTACCAACCATAGTGAGCTACCATATGGATTACAACAACAAACAATACACCCAAGAATGTTATGACTAGTGCCCTATTGAGACGAAACGCACTCAATTGAGGAATTGCCTCGGATCTCGAGATTATGTACTTTTTGTGTGAAGGAAGAATCACATACCTCATCAATTTCATTTCTATCCTAAGGATCAACAAGTGAATCTACAAGTAAGGATAGAAATGTGGAATCAAGAATACATGAGCTATGAAGGTTATGAAGAACTTGCTACACCAGGAGAAGGATAGATGAAGATGCTACAACTATCTAGTTTCTGTATTATAAGAGTTTACGCAAACCTACTAGTTTAAGAACCAATAGTTTAGCTCAGGTTTGCCTTACAGATTGGTCACTTTCTGTTAGACAAGCGAGGATGACCGAGGGTTATCATACGAGATTCACCAGACCAAATACAAAGTAATGAATTAGGTGCGACATGGAGTAGCTACCATGAAGACTACTTATTTCATTCGCCTTGCTATGAGGGATGGTAAATCTGAGTGTCATACCTATTAAAGAGACGTGATGTTAAGCCTGAACCATAGAATGGTAGGATACAATTATAACCCTATGTTAGGAAAGTGTTGCTGAATCGTACTAATCTTCGGCGAGGATCAAACCAACATTGGAGGTAACATGCCATGGAAGATATTGCCCACCATGAGAGTTTCGTTAGAAATAGCATGGTGTTTCATTCAAGGAAGAAATCGACAAGATGGAAGCCTACTAAGAACATCAATGAAAAGGATGTGATGATGTTGTGAAACCTCTCACCTTGGACTTTCGATTGACCCAAAGAGTGACCCTCCAGAGTGAAATTCAACAGACTCTTGTTGCAGCCCACCGCGAAGGAGAGTTCTTCTCAAGCCATCTAGAGTCAAGCTACCTGATTAGGATACCCACAAAGTTTCTTTTAAGGGTGGTAGCCCACTTAGTTTCCCTTGGAATCAAGATACAGAAACCTATCTTTCTTTCTAGCCTTCCCAAATCTCGGGACGAGATTTCTTCTAAGGGTGGTAGTCTGTAACATCCCAGATTTTTGGAAAATTTCGAAAATCACTAACATTTGAAACTCTTTGTTCTGTTAATGCAAGACACCCGAGATCAAATAAATTTCAAACCTAAAATAACTAATACGACTTTTCCAAGGTATTTGGAATTGCTAATCCAAATAAGTCTCTATTTTCTAAACACTCAGAGTTATTTCTAATAAATATTTTTGCAAAATAATTCACGTTATTTAAACGAAAGATCTATTCGATAAAATGATTCCAAATAAAAATTGTTTTGAAAATGTTTATATGATATTTAAAACAAGGGAATCATAAACCTTAATGATGTTTTGGTCTTCTTAAATATTTTATAAAAAAAAAAGCCCAAACGTAAGTATATGCATATGTTAATGTTTAATCAAAGTTTCAAATCTACAAGATTATTTTTGTATAAAGATAATACTAATGTGTTTAAAACAAATGTTATAATATATAGTATTTTCTAAAATTTTGTTGAAACCAAATTGGAACTAGTTTGAAAATAGACACAAATGCCTATTTACAGTTAAAGTGATATTTAAAATTTATCAAATTTTAAACGATTAAAATGTTAGCAAATATGTGATAGTTTGATAGATATTATATTTACAAAACTAGTGCAATCGGTTTGGTATCATTTGGTTAATCAAAAGATACGAAAGAAATAGGGGAAAAAAAGAGAGGAACCGACCCGTACATGCACCCAGTTTCATTTTTTGTTTTTTTTTTGTTTTTTTTTTTGAAAAGATGCGCCCAGCTAGGCAGCCTACTCAACCTCCCTTTATTTTCTATTGGGCCGCACACAGCCCATGTGACCAACAGCAGCTCACGTAATGGTTCTGTACCTGAACGACCAGTGCGCCTCGCGTACATGAATTTTAGTCCCACATCGTCCGACCAATTAACTTTTTGCCCCACCTTCCACCTATATAATGAGACCAATAATTTAGGCAAAATCACAAAAATAAATTCAGCTCGAACCATTTATTTTGGTTTGACTAGAATAAAATAATTATTTTGTTTCGGTGGGATTTCTTATTATCTTTTTCGGCGGCGCTTCTCACACGACGAAGGTACCACGTAAACTCGCTTTTGTACGTATATTCTAGAATACATGTTTTAGTATATTTGAGGCCGCAAATTTAGTTGTTGTAGTTGTCGTATTATTCCTGTCCTGTAGACTTATTTTATTAATATATTTTATTTAATTTTTAGACTAGCGTATTATTTGTCGTAAGTACACTATGAGGCATATATTAGACTAAGACACGTGGTAGCCGTAGCCACACGATTTTGATCCTACTACCATAAGTAGATCACTTTAACTAGTTTTACCAACCAATCACATCATGCCATGTAGTCTACCTATTTTTCCGGACTAATGCCAAGTAGAAAATTCGTCGGCTAGTTTTACCTAAAAACCCCTACAACTTAGAATAGTCATAACTTTTGAACCGTAAGGCTACAAACTTGGACTTTTTGGAAAGCCCTTAACCTGTAGAATCTTTTAGCATTGTTTAATCTCGAATTTAACTATTTAAAATTTATCTAAATCCAAATACCCATTTGAGTAATTTTGACCTAGTTTAAACTCAGTAAATAATCTTAATACGATTCCTTCTACAATAATGCTCCATTTAGTAATATTGGACCAGAGAGACCAATGCCTAAACCATATAGACACTAGTGAACCTATTCTATGTAATCTTGGCTCAAAACCCTCCCTAGTGTTTAATACCAACTGAACATGATATGATAGTTGTTTATCGCTAATACCCAATTATGGTGTGATCGTTTGGATCAAGACCAGCACCAAGCATGTGTCAATCACATGCTATAAAAACACGTGATCATGAAACCCATGTACCAAAACCTTGTATGATCATTGTGAGAAAAGACAAACCAATTAGACCCTTGTAACAACCCCTCTACCTATTCAAGTTGAATTGTTTCAAATTTGAATTTGACCAACCATTGACCCGAATGGAAAACTCAAAACCATGTCACAATAATTATTTTGCATGTAATTGTGTGATGTGTCTAGACCAATCTTAACCAAAATGGGAAGCCTAACCCAAACACATTAATTATTTTGTTAATAGAATAAAGTGTTCAACCTCAAACCTTATTATTGCATCTACTCCTTTTGCAATATTGAGTGATGTGATATCTCTTGACTAACCTCAATGAACTCTTCAAACTTCCTTGACAAATAGGAAACACTCAAGTTTGAATCCTTCAAGGTAACCCTTGTCCATGAAAGAGTACCCACCAACAGTAAATAGCCAATCTTGTTTTGAAAACACTTCTATGTTTGTTTACCTTTTTTTGCATTGTGTTTGTGATTTGCTTGTTTATTGTTATTTATCTGTGTTGTTTAGATTGTACGGAGAGGAACGTTCTATTTATGAAGAGAGTGTGATTCTACACCAACTTCAAAAAGGCAAGTGACACACATGATCCTACTAATTTATTATATGCATTAGATTTTTTATGGTAGCTATACATGAGTTGGAGTTGAGTGGTATCGCTATGCTAGATTGCTTCACTAACACCCAAGTGGAGCGATCATATGTTACCCCTAGATTGTAGCAATCCATATGCTAGGCAAACATCGTACTTGTAGATTGCTTAGCCATGCTCTAGATATTCGTGGTTGGAAATTATTATCATGTTAAAGTATTACTCGTTATTTTAATTGCTTATGAAAACAACATGATAATTAATTAACCACTGGGCGGATTGCTAGCATGTCATCAGAGTACAAAGTTTGGTGGGGACCGCCGCCCAGTAACTTGAGATTATGTTTAGTTTCTTTATGTAGTTGTTCTTGCGTGCAGCCGTATTTCATATTAGTATGGGCTAGACATAAATTGTAGGTTGTGGTGACTCGAACCCAACGTGTCCAGAGATGTAGAATAGTTGTAGGATGGTCCGGCTCGTGGAGGGTTTGGGGATCTACTTCTTATAGTTTATGGCTTAATCTTCTTTCCTTCCGTGGTACTAATGGTGTATCATGGTGTTTGGGGTCGATTAGGCAACACGGGTAAATGGCACAAACCTCGCGAGAGTTAAAACTAAGATCTTAGCCGTGTTCCATTGGTTAGGGACAATTCGACAACTAGATGGGAAACATGACATATCTCGTTCATCTTGTTTTATTAATTACTACCAATTTGACTATGGGTTATTGGAGAAGTGCCTGATGGTGTTTCAGTGTGCTAATCCAAAGGGTAGGAGCACTTTGCTATCAACCAAAGTGTCCAATTATGTGCAAAATTTAATTTCTAATAAATGATAGGTCAAATGCATTTATGCAAAATAGCCTAGAAACTCCACCGGCTAAATATGCATGTAGACTAGCACTTGCCATTTATTATACCACCATAGTGTCACTTGCCACCATTGCTCAGAATGATCTGACCTACTTTTGGGGGCTGCATATTCCAATGTGCAGATTATTCGGATACGGATTAGATTTCGTAGGTTTTCGAGGCTTCACATCAACCTTTGTTCGCCTGTGGCGTGCAAACAAGAAGATGGAGGTCTACTGCTGCCTTGCTGTGTTATTGATAATTATTTGAGCTAGCACTTCGCTATGCAGATTGTAATAAATTACTTTAGTCTGGATATTCGATAGTATTCAATACATTTGTTTCCTTTGATTACTATCTGTGATGTGTGTGCTGGTGAACGGTCCAGGGGCCAGTACTACACGAAACAGTATAGCCTGTGATGGGTTGTACTACTACATGTTTGGTAGAGTCTGTCCTCCGAATATACGTATGGAGGTCAAAGAGGTTTTGCACGTGACCCAGGACAGTTTCGAATCAAAGTACCTCGGATTACCAACTCCGGAAGGAAGGATGTCGAAAGACAAATTTGTAAGCCATCAAGCTAGGCTTGCTAGATGCCTAGTTGATTGGGATGACTGCCATAAGTCCCAAGCCGCAAAAGAGATACTGATAAAATCAATTGCCCAAGCGATTCCGATATATGTGATGAGTGTGTTCAAATTACCACTGGGCCTCTGTGATGAGTTAACAAACATGATGAGAAGATACTGGTGGGGAGCAGAAAAACCTGTTAGATTGCTTGGGACATTCTTATGAGACCAAAAAGCCATGGGTGCATGGGTTTTAGAAATATGAGATTATTTAACCAAGCCTTGTTAGCAAGACAGGCGTGGAGTCTTATCCAATCCCCTGATACGCTATGTGCACGCATCTTGAAAGCAAGATACTACTCCAATGTCTCTCTAATTGACACTATATTCACTGGGAATGGATCTTCATCTTGGAATGGCATCGTCTACGGACTCGAGCTTCTGCAGGGAATTATACGAGGGTCTGAAATGGAGCCAAAATTCGAGCGTGGAGAGACCGGTGTATCCCAGGTGACAGAAACTGCCGACCAAGTTCTGCGAAGGGTCGATGCAGGTACAAGTGGGTTTCAGATTTCCTCCTTCCGACTGGGGAATGGAACCTGCCTAGATTGCAACAATTCTTCAACCAGACGGACATCCATGCAATCCTCAAAATCAAAACCTCTGCGCGTAATGAGGATGATTTCCTGGCTTGGCAACCAGACATGAGGGGTATGCTTTCAGTCAAAAGTGTGTACCAAGTGACAATGACAAAGTTCATGCAACAACAGGACATTGGGACGTTAAGGTGCAGACCTGGAGGGGATAGACCTATTTGCAAGGTTATTTGGAAATGTGAGGTCCCACCCAAAGTCAAACTGCTCGCATGGAGGATTAGTAGGAATGCGATTGCAACTAAGGCGAATCAGATGAGGAGAGGGATTACAAAAGAGGCCATCTGTGATATTTTTGGCAGAGAGATTGAAGATACATACCATGCTTTTCTTCGCTAGCCCCAGGCAAGGAACCTATGGATGGCTATGCGTGAGGTGTGGAACATGCCATCCGATGAGCACCTCACCTCCATAGGCCCGAAATGGCTGCTGCAGGTGTTGTCTGAGGTGCAGACCGCTCAGCACGCTCCAATCCTGCTAACTCTCTGGCGTATCTGGCAAGCACACAATGAAATGACGCATGACAAACCATGCCCGACGATCGAGGGCTCTCGTCGTTTCCTTCTTAGCTATATGGAATCACTGCAGATTATCAAACATCACCCAAACGTGGACATTGTTAAAGGTAAGATGGTCGTTGGGCAGCAAGATGATGGGGGTAGTAATGCTGTCAGAAACGTCTCCAAACTGAAGAAACGCGGGATTTGGATTCCTCCGAAACCAGGGGAGACAAAGTTAAACGTTGATGGTTCCTTTATACCGAACGGAGATACAGGTGCGGGTTTTGTTCTACGGAACCAGCACGGGGAGATCATGGTCGCGGGATGCAGCTACCTCGCTAATTGTTCTGACGCCCTGGAGGCTGAGCTAAGGGCGATTGAGGAAGGTACTCGACTGTCTTTGTCGTGGACCGACAGAAATTTTACTGTCGAAACAGACAGTAGTGAAGCAGCAAGCCTCATCAAGCTACAAACTCCCAACACATCAACTCATGCCTTCAGAGTAAACTCGATCCGGAACTGTTGAAGGAACGGGAAATTGGGGTTGTTAACATTAGTAGGGACTAGGAATGTGCTCGTGCGTTGCAACGGGAAAAACCATGAGACGTGCTAAAGATTAGACGACTGATCCCATGCATCCTATTGTACGTGTTGTGGGTTCTATCAGATGATGTGCATGATAGTCGACCTCGATGTGGTCCATGAAGAAAATTGCTCTCCGTCCCACTCCTTTCCTCTCGTGCTTCCCTGGTCATCCATGTCAGGTGACTCAAGTATGTGGCATGTCCATGGTGTCCGATGTAGAACAATGATCTAGTTTCCGGTTACCACCGGCCGGTTCAGGTCCAAAAAAAGTCGTTTGATGGTTTTGTCGCCGTTGATGGAATCATCGTGAAAAGCGGCCCATCGGCGACATTTCCCGCCAGTTGAACACGATAACCGGATTTGTCGATGCCAAGTGAACCCCTCATTTACCCAAGGCTCGGCGAGGTTGGCCCTCGAGCCTCGGCAAGTCGGCATCGTCATCCTGATGGCCGAAGGGCCAACACCCTAAAGTTGTCCCGTGCTTCCAGTTCTTCCACTGGGTCATGGGAAGGAGGTCAGCTGCGTTGGATTTTGTGTGGGTCGGCACCTCTGAATGCACATACTGCAGCAACATGAACATTCAACACATATTCACGTAGTTACTCGGTGACGCTGTGTTAGACTGTATGGTTTCCGTATATATGTACGTGTATTGTAACATTGTATCTACCCATTATATATATGTGATAGGCCACCCCTAGAGGGTTGAGCCGGTTCCAACCCTAAACCCTATTGCGTTACATGGTATCAGTCCTTCCGATCCAACCCTAGCTTCCGCCGCCACCAACCCCTCGCCGCGCCGCCGCCGCCATGACGAGCGCCGCCACCTCCGGCTCCACCAACGCGGGCTATCTCCCCGCCTCCCTTGCCGCTCTCCTCACCCGTCCCCTCGACGCCGCCGCTATCCAGCCGCCACCGATCGGGACGCAGAGCGTCGGCTCCTTCCTCTCCACGCCACATGCGCTCACGGTTCACACCTCCAGCGCGTCTACGCCCTCCTCCACGGATGCTGTCGTCTCGCCGCTCGCCCTCGCGTCTGCGGCCACGACGTCGGCATGGATGCCCGGGCTCTCGGCGTCGGTCTCTACACCGTCGCCACCGCACCTCATGGCGCCCACGCCTCAGGTCTCGGTACCGCCACCCGCCTCTGCCCCTATGGCGTACGCGCCTCCGGCAGTCTTCTCGACGGGTCCCTTACCGCCGCCGTTTCACTTCGGCAATCTCATCACCATCAAGCTCTCGCCGGACAACTACATCTTCTGGCGCGCGCAGGTCCTTCCGCTCCTTGGGAGCCACTACCTGCTCGGCTACGTCGACGGCTCCCTTCCCTGTCCCCCGGCACTCGTGGACAGCGTGAACGGTCCCGTCTATAACCCTGCGCACCGTGTGTGGACGGGGCAGGACCAGGCGAACCTCTCCTCCATCCAGGGGTCGCTCACCCCGGCGGTCGCCGGGCTCATCGTCTTTGCCAAGACGTCACATGAGGCATGGACCACTCTCGAGCGCTCCTTTGCGTCGCAGTCGCAGGCTCGTGCCAGTGCTCTTCACCGCGAGCTTGGTGATTGTGAGAAGAACGACTCCACTGCCACGGAGTTCTACAACAAGGTCAAGACCCTTGCTGACACGCTCGCGTCCATTGGCCAGCCCCTCACCGACTCCGAGTTCAACTCTTTCATCGTTAATGGCCTTGATGAGGAGTATGATGGTTTGGTTGAGATCATCAACGAGCGGGGTAATTCGAATCCCATGATGGCTCACGAGATTTATTCTCGTCTTCTTCTCACCGAGCAGCGCGTCGAGGCACGCCGCGCGAACCGCAGCCGTGGGACTCCCTCGGCAAACGCTGCCTACAAGGGTGGCCGCTCCTCCTCGGGCGCAACGTCGAAGGCGACACCTACTCCACCTTCCGCTCCACCTTCGTCGGCCCCCCCTTCGTCATCAAGCCCTCTCGGTGGGGGTAAGCGTGTGTGCCAGCTTTGTGGCATTGAGGGGCACTTGGCCTCCAAATGTCACCGCCGCTTCCAGCGGAGCTTCCTCGGCCTCGGCAATGATGGCAAGGATGCGCGGAACACTGCGCGTCAGGTTGCCATGGCTGATCGCCCGCCGCCGAAGCAACAGGGCCAAACACAGTCGTACTCCATCGACCCACATTGGTACATGGATTCTGGGGCAACGGAGCACCTGACGAGTGAGATGGGGAAGCTTCACACTCGTGAAGCCTATCATGGCTCCGACAAGGTCCACACCGCTAACGGAGCAGGTATGCACATCTCTCATATTGGTCATGCATCTCTCCTCACTAGTCATGCAAATAGGAGCCTTCATCTTCGCAACATTCTTCGAGTACCATCTGTGACGCGTAATCTTCTTTCAGTACCTAAACTCACTCATGACAATAATGTGTTTTGTGAATTTCACCCTTTTGATCTTTTTATTAAGGATCGGGACACGAGGGACACACTTCTTAGTGGGCGTCTGTGCCAGGGCCTCTATCGTCTGGAGCATCCTGGCGTCTCTCGTGTTTTCAGTGGAGTTCGCGTCTCGTCGTCACAGTGGCATGCTCGCCTCGGTCATCCTGCCACACCTATTGTTCGTCATGTTTTGCGTCGTTATGAGCTTCCTAGCATATCTAGTAATAAAGATGTAGCAGTGTGTGATGCTTGTCAGCAGGGGAAGAGTCATCAACTTCCTTTTTCCGAGTCTAGTCGTGAGGTAAAACATCCTTTAGAACTTGTGTTTTCAGATGTATGGGGTCCTGCCCAGACTTCTGTTAGCGGTCATAATTATTATATCAGTTTCGTTGATGCTTACAGTCGTTTTACTTGGCTTTATCTTATTAAGCGTAAATCTGATGTGTTTGATATCTTTGTTCAGTTTCAAAAACATGTTGAACGCCTTCTCAAGCACAAAATTGTTCATGTTCAATCGGATTGGGGGGGCGAGTATCGCAACCTCAACTCCTTCTTCCAGTCGCTTGGGATCGCTCACCGTTTAGCATGTCCACATACACATCAGCAAAACGGTTCGGTAGAACGTAAGCATCGTCATATTGTCGAAACCGGTCTTACTCTTTGGCCCATGCATCGGTTCCTTTCCGTTTTTGGAGTGATGCTTTTACCACTGCATGTTTTCTTATCAATCGCACTCCCACTCGTGTACTAAGCATGAAGACTCCTATTGAACTTCTTCTTAATGAACAGCCTGATTACACCTTCTTCAAAGTGTTTGGATGTGCTTGTTGGCCGCATCTACGCCCGTACAACAAACGCAAGTTGGAATTTAGGTCCAAAAAGTGTGTTTTTCTTGGCTATAGTTCCCTTCATAAAGGTTATAAATGTCTTCATGTTCCCACCAATCGTGTCTACATATCTCGGGATGTCGTATTTGATGAGCATGTTTTTCCATTTGCCAAACTTCCGGTGTCTTCCGCTGAACCACCATCCTTGCATTCATCCTCTATTGCCTCTGACCAATTTGATGATGTTGCATACTCTCCTGTATTATTGCCTAACCATGGTGCAGGCACTGGACGTGGGGCTCGGTTGGAATTATTGGAGGATCTGGAGCCTTCTTCGTCGACGTCGCCTCCTGAGCACGTCGATCATGCAGTGCCCCTGCATGGCCTTGATCCGCGTGCCCATGCACGCCAGGCCGAGGCGCCTGCGGTGCCTACTGGCTCGGCGCCCACTTCGCCTGGGATGGCCTCGTCCAGCTCCCGGCCTGCCACGCCGTCGCGCGCGCGGCCTGCTACGCCGTCCTCCACTGGGCTGCTGCCCTCGCCGAGCAGCCCAGCGCTTACGGCGTCGCCTCGCTCCCCGTCGCCCAGTCCGCTGATTGGGCCGCCGCCGAGCAGCCCGCCAGCTGCGTTGCCCAGTCCGTCGCCGACTGGGCCTTCGCCGTCGCCCAGTCAGTCGCCGACTGGGCCCTCTCCGTCGACGTCGCCCCCTCCGTCATCATCGCCTAGTCCCCTACTGACTGCGCCTACTGCCACGGTTCCTGTTGGCCGTCGCCCACACACGCGCAGTCACAGTGGCATCTCTCGCCCCCGGAAGTTCACTGATGGCACAGTTGCTTGGTATGCTGCGTGTATGCATGCGGCTATTTCGGATCCATCCTCCGAGCCGCGCACGTATCAGGCTGCCATGAGCATCCCACATTGGAGAGAGGCCATGGAGCAGGAGTATCAAGCTCTTCTTCGCAATGAGACATGGACCCTTGTTCCTCCGCCACCGCGAGTCAACGTTATTGATTCTAAGTGGGTTTTCAAGGTCAAGAAGCATTCTGATGGGTCTATTGAGCGCTATAAAGCGCGTCTTGTTGCCCGTGGATTTCGGCAACGCTATGGTCTTGACTACGAAGACACTTTCAGTCCAGTGGTTAAGCCTACCACCATCAGGCTTCTTCTCTCTATTGCAGTCACTCGAGGATGGTCTCTTCGTCAGCTTGATGTGCAGAACGCTTTCCTTCATGGAGTTCTGGAGGAGGAGGTTTATATGCGCCAGCCTCCTGGTTTTTCTGATCCAGATCGTCCTGATTATATATGTCGCCTCACCAAAGCACTCTATGGCCTGAAGCAAGCTCCCCGTGCCTGGCATGCCCGTCTTGCCACAGCGCTCCGTGCTCATGGTTTTGCACCATCCACTGCTGATTCCTCATTATTTCTTCTACAGAAGCCTAAGGTAACTATGTACTTGCTGGTTTATGTGGATGATATTATTCTGGTCAGCTCCTCCTCGTCAGCTGCTGCTGCTCTTGTTCTTGCTCTTGGTGCTGATTTTGCTGTCAAAGATCTCGGGAAGCTCCACTATTTTCTTGGTGTCGAGGTTACTTCTTGTAACGATGGTCTTGTCATGACGCAGAAGAAGTATTCCCTGGATTTGTTGCAGCGGGCTGGGATGCTTAAGTGTAATCCGAGTACTACACCTATGTCTACCACTGACAAGCTTACTGCTGTTCATGGTACACTTCTGTCCTCTGAGGATGCGACGGAATATAGGAGTATTGTTGGTGGTCTCCAGTACTTGACGATCACGAGACCAGATATTTCCTTTGCTGTCAACAAGGTTTGTCAGTATTTACAGGCGCCTCGCGACACTCATTGGTCCGCTGTCAAGCGCATACTGCGTTATATACGACTCACCGTGTCTCATGGGCTTCATATTCGACCGAATCCCTCTGGGGTTCTTGCAGCATTTTCTGATGCAGACTGGGCTGGCAGTTTGGATGACAGGCGATCCACGGGGGGCTATGCTGTATTCTTTGGCTCTAATTTGATCGCCTGGAGTGCTCGGAAACAGGCTACTGTATCACGTAGCAGTACTGAAGCTGAGTATAAGGCTGTGGCTAATGCTACTGCAGAGATTATCTGGGTACAGTCTTTGCTTCAGGAATTGGGTATTTCCCAATCACAGTCTCCTATTCTTTGGTGTGATAACATCGGTGCTACATACCTTTCTGCAAATCCGGTATTCCATGCCCGAACTAAACACATCGAAGTTGACTATCACTTTGTACGGGAACGTGTCTCTCGGAAACTACTACAGATCAAGTTCATCTCTTCTAAGGATCAACTTGCGGACATCTTCACTAAGCCATTACCTCTACCACAGTTTGAGGCTTGTAGGCGCAATCTTACCCTTCTAGATTCTTTAGGAAGTGGCTAAGATTGAGGGAGGGTGTTAGACTGTATGGTTTCCGTATATATGTACGTGTATTGTAACATTGTATCTACCCATTATATATATGTGATAGGCCACCCCTAGAGGGTTGAGCCGGTTCCAACCCTAAACCCTATTGCGTTACACGCTGAAAAGTTCAAGTCCGGCGCATATGATTGAATAGTTGTGGTCTCCGCTGCCGGCACTTACGTGCTCGAGAAGTGCATCCAAATCAATTAACACATAACTGTCTACTAAGTTCATCCAAATGAGTTAATAAACATACATGTATTTTCTTTCTAAAATGCAAGGAAATTTGTACAATGCATTAGAAATTTTGTTTCAAGTACTCAAACACATTGAATAGAAAATTAGTACCGCTATAATGATTGTGGTTGTAGATTCATAGTGACCAATTTCTAGGAAAAGCTGGTTAGAAGTCATCGTACCCAATTGTCATAATTGACGAGAATCAGCGATGTACATATACTTGATGGAATCAAAATAGAACTACATGGCCAAGCAGAGTCAATAAAATCTAACCAGATTTCTTATGCAAGAGATGTTGCCAGAATCATAGAGATTTCAAACCAACTCGGGACTTGAATTGTCGTCATCGGTGCAATCAATCAGCAGAAAGCACCTACAGCTTTGGACGCACTTGCACACAATTAGATATACATGATGCCTTGTTCCGAGGAGGCAAGAAACCTGACCAGAACAGAGACTAATTAAATGAAGCACACTATTGGCTGTAGGAGGCAAGATCTGATATTTGTTCTCCTCGCCGCATGTAAGGCTGGTGCCAGTGCATCACCCACTCTCACGGGCTATAGCCCCGCCACGTCAGTTTTTTCCCTCACTATCACCCCACTCTCACGCCACTCTCACGGCACGATGCCAGTGCACGGGCTATAGCCCTCACTCTCACTTCTCTCTGCCACATCAGCTTTTCTCTCTTCTCCACGTCAACATATATTTTTGAGACGAAAACATTCAAAATAATGCAACTTATGTCTTACAAGTATAAAATATGAAAATAAGTGGTAATGACCTTTAAAAATAATATTCCACTAATAGAATGTCACTAAAATTTAAATTGACTAAGTTTTACATTTTTATTATTTTATATTTTGGAAATAACATTAAACCACTATTAAGAAATTATTCAAACTTCAAAAATAAATATGTGGAAAAGTTTACAAAATTGTACTGTTGGAAAGTATGTGAAAATTCAATAATATAGTATTTTATTTCAAATCATTTGGGGTTATAAAACAAAAGTTATGAATTAATCTTTAAAACAGAAAAAAAGAAAAAAAAAAGATGACGTCATCGCTGACGGACCGTCGTCTTCCTCCTCTCGCCCCTGCTCTCGCCCCGTGTCGCCACCGCCTCGCCCCGCCTCTCGCCCCCCCCCCTCTCGCCCCGCCTACGCGGGCGATAGCAGGCGCTATTGCCTCCTCTCGCCGGGCGAGCCCGCCGTCGCCCGCCGCGCCCCTACCGCCCCCTTCTCGCCCGCCTCTCGCCCCGGGCCGGGCGATATCGTCGGCCCTCTCGCCCGCGTTGGCACCGGCCTAAGCATGTTGTTGCCAAACCTATAGCATGGACTACGGGCGGCCTCAAGCGAGATCCACATGTCAGCGGTCCTTCCTTCCTAGGTTGTTGTCAGCGGTCTCGAGCCTACGCACTGCCATTGACTCTCAGGGATCTCGCCCTCCCCACGATGCTGGTAGCTGGATCACAGAGGAGCACCTACCAAACGTGCGTCAGCGATGAGGAGCTCCAGGCCAGATCCCACATAAGCATGGGGTGGGACAGGGGTTCAGGGTCCGGGGGAGGGATTCCGTGGGCGGTCGTCAACGTCGACGCCTCGCGGGGTCTTGGCCAGCGGTTGCCAAACTTCGATGTGGGGACGGACGGCGCTGGGTGCTCCGAGAGATCTAGCCATGGGGATTTTTATGGAGAAAGAAAAATAGAACTGGTCTCATTGGGAAGAGGATCGCTCATATTCTATCCAGGGAACGAACCGTTATATGGCAAAAGGGCAGCATTATGTTATTTGGTGGAAGGGTAAAATTGTCTTTTTATGTTAGACGAAAATTTTGGCAGAAACCTTAATGTCTTTATTAGTAGGTATAGATATAGATAGATATGAACCGGGTGAGTCATGAACTAGCTAGACTAGCTAGGTCTCAAGCTAGAACGGAAGTTTGGCATGTCAACTTCCCTCCTGATATCAGTAGAGCTGCTGCTGAGGATTGTAAGACCGATTCTGATTAATCAATTTATTCTTTTCGCAAAAAAAAGCAGGAGGGTCTGCTCGACTAGTCGTGTCAACGCCTGGTTGGAGGATTGTGGCTTGTGGGTGAACCAGCGGCCGGACGCTCTGAGCGCTCCATTTTCGGGACGATTAGGGAATGAAGTGATAAGTAGAGCTCCTGCTTTTCAGTGCTTAATGCAGGTCCTAAGAGTAATTCATCTATGACTTGGCAAAGTATTTTTGCTGGAATTGCTACGTTCAAACGTGGTTATATTTGGAGAATTGGAAGTGGAGAAAATGTTAATATATGGACAGATCCATGGATTCCATCTAGCCCGGACAGAAGGATTATTACTCCCAGGGGGCAAACTCTCTTAACAAAGGTTTCGGATCTTATTGATCCTTCTACTGGTAATTGGGATCCTATTCTAATCCATGATATTTTTAATTCGGTTGATGCTGGTAGAAAATTGAGGATCCCTATATATCATAATGGTTTTGATGATTTCATTGCCTGGCATTTAAATAGAAATGGCATATTTTCGGTTAAAACATCTTACCACTCGGAATGGTCTCATTCGGTTAGAGGTCTACTCAATTCCAACAGAGATCAGGGGCCGGCCTCGCATACTGCAGTTTGGAAGCAACTCTGGAATACTCAAGTCCCCCGGAAAATCCAAATTTTTGGATGGAGGGTTCTTCATGGTATTATTCCACTAAAAGCTACTCTTGCTAACAGACACATTGGAAATTCTGGTGAGTGTCCAATTTGCCACCAATCTGCGGAGGATATTAAGCATCTATTATTTGATTGTCAACCTGCTACTGAATTGTGGAAAAACCTGGAGCTTTCGGATTATATTAATTCAATGGTTATGGGAGAGCGTTCGGGCTCGGTTATTTTGGAATCTCTTCTATTGGCTGAGGACAGGAAAAGTACCATTATGCCAAATATAGGTATCAAAGAAATATTGTTGATTGGAGGATGGTATCTCTGGTGGATAAGAAGGCAAACCACACATGATGAACCATTTCCAAAATCGAAAAGGTGGGCTTTATCGATTCTTGCTATTGCTAATAACTATAAGAAGTCTATTTCTGTATGTGGCTCTCCAACTGTGATAAAATGGAGAAAACCAGACCCCAAGAAAATTAAAATCAATGTGGATGCATCCTTTCATGAGAATGGAAGGGAGGGATCTACAGCGGTGGTCATAAGAGATTATAAGGGGAATTTATGTGGAAAGGGGAGCTGATGTGATCACTTTGGAAGCTATGGCTATGAGGGATGGATTATCTCTTGCTGCTGGACTGGGATTTAATAATATTGAGGCCGAGTCTGATTCTTTGGAGGTCATAAATTTCTGTTCTGGGCAGACTCGATGGTGGGATGCTGCATCTGCAATCTTTGCGGAATGTCTTAATTTGGTTTCTAGCATTGGTAATGTTAAGTGTAGTCACTGCTCTAGATCTGCTAATAGTGTAGCTCATGAATTAGCTAAGTTTGGCTTTTGTAATAGGAATTCCGTTAGCTGGATCATCCAACCTCCGGGATGGTTGATCAATTTCTTGGTTCTCGATGTAATGACTGAATAATCTGGGGCTGCAAGTTTCAGACGCACTCTTTTCCTTACCAGGGTACCTACGGGGAGTCGAAGGTTTTTAATGAGCCGGCTTGCATGCCTGGTTTTATATAGTGAGTTTTATTTAAAAAAAAAGAGCTCCTGCTTTTCAGGATAAAGAAAAAAAAAGAATGGAAACAACGTCACAATCCAGTATACGCGCGTGCCATCCCAGAGGCTTGGATCGTGCCGATGCAAAAATCAAGCAACAACTTAATCATACGTTTATGGCAACAATGTGAACTCAATCATATGTTTCTGGCGACAAAAAAAGGGGACTCGGTCTGAACCAGTGTGTACTAGATTATTCTTCAGAGAGCTAACTAGCTGAACCGTTAAGGCCCTGTTTACTTCTCTTGGGTTTTTGGGTATGGGAGATTCGGGGATGGGAGGGGATTTGGTGAATCCCCCCGTTACACCCAATCCCTTAATTTCCCCACTTTTCCACTAATAACCCCAATCCCCTCTGTATACTTTGATTTTTTGGGTACGGGAGGGAATTGGGGTGTACTGGACATGATCATAAAACGAGAAACTTTACCTATAACTGGACATATGCAGTCATATAAAAATCTAATCTTTGCATAAAATATCTGAATATCTATCAAACAATCAATTCACAAGCAAATATAAGTACAATTTTTCACAACAAGACAAAGGAATACAACACATCATCATGAAGTCACACGTTGTTCAATGGCAAAATAGATACGGATATCTATCGAACATCTCATCAGCTACTACATGAAAGTATGTGTCAACAGACCGAAACTTAAGCACATGCTGCAAGTTACATAAGAGTACCAACATTGCATCTCCGGTTTAAAAACACATGAATTGGTTGTTGTTCGCTCTCGAAAGGTTTGTTTGGATGGTGGAACACAAAACCAGAGGATACGAATAAGTTCATGCTCTCAGTAGCCGAAAAGCACCAGAATTCAAAAATGTTCTCATTGGGTTCCACAAAGGTCCTGCATTGTACAAATATATTGTATCAGGAGAGTGCAATGACGTAAACAGCATTGCTATCGAGTTGAAAGAATTCGGGTATATTAGGAGATTTTTTGACTTTTTTCGGAACAGTTCCGACAAAAGTTACAAAATCTGGGAAAAGATCACTGCATCTTCCATTCAGAGAAATGACTGAACGTACGTAATGGATTATAACCTACTGGAGCAGAGAAACATTTCCCCAAATGTGGAAACCGTTTGTGCTATGGTACAAGCAAAAACATAAACTCTTCATCATCTTCCTCTCTCCTCTTCCTAATACGCTCAAGTCTCGTTGGATTCATTTTACCTCTAAAACAGTAGCATATGAACCAAATGACAATAAGACTTCGAGAACTAACAAGTTAGATTTAAGAACAAGCAGTGATAGAATGCATACCGAACTTTGGCGTGTTAACAGGGTCCCACGAGGGTGGCGGCTCGTCAACTCCCACAATAATCCAAGGGGCTGGCCTCTATAAGAGAATGTGTATATGAGTGCGCATTCAGCCCAAACTATTTAACAAAGCAAATAGATGTAGTCTCAGCAAAAGTTAAGTTATCTAAGTGATAAGCGGACCATTTTGATACCAATGCAATGGACTAGAACTATGTTAACATGCGTAGCACATGGAAACAAGTCGATAACTCAAGCTAAGCAAATACAACCCCAAGAACGCCTAGTTTCTAGGGGAAGGCACCAAACATCCGAAGGCCAGCACAACTCTGTCAATGCAACCAGCTGAATACCACTTCAACAATGGTTTTCCATATATGTGAGCTGACAGAAAAGAGGAATCAGACAGACAAGGACAGCCCAGATCTCTCTCATGGGAGGGAGGGATCCAGCTCCTCAACCTCAACGGAGGGTAGCGCATCATCTTACAACAACCAAACACAAGTAAAAATATAAACTATCTGCACTTGCTGGTTCTTGTATTGTTGGACCGATAGAAAGTATTCTCTTTCAACAGAAAGAACAAAAAGTTACTATTTTTTGGCGACATATAACTAATCAAGGTCTCATGGTGTATAGCTGAGCGAAAAAATTCAGAATTGTATATGACATTTTGCACCACTTGAACTAGGCCAGTCTACGATATGCGCCTAAGACACTGGTCACTTACTGGATTAAATTAAACTAGCACAGCATCAATCAGGTTATCCGTTCTCAAGGTGAAGAAGAGTCATTCCCTCGGGTTGGCAATGTAGGTGGCAGAGATTAGGCCAGTAAACTGTTTTCTTAAAGGCCAAAAATCATTTACCATGAGAATTGCACTGGATATATACACATGTTATGTGCTCAGCTGCTGGTACCGTGAGAGCATAAGCTGTGAGTTAACACTAAATTTAGTACTTACTCCCTCCGTTCGGAATTAGATGACTTGTGTTTGACTAAATACGGATGTATCTAGTATTAAAAGATGTCTAGATACATCCATATATAGACAAACACAAGTCATCTAATTCCGAACGGAGGGAGTAGATCATACTAGCAAAAAGAATTCAGAACACACATATGGCTATGCTTGCTTCACCGTAAGATCCAACCTGCACAAACTACTACGGTACTACTACTGGTACTTCCACCACACGCTGGTTCAAATGGCACTCCCTGACCAAATAGAATCACAAGTACACTACAGGTTACAAGAGGATTAGTAATAATACAGTAGTACCATTTCCTCTATAGTTGGACACCAATGTATTGGAAAATCAACAGAGAAAGGGTAGAACTGAATTTCACGGAGGAGAATCAGATCCAGAGAAGATGAACACTTGACGGTAATAAGTTTCCTGCAGACTGGACAGATCACAAGACCCATGGTTTCAGAGCCTTTTGTCCATGAAATTGAAAGAGACACAATAGACCAGCTTCGAAAATTCAGAACACGAGCAAAGGGGGCTGGTAGTCTGGCACCCCGGAAACAATCGACATGAATACGAGCAAAGGAGGTCGCCTACTTCCTTGCAGCGGAAGAAGAAACCGCTCTTCCCCTCGGCGTCCGTCTCACTCACCGGCGGTGGCGGCGACCAAGAACCCTAGGTCAGGGACGAGGGCTGAAGGAGAGGAGAGGGGCGAGGATGGAGGAGGGGAGAGAGAATACTCACCGGAGAGATGGTGGCGTCCGTCGTCGGTGTCCCGAGGGCGGCGTCCGCGCCGGAGTTCTGGGGCGGCGCCGTCGCCTCCTTCCTGGAGAAGCTTTCTTTCCCCTGATGAGAAACACGAGCCTCCCCTCGCGTGTTTTTTTTTGAGATAACGTTCCACCATTACACTTGAATGCTTACACGAATGTCCACCCCATCTGGTGGTTCTAAAAGCCAAACTAAACGACCAATATCATTGTAAATAGAAAATCTAGCTAAATTATGCGCCTCTTTATTTCTTGTTCTTTGCTCGAAAACAACAGAGAACTCCTGGAAGTCCCTTCTTCTTGCCTCCATCTCGTGCATGATCTGGGCATAGGGTCCCTTAGTACCTCCATGAAAGCTTTGCACCACCGAGAGACAATCACTCCCGACCAACACTCTCCTTGCGAGAGTATATCCTCCGCAAGAGACATAGCTTCTCTGCAAGCCATTGCTTCTAAGGTTTCCGAGTCACTGCGACCATGAAAGACCACCGCGGATGCTCCCTGAAAGTATCCCTCGATGTTTCTCGCCACAGTCGCCACTGCACCCCTATTCAGGTTCTTACCCACAACAGCATCCACATTGATCTTGACAACTCCCACCGGTGGTGCAGACCAGTTAGAGCTCGTCGTAGCTGCATGTGGTAAAATGGCCTTATGTCTTACTTTCTTAGCACTTCCCAGGTCAGCCAGAAAGTTTTGGATAACGGCATAAGTTGACAGAGGACTTTGATAAACCTCCTCATGAATCACCTTCCTTTTGGCATACCAAATCGCCCACAGAGTAACGAAACACGTTATCTGATCAACCTCAGAGAGGGTGTTGATCATACTGAAGATGAAATCTCTAGCATGACTGAATGTGGAATTGCACATATGCTCCACAATCTTCTCATTAGGTAGAGCCCATACACTGCGTGCCAAATTGCATTCAACCAGAGAGTGTTTCCATGAGTCTGGCGCACCGCAAATATGACATTTGTCATTGGTACTCATATTCATGTGTTGACGAACATCTACAGTTGGAAGTGACTGCTTCGCAAGTCTCCACAGAAACATTCTGATTTCTTATGGTACCTTGGTTCTCCAAATAGAGGTCCAGAAATTTTGCTCTCCTCGAGTATCAGAACCAGCCGCGATACCGTCAAGCCAAGCTTCTCTCCTATCCCTTGTCTCCACCAACATCCGATATGCCGGTCTTACAGAAAAAATCCCGCGTCGATCGTAATGCCATGCCCAAAAATCTTCTTGTTGTCTCGTACTCAACGGGATATTCCTGATTACCTCTGCATCCATTGGTAAGAAATATGTGTCAAGCATTTCTTCGTTCCAAGCCGCACGTTCTCCAACTATATAGTCCTTAACTGTCACCGGTGCATCCTCCAGTATGCAAGCAATGGGTCGGAGAGAGCCATCCCTAGGCAGCCACTTGTCATTCCATGCATGGGTGGAATGCCCATTACCAATTCTCCTTATCAGACCCTGCTTCAGAACTGTGATCCCCTCAAATATTCCTCTCCAAACCAGAGATGGATTACTGCTCATCTCAGCCTGTAGAAGATCCGTAGTAGGGTAATACCTTGCCTTCAAAATTCTTGCACTCAAGGATGTTGGATCCTGTAACATTCTCCATCCTTGTCTTGCAAGGAAACTGAGATTGAAAAGTTCAATATCTTAAAACCTAGCCCCCCCCATACCTTTCGGTTTGGTCATCTCCTTCCACGACACCCAAGCTGTTTTGCGGGATCCATCTTTGCTACCCTACCAAAACTTGATCAAAGGAGAATTTATATGTTTGCATACACCTCTTGATAATTTGAAACATGACATAGAGTATGTTGACATTGCATATGCAACCGATTTGATGAGAACCTCTTTTCCACCAACAGGAAGGAGTTTCTCCAGCAAACCTTGAATTCTCTTCCACACTCTATCTTTCAGATACAAGAACGCTCCATTCTTAGACCTGCCCACATCAGAAGACATTCCAAGCTATTTATCACTCAAAGACTCATTACTTACATTAAGAATTGTCTTGATCATGTCTCTTTTATGCTCTGGGCATCCCTTGCTGAAATAAATAGAAGATTTCTCCTTGTTTACTTGCTGCCCTGATGCCTCACAGTAAATATTTAGCACCTCCTGAACTTGAGTTGCACTCTCACCATCAACTTTAAATAGCAGCAGGCTATCATCTGTGAATAATAGGTGGTTAACTACCGGAGCCGATGGTGCCACCTTTATACCATGAAGAGCTGCTGATCCACATCGATTTTTTGACAGGAACGACATGCCCTCTGCTGCAATTAAGAATAAATATGGCGAAATTGGGTCTCCTTGGCGAATACCCCTAGAAGGGGTAAAAGGCTCCAGTTTTGATCCATTGAATAAAATCTGAAACGAAACTGTAGTGACTAAATTCATAATCATTGTTACCCAAAGTGGATGGAAGCCAATTTTCAACATGACCGCCTTTAAATAACTCCATTCCACCCTGCCGTATGCCTTCTTCATATCCAGCTTCAAAGCACAATAATGTGTCTTTTTGCGCCTCTTCTTCATGTAGTGTAGACACTCATATGCTGAAATGATATTGTCAGTAATGATCCTTCCAGGTACAAACGCCGATTGCTCTTCGGAGATAACCTGAGGGAGAATCACCTTCAACCTGTTTGCTAGGACTTTAGAAGCAACCTTATAGCTCACATTACATAAACTTATTGGTCTGAACTGACCAAGATCATCCGGACTGGCTACCTTCGGTATGAGCACAATAAAGGTTTTGTTTATGCTCCTTATATCCTCTTCTCCCCTTAGGACACGGATCACCACCGAAGTAACCTCCTCCCCACACAACTCCCAATGCCTCTGAAAAAAGTGCGCCGGGAAACCGTCAGGCCCCAGGGCCTTCGTAGGAAATATCTCAAACAAAGTCGTTTTCACTTCTCCTTGCTTGATCTCCGCTATCAACTTCTCATTCATTGGACCAGTAACTTTATTAGGAACAACCTCCAGTACTGGCGTCATTTCAACGGGCCCCTCGGACTGATACAACAAACGGTAAAAATCCGTAGTCATTTGTTCCATTTCCGCATCATCCGTGGTAGTAACCCCATCTAGTTTTTTCAGCCCCTTTATCTTATTTTTCTTCTTCCTCTGGCTCGCTCAGAGATGAAAAAACCTTGTGTTCTTGTCCCCCTCTGCCAACCATTGGACACGTAATCTCTGTCACCACATTGTTTTCTCTCTAAATCTCAATTCCACCAGTCGGTCAGTGATTTTTGTCTCTTCATACGATGGGCCTATCCGAGACTGACACTCCCTCAACACATCGAGTCACCAGGTGAGCTCTTTAATTTCTTTTTGCACATGACCAAAGGTGGCTCTGCTCCATCCCTCAAGATTACCAGCCAGAGACTGTAACTTCTCAACCATTGCCTGCAATGATCGTGCTTTCCCTCCTACTTGCCACTTCGCCTTTAACATGTCAGCATAGGACTCATGAGATTCCCACATTAATTCGTATCTGAATAGCATCGACTGCGCCCTTCTATTTTCCTCCCCCTTCCAACGTAAAAGAATAAAACAGTGGTCTAACGAAACTGAATCAATATGGTGTAGCTCCGCCATCGGATACCGAGAACACCAGGGGCCAGTGGCCAACCTCGGTCAAGCCGAGTTCTGCTATACGAGCCTCCTGCCACTCGTTTCTCGTAAGTCCACCAGTGTCCCTTGAACCCCAGATCATTCAAGCCGCACACGTCTGTCACCTCCCGAAAACCAGCCATTTGGGAGTGACTACGATTCATCAAACCTTCAGGCTCTCTCTGATGGAGAACTTCATTGAAATTGCCCATCAACAGCCAAGGAAGATCTGACGAAGATTTGATGAATTTCAACATTTCCCATGTTTTATGGCGTAGATTTGTTTGAGCTTCGCCATAAACACATGTAAACCTCCACTTGTCACCTGTACCATCGTCAACAACAGTGTCAAGGTGTAACATCCCAATTTTGCTAAACTAGGGTGTGTGGTGTGTGTTCATTCCATACATGCATGGAAACAAAAATTTAATCATGTTTTAACCAATTTAAATTGTCAATTTAAATGGTTTGAGAAAATCCCACAAATAGTACTTAATTTGGTTTCCAAAAACTTGTATTGGAAAATATTTCAAATACACCAAAGAAACACATGGTTTTGTTGGAAATTTTACAAGGTTTCACAAAACTATTTTTGCCAATTTTTATGATTTCAAAAAGGCCCTCAAAAGTTTGTTTTCTGTCTTGTTTCAAAATAGAAAAGGGCCTCTTCGAAGTTTTCCAGGTTCCAGGGGGGTTTCGTAAAAGAATCTTGTTTTAACTTCTTCTTCCTCCTTCTGCCAGAAGGCAAGCAACTCGCCGACGCTGCCGCACCATAGTTTAAAAAACTGAACCGGCCATCGAACCGGTGAGGCTGTCGGTTCAGGTTTTTACTGGTCGGACCGTCGGTTCAATGGTTCATTTGCGACAAAAAACGGATAATTTAAGCTAAAATTTAAAAATATTGACATGACATCAACTAAATACACATTATATAGGGTACAATCCAGTAGTAAATTACTAAATATTGCTTTTCTAGTTGGTTATTGGGACTTATAAGACGTTTTGGCTCAGAGTAAGGGGTTTGACTCCTAGTTTATGCATATTTTTTTAAAAAATTCTCCGGTTTATTACTAAAAGACCAATTGACGTTAAAAAACCGGACAAGGCTCCGGTTCCGGTTTTTTCTGGTCGGACCGCCGGTCCGGTCCGGTTTTTTAAACTATGTGCCGCACGCCACGTCCTGCTTCCCTCTAGTGCGGATAAGAGGAGTGCAGAGACGTCCGCATCCTCCTCACCTCCCTCCTCCTCGCCTCGGTACCTCTCGCCCTCTATAACTTCCTTCCGGCCGAAACCCTAGGCCGCCGGCCGCCCCTCCGCCCCGCTGTTTCCGGCCACGCGCGGCCTCGCCGAGAGTATCAAACGAAGCTCCGTCGACCCCTCCTTCACCTCAAGTACTCCCACGAGCAGGGATGGATCGAGCCGCCGTAATTTCGCCGTCGTTCACCTCTCCGGCCGCCGGGCGCCATGGAAGATTCCAGCGCCACCACTGCCCCTCCAGCCTTCCCGTCCGCACCAACAAGCTCGTGGTGAGCTTCTCTTTCTCGAGGTGCCCTCCGTTTAATTTTTGGTGCACGGTTTCGAGGTCGCCGTCGATCACCACCGCGGGCCGCCGCCACGCAAGCTCGCCGGCGAGCTTCCGGCGACCTCCAGCAAGCGGCGCCGCCCCCCTCAGCTTTCCCTCGATCTCCTCTACGTCGTGGTGCATTCAATTTTGTGAATTGCGCGCTATTTTAGTCGATTTTGATCTCAGCTATGGGGATCAGGGGAAGATGACGCCGTCATGACATCACAGTGATGTCATATCTCCCCTGTTTAATAATTTCAGAAAATAAATTAATTTTGTAAGTTGAATAACTAATAAAATATTGACCAGAAAAATAAAGTGAAAGTATGGTTTTCTTCAGAAAGTTATACTCTCTCCAAAAATGTCACTTTTATACATGTTTGACAAAGTTGAAAAATGGCCTTTTATTTAATGTTGTTAATTCATTTAAAAATAGAAAATATGTTTTTGTTCAATAAAATTAGAAAATTAAAAGTTATATACCAAATTGCTCAAAATGACAAATGCAATCTTTTTATGGTGTTTTCAAACCCATTTGGGCAACTAAAATGGTACTTACTTTCATAATTGCCCGAATTGCCCCTCCAGGGTCTATTTCGGGATAATTTCAGTAAAAATGTTTAACCGACATACGAACCCTAGCAACCCAACGATCATGCCTAGGGCTTTATTTTAGTGCATTAACTTGCTCATGCATACATATTGCGCATTGCATCGATGCCATGTGTTGATTGTTCTTCTTTGTTTCGGTGTTGTTTCCCCCTCGGTAGAACGCGACTCTGAAGAGAAGGCCAACAATCCAATGGTGAATACTTGATCCTAAACGACAAGTCAAGAACTTACCCGAGAAGACATTTCTATTGGTTTTCTTATAACCAAGGCAAGCATAACCTCTTATCTGCTCATATATGGTTTTTGAAGTGTTTTGAAATCTCGTATATTGCATGCGGTTCAAAGTATTTATGGTCTTAGATAGAGTTCTCCTATACTTGCTGCATCGCCTAAATATCCTGATCCACTGCTCCTAGCAGCTATAGGTTTGATTGTGCGCGCCTCGTTAAAGCTTGTGAGTCTTGCTTAGCCATGCCTAGATGTGATCTGATCCATCCGGTTGATGAATCTGGTCAATTGCGTGAATCTACTTTGTCAGGCTGTTGTGATTTGAATTATCTTTGATAAGTTGACTAAATAATTGCATGGATGTGAGGCCACAATGGGTTGTGGCGTTTTGTCCTGTTCATGCCCCTAGGAGCGAGTTCTCGCCTTCGAAGCCAAGACTGAGCGTGCAAGCACACGCGGGGGGGCCTAACAGACCGTGCTCGACCAACTAACTTGTTTGGCCACGTCCATGAGTCACGTAGTTTGATATTTCCATCTGCGTGTGAGTCAGAAAACGATTTTGGAGAAAACTTAGGGCGTGACCGGGACAAGTGATGGACGTACACGGATCTTGATCCCGACTCACAGAAGAGGTTCCGTCAGGAGGTGGCCAACTCCCTGTTGACGGGGTGGCCCTGTTTGGGTTGACTCATGGATAGGGTCGAGTAAGGTAAAGGTCGTGGCCAGCCACCCTCTGCTGCGCTCCATGGACGAGCGTACATGTGGCGTTAAGAGTCGGATGGTACGTGTGGGTAAAGTGTACCCCGTGCAGGGATAAATCTCCTCGAGAAGCTATGTCCACGGTTACGGACGACTTGGCAACGGATTCTGTGATCATAGATAACTTCAACGGAATGACTAAAACTTGTTAACCATGTTTGAAGGGTGCCTCCTCGGAGATGCCGAGAGGGGTGATCCTTGTAGCATGAGATAGTGTGGGAATGAGAAGGACTTGGTGGAATATAAGAAGATGATGATCTCAGTAGTTGAGTAGTTTTCTCATCTGTTTTGAAAAACATTCTATGAGACGTGCTATTCTTCCTCGATTTCAAAAACAAAGATTTCTTTACGCAAAACAGCCTTCATAAAACCCTTTCTGAAGATAGCAGATATATAATAGGTTAATTAAGTCTTGTTGAGTACCTCCCGTACTCAGGTTTGCTTAATTTTGGTTAAGGAGAAGATCTCACCTCGGTGGTGATTCAACGTGGACATCGACGAGTAGTTTGGGGTTCCCAGGTAGCAGCCTGGAATCTATGGGCTGGGACGTCGCCTTATGTTGTGGCCTCGGTCGCACCCGGACTTCTAGAGGATACTCACAGTCCGCTAAACAGTAGAAAAATGGCTTACGGGGCATACCGGCACCCGCATCTCAATATGAGCAGGCCAACACGTAAACGTGTGACAACCATTCTCTACTATCCATCGTCTGCGTAAACCATCCCATAGAAATCCGACTACTTCCATTGACGTACTTCATAACATACACACATGGTACGTCAACGGCATTTGAACAAGTGATATCACAACATATCTCTAAGACACAAAAGATGGAAATAAGTTGCAAATAGCTCTCACTAGAGCAGAGATAGCAAATACAATCATCTAGAGGACACATGTCCCAACAATTCATCATTACATTACAGCGGAAGCATCCAAAGTGTATGAGTACAGACAAGATCCAAATAGGCCTAAGAGGCCGGAAACGAAAAGACGGAGCCCATCCACGATGTCTCGGATCCTGCCCGGGTCCGCTATCTACTCGTCCGCAGCCTCGTCATACGCCACGTAGTAGCCACCATGGGGATCCTCAGAAACGTAGTCTGCGGAAACCACAGCCCCAAAGGGGTCAGTACAGACAAGTACTGGCAAGCAAGACTCACAAGTAACCAAAGTGTACCCGGCAACACCAAGTACAGATGCTTTGGGTTCGACGGAAGAAATAGGTGATACCAAAGTGCAGCAGCAGGCTACTCTAACCAACTACAGAAACACGCTACAACTTCCGGCTAAAAGAAGGGGATAAGATAGCGTATCGTAACCAACTACCACTAACCTCAAACAAACCCATCCCGGATCTCGCCCCTTATCCAAAGAAGCAATCCGAGGATAACTCACACAGTTGGATTAATGATGGTTCAAGTTATTGTGTCAATAAGACTATTATTAGTCAAGTTATCATTAGTTAGATGTAAGTTGTCTAATCCTTGTTAGCCAGCCCTATCACCAAGTCATCCATAACCGCGGACAACACGGCTTCTCGAGAATTTTTAACCCTGCAGGGGTGCACCAATTTGGCCGTACACGTAAGAATTCCCCGCCAGACGGGGATCAAACCCACCAAGCGAGGAACTCAACACAACCCAACTCTTCTTCGCATCAAGCCCAAAGAACCACGTGTTGTGCGTGCGCGGCTAATCGAGCCCCCACAAAGAAAAGGGGGACCCTCATAGCACTGGAAGACCACGCCGCCCTAAATGCCGACTACAAAAGTTTCCACCCTGGCCTCGGGTTCGTACCTGCATATGCGTGCATCAAATGGAAAGCCCGAACTAAGTGTGGCGATTTGGACGAGATGCGAATCGAATCAGAGTTGCGGGGGGCGCCCATACACGCTTCCCACATGCGGTTAGCGCGCTCAACATGGATCCAGAGGACAAATACTTTTCCTGAGTTCGACACTAGCAGGCCTCAAAACCATACCCGGCCTCCTGCCGGTGCCTTATCATCAAATTAGCATTACCTCAAACATTAACAGGTTGTTGTTTATCATCGAGCCCCCAGAACATAATAAATATGGTAACAGAAATAACGGACATCAGACTCGAGCATAAACAACCCTAAGCATGCTAGTAAGACACAGGCAACAAGCAATGGGGTTATAGGTGTGGAGGATAGGCTATTTCAGGGTTACAGGATAACATGTGATAGGATCGGAACACGAGCAACGAATCTTAAGGCTAGCAGAAAAGACAACGGAAAGTATCGATATCCAGTGTGGAAAGGACACAATGGTTCATGTGAGTGAATACTTGACTGCAAACTCAGTAGCCTGGTACTGGGCTAACTCCTCAGAAGTAGTGTCGTAAACCTCGTCTGTCTCAACGTCGTCGTCTATTCGAGAAGAAGCAAACAGACAACACAGAGAGACAAACAATCAATAACATGGCATAATGCACAATCATGGGATGATGCATGGCAATTTCATTGATGCATCAAAGATAAGCTAGTTGCCATGGTAACATGATTAAATGGACCCATATGCAATTTGGATTGCATATGGAAAACCCATGAATTAAGGTTAGATTAAATGATCTACAACTAACCATCATGTGAAAGTGGATTAGCATGATGCATGGATGAGGAAAACAATGAGAAAACAACAATAGATTCAATTTGAAAAGGTGTTTACCAAGTTTGAAATTTTATTTATTAAGTTATGAAAAATTGGCTCCTTAAAGGAGTTACACAAGCATTTGTTGTTTTCACCAATTTTTAATTGTTCAAAATAGATAACAAAATTCATATTTGGAAAGAACACAAAATTTTAGGTGGAATACATGTTTCATTTGTTGAAAAAGGATTTAAGATGAATTAATTATGAATTAAACAAGTTTAAACAAGATTTAAATGAATTTAATTCAAGTATGAAATTATTTGAATTTTTATTTGTTCAAAACAATTAATAACATTCATATTTGGAAAGATTATATTTTTCAGGTTTGAAAACATATTTTGTATGTTCAAAAAGAATTTAATTTGACCAAGTTATGATTTTAGCAATTTTAAATGATTTAAACAAGGTTTAAATTATTTAACCAATTTAAATTATTCAAAACAGAACATAAAGTTTATATTTGCAAAGGTGGTTCAATTTAGCATGGAAAGCATATTTTACATGTGCCATTTGAATTAAATTTGAATTAGTTATGAATTTAACCAAATTTGAAATGAATTGTTTGAATTTGAATTTTGGAAACATTTGAAATGTTCAAAACAGAAAACAAATGATTTAAACAGGTGGAGAATTAAATTTGGTGCAGAAAACATATTATATTTATTTTATTTGAATTTGAAACGCACAAGTTATTCAAATTTGAAATGCGTGGGCTAATCTGCAATTTAAAAACATTTAGATTTTATTTCAGGGGCTTAGCTGCGAAAAATAAGTTCCAGACAGGCCCCTGGGTCTTTTCTTACGCGCCCAGAGCCACCTTTGGGTCACTGGCAGTGGGCCAGGGCCCAGCTGTGCGCTGCGTGGCCGCGGGTGGATGCTAACTGGGCTCGCAGAGCCACAGACAGGTGGGCCACCCATTCGCGCGCGTGGCACGGTGCAAAAAGTGGGGATTTTTATCCCGCGAGGCGAGGGATCGATCCCGTGACCGCGTGAGCGTGCGCGCAGTGCTGCTGCCACTGCGCTGTGCTTGGTTTCTGTCAGGTTAGGGGGGCTCGGGGGGTATAATGTTCAGATCCGTCAGATAACTGTAACTGAACATAAAAGTTCAGACTTTCTGCACTGCACCGAGGGATCGGTGATCGCCAGCAGCGATCGCCGCGGTGCTGATGCTCGTGGTGTCCGTGGCCTGATGCTGCTCGTGTGCGTGGTGCGGAGGGGAGAGTGACAACAGAGAGGGAAAGGAGAGAGAAGGGAGAGCTCACTGGGGAGAGGAGGAGGAGGAGGTCGACTGGGACAGTGGCCGACGGCGGCGGCAGCGACAGGGATGGCGGCGACGATCCGGTGGCTCTCAGCCACCGAGGAGGTGTCGAGGAGGAAGAGGGGAGTACAGGGAATTGATTCCCGTACCTAGCCCGCATGGAGGGAGACCATGTCGACGGCGAACGCCGGAGTTCAGTTGCGGTGGCGGTGGTGTTCAGAGGTGGAGGTGGTGCAGAGACAGAGAGAGAGGAAGAAAGGTGGCGGCGGCGAGGGAGAGAGAGGTGGAGGAGGAAACTAGGGCACGGGGTGGAAGCCAGTGCAGCTATAAGGAGGAGGGGGCGCTCGCTGGCCGTTCCCTCCGTCGTACCGTCGACGTGGGCGCCTCTGATGTGCGCCGTACAGGGGGACGAAGAGGTAAGGGGGCTAGTGGGCTGGGCTCAGCCCACTGGCCTGCCTCTCCCCTCTGCGTTTTTTTTTGTTTTTCTCTGTTTCTGTTTCATTTTTTTTGCAGAAAAGAAAAGGAGAGAAAAGGCAAGGTGTTTGGGGTTTTAAATTTTGGTTATAATTTTTATAGGTTAGTTATTATAAAAGCACAGTTGTGCAACTGTTTGTTTTCAAAAATTTGAAATTAGTTGCTGTTTGTAAAATTAATTGAATTTTGAACAAATTTGTTATTAAGTGAATTATTGAAAAGAAGCAATTCAATAGTTTGAACTTTATAGTTTAATGGAAACAATTTGATGTTTTGATTTGAATATTTCATTTGAAAATTGTAACAGAACAAGTATGAAACAAGAATTTGAAAATTGGTTTGAAATTCATATGGAAAACAAGGGAAAGCAGAGGAAAACAAAGGAAAACAAAAGCAAAACTTATGATGCCATGATGCAAAACATAATTTAACAAAAGAAAACATTCTAAAGGTTGTTTTTCATACTTGGGATGTTACAAAACGCCCCCCTTGAAGGAATCGCGCCCCGAGATTCCTACTGAGAAGGGAAAAGGTCCGGATACTTCTTGCGAAGATCCTCTTCGGTCTCCCACGTTGCCTCTTTATCGGAATGATCGGACCACTGCACTTTCAAGAACTTGGTGCTCTTGTTGCGAGTTTTGCGCTCGGTCTCATCGAGAATTCGAACAGGGTGCTCCTCATAAGAGAGATCTTCTTGCAGTTCAATGGAATCATGATCAACTGCACGATCTGGATCTTTGAAACACCTCTTGAGCTGTGACACGTGAAACACATCGTGCACCTTGGATAGCTTTTCTGGAAGTTCAAGACGATAGGCATTTTCTGCACGCCTTGAGAGAATGTTGAAAGGACCAATGTATCTTGGTGCAAGCTTTCCTTTGACACCGAAACGATGAGTGCCTCTGAGGGGAGTTACACGGAGATATGCTTTGTCACCAGGTGCATAGATCATATCCCTGTGCTTGCTGTCATAGTAGCTTTTCTGACGAGACTGAGCAATCTTGAGATTGTCACGAATGATGCGAACTTTCTCTTCGGCTTCCTTAACAATGTCAGGGCCTAAGAGTGAACGTTCACCAGCTCCAGACCAATTGATTGGACTCCTGCATCTGCGGCCATAGAGAGCTTCAAATGGTGCCATGCCTAGGCTTGCCTGGAAGCTGTTGTTGTAGGAGAATTCAGCATATGGAAGACATTCCTCCCATTTCATGCCAAAAGATATACCACATGCTCTGAGCATATCCTCGAGAATCTGATTGACTCTTTCGACTTGCCCTTGAGACTGAGGATGGTAGGCTGTGCTGAACAGAAGTTTGGTGCCCAATGCTTCTTGAAAGCTTTTCCAGAAATGAGAAGTGAATATGCTTCCACGGTCTGAGCTTATTTCCAATGGAACACCATGAAGAGGAACAATCTTTGCTGTGTAGAGCTCTGCTAACTGACTAGCTGAGGTTGTTTCTTTGACAGGAAAGAAGTGAGCTACTTTAGTGAGTCGATCAATGACAACGAAGATTGCATCGTTGCCCCTCTTGGACTTTGGAAAACCAGTGACGAAGTCCATTTTGATCATGTCCCACTTCCACTCAGGGATTTTCAGAGGTTGGAGAAGACCGGCTATTTTCTGATGAACTGCCTTAACACGTTGACAAACGTCGCATTCAGAAACATATTGAGCAATTTCACGTTTCATGCCAGGCCACCAATACAGTGTCTTGAGATCCTGGTACATCTTTGTACTTCCAGGGTGTATGGAGAGAGGAGTTTCATGAGCCTCCTTGAGAATGATATCCTTGAGACTTTGAATCTGAGGAACTGCAATGCGTCCTTCGAAAAACACAGTTCCCTTGTCATCAATTGAGAAGGACTTAAATTTCTCCTTGCCTTCTTTGATGTGTTCTACCATCTTCTTGATTTCAGCATCACGAAGTTGTTCAGAACGAATCTTGTCCTCGAGAGTTGGACTGGCTGTCAAGTTTGCAAGATAGCCTTGAGAAACAAGACCAAGGTTCAGCTTCTGGAATTCTTCATGAAGAGGAGGTTGTCTTTCCATGATCATGAGATTATTGCAATACGACTTGCGACTGAGAGCATCGGCCATAACATTAGCCTTTCCTGGAGTGTAAGAAATGGTAAGATCAAAGTATTTAATCTTTTCAATCCATCTCCTTTGCCTGAGGTTTAGATCTGGTTGAGTGAAGATGTATTTCAGACTCTTATGATCGGAAAAGATTTCAGTGCGATTACCCAACAAGTATTGTCCCCATTTCTTGAGGGCAAACACAACTGCTGCAAGTTCAAGGTCATGAGTGGGATAATTGAGCTCATGTGCGTTCAACTGACGTGAAGCATAAGCCACAACTTGACGTTCTTGCATAAGAACTGCACCTAGACCTTGGAGAGAAGCATCACAGAATATTTGGAAAGGTTTGGAAGGATCTGGGCCAACCAGAACTGGTGTAGAAGTGAGTATAGTCTTCAGGAGATTGAAACTTTCATCACATTGCGGAGACCAAACGAACTTCTTGTCCTTCTTTGTGAGGTCAGTGAGAGGTTTGGCAATCTTGGAGAAGTTTTGGACGAAACGACGGCAATAGCTAGCCAAGCCAAGAAAACTTCTTACTTGCTTCACCGTCTTTGGAGGTTTCCAATCAACAATTGCTTTAACCTTTTCTGGATCAATGGCTATGCCCTTGGCTGAGATGACATGACCAAGGTAAGCAACTTCTGAAATCCAGAACTCACATTTGGAGAACTTGGCATAAACACGATGCTCGCGAAGTTTCATGAGAGTGAGACGAAGATGTTCTTCATGCTCTTCCTCGGATTTTGATGTCGCACCCGGACTTCTAGAGGATACTCACCGTACGAACTGAACAGTATTCTGATGGGATTACGGGGCTTTCCGGCACCCGCGTCCTCTTACGAGTAGGCCAACACTTATGTGTGACAACCCATCGCTACTGTTCACCGTCGATGTAAACTATCCTGTAGAAATCCGGACACTACCATTGACGTACTTCATACCATACACACATGGTACGTCAACGGTTTTGAACAAAAGGATAACACAACATGCCTCTACGACACAAAAGATTGAAATAAGGTAGCAAATGGCCTTCACTAAGGCAGAAATAGCAAATACAATCATCCAGAGGACACATGTCCCAACATAGCATTCATTACATCAGCGGAAGCATTCAAAGGGGTCTGAGTACAGACAAAATCCAAATAGGCTTAAGAAGCCGGAAACTGAAATAAAGACGGAGCCCATCCACGATGTCTCGGATCCTGCCCGGGTCCGCTAACTACTCGTCAGCAGCCTCGTCAAACTCCACGTAGTAGCCGTCACCTGGATCCTCGTAGTCGTAGTCTGCGGAAACCACAGCCCCAAAGGGGTCAGTACATAGACGTACTGGCAAGCAAGACTCACAGTTCGCCAAAGTATTGCCCGTCAACACCAGCACAGATGACTTGGGTTCAACGGAAAGAAGGGGGTATATATAAGATGCTGCAACTGGCTGCGCTAACCAACTACAGAGATTCTATCACTTCCAACTATCAGAAAGGGGATAAGATCGAGGGTTGTAACCAACTGAAAGATAACTTCAAACAAACCCATCCTGGATCTCGCCCCTTATCCAAAGAAGCAATCCGAGGATAACTCACACAGTTGGATTAAAGATGAAACAATTTATTGTGACAATAATCCTATTACTAGTCAAGTTATTAACCATTGGGTGTAACATGTTGGATCATTATGTTTAAGTTGTCCTGAGTACTTGTTAGCCAGTACTTTCACCAAGTAATCCATAACCGCGGAAAACACGGCTTCTCGAGAAGATTATCCCTGCAGGGTTGCACCAATTTGGCCGTACACGTATGAATAACCCGCCAGATGGGATGCCTCCCACCAAGCGGGGAACTCAACACAACTCAACTCTTCTCCGCATCAAGCCCAAAGCACCTTGGGCGCACGGCTAATCGAGCCCAGAAGAAAATGGACCCTCATAGCACTCTAAGAACGTGTCCCCCTATATGCCGACTACAAAAGTTCCACCCTGCGCTGGGCTCGCAAAAACATGCATGCGGCAAATAGAAAGCACGAACTAAATGAGATGATTTGGACGAGATGCGAATCGAATCAAATTGAGGGGGGCGCCCATACTCGCTTCCCACATGCGGGTAGTGCGCTCATCATGGATCAGTAGACAAGACCCTTTTCCTATTAGGGTCGACACTAGCAGGCCTCAAAACCACACAGGGCCTCCTGCCGGTGCCTTATCATCAAATTATTATTAACAGTAATATTAGCATGATTGATTGATTGATTAAACATCGAGCCCCCAGAACATAATGAAATATAGTAACTGAAAGTAACGGGTAACAGACTCGAGCAAAACAACCTAAGCATGCTAGTAAGACACTGGCTCAATCAATAGGGTGGTAGGAGGGGTGGTGAGGCAATTTCAGGGTTAAAGGATTCATGTGATAGGTTCGTAACAGAAACAACTACCACTAAGGCTAGCAAAAATAGACAACGGAAAGTATCGGTAACCAGGGTTGAAAGGAACACAATGGTTCATGTGAGTGATAACTTGCCTGCAAACTCAACAGCCGGGTACTGAGCTAGATCCTCAGAAGGGGTGTTGTAAGGATCGTCTGCCTCAACGTCGTCGTCTATTCGAGAAGAAGCAAACAAACAAAACAGGAATGTAAACAATCATTTTCATGGCATTGTGCACAATCAAGATGATGCATGACAATTAATGGTTGCATCAAAATAAGCTAGCTAACATGATAACACAATTTAAATGGACCCATATGCAATTGGATTGCATATGGAAAAGATCCATTGAAATAAGTGGAAAAAATGATTTATAATTAATTATTATGTGATAGTTGTTATCATGATGCATGCATGATGGTAACCACAAAATAACAACAAATAACAATAATAGATGCAAAGGGAAAAGGAATAAAACAAGTTTGGAAATTATTTAGTAAGTTTGGAAAATTTGGTTACTTAAACATGTCACACCAACAATTATTGTTTTCATCAATCTAAAGTGTGCAAATCAATTTACAAATTTTATATTTGAAAAGAACATCAAATTTTGGTTGGATTACATGTTTCACATTTTGAAATTTGAATTGGGATGAATTTATTATGAATTAAACAATATTAAACAAGTTTTAATTGAATTTTAACAAGCTTAAATATTATTTGAATTTTATTTGTTCAAACCATAAATTCAAATTCACATTTGAAAAGTTCACACTTTGATGGTTTGAAAACATATTTTGCATGTTCAAAAATATTTTATATTAAGCAAGTTATGCTTTTAGCAATTTTAAATGAATTAAACAAGTATTAAATTATTTAGGCATTTTAAATTATTCAAACAATGAAACAAATTTTATATTTGAATAGGATATTCAAAATGGTATGAAAACCATATTTCATTTGCCTTATTTGGAATTAGTATGAATTATCTATGAATTATTGCAAATTACATTTGAATTATTCAAATTTGAATTTTAAATGCCTTTTGAAAATTCAAAACAGAACACAAATGGAATAATTGGATAGACAATAAAATTTGGAGCAATAAACATATACAACTTTTCTTTATTGGATTTATAGATTGAAAGTTATTGATTTTTAAAGTTTAGTGGTTTATTCTGCCATTTAAAAGAAATAGAAATTAATAACAGAAAAGTTTTAAACTTTTTCTACGGGCCAGCGCCTAGCTGCAGCCACTGCGGGGTGGGCCACGGCCAACGTGGCGCTGAGCGAGCGCCTGCGTGGCCACCAGTGCCACTGACTGGTGGGCCACTGCGCGGGGAGAAATTCTCCAAAATAAACGCGCGTCGGGGACTCGAACCCGCGACCGCTCGCTGCGCGCTCGTCAGCTGAACCAGTTGCGCTACTGCGCGTTCGTTATCTGAATACGCGACGCGGAGAGGTTGAGTTTCAGAACCCAGGTGTTATCTGACGAAACTGTCGAGCAAACGCTTGCTCGACTGACAGAGCAAGGACTCGCCGGCGTTGATCACCGTGTGCTCGTGAGCTAGGGCAGGATCTGGGGGGTGCAAGACGTGCGCAGAACCGTGAGCAAGCGGAGGGAGAGAGGAGGGGTTGGTGGACGCTCACCACCGGCGTAATCGTGGCAGAGGCTCGACGGTGACGCGAGCTGACGGCGACAGTGACGTTGCGGTCGAGGACGGCGGCGCTGTCTCCCGGCTCCTCCGTGCGAATTCAGGTGTCCAACGCGTAGAAGGGAAGGTGGCGGTGCGGTTCCAGTAGGTGGACAGGGAGTGGAGGGGCTAGGTGGGTGGCGCCATGGCGATGTTCAGAGGGTGTGGCCGCCGGTGAGAGAACAGAGAGGGGGAAAGCGGCGACAGAGAGGGAAATGGCGGCGCGGCGCGGGGAGCGAGGAAAACCTAGAAGCTAGGGCACCTGCCAGGGGCTAGGGGCTTCTTATAGGGGCTACCGAGCGAGCACGGCCGTCGACGCGCCCGTCTGCCGCCGTGGCATGTCCGGATGGACTGCCGTACGGGGAGACGACGGCGGCGGCTGTTAGCGAACCGGTACGCGCGCTAGTTGGGCTGGGCTTGCGCGCGCGTAGGCTTAGTGGGTTGGGTTAGCTTAGGTGTCGCGCGCGCGCTGGTTTTCTTCTTTTTATTTTTCCGTTTTATTTTTTTTGTAGTTTTGCTTTTGGAAGAAAAACAAAGGTTTTAAATTAGTAAAAATTCTGGAAAAAATTAGGTTAGGTTGGTTAGACCAATAGCAACCAATTGCCAAGGTGGGTTTTCAAAAGTTTGAAATTTAAAATGTTGTTTATATTTGAAACCAAATTGAATGAAATTTCCAATATTAATTACATTAGAAAAACAGAATCATTTTCAATAGGTTACCCCTAAGGTTTAACATGATTTAAAGTTTATAATTGTTTGGTGGAAATCATGGATTCAAAAGGGTACTGATTTTTAGCCTTGGTTTGAATTTGAAAATGTTTTAGAATTATTTGATTGGATTAATGGTTTGATTAAAACCAACAAATTAATGAGTGATTAACAAGGAATAAAATGGTTGTTTTTATTTGTTATTTTTATTCCAAAAGTTGTAACAGATCAAGTATGAAAATAACCATTTGAAATTGTTTGAGTTTGATTATGAAAACAAGATGAAACAGATGCAAAACAGATAGTAACAAGGCAAACAAAATAAAACAAATGCAATGAGATGATGACATGATGCATTGCTTGAATTTAAAACAAGAAACAAAACATTCTAAGGGATGTTTCATACTTGGGATGTTACATTTGAGTAGACAAGAATGTCATCAAGATATACCACAACAAACTTGTCAAGGTATTCATGGAAGACAGAATTCATGAGTCGAGAGAATGTCGCCGGTGCATTGGTGAGACCAAAGGACATGACGGTGATATCATATAGACCGTAGCGAGTGGTGAATGCTGTCTTTGGAATATCCTCTTTTCTGATCTTTATTTGATGGTAACCCATTCTCAAGTCCAACTTTGAGAATATTGAGGCTCCAGCAAGTTGATCAAAAAGATCATCGATACGAGGAATTGGATACTTATTTTTGATGGTTTTCTCGTTAAGAGGACGATAGTCAACAACGAGTCTCTTTGTGTGATCCTTCTTCGCAACGAACAGAGTTGGGCAACCCCAAGCCGAGGAACTAGGTTGAATGTAACCTTTTTCCATGTACATATCAATTTGTTCCTTCAACAACTTCAGCTCGGGAGTTCCTATCTTATAAGGATGCTTAGAGATTGGAGCAGTACCTGGTTCAAGTTCGACTGCTCTGTCCGGAGGCATCCCTGGCAACTCTTCTAGAAAGACGTCAGGGAATTCGCAAACCACCGGAACATTTTCAAGTGAAGGTAGAGGTTTTGCATTGAGGTTGCATAGCTGAATGGAACTTGATTCATTTGGAGAATAGACTATCTGGCCAGAAGGGTGGGACAGAGTTATCGACTTCTGAGCACAGTCAATTCTAGCTTTATTGGCCTTCAACCAATCCATACCAAGAATGACATCAATGTCAGAATTGCCAAGCAGTATGAGAGAAGCAAGGAATATGTGGCCTCCAATTAGAATTTGATTTTTGTGACTGATCTTAGACGTTTGCATAGTTGCTCCAGGGGAGTTTACCACTAGCGGGGATCCCAAACCAACAAAAGGGAGTTTAATTGCTGTCGCAAAGATCTTTGACACGAAAGAATGTGATGCTCCGGTATCAAACAAAACCTTAGCTGGAATAGAGTTTATGGGAAATGTACCGAGAACGACGTCAGGAGCTTCCTCGGCTTTGTCGATCTTGACATGATTCACCCTTGCGGTCCTCCCGACAGGCCTGTTGTTGGAGTTGAAGGCCTTAGGCGGGGGAGCGTGCACCATTGCCTGGTTTGTGTTGGGACGAGGTGGTGGTGGAGGTAGCTGCCTCTGCGTGCACTTGTCAGCGTAGTGCCCCGTCTGCTTGCACTTGTAGCAAGTGACGACACGAGGAGGCCCTGGCCTTGGCTGCCCCATCGAAGCCCTCTGATCATGCATCTGAGCAGGGTTGGGTGGGCGGGGAGCGAAGCCTGGAGAATCTTGGGCGTATGGAGCCCGAGTGACAGCACCATTTGTCACCCAGATGCGGCGCTTCTGCGGAGGGGTGGTCATGTTGGAGGAGGAACCACCCTCACGCGAGTGCTTGCGAGACTCCTCGAACGCCTTGCGCCCATTTTCTTCATTGAGCGCGGTGTTAACGAGATCCTCGAAGTTGTTGGCCTTGACGTTTGTGAGGGCATACTTGAGTTCCGGGTTAAAACCTCTGCGGAACCTTGCCATCTTTTTAGCTTCAGTGGACACCTCATCACCAGCGTAACGAGCGAGGCGATTGAACTCACTCTGATAGCCGATGACGTCCAACTTTCCCTGCTTGAGTGAGCAAAACTCTTCACGCATCCTTTCCATGAGACCATCTGGAATGTGGTGCTTCAGGAAGGCTTCCTTGAAACAACCCCACGTGATTGGAAAGCCAGCTCTCATGGCCTGGTAGTTTTCCCACCAAGTAGCTGCCTGACCCTTCAGCAGATAGGAGGCATACTTGACCTTGTCTTCTTCAGCTACATGAGCAATCTCCAGAGCCTTAGCTATCTCACGGATCCAGTCATCAGCGTCCAGAGGCTCGCGTGTGGCCACGAAAGCTCTCGGACCCAGACTGAGGAACTCCTTGATGCTGACTCGTGGAGCCGTCTGGTTGTTCTGCTGATTAGTCTGAAACTGGGCCATCTGCGCCATGACTTGGGTCATCTGAGTTAACAGCTCCGTGATTGGCGGTGGCTCAGGCGGGTTGCTCCTTGTTGGCGGCATCCTGAACGGAAATGCATTTTAGCACAACAATAGAAAAGGATAGACTTGGAAACTGAAAGAGAGATTATTCCGACGCATGAATAGATAACCAACAGGTACATCATCACATGTTCAAATACATCAGAATATCCAACACACCATAAATGGTTCAAATGCCAAAGGATAACTAAACATAGCTAAGAATGGATACATCGGTACTCCCATGCTCATCACGCAGGATGGCGACTAGGAGTACGACGAGAGGTACGGTGAGGAGCACGCCCACGAAAGTAGGTAGAACGACGATCCACGTAGATCTGACGTGGTCTGAGAGCGACTCTAGGTGTGCTGAAGTACATAGCGTCGACTCCCTGTGCTCCAAAGCGTGGAATCCCAGTGTAACCAGCACCAAGGTTGAGGAGTGGACCTCTGATCGGCTCGTAACCTCCAGCATCTGGCAGACGACGTCCAACTGGCTGATCGAAACGTGCAAAGCGCTCGTCTCCAACAAAGTCTGTGGTGTAAGTCGCCAGACGAGTCAAAGCAAGGTAGAGCTGCTCTCTGACTGAAGCCAACTCCTGAGATAGTGTGCTGGCAACTGCGTCACTGTGCCTCACAAACTGAGCGGTGGTGTGCAGCCTGGAGTTATCATGCTCGTAGACATCCAAGTTGTCGTAGAGAGTGAAGTGAGCTCCCTCCGAAGTGATGTAACCACGGGGAATGTGGCGATAGATAGAATCGTCAAATCCCCAGTAGTCAGCACGAAGGACGGTGAGACTCACATAAGCTGCCTGCTGCACAGCCATATCCACTGTGGAACCTACTGCCTCATAGCGGTGGACTACGCTCATGCCATCATCTGACAGAATGTAGAGGATAGCCTGGTAGTAGGTCTGGTCAAACTCTCGCTGCTGCTCGTAGACCTGGTACTCTGGTGCCCAACGGAACCCCAGAAAAGTGACCATGTCTCTCAGCATCTCCGGATAACCGGCAGTGCTCTCGCAACGAGTCATACGAACCACCTACGGGTAGAACCTGAGATCCATCTGCAGATGATCGGGGAAGTTTTTGATTAGACACCGGTAGAAGAACTGAAGTGGCAAGCAACAACAAGGTTTCAACGGACGAAAAGGATCTTGAGAAGAACAGGATATTGAAGCAACATTGGGGAAACACGAGACCAAACACTCCTGAGGTACTACGGAAAACCCATCCGGGCTTTTAAAGGATCAATATCTACTGCTTAAGGAATAGAGGATCCGCGTCCGGGGCTTACACGCCTCCGTTCTCAATCGTGAGTAGGAAACATGATAAATCATGTCACAACCACCTCCATTCCTATGGTCTAGTAGATATAACTATCCTAGAGAAACCAGGATACGTGAAATCCTAGCTTGAAAGTTTAGGTGAGAAGAGAAAACAACGTTGCACTTCCTTACCAGAAAAAGGGAGGGTGGGTGGGGAAAGAAATAAAAGAACAGAATTCCTACTCTCACGTTTCATTTTTTCCTATATAGCTACAAAATAGTTTCTAGACTCAACTGCGACCAGTAAAAGGGATCCTACAGGCAGACAGGCTCTGATACCATTTGTCGCACCCGGACTTCTAGAGGATACTCACAGTCCGCTAAACAGTAGAAAAATGGCTTACGGGGCATACCAGCACCCGCATCTCAATATGAGCAGGCCAACACGTAAACGTGTGACAACCATTCTCTACTATCCATCGTCTGCGTAAACCATCCCATAGAAATCCGACTACTTCCATTGACGTACTTCATAACATACACACATGGTACGTCAACGGCATTTGAACAAGTGATATCACAACATATCTCTAAGACACAAAAGATGGAAGTAAGTTTCAAATAGCTCTCACTAGAGCAGAGATAGAAAATACAATCATCCAGAGGACACATGTCCCAACAATTCATCATTACATCACAGCGGAAGCATCCAAAGTGTCTGAGTACAGACAAGATCCAAATAGGCCTAAGAGGCCGGAAACGAAAAGACGGAGCCCATCCACGATGTCTCGGATCCTGCCCAGGTCCGCTATCTACTTGTCCGCAGCCTCGTCATACTCCACGTAGTAGCCACCATGGGGATCCTCGGAAACGTAGTCTGCGGAAACCACAGCCCCAAAGGGGTCAGTACAGACAAGTACTAGCAAGCAAGACTCACAAGTAACCAAAGTGTACCCGGCAACACCAAGTACAGATGCTTTGGGTTCAACGGAAGAAATAGGTGATACCAAAGTGCGGCAGCAGGCTGCTCTAACCAACTACAGAAACACGCTACAACTTCCGGCTAAAAGAAGGGGATAAGATAGCGTATCGTAACCAACTACCACTAACCTCAAACAAACCCATCCCGGATCTCGCCCCTTATCCAAAGAAGCAATCCGAGGATAACTTACACAGTTGGATTAATGATGGTTCAAGTTATTGTGTCAATAAGACTATTACTAGTCAAGTTATCATTAGTTAGATGTAAGTTGTCTAATCCTTGTTAGCCAGCCCTATCACCAAGTCATCCATAACCGCGGACAACACGGCTTCTCGAGAAGATTTAACCCTGCAGGGGTGCACCAATTTGGCCGTACACGTAAGAATACCCCGCCAGACGGGGATCAAACCCACCAAGCGAGGCACTCAACACAACCCAACTCTTCTTCGCATCAAGCCCAAAGAACCACGTGCTGTGCGTGCGCGGCTAATCGAGCCCCCACGAAGAAAAGGGGGACCCTCATAGCACTGGAAGACCACGCCGCCCTAAATGCCGACTACAAAAGTTTCCACCCTGGCCTCGGGTTCGTACCTGCATATGCGTGCATCAAATGGAAAGCCCGAACTAAGTGTGGCGATTTGGACGAGATGCGAATCGAATCAGAGTTGCGGGGGGCGCCCATACACGCTTCCCACATGCGGTTAGCGCGCTCAACATGGATCCAGAGGACAAAGACTTATCCTGAGTTCGACACTAGCAGGCCTCAAAACCATAGCCGGCCTCCTGCCGGTGCCTTATCATCAAATTAGCATTACCTCAAACATTAACAGGTTGTTGTTTATCATCGAGCCCCCAGAACATAATAAATATGGTAACAGAAATAACGGACATCAGACTCGAGCATAAACAACCCTAAGCATGCTAGTAAGACACAGGCAACAAGCAATGGGGTTATAGGTGTGGAGGATAGGCTATTTCAGGGTTACAGGATAACATGTGATAGGATCGGAACACAAGCAACGAATCTTAAGGCTAGCAGAAAAGACAACGGAAAGTATCGATATCCAGTGTGGAAAGGACACAATGGTTCATGTGAGTGAATACTTTCCTGCAAACTCAGTAGCCTGGTACTGGGCTAACTCCTCAGAAGTAGTGTCGTAAACCTCGTCTGTCTCAACGTCGTCGTCTATTCGAGAAGAAGCAAATAGACAACATATTTGGAAATATTATATTTTTCTGGTTTGAAAACATATTTTATATGTTCAAAAAGAATTTAATTTGACCAAGTTATGATTTTAGCAATTTTAAATGATTTAAACAAGGTTTAAATTATTTAACCAATTTTAATTATTCAAAACAGAACATAAAGTTTATATTTGAAAAGGTGGTTCAATTTAGCATGGAAAGCATATTTTACATGTGCCATTTGAATTAAATTTGAATTAGTTATGAATTTAACCAAATTTGAAATGAATTGTTTGAATTTGAATTTTAGAAACATTTGAAATGTTCAAAACAGAAAACAAATGATTTAAACAGGTGGAGAATTAAATTTGGTGCAGAAAACATATTTTATTTATTTTATTTGAATTTGAAATGCACAAGTTATTCAAATTTGAAATGTGTGGGCTAATCTGCAATTTAAAAACATTTAGATTTTATTTCAGGGGCTTAGCTGCGAAAAATAAGTTCCAGACAGGCCCCTGGGTCTTTTCTTACGCGCCCAGAGCCACCTCTGGGTCACTGGCAGTGGGCCAGGGCCCAGCTGTGCGCTGCGTGGCCGCGGGTGGATGTTGACTGGGCTCGCAGAGCCACAGACAAGTGGGCCACCCACTCGCGCGCGTGGCACGGTGCAAAAGTGGGGATTTTTATCCCGCAAGCCGAGGGATCGATCCCGCGACCGCGTGAGCGTGCGCGCAGTGCTGCTGCCACTGCGCTGTGCTTGGTTTCTGTCAGGTTAGGGGGGCTCGGGGGGTATAATGTTCAGATCCATCAGATAACTGTAACTGAACATAAAAGTTCAGACTTTCTGCACTGCACCGAGGGATCGGTGATCGCCGGCAGCGATCGCCGCGGTGCTGCTGCTCGTGGTGTCCGTGGCCTGATGCTGCTCGTGTGCGTGGTGCGGAGGGGAGAGTGACAACAGAGAGGGAAAGGAGAGAGAAGGGAGAGCTCACCGGGGAGAGGAGGAGGAGGAGGTCGACGGGGACAGTGGCCGACGGCGGTGGCAGCGACAGGGATGGCGGCGACGATCCGGTGGCTCTCAGCCACCGAGGAGGTGTCGAGGAGGAAGAGGGGAGTACGGGGAATCGATTCCCGTACCTAGCCTGCGTGGAGGGAGACCATGTCGACGGCGAACGCCGGAGTTCAGTTGCGGTGGCGGTGGTGTTCAGAGGTGGAGGTGGTGCAGAGACAGAGAGAGAGGAAGAAAGGTGGCGGCGGCGAGGGAGAGAGAGGTGGAGGAGGAAACTAGGGCACGGGGTGGAGGCCGGTTCAGCTACAAGGAGGAGGGGGGCGCTTGCTGGCCGTTCCCTCCGCCGTACCGTCAACGTGGGCGCCTCCGATGCGCGCCGTACAGGGGGACGAAGAGGTAAGGGGGCTGGTGGGCTGGGCTCAGCCCACTGGCCTGCATCTCCCCTCTGTGTTTTTTTTTGTTTTTCTCTGTTTCTGTTTCATTTTTTTTGCGGAAAAAGAAAAGGAGAGAAAAGGCAAGGTGTTTGGGGTTTTAAATTTTGGTTATAATTTTTATAGGTTAGTTATTATAAAAGCACAGTTGTGCAACTGTTTGTTTTCAAAAATTTGAAATTAGTTGCTGTTTGTAAAATTAATTGAATTTTGAACAAATTTGTTATTAAGTGAATTATTGAAAAGAAGCAATTCAATAGTTTGAACTTTATAGTTTAATGGAAACAATTTGATGTTTTGATTTGAATATTTCATTTGAAAATTGTAACAGAACAAGTATGAAACAAGAATTTGAAAATTGGTTTGAAATTCATATGGAAAACAAGGGAAAGCAGAGGAAAACAAAGGAAAACAAAAGCAAAACTTATGATGCCATGATGCAAAACATAATTTAACAAAAGCAAACATTCTAAAGGTTGTTTTTCATACTTGGGATGTTACAGCCTCTTAGGCCTTTTGGTTCTTGTTGATTAGCAACATAATTTGCCTTCCGTTGTCTGATGTAATGTTGGGTCGTGTGACCTCCGTTTGTAAGCTATACTCTAGTAACACCTGTTTAATACAAGTTTCTTGTCTAGAGTGCTGCTTTGATCGGTTGTTGGTTTCGAGCTCATTGTTATACAGTTTTGGCTATGCCTGCATAGTTGTCGCAGTCGAGGGGTTGTGGAGCCGATGATCCATGTCCGAGCCCGCCTGTCGATGTGATCGGCCTGGGGCGAGGTAACCCCAGTAACCCTCGATTGTTGTTGCACTTTCTGGACACATAGCATCTCTGTATAGATTTGGTCCCGTTTCCTCCAGTTTCATTTGATTCGTGGATGCTTTGATATGCATAGTTGGTTATGACTAGCATGGATACAAGGAGTAGTAGACTGGGGATCCGGACTACGTGCCGATGAATCCAGTCTGCCTACCGTTGTTTGTTGCGGCCGGGGCTGGTAACTCTGAAGCCCTTGTGAGTCCATGGCTAGGAGCACATAACAGTATGTATATCTCTGGGTCCGGGGTCACGACAGGTCATGGTATCAGAGCAGGACTGCCTGTAGGAAAACCTTACTGCTTGGTCGATGTTGAGTCTAGTGTTTGTGAAAACTATTTTGAAACTCCAAATGGATTGTGAAAAACCTTCTTAGGGTCCTTTTTACTCCTTATATGGTATCGCTCTAACTCTGGGTCACCTTACCTGTTTTGATTTTGAAAGGTGTTGCTATCTCTTCTAGTCATTCAAAACCTAGGTTCCTTCTCTGGCAAGGACGTTTTTTTTACCCAAGTTGACCTAGTTATGAGTTTCTAGAGTCGTGTGTGTTCCGTGTTCCGTTATCTCTTAAACTGGGAGATTTCCTTCCCATCCTAATCTCTCAGAGTTGTCCGGATTCCACATTCCTACATGTTTCAAAGTTCTAAATCCTGAACCTCGAGATCTGCTTTCCATCTTGAATGTATCCGTTATCCTCTGCTCAAGTTCTTCCGGAGCTATCGTTGTCCTTCGAAAGATACTTCGTGATTGCTATTCGTAGTGTTCTTCGTGGCACTAAGATAGTAGCTACTCCTTTCTCAATGTTTTTAACCTTGGACTTGAACCTAAGGTCCCGGAATGTGCTGAATTGTGGTGGGTTGAACCATGTGGTTTCATAACCATGTGAAGCTCACTCTATCAGTATAGGATGCTGACCTTTAACCCAAGTTCTGTTTCGTTGAATCCTGAGGAATCTGTCTTACCTCAGGGTGGTTAGGAAATTCCAACTCTCATAGCCGTAGGCTTTCCTTTGGAACCAAAAAAGGATCACAACAAGAGTATTCCTTATGTTTATCACCTCCTTGTTCATGATTCTGCTATACCAACTCTTTTGCATGGGTTTTACAAATGAGTATCACCTTGTGCATTCCACATGATCTCTGGATTCTCATCTTCCAGTTGCTCTCAAACCTCCATCCGTTGTTTTCGACACCAAGTGGCATATGTGTGTTGGAGTCTTTCAATGCATGTTGCTCTTGTGTTCCGTCAGAACGTTCCACCTTGGAATGTAAGGAGAAACAAACTCCAGTACCTCGTTCATCTCTAGGACCAGGTCAAAGTTTTGTAATCCGCAGATTAAAGAAGCTTCGTCAGCTTATGTTCTTTTCCACCTTCGAGTATCACACTCTTTTGTATCAAGAGGTCATGCTCAATTTCATGGCCTTAATGATGAAGAGATGCTATCACACATCTTCACCCCCTTCCTTCAATCTTGAATGCTTGAGTATGATGGGCATGTGCTTCGATGTGTGTACTAGTTATTCTGAGCAATTCTTATTGCTTCAAAAAAATCTAATAAACATTTGTATCCTTCTTAGCACTATTGGTCACCCGGTCTCTATTTGAAGTTGACCGTGTTACCAAATCCGTTCATTCCGGTGTACATTCTTGGTCAGTGAGTTGGGTCCATGCCCAAGCTCTCATGTTCATATCAGTTGCTTTGAAAAGCAAGAATTCCTTTTGAGACTCCAAGACATACTGGTAGGTTGTGATATTCTGGTTGTCTTTCTAGAAGTATCACCAGGTTGTCATCTGACCGTGATGTCTAAACAAAGGGTAATTTGAACTACTCCTTTCTCCAAGAAACTCCGCTGGACACCCTGGACTAGTAGGTTGAGCTTAAACAACAACTTGGAGAGTTGAAAGGAAAAAGCTCCGCCTAACTTGATCCTTTCTTAAGGGATGTCTAGTTTCCTTTGTGTTGAAGCAGGATAATATCTTCTCAATGGACATGCTACCATCCTACCTTGATTTGATTTGGGCTATCGTCAAATCAAGTTCAGATCCAAGGACTATCTTTATGGTGTTTCCACTCATGGTGTTTTGCCGAGTACACCTTCATGTCCTTTAGTATGACCAATATTATGCCTTGTTCATGTATCATATGAATCCTTCCCTTGGAGTGTTTTGATAAGCGTGTTGTCGAGCCCGTCGATTACATTTCTATTCACCCAAGTTGCAAGAGGTTCATGTTGAACAATTGGCACTAATGTTGGAAACTTTCGAGAAACCATCTTCGTGTCATCACGAAGTTGTGTTCTGGATGTTCGAAGTGACTTTCTCCGGTCCATGTTCTTATGGTGAAAGTTGTCGCCATGGATCCGAGTAGAGTTTCCTTATTCCCTCGGGAATAATCCCAAGTCGGTCATGCATGTGTGGACTATTCTTGAGATTGTAGGTTGTTACCTCCCTTCCTTGAAGAAGTTTGTATCCACACTAAGCCACTGACTGATCATTCGTGAAAGAGAAGAAGTTTAAGAACTTCGTTATGTTTGTATCGTATCCCCAACCAGGACTCCGATGTGTTTCATTGCAAGTTAAACCATGTAGGTGCAACCGTCTTTTGCAAGTTGCCAATACATCAGTTCTGCAATATTGCTCATGTCTTGAGCTTGACATCATAGTCCATATCTTGAGAATCCAGTAATGTATCTCGTTGGTAACCGGTGCAAGCTCTTCAATCAAACACGTTGAGTCTCAGTTATTCAACCCACTAACCAGAGCTGAATCTCAAGCAGCAACGAGGGTTGGTGTTTCCTCAAGGTTACTGAATTAGGTCTTTCCAAAATCCGGCATGGTTGATGTTGTGGTTGACCCAATTAGCCGAAAGGCCTAATGTCATATTCCGTTGAATCCGTAAGAACGGCCACTCTCCGTGGGAATTCTTATGTGGCACGTTCTTAACAAGTTTCCCTCTTCGTTTTTCCAAACCGAAGTTCAACTTTCACTTGATGACCTATAGAAGGCTTGCAAGAGCCCGACGTTGGTATCTATAACATTAAGGGTAACTTGGAAGTTGGTCTTTCCAATATCTCGTTGTTGATCCTCCAAACCTTTGTTTTAGTGGAAACAAGTGCATCATGAGAACCATCTCGTGGTGTTTTGTAACCGCCATTGATCAGTTCCCTTTTTCGAGTTGTTTGTACTTGAAGTTCTGTTCATCTCACACACGGTGTGAATTTGTCAGTTACTTCAGCCATGGGGTCTTAACCATGTGGTAAACGTATTGCTACGTCAAATCCATAATAGTAAAGAGACTCCTTATTCCTCTCGATGTTCCAATCCCCGTTGGTTACTTAACCTTATGGTGGTACCATGGACTCCTTTTGCTATACGGTGTTCCAATATCTTGGGTTACTCATCTTCTGTCGTGAAGTAACATCCTGGTCTTTGACAAAGATTTCGACAAAGTTTTGATGGAGTGAATTTCCGTTATCTTCCGTGTCCACTCCGAAGAGTGAACATGATCTTGTGTCAAATTTTCTCTGACACACGAATTACAGTGTTTTCTCGTGTTTCCCTCGTCTACGGATATTACTTTGTGGTATCCAACACAATCCTTCCCCTCTTGGTATTCTACCTCGAAGAAACCTCGATGTCATAACTTGTCCAACCTTTCTTTCCCAAAAGGATTTAAAGTCTTGTGCAAAGTTCATATTCTAAATCCTTTCAAGAACCATCATCCATAAACTTGAAACCATCTTTTATTCCCTCTGTTATCTTGATGTGTTTCATGCCTGTTAACTCAAAAGTTCCTTACGAACATTCTTGTCCTGAGTTAGCCATGAGATACTCGATCTTCGTGAAGATAAATTCCTAAGAGTTTTCCCTCTTACCTACGGTGTAGCCGATAAAGATCTACGCAGTGCTACGGATCAACCTCTTCGAGAAAAGAACCATAAGGTTCGAGAAGTTCGTTCAAAACCGGTGTTCCTTCTTTCTTCTCCTTCGCGAATCTCGGGACGAGATTCTTATAAGGGGGGTAGATTTGTAACATCCCAATTTTTCTAAACTAGGGTGTGTGGTGTGTGTTCATTCCATACATGCATGGAAACAAAAATTTAATCATGTTTTAACCAATTTAAATTGTGAATTTAAATGGTTTGAGAAAATCCCACAAATAGTACTTAATTTGGTTTCCAAAAACTTGTATTGGAAAATATTTCAAATACACCAAAGAAACACATGGTTTTGTTGGAAATTTTACAAGGTTTCACAAAACTATTTTTGCCAATTTTTCTGATTTCAAAAAGGCCCTCAAAAGTTTGTTTTCTGTCTTGTTTCAAAATAGAAAAGGGCCTCTTCGAAGTTTTCCAGGTTCCAAGGGGTTTTCGTAAAAGAATCTTGTTTTAACTTCTTCTTCCTCCTTCTGCCAGAAGGCAAGCAACTCGCGGACGCTGCCGCACGCCACGTCCTGCTTCCCTCTAGTGCGGATAAGAGAAGTGCAGAGACGTCCGCATCCTCCTCACCTCCCTCCTCCTCGCCTCGATACCTCTCGCCCTCTGTAACTTCCTTCCGGCCGAAACCCTAGGCCGCCGGCCGCCCCTCCGCCCCACTGTTTTCGGCCACGCGCGGCCTCGCCGAGAGTATCAAATGAAGCTCCGTCGAACCCTCCTTCACCTCAAGTACTCCCACAAGCAGGGATGGATCGAGCCGCCGTAATTTCGCCGTCGTCACCTCTCCGGCCGCCGGGCGCCATGGAAGATTCCGGCGCCACCACTGCCCCTTCGGCCTTCCCGTCCGCACCAACAAGCTCGTGGTGAGCTTCTCTTTCTCGAGGTGCCCTCCGTTTAATTTTTGGTGCATGGTTTCGAGGTCGCCGTCGATCACCACCGCGGGCCGCCGCCGCGCAAGCTCGCCGGCGAGCTTCCGGCGACCTCCAGCAAGCGGCGCCGCCCCCCTCAGCTTTCCCTCGATCTCCTCTACGTCGTGGTGCATTCAATTTTGTGAATTGCACGCTATTTTAGTCGATTTTGATCTCAGATGTGGGGATCAGGGGAAGATGACGCCGTCATGACATCACAGTGATGTCATATCTCCGTTGTTTAATAATTTCAGAAAATAAATTAATTTTGTAAGTTGAATAACTAATAAAATATTGACCAGAAAAATAAAGTGAAAGTATGGTTTTCTTCAGAAAGTTACACTCTCTCCAAAAATGTCACTTTTATACATGTTTGACAAAGTTGAAAAATGGCCTTTTATTTAATGTTGTTAATTCATTTAAAAATAGAAAATAAGTTTTTGTTCAATAAAATTAGAAAATTAAAAGTTATATACCAAATTGCTCAAAATGACAAATGCAATCTTTTTATGGTGTTTTCAAACCCATTTGGGCAACTAAAATGGTACTTACTTTCATAATTGCCCGAATTGCCCCTCCGGGGTCTATTTCGGGATAATTTCAGTAAAAATGTTTAACCGACATACGAACCCTAGCAACCCAACGATCATGCCTAGGGCTTTATTTTAGTGCATTAACTTGCTCATGCATACATATTGCGCATTGCATCGATGCCATGTGTTGATTGTTCTTCTTTGTTTCGGTGTTGTTTCCCCCTCGGTAGAACACGACTCCGAAGAGAAGGCCAGCAATCCAATGGTGAATACTTGATCCTAACCGACAAGTCAAGAACTTATCTGAGAAGACATTTCTATTGGTTTTCTTATAACCAAGGCAAGCATAACCTCTTATCTGCTCATATATGGTTTTCGAAGTGTTTTGAAATCTCGTATATTGCATGCGGTTCAAAGTATTTATGGTCTTAGATAGAGTTCTCCTATACTTGCTGCATCGCCTAAATATCTTGATCCACTGCTCCTAGCAGCTATAGGTTTGATTGTGCGCGCCTCGTTAAAGCCTGTGAGTCTTGCTTAGCCATGCCTAGATGTGATCTGATCCATCCGGTTGATGAATCTGGTCAATTGCGTGAATCTACTTTGTCAGGCTGTTGTGATTTGAATTATCTTTGATAAGTTGACTAAATAATGGCATGGATGTGAGGCCAGAATGGGTTGTGGCGTTTTGTCCTATTCATGCCCCTAGGAGCGAGTTCTCGCCTTCGAAGCCAAGACTGAGCGTACAACCACACGCGGGGCCTAACAGACCGCGCTCGACCAACTAACTTGTTTGGCCATGTCCATGAGTCACGTAGTTTGATCTTTCCATCTGCGTTTGAGTCAGAAAACGATTTTGGAGAAAACTTAGGGCGTGACCGGGACAAGTGATGGACGTACACGGATCTTGATCCCGACTCACAGAAGAGGTGCCGTCAGGAGGTGGCCAACTCCCTGTTGACGGGGTGGCCCTGTTTGGGTTTACTCATGGATAGGGTCGAGCAAGGTAAAGGTCGTGGCCAGCCACCCTCTGCTGCGCTCCATGGACGAGCGTACATGTGGCGTTAAGAGTCGGATGGTACGTGTGGGTAAAGTGTACCCCGTGCAGGGATAAATCTCCTCGAGAAGCCGTGTCCACGGTTACGGACGACTTGGCAACGGATTCTGTGATCATAGATAACTTCAACGGAATGACTAAAACTTGTTAACCATGTTTGAAGGGTGCCTCCTCGGAGATGCCGAGAGGGGTGATCCTTGTAGCATGAGATAGTGTGGGAATGAGAAGGACTTGGTGGAATACAAGAAGATGATGATCTCAGTAGTTGAGTAGTTTTCTCATCTGTTTTGAAAAATATTCTATGAGACGTGCTATTCTTCCTCGATTTCAAAAACAAAGATTGCTTTACGCAAAAAAGCCTTCATAAAACCCTTTCTGAAGATAGCAGATATATAATAGGTTAATTAAGTCTTGTTGAGTACCTCCCGTACTCAGGTTTGCTTAATTTTGGTTCAGGAGAAGATCTCACCTCGGTGGTGATTCAACGTGGACATCGACGAGTAGTTTGGGGTTCCCAGGTAGCAGCCTGGAATCTATGGGCTGGGACGTCGCCTTATGTTGTGGCCTCTTAGGCCTTTTGGTTCTTGTTGATTAGCAACATAATTTGCCTTCCGTTGTCTGATGTAATGTTGGGTCGTGTGACCTCTGTTTGTAAGCTATACTCTAGTAACACCTGTTTAATACAAGTTTCTTGTCTAGAGTGTTGTTTTGATCGGTTGTTGGTTTCGAGCTCATTGTTATACAGTTTTGGATATGCCTGCATAGTTGTTGCAGTCGAGGGGTTGTGGAGCTGATGATCCATGTCCGAGCCCGCCTGTCAATGTGATCGGCCTGGGGCGAGGTAACCCCAGTAACCCTCGATTGTTGTTGCACTTTTTGGACACATAGCATCTCTGTATAGCTTTGGTCCCGTTTCCTCCAGTTTCATTTGATTCGTGGATGCTTTGATATGCATAGTTGATTATGACTAGCATGGATACAAGGAGTAGTAGACTGGGGATCTGGACTACGTGCCGATGAATCCAGTCTGCCTGCCGTTGTTTGTTGCGGCCGGGGCTGGTAACCCTGAAGCCCTTGTGAGTCCATGGCTAGGAGCACATAACAGTATGTATATCTCTGGGTCCGGGGTCGCGACACAAGGTGATATTGGGAGTACGGTAAAATCTCAACCTTTAGATTATTATTCCAAAATAAGCCAATACCGCCACTGCGGCCAGAGCTACTAATTGCAAAAGCTTTATCATAACCTAAATAAGAAGCAAGTCTCTCCACACGAACTTTATGAATTTGAGTTTGAACTACACAAAGTAAGGTGGGGGCATATTTCCTCGCGAAATCACGAAGTTCATTCACTGTTGCAGCATTGCCCAGACCACGACATTTAATCACCGAAGCACTCACTGCTCCTGGCGGCGCTCCTCGGAGCCCGCCTGATTTCTTGACATCTTCTTCGGGGTTTTGTTGTTGTTATGTTTCTTCCGATCTCTTGGGTCAACATAAGCTGGAGGTGGTGGTGGAGTTCCCTCCCTGCTCACCCGATCCTCCTCAGTTTCAGCACTCGGTTTGTCCGACAGTAGCGGCACCTTGCAAAGCATCGAATCCTCTCCATTAACCTTGCTAACGGTCGTACTGGATCCATCCAGATTCGCATTAGTAGCAGTCATTTTCTTTGGCTCCCACTCCTTTAATTTCTTTCCTCTCGCCTTTTCATCTTGGCTTCCTCTGTGGTACTGCTGTTTTGGAGGTGTTTGCTGCGAGGGTTTTGGTGGTGTCGCCGCTCCCTCCAGCTTTGCCCTATTCCATGGCGTATCAGCCAGCATCCATTCACCGTACTGAAAGTCCCTCGGGTCATGAACCCCGCTTCCGCACTCCTCGAACTTGTGACCCAAACGGCCACACACATTACAAAATTTTGGAACTTTCTCGTACGTCACTCGCAAGATCATCGGAGCTCTCCCCTCCGGTGACAGTGTAACAGACCGCGCCAGTGGGTTGTTCACATTTATTTTCACTCTCGCTCGAACGTAGTCGACCCCTATGCTCCAGTTCATCACCTCCACTTTTTCCACGTACCCGATGCGAGACGCTAAATCCCAGACAATCTCCTTCTTTCTCATAAGCTCAGGTATTTTGTGAATTCGGACCCATGCATGAAGACGATCAAGCTTTACATCCTTCACCTGTGTGAGCCCATCATATTTCTCAATACACAGACCGAAATCTCTAAAGATCCACGGTCCTTCTTCCATGATCCTCTTCCAGTCGCCCAAGCACGAAGCCTGGATCACGAATTTGTCCTCGACTGGCCTCCAGGTCACCCTCCTCGCCGGCCCCCATGCCGGCATCAGAGTTTTGAACAGGGATGCTGCACTGAAAGATTTATCCGAGTGCAACCTTGCCACAGCCATCCAGGTTGCCTCCTCCTTCATCTTTTCCAGGTTCTCCCCTCCAACCCTAACTTCCTCTCTCTCTCTGCGCCCTGCAGATTCAGCTTCTTCAACAGTTCTTCCCAGTTGAGATCATCCCTTGGCTTCCATTCCTCCGGAGCGTGACCTCCGGACGCCGCCATCTCCCCTCCTTCCGATGCAAACCAGACCCCTACTCTCCCTCCCCAACAGCCAGAGAGCGGGGGAGAGATCGGAGTACCAGATTAACACGATAAGGTCTACAGTCCCCGCCGGCGATCGAGATCGCTTCTGAGTCGCCAAACCCTAATCGCGAGAGCGTACGCGAAGAGGTATCTAGTTGTTGCCCAGGCAAAGAAAGTGTAAAAATTAGCAGACCCTCGCGTGTGGAATGCGGCTGAGATGCGGGGGATGTTTCGGGATGGGCCGAAAAATTCCTCAGACATACACGAGAAGTAAACGGGCCTGCGGGGGGTGTTTCGGGATCGGCGGGTGGGCCGGGAATTTCCCTTCTGAACCCCACATAAACCAGAGAAGTAAACGAGGCCTTAACTGAATTGAACCAAAGTGTGGCAAGACAAATGAATCTTGATGTACAAAGAAGAGTGGCATAGTGCACAATAGCATCATGACCCCCTGCCCTGAAACCATCAATTCCTGAAGCCAAAATGGCAACCGGAAGCGATGATATCAAATAAAACGTCATCAGGATATATACCGCAAGTGTGGTTAATTAGTCCTCTATCATTGTTCACCATTTATTTTATTTTCATGAACCACACTTACATAAATGTAAACAATTTTGATTGCAAAGTTATTCATGCATTATTCCATCCATTGAGCCACGTTGACGTTTTGAACTGGCATTGTTCTTATTTCTGACAGCTAGTTATTTTTCTTCCATAGGGGTGGATCGCCGCATAGGTTGCACGTGCATTCTTTGGGTGCACAATGGCCACAACTGCTAGGATACTCTTTATCACAGCACGCCTTACATGCGTCCTCGTCCTTGGGAGTGCAGAAATGGCCCTTGCTCGTTCCGATGTATCCCTCGCAATGCGCCTGAGCTGAAGACTTTACAATTCCATCTGTAAATGTCAACAAGAAATAAAATTAGGAATATGCCACAAAGAAGCTAATCAACTTTTTCCTGCACCAATACTAGCGATATCAAGATCTACCTGACACTATAGCCGCAACGACAAGGGATACGAGAAGCATTAGGCTAACCTTCATCTTTTGGGTGGGGATGTTGTTGAAACAATTGTGAATAAGAGAATTGTGACCGAAAGCATCCTTGTGTATGCAAGACTTTATAGTGGAAACATTATGACCCTTTATGTTGTGAAATTAATGCAAAATAGGCAAAGGATATCGATATATAAAAATAAGTATCAAAAGTTTACCTACCAAAAGATATAGATATTCTGAAAATAATACTCCAAAATAGAAAAATATTTAATGGTGTACATAATTTCAAAGGTGTAGCTGACCACAATAAATTATAGATCGTGAAAATAAATACGAATTAGACAAACATATTCTTGTGTAGATAAGGTATCATAATATTAATGTCAGCAAATATGTAAATATATCAAAGAGCAATTTTGAAAGAAATTAATGTGAGAAATATATAGATATTTCAATACATTTATGCGGAAGCAACTATTGTGACTATTCAATTCACTAGTACAGCTAGGGATGACAATGGACCCATTACCCGCGTATCCTGCGGGTAAAAACCCTATTACGGTAAGGGTACGGGATTAAATTTTACCCATGGGTACATAAATGGTTAAATATCATACCATCGGGTAGAGAGAGTATGGGTATGAGATCGTATAACCCATACCCGAATACCCATGTGCCCATCTACCGTGTTGGGTGACGGGTATGGGAAAAAGTTATACCCTTAAAGGGTATGGGTACGGGTGACGGGTATGTTTTGGGTGTACGGGTAAGAATATGGGGTGGCTCACCCTTACCCATACCTTGTGGGTGCCATCCCTAAATACATAACGCAATTTAATTCCCCAAATCACACGTACTAAATGGAGTGCTCCGTGTGTTATCCCCAATCGATTAACCCAGGAAATTTAAGCCATGTGTGTAATGGTACAACCCGTGTTCGCCTACCATTAAATTTATTTAAACATGCACGAAATATCACACGATTTAAACTAATGAATCGTTCACATAATGTTCAAGCATCACACAAGATTAAAACTTGGTGAATTTCACTTTTTACCCCATATTTGCGCATTTGTGAATTATGATACTTATTACCCCATTTAGCAAAGAAAAACATAAATATTGAAAAAAACTAACAAGGTTTTATCCTATTTATGATTGCGACCACCCTATCAAGGGAGGCCCTCTCCATCCGCTTCATCGCTCTTCTGATAGAGGACCACCAGGAGGAGAAAGAGGGGTTCAGTCATCGAGTGCCTATCGGGGGACTTATGTGGTTGTCGCTTATTTATTGATGCGTGCTAGGCGCCCGTCGGTCATACTGAGAAGTATCTACATCCGCTTTAACGGCAGTACAATTTATCTCGATCGGTGTCTAAGGTTTCTTATAGTGGAGAGCAACGTAAGCTAGTAACGTACACGTAACATGAGGCTATGTTACTACCTTCATAGTGGGTAGTAACAAATATGTGGAGTCATATTTATTAGCTTATAGAGTCATATTGCTTTGGAATATGTGATGTTACAGTAACATAGATGGTTACCACATCTCTCTCTTTCCTCACTTATTACTTGCCACATCAGATTTTTTGCCTATGTGGCATGCATGTTACTAGCTTAGTTACTCCCACTATGAGCAGTCTAAGATGGAGCGGAACGTTGCTTTCCGCTGCCGATGTCTACCAGGGTTACACATACGAACCCGTCGTTATCCTTTTGGCTCCCTTAAAAAAGCAATGGCCAAGAGAGTCGCTTTCCAAGCGCCGCTGAGCCACTAAGGGCATCTTCAATAGTGTCCATGTCATCGTAAGATAGCAATGGCAATTTAGAAAAATGCTTACTTGGCAAGTAATAATGAGGTGAGAGAAGATGAGTTGTATGATATGCAACCAACAAGGTAGCACGCATGTCAAAATACTTTTCTCCTTTGGTCCCACTAAAATGACTATATGATTGGCTAGAATGTACTACTTTACCAACAACTCTTCCAACAAACCATTGTAATAGTTGTATGATACATTGTTGGTTAATGAGTTGGTACTCTATCATACGGTGTATCATACAACCTATCGCGGATGCCCTAACATGCATGCTGCATGCATACTACTTTTACTGCCGGTTTGACCGTCGCTAGCTATAGTCTCGCACCTTTCTACGTGTCAGCCAGCTTAATGGACGCATGTTTTCTGTCTGTAAGCATGTGTGGTACCCTACCTTCTATGTAGTTCTGTAAAGGGCAACACACTATAAACACAAGCTAATATACACATAATTGTTATCGTAACATTTTTCTGTTTATGTAGCATTTTAGAATAAACGATATCGTTTTGTAACTTTTTAATTACTCTAAAAAAACTTGTAATATGTAGCAAATAAATATTGTAATATTTTAGACAGGGTCATGTAACGTTTTAGACAGGGTCATGTAGCATTTTAGAAAAAAAATATAAATACTTAACAAATTTATAAAAATTTGCTCTCCAATGCCCATCCACTTCATCATCGCCTACAAGATGGTTTAGATGTCATGTGTTGCCAAAATAAACATTCAAACTAGGAGTAGTGTGACTTGTCATATTTTGCAGAAATGTAGATTGAAAACTTACAGTCTCGAACGCCTTAGTGTACGCAGCGGAGGCTTCACTCCACTACGTCCACTTCTGTAGGTCTAGCTTGTATTTCGCATAAGCGGCAGCATAGGCCGCAACAAACTCAGGCTACAATTTAGGAAAACACTGAATATTGATAACTTAGCAATGCAGCAGGGGAATGTCAGAAAATATTTAGCGAACACCAAACCATCGAAATTTAGTTGCTCTCATTTGCATCTATCATTGGGGTGGTACGATGCTGGAGCTACCGCTGTCTCCACTTCCACAACGATGATGTTGTCGGGGCTGCAGAGAGTAGCCCAACACCATGTTCATCTTTGTGATGGTGACGTCGTGGGTGCCGCTGCTGTCTTCACCACCGCATCGATGATGTCGGGGGCTCGGGGCTGCTGGTGGGTATCCTGGCGCCATCTCCACCTCCGTGACTTTGTCGTCGGACCGTCGGGTGCCCGACGCTATCTCCACATCCACGGCTATGTCGTCCGACGCTGGCGTGCAGTATGGCACCATCTTCCAATGCCGAAACCATGTCGAAGATGAGGATGGTGGCGCTGTAGGCATGCAACATACCATCATCTTCGTAGTCTGGGCATTGGAGTTTAGTTAGCAGGAGAGATAAGAGTAGGTTCGTTCTTGAGAGCTTTTGGAGAGGGAGACGATGAACGCGACGCTCTCCGCTCGCGACTCGCGGTGGTCGTCCTTGTTCTCGTCCACTCTCTCACTGGCGGATGCGCTCTCCTCTCCCCGCGTCGGCCTGCTCCTCCTCCAGGCTGAGGCGGCGCGCCTAGTCCTCTTTGATGCCAATGGGCTCGTCGTTGACGCTCGTTGCCTGCGGGAGGGAGAGACGGTGGAGGTTGGCTCGGAGATCGATTTTCCGGTGCACCGTGCACGCGTGAGGGAGAGGATAGACACGGCTCCATGGCAGCGCCAACGTGGGCATTCCTCTCATCGCCATGTCTTCGACGACTTTTCGCCGGGTCCCTCCACGACCAGGTGAGCTGGGGATGCTGGGTGTGGCCCCGGATTCCATCGGCGGTGCCGGCCCATGCAGCCCGCTCGCTACAGTGGAGGTCGATCAGCCCACTGGAGGCGTGTCATATACTCCAGAACCCACCGGTCTCGGCCACCTTCTATCTCATTTCTGGTCGAGATCTAGGGTTTCGACCTCGTCAAATCCTCCTTCTCCCGAGTCGTATCAATGGTGGCCAGAAAAAGTGGGTGGCGATTCTAGATCCTTTGCTCAAGTAGTCTCCTCCCCTCCACGTATCCCTCGCAAAACCCCTACTCTCTCGTCGACGGCGATGGGAGATGGTGGGGAGAAGTTTGGTGGGAGACGCAGTGGAAACAACAACACCGGCGGCGGGGGCGAGTCGCTAACAACAACGTCCCGTTGCAGTCGGCTCGCAACAACGTGTGGCAGCGCACACCCTCCACGGAGTCTGGAGGAAATCCTTCCTCCTCTGGATTTGAGAGGTGGGATGCTCCTGCAGCTCGCAGTGAGCAGGGTGTCGCTGACAAGGGCAAGCCGCTGGATGGAGGTGGCCATGGTGTGGTGCGCATGGATCTTCCTCGACGGGGCCTGCAGTTCAAAAACCTCATGCGTCTCCAACGAGTTCTTCCTCGCCGTGTCTCCGTTGCAATGGTAATGGAAATCCGACTGCTCGGTGCCGTACTGTTAGATGCGAGAGGTGCAACAAGTTGGGACATATTTCCCAGATCTGCCAGGAGATCCTCCCCTCGGAGTGGATCGCTGCGATGTGTGCTTTCTAGTCACCAGGGCAAGGATTCTTTTACTTCCCTGATTCCTCCTCTGCTAAGCAAGTTAAGGAACATGCGTCTAGCTTAGTCATCAATGTTGTGGAAAGGAATCCTACTGCTAAAGAGCTTGAGTAGGAGTTTAATGAATATTTGAAGTCTAGTTGGAGATGTACTGCTAGATCTATTAATGCTACTCAGTTTCTTATGGGATCCCCTAACCCTAAGGAGGTGGAGCGTGCTTGTTATGGTCGCATGGAAATGATATTTAGCAAAGATGTGATTAGTTTATCCCCTAGGTCTACTTCTGTTGGAGCTAAAGGACTTATGCACAAAGCTTGGGTTAGGGTCCGCAATATTCCTGTTGAAAAGAGATGTGAGGCTCATGTAGCTTACCGTGGCTCCTTGGTGGGTGTCACCCTGGAGGTGGATTAGGCTATGTTGCATAAACCTGAGTACTGTAGGATTCTCCGTGGATGTAGAGACATCTCGCAATTACCTGGTGTTGCTGAGGGTGTTCTTGGAGATTTCTTTTATGACTTTTCGTATGAAATTGAGTCTATTGTGGTACAAGGTCCACCTTATGTTAAGATAGCTATTCCTACTGGTAATCATGAATCACAGGCTTTCCCTAAGCATGCTAGAACTGATAACTTTTTTGCTGCTTCAGCTGCATCTCCTGGAGGTCAGGTCGACCGTAGCTTGATTCCGTCTGGTAGAACTGGGATGGATAGAACATTATCTCAACCTCTGCAACCTGTTTCTGAGCATATCTCTAAAGAAGAAAGTGATGACAAACACAATGAACTCCTGATTTCTCAAATGGCTAGAGAGAACATAGGTGAAACTAGTCAAAGTTTGGACACTATGAGTGAGAAGAGATCCCTAATGCATGTTGTTTTGGGTGGTGGTAATCAAATATGTTCTCCTGTTGTAGAAACGCCGCGGAATTGTCAAGATTTGAGGGTTTTAGCTCCTATTATGTATCATCCGAGTGTTTGGAAAGTTATAAGGATCAAAATATAATATGTGCATTTGCAAAGCATGCATCTAAAAATATGGGAAATTTTGGCGCGAAAGTTTAAACGAAGCAAAGTGACCAATGTTTCACTTGACATGATGAATTAGGTTTAGATCATATGGCCAAGAGTACATTTGGAGTGATCTTTATAACACGTATCTTAAGAAATCAAACCATTTTATAAGACAAACCATAATTGGTTATGACCAAGCACAAACTCTCAACAACCTTAACCACAAATCTATAAGTGACTTGGGATTATTCATTAGGTATCTAGAACTCAAAGAGGGGTGAGTATCCAAATCACATAGCTGATAATCACACTTCCACAAGATATTAATGCACAATTGAAGCATATCATCAGTAGAGATAATATGTCCTCTAATCATGAACTCTTAAGTTATCAACCATCCACCCAACACCTTTCTAAATTATCTAATAACTAATAAGTGCAACTTAACAAGTAAAGAACAAAGGCTCAATAAAACACAAATGATACCAACAAGTATTAACTCAAACCCCACAAGTGGGAAATGACTTAATTCTTATTAATAACATATTTATAGAATATGTACATATCTCAAAATAATAAAAATAAGAATATAAAACAATAATATAACATTCTGAGAAACCAACTAACAACTTTGACTTAAATCATTAAACCCCAATAACCCTCATATGCTCATTGTCTCATCCATATTATACAAGTGAGCATATGAGATCCCAACACATCAATGAACCATTTGATAAATTATTATCTTAAGTCCTCATTCCACAAACACTCCCCACTTCTATTTAAATCCAAAATTTTAAAAATAGAGTATCTCTAGATACAACTAAGGAATTATAAAAAATTATAACCTCGATTAGAAGAATTAAGTTGATAACCAAAGTAAAACCAAACATATATGAAACAAGTACATATCCTATGGGAAATAAAATAAGAAGTATATGGAAGGAGAATAAAAGCTTAACTAATTCTTAATCCAGATCTTTCTATCTTGTCAGACCATCTTTTTATTTTGTTTCCCAATCTTCTTGAAGTCATTCTACAAGAGAAGCAGCCCACAAGAAAGGAGGAACTACCATAAGAAGATTTTCTGGAAGATTCTTTAGAGTGTTCTAGAAGTGATATTCCAATCTATTATAAGAGTATTTGGAACTCTTATATCTTGATCTGATCTTATTAACTCCTCTTGAAATAGTGTGATACTCGAATGTTAGTGTTATATAAAATTAGTTTGGTAACAAGTTTCTAGACCTTGTTAACAGATAACTTTTATATACTCAAACAATTGAGCGTCATACACAAACAAACATAAGGTTGAATAACCTAGTACATCTATGCCATTTGGATATGAAAAGTAATTTGGGGCAATCCTTGCGAACTTGTTCACAGATTGTTCTTATATGTATCTGGCAAATTGATGTCTTACACACATAATAATGTCTATTAGGTAATATTAGAGAACCTATAATCTCTATTCCTTGTCAAGATCATCAGAGATGAGGAACACATAATAATCTCTTACACAGAAACAATTATCAAGTAAGTAATAATAACAAGCCCTTGCATCCATATGTCTTGTGATATGTTGTGGTAGGTGGAAACAATCTTAACTACGTTGTTTTCCAAGATCCTTCTCATCCATAAGACAAATGGATATTAACAAGAACTCATCCATACACCAACATGTAAATAATTACATGTTCTAAACACAAAATTGTATAATATACATACTGGTAAACAAGGCTAGAAAACAAACATATAGTCTCTTGATATTGGGAATCAATGTGAACCTGAGACACTCATGTTATACACCTGATCAGGTACTTATATATCAAAACATGGCTTACACACAATATAAGGAAATGTCCACCAGACTTGATAAGAACCTCAAATATGAAAATAATAAAGCCACCTAAAAGAAAACAAATCCCTTCACCAATTAAAAATCATCTAGTATGACTTGGAGTGATATGTCATAGTTGGTGAATTTTCCATAATACATAAAAACACTACTAAGTAGTGTTACCAAATTATTTTCTAAAAGGAATTGTATCTAAAATTGTCCAATTAAGTTATATAACTTTGTTAAACCACATGTTTGTTGTGTGCTCATGATAATCATGTATATGATATTTTTAAAATCATTTAATAAATTAAATGGAGAGAAAACAAAAAAATCACTTAAATTGAGCACCCAAGTGAAAATTCAAACGTTCTTCAATTTCACCAAAATAAAACATGGTGAGATTGCATATTTGATGAGGACTCTACATATGATTTTTAATAATTTTTCTGATCACAATAAGGCCCTGAAAACAATGTTTATTTGAGACAGAAGGACTTATTTGCAAATAATGGAAATCTTAGGGGGTTATCAAAATGTGGCATTTCTATTTCCTTTCTTCCAGCTCGGGACAGAAGGCAGAGGCAGTCGTCGTCGAGTCACCGTCGCTATGCCACATCTTGCTGGCTCTTTGTGCGTTGATAAGAACCAGGAGGGAGTACCGTGCTTCCTCTCTTCCTCCTCACTCTCTTTCTCTCGCACACTATCTCTCTCGGTCTCTCTATAGACAGCAAACCTTAACCCTAGCCATCGGTCTCCGCTCAACACCGTCGAGTCCGGCCACCTCTCGTGCAATTGGAGGTACTGGAGGATGCACCGTATCCTCCTAATGATCCTCGTCGAGCCCCGCTTGCTGGAAAGACCGGGAACCTCCAAATCGAGGCCATCTTCTTTTACCACCGCACCGCCGTTCTTGCACGCCGCCGGCGATTCCGACCTCGTCGTGCCTCCTCGTTTGCTCCTCTGCAACCAGGGTGAGCCAGTGATCATCTTGGTGTGCTCAGATCTTTTATTCGTCACCAAATTCATCATCACCGCCGTTCACCGTGCGTTGCCGCCGTAGACATGGTCGCCGGCTGTGCTCCGGTAAACAAGAGTCGAATCGCCGCCACCTATGGTTTCACTGTGACCGTGTCTACCTAATAGCATCAACGACTTGGACCAATTTTAGCTAGATCATCAGATTGGGTTGCAACAGGAGCAATCCGCTATGTTGCTGACGCAACCCTGCCGTAACAAGACATGGGGGGATTTTTCTTTTCTTTTTAATTTATTTTTTTATTTAAAATTAGAAATTTACACATGGGACCCACCTGTCAATTTAAAAAGGACAAAAAATAATTAAAATTTGTTAATTCAATATCTCTTTAATTAATTATGAGAAAAATACAAATAATATATGGAATTGTTTAAAAAATAAAATCTATATATTTATCAAATTTTAAATTTTTTTTTGATAAAATTTAAAATTAAACATTTTTTGAATTATATTAAATCCTTTAAAATTTGAGAAAAATAATAAATAATTCAAAAAATCAGAAAAATACAAGTTATGTACCAAATTGCTTAGAAAGTCAAATGCAAACCATCTATGATATTTTCAAAGTCATTTGAACAAGTTTTCATGTGTGCAATATTTTGCCTAGTCATTTAATTCATTTAAAATTAATAAATTTATAACTTATTCAAATCTTTTCAGAAAACTTCAAATGCTATATCAAATTAAAGAGAAAAGAATTTCGAATTCCAATATGTAAAACATAAAACATTTATTTATCTTATAAACTTGTTTCTGAAAGTATAATGAAATTCTCTCATGTTCCATTATAACCAAATATAACTACCACCATATTATCTTCCTTATTAATAAAACCCTGATGTTTTCACACCTACGAAACCTATCATCACAAGTCATTAGCAAGTTATGTGATGGCAGAGTTAGTTGTATTAGTTCATCAATTTCAATTAAACTCTTTGTCATTAGCTCTACACTTTTAAACCTAAAATAGAATGTGTTCGTTATCTTTTCAATAGTTGTTTTCCATGTGCTATTGTCTTCTTGCCTAACCATGTGATAACTACTTATAACTTAAACATGACAACAATTTTTTGTTAAATAAAAGTGAGCACATGTAAGTCTAAAAAAGCAACAACATCATCGCCACATGTAATAAAAACAACACCGAAAACCTCTGTGATTAAGTTATCATATCAAACGTATCTTACACTTGTAAGATGGGGTATTTTCAGGGTATCTTGTGATGCATATTATTACTATGCATGTATCATCTTGCCAGTGTTTTCAGTAGTCCTTACCGGGACTACTTTTCTATCTTTCAGATCTCGGGATATCTCTACGCAACCCTCGAACCCAAAGACATGGATTATTATTGTTATTTATATCTGAAGCAAGTTCATCACTTGCTCATATCCTTTGTAGTATTTCCTAACGAACTATTTGCAAAAGTCCTATCTTATTACCACCTATTCTCAAAAGAATGCATGATCCTATTTTTATAATAATATGACTACTTGAATGACTACCCGAGTGGTAGTGTTCTGTTTGGTGGGTGGATGGGACCATGCTAAGATGAATAGGTCAAAGGAAGGTTCCATATTCATGGGAAAGTATTACCTAGCATTTAACCACAAATGCCATCAAGATTGTTGCCCTGTAAATACCGCGTTAACCATGGGTCTTGTATGGGAATAGTAATTCAGCTGTGATCTTTTCCCGTTCGCATGTCAACGGACTGCCAGCGACGTACATTGTAGGTCTTGTGGCACTACATGCACATGTGTGGGAGCCCTTACGTCCCATAGACTCTGGGTCTATGAGTGTCTACCCGAGGCGCCTAAACCTCTATCGTGAGGGGTAGAATCAGGGGTTCAACCTGTGTGGCAGAAATGGGTGGGCATGCGTTATGCGGAGAAGCATGGTTTGTCTTGGATCAACAACCGGGCCCCACACGTGAGTGGGAGTGAACATGAATGTACACCTGGTTGTGCAACATTGTCTTGATCAGCTATGGGTAAAGTAACGCACCTCTGCAGAGTGTAAAAAGATGTGGCATGTTACCCCTTGTTCCGGGAAGGAGCTGTGAATGTCACAGGAAATGCAACGCCATGAAGTTCTAGCCCTGTGAAGACTTGGCTGGCATATTTTTTAGTATTAAAAGCAACCTCGTGAAGAAAGATTCACAAAACCTTGAACTAGCTCTTTCGAGTCTAAAGTTGTAGTTAGTGCATCAAACTACCCACTGTATATCTTGAACTTGTTGAGTAACACTCGTTACTCATTCGTTCTTGTTTGACCCCTGCTTAGAGTTGAAGCCCTTATGGAAGTTGTCATTGTGAAGCCATCGCTACCTCATGAAGCTAGGTGGAGTCTTCTCTTACTTAGATAGTGAACCATCGTCATCAACAACGCTGGTGGAGGAGAAGCTATCAAGGTCTAGGTGGAGTCAATTCTTGGACTTAGTTGTTTACAAGCCATAGATTAGGGCTGACATCAGCCATAGTGGATTAGGTTCCGAGCCATAGTTATTCTCCATCTTGGAACTTCGAATTGCTTCTTCTGATGTTTCATTTGCATGAGATCTTATTTGATTCATCATAAGGAGATTCTCAAGATTTTGTAATGAAAGTTTGTATCATATAGCTTTGCTTGGACCTGCTATGTTTCTGTTGTACCACTCTAAGGGATGTAATATTCATGAATAAGTCCTTCTATGAGTATTATGTCAACGACTTGAGCACTACACATGCAGTGGTGTGCTGGGTCACCGCAGCAGGTATCAGAGCAAAGTGACCTTAGATTTAACACCTTTAAGCAGATCTGTAGGTTGGTAAAGACTATAGGAAGCGATCTTATCTAAACCGCATTTCCTACAACTATGATGATCATTCACTTGAGAATGACATAGTCATACTTGTATAGAATGATCTTATTCAACTTGAGTCAATCTACTTATCTATTTTCCTAATACCTAGGTATGATTAGTTACAAGTCTACCATATATTGTGTTTTTTTGGGAAAAAAAGAGTTCTCACACAGTCTGAGATGATTAGATCAGAGTGACGATTACCCCATTCTATGAATGCATAGGATGGAGTAGAACATGGTATTGAGTTAGTATAGGAGTCATCAAGAAGGGATGTTTGAGAACAATGAAGAGTCGTTAGACCATGGTAACCATGGGTTAGATACCATAGCCTTAGTTATCAAGTCTAGAGGTGAATTATAATAGTAGTATAGTATAAAATTAGTATAAGGCATGAGCATTGATGGAAGCTACATTGCTACTCCTAAGGCGTGATCAACAACATGAAGGATCAGTAGATGCCGTGAGATGCTTATCACAATCAAGATGAATTACTTCAATCTATAAGGTACTTAGTCCTATATGGAACCAAGTTAGACAACAACTACTATAGGATCATTTTGTCTAGTTTATTCCATTGCAGTAAGGCATGCAATTGGAGTAATTACCGAGGTAAATAGTGGTTGTGTAGAATAGGATTGTAAGGTACTATATACCTACTTGTAGTGTATAGAATTTAAGAGCCTTGGTACTTGAAATGTTTTACTCAAAGTACTATTATTCACAGGCTTTTGATTGCATGAGTGGTATATAAATGCATTTGGGATTTATTGGATCTTATTTGGATCTTTGATTGACTAGATCTATAAATGAAGTTGGAACTTGATGTGCAAATGCATGTTGCAAACACTGAGTTCTTTCTTGATGTTACTGGTCTAGAGGGTATAGGATTAGTATGAGAGCGGTCTGAAATATCAGCGGATTGAAGCAACCACAAAAGCTCTAGAAGACCAGAAAGTCAAGAAGGCATAATTCAATGAAGCTACTGATAGGAATGGACCACATTCCACATCTTTCTTGGATTTGGTGACATATTTCATCACCACATGGAGATCTACCACCAGGGATGCGAAGAAAATCAAATGAGTAGTTATATTCGAGAAGGAAATATGTAGAAGATCGCTAAGTCACCTTATAGAGTCAACCATAGAAGTTGAAAACCAAAGATATAGAAGGACCATAGGAAGCCACTAGTGGAATAATTTATAGTAACCTGCAGGAAAACGTTAAAACGCAAGAAAACTAGAAGATATTTTTACTAATTAGATGAGTCTAAGTTAATGTACACTACGTTGTACAAGTTTTTTTGAGCAATCTTTGTCGTGAGACCATTAGATTGAATAAATGGAATCCTAACCATAGACAATATCCAGAGTACCGGAAGAATCTTATTGGTTATTCATTACCTGGTGGATATACCAACTATTCTTCGGAAAGTTGTGAGAGGTAGGAAACCATACCTATCCATGGGAGAACGGAACTTGGTATCCACTATGTGGTGGAAACACCATGTGTTTTTCATGAAACCATTAGGAAGGTATAGTTACAAAACAAAGTTGTCATAACAACATGCGTAGTATTAGATCATCATGCAAGACATTGGAAGGTGAACAATAAAGACAAGAGGCTACACAAGAAAACAGCTGTGAAGAATCAATGGTCTACAGAAGTTCTTTCTACCTATCTTTACGTGAGAGAGGTTGAACTTCGGGATGAAGTTCTTGTTAAGGGAGAGATACTGTAACATCCCATTGTTTGGGAAGTTATAAGGATCAAAATATAATATGTGCATTTGCAAAGCATGCATCTAGAAATACGGGAAATTTTGGCAAGAAAGTTTAAACGAAGCAAAGTGATCAATGTTTCACTTGACATGATGAATTAGGTTTAGATCATCTGGTCAAGAGTACATTTGGAGTGATCTTTATAACAAGTATCTTAAGAAACCAAATCATTTAATAAGATAAACCATAATTGGTTATGACCAAGCACAAACTCTCAACAACCTTAAACACAAGTCTATAAGTGACTTGGGATAATTCATTAGGTATCTAGAACTCAAAGAGGGGTGAGTATCCAAATCACATAGCTGATGATCACACTTCAACAAGATATTAATGCACAATTGAAGCATCTCATCAGTAGACATAATATGTCCTCTAATCATGAACTCGTAAGTTATCAACCATCCACCCAACACCTTTCTAAATTATCTAATAACTAATAAGTGCACCTTCACAAGTAAAGAACAAAAGTTCAATAGAACACAAATGATACCAACAAGTATTAACTCATACCCCACAAGTGGAAAATGACTTAATTCTTATCAATAACATATTTATGGAATATGTACATATCTCAAAATAATAAAAATAAGAATATAAAATAACAGTATAACATTCTGAGAAACCAACTAACAACTTTGACTTAAATCATTAAACTCAAATAACCCTCATATGCTCATTGTCTCATTCATCTTATACAAGTGAGCATATGAGATCCCAACACATCAATGAACCATTTGATCAACTATTATCTTTAGTCCTCATTCCACAAACACTCCCCACTTCTATTTAAATCCAACATTCAACAAATAGAGTATATCTAGATACAACTAAGGAATAATAACAAATTATAACCTCTATTAGAAGAATTGAGTTGATAACCAAAGTAAAACCAAACATATATGAAACAAGTACATATCCTATGGGAAATAAAATAAGAAATATATGGAAGGAGAATAAAAGCTTAACTAACTTTTAATCCAGATCTTTCTATCTTGTCAGTCCATCTTGTTATTTTGTTTCCCAATCTTCTCGAAGTCATTCTACAAGAGAAGCAACCCACAAGAAAGGAGGAAATACCACAAGAAGATCTTCAGGAAGATTCTTTAGAGTGTTATGGAATTGATATTCCAATCTATTATAAGAGTATTTTGAACTTTTATATCTTGATCTGTTCTTATTAACTCCTCTTGAAATAGTGTGATACTCTAATGTTAGTGTTATATAGAATTAGTTTGGTAACAAGTTTCTAGACCTTGTTAGTAGTTCACTTTTGTATACTCAAACAATTGAGTGTCATACACAAACAAACAGAAGGTTCAATAACCTAGTACATCTCTGCCATTTGGATATGAAAAGTAATTTGGGGCAATCCTTGCAAACTTGTTCACAGATTCTTCTTATATGTATCTGGAAAATTGATGTCTTAAAATACACTTACATTCTTTAATAATCATCTAAGTAAAATCTTTGCTTGGAGTAATTGGTTGTCTTCACCACAAGGGTGAGACAGTTAAAGATGGAATTCAAGAGCTGATCTTACTTGCAAGGACCAAGGCAGTATACCTGGAGACTAGTGACAACTAGAGACAAGAACATCAAGCAACAAAAGTCAACAAGGAGCAACACTGCCTCAGTAAGGGAGCATAAGAAATTATCCAGTGAATCATTAGGTAATATTAGAGAACCTATAATATCCATTCCTTGTCAAGCTCATCAGAGATGAGGAGCACATAATAATCTATTACATGGAAACAATTATCAAGTAAGTAATAATAACAAGCCCTTCATCCATATGTCTTGTGATATGTTGTGGCAGCTGGAAACAAGCTTAACTACCTTGTTTTCCAAGATCCTTCTCGTCCATAAGACAAATGGATATTAACAAGAACTCATCTATACACCAACATGTAAATAATTACATGTTCTAAAAACAACATTGGATAATATCCATACTGGTAAAAACGGTTGGAAAACAAACATATAGTCTCTTGATATTGGGAATCAATGTGAGCCTGAGACACTCATGTTACCAAATTATTTTCTTTTATTTCCACCTGATCAAGTACTTATACATCAAAAACATGGCTTACACACAACATAAGGAAATGACCACCAGACTTGATAAGAACCTCAAACATGAAAATAATAAAACTACCTAAGAGAAAACAAGTCCTTTCCCCAATTAAAAATCATCTAGTATGACTTGGAGTGATATTTCATAGTTGGTGAATTTTCCATAATACCTGAAAACCTTACTAAGTAGTGTTACCAAATTATTTTCTAAAAGGAATTGTTTCTAAAATTATCCAATAAAGTTATACAACTTTGTTAAACCACATGTTTGTTGTGTGCTCATTATAATCGTGTCTATGATAATTTTAAAGCCATTTAATAAATTAAATGGAGAGAAAACAACAAAATCACTTAAATTGAGCACCCAAGTGAAAATTGAAACCTTCTTAAATTTCACCAAAATAAAACATGGTGAGATTGCATTTTTGATGAGGATTCTAATATGATTTTTAATAATTTTTCTGATCACAATAAGGCCCTGAAAATAATGTTTCTTTTAGACAGAAGGACTTATTTGCAAATAATCAAAATCTCAGGGGGTTATCGAAGTGTGGCATTTCTATTTCCTTTCTTCCACCTCGGGATAGAAGGTAGAGGCGGTCGTCGTCGAGTCACCGTAGTTGTGCCACCTCCTATTGCCAGTTCGCGCGAGGATAAGAACCAGGAGGGTGTGTCGTGCTTCCTCTCTTCCTCCTCACTCTCTCTCTCTCTCTCTCTCTCTCTCTCTCTCTCTCTCTGTCTCTGTCTCTCTCTCTCTCGCACGCTATCTCTCTTTGTCTCTATGCAGACAGCAAGTGTTAACCCTAGCCATCGGTCTCCGCTCAACGTCGTCGAGTCCGGCCACCTCTCGTGCAATTGGAGGTACTGGAGGATGTGCTCTGTCCTCCTGGTGATCCGTGTCGAGCCCCGCTTGCTGGAAAGACCGGGAACCTCCAAATCTAGGCCATCTTCTCCGACCACCGCACCGCCGTTCTTGCATGCCGCCGGCAAATCCGACCTCGTCGTGCCTCATGGTTTGCTCCTCTGCAACCAGGGTGAGCCAGTGATCATCTAGGTGTGCTCAGATCGTTTATTCGTCACCGAATTCATCATCATCGCCGTTCACCGTGCGCTGCAGCCGTGTACATGGTCGCCGGCTGTGCTCCGATGACCATATATTCGAATTTCCGCCACCTATGGATTCACTGTGACCGTGTCTAGCTAGTAGCATCAACGATTTGGACCTATTTGAGCTGGATCGTCGGATTAGTTTGCAACAGGAGCAATCCCCTATGTTGCTGACGCAACCCTGACGTCAGCATGACATTAGGAGGATTTTTCTTTTATTTTTAATTTAAAATTAGAACTGACAGGTGGGACCCACGTGTCAATTTAAAAAGGACAGAAAATAAATAAAATCTGTTAATTCAACATCTCTTTAATTAATTATCATTGAAATACAAATAATATATGGAATTGTTTATGAAACCTATGTATTTATGAAAATTTCAAAAATGTTTGATAAAATTTAAATTAAACATTTTTTGAAATAAATTAAATCATTTAAAAATTGACAAAAATAAATAATTCAAAAAATCAGAAAATTGCAAGTTATATACCAAATTTCTTAGAAAGTCAAATGCAAACCACCTATGGTATTTTCAAAGTCATTTGAACAACTTTTCATGTGTGCAATATTTTGCCTAGTCATTTAATAAACTTAAAATTAATAAATTTATAACTTATTCAAATCTTTTCAGAAAACTTCAAATGCTATATCAAATTAAAGAGAAAAGCATTTCCAACTCCAATATGTAAAACATAAAAATAATTGTTTAACTTATAAACTTGTTTCTGAAGTATAATGCAGTTCTCTCATGTTCCATTATAACCAAAAATAACTACCACCATATTGTTTTCCTTATTAATAAAATCCTCATGTTTTCACACCTACTAAACCTATCATCACAAGTCATTACCAAGTTATGTGGTGATAGAGTTAGTTGTATTAGTTCATCAATTTCAATTAATCTTTTTGTCATTAGCTCTACACTTTTAAACGTAAAATAGAATGTGTTTGTTATCTTTTCAATAGTTGTTTTCCATGTGTTATTATCTTATTGCCTAACCATGTGATAACTACTTATAACTTAAACATGATAACAATTGTTTGTTAAATAAAAGTGGAACACATGTAAGTCTAAAAGAAGCAACAAAAACATCACCACAAGTAATAAAAACAACTCTAGGTCACCGAAAACCTGTGTGATTAAGTTATCATATCCAACGTAGCTTACACTTGTAAGATGGGCTATTTTCAGGGTATCTTGCGATGCATCTAATTACTATGCATGTATCATATTGCCAGTGTTTTTAGTAGTCCTTACCGAGACTACTTTGCTATCTTTCAGATCTCGGGATTTCTCTACGCAACCCTCGGACCCGAAGAGATGGATTATTATTGTTATTTCTATCTCAGGCAAGTTCATCACTTGCTCATATTCTTTACAGTATTTACTAACGAACTATTTTCAAAATCCCTATCTTATGACCACCTATTCTCAAAAGAATGCATGATCCTATTAGTGTAATAATATGACTACTTGAATGACTACCCGAGTGGTAGTGTTCTGTTTGGTGGGCGGATGGGACCATGGTAAGATGAATAGGTCAAAGGAAGGTTCCATATGCATGGGAAAGTATTACCTAGCATTTAACCACAAATGTCGTCAATATTGTTGCGCCGTAAATACCGCGTTAACCATGGGTCTTTGATGTCTACGCACGCTTCTATTCTTGTAGACAGTGTTGGGCATCCAAGTGCAGAGGTTTGTAGAACTGCAGCAAGTTTCCCTTAAGTGGATCACCTAGGGTTTATCGAACTCAGGAGGTAGAGGTCAAAGATATCCCTCTCAAGAAACCCTACAATTAAGATACCAGAAGACTCTTGTGTCCCCAACTCACCCAATATACTTGTCAGGTATATAGGTGCACTAGTTCGGTGAAGAGAGAGTAAAATGCAAGTAATATGGATGATAATAAGTGATAATAGAAATCTGAAATAAAAATGGCAGCAAGCAAACATGTAGGAGAACAGGCGGAGAATGGTGTTTCAATGCATGGAAATAAGGCCTAGGTATCCTACTTTCACTAGAGGACACTCTCAACAATGATCACATTATTGAATAACTACATATATTCTATTCACTATGCTACTCTTAACCCTCTCCGATTGGACAACGAACACTAATCATTGCGTATGGCTGCAAAAAACATTCCTTAAACTAAGCATTCCCATGTCTAGTTAACCCCACGTTGTTACTATGAGCGCCCTAGAAGGTACTAGACAAACACCACAATTCATAGAGGAGACACACACGATGTGCACACTGTCACCTTCACACCGCGGGACAAGGTGACTCCAAAGTTCATATTAATAAAACACTTGAGTAGAACAATAGATGAAGAGTAACATCTACTTATTCAACTAGATTAAAAATCTCACGGTCACATATAGATCACACCATGGGAGAGAGAGATGAACCACATGGCTACCGGTAGAGCCCTCAGCCTCGGGGGAGAACTACTCCCTCCTCGTCATAGGAGATAGCAACGGCAACGGAGATGGCGGTGGAGTCGATGGAGATGTCTTCCGGCGGCACTTCCCCGTCCTTGCAGGGTGCCAGAACAGAGATCTGTCCCCCGAAACTTGGGTTGATGATGACATCGACTGCGGAAGGTTTCATGGAATTTTGCCGCTTAGGTTAGGGTTTTTGGGAGGAAGGCCTTAAATAGGAGGAAGAGCAACACCGTTGGGCCACCAGGGTGGCCTCACCACCCCCAGGCGCGGCCAAGGGGGCTCGCGCCTGGCTATGGTGAGGGCCCCCTGGTGCCCGTCTTCGACTCCTCTTCGGACTTCTGGATGCTTCCGGGGGAAATAGGAACTTTGAGATTCGTGGGGTCCAATTTCGAGAATATTTCCAGAACAACTTTTCTGAAATCAAAACAGCAGAAAACAGCGAACTGGCACTTGGCATCTTGTTAATAGGTTAGTTCCAAAAAACATGTAAAAATGCTATAAAGAAGGGAGAAAACATGTAGCAATTGGCATAATATCAACATGGAACATCAGAAATTATAGATACGTTGGAGACGTATCAAGAATCCCCAAGCTTAGTTCCTACTCGCCCTCGAGTAGGTAAATGATAAATAAAATAATTTCTGAGGTGACATGCTACCACACAATCTTCATCATAATATGTAAAGCAGAGCATGTAAACTAGGATCAAATGAACTAAAGCTGTGATCTATATTTGATATGAACAAGTAATGGATAAACAAATAAGAAGAAAGAAGCAAAACTTTTAATGAATCAATACTGAAATACTATCAACCGTGCAAAGTTTATTAGAGATGATTTAAGCTTTCAAGAACAACAATATCATGCACGTCAAACGATCTTCACAGCCCCTGTTAGGATCAAGTCAAGCTTTCCACACAATGCAGTGCTTGAATCTTAAACTATTTGCGCACTAAAAACAAGTAAGTGTTCTGCGTTGGTCCCTAGCACCGGGTTGTTATGGCAAAGAGAACATTATGGGGGTTTGGAAGTTCAATGGAAGAAAGGCTCACAAAGTTGAAAGTGGTCATTAGACAAGAGAAAGTCTTACAACTGAAGCTATGCAAGGAGTAGGGATTTCCACACAACGGATGCACATAGAGCTATAAGTGTATGAAATCTCTCCAATGGAACTAGTGGGGGTGCATCCAACTTGCTTTCTCACGAAGACCTAGATCTCAATTGAGGAGGCTCATCATTAGAATATACAAGCCAAGTTCTATAATGTAAAGTTCCCCACATAGTTATGAATGAATGAATGATAATATGAAAACTTTCTCCAAACTGAAGCAATGGTGATAAAAATGAAGCACAAGTGTGGTATAAAGGATAGTGATGCGCCCCTCTCTCTTTATTCTCTCTTTGCCCCCCCACCCCTTTTCTCTTTTTGGGCTTTTTCATTTTTTTTATTTTTTTTATTTTATATATCCTCACCGGTAGGGGAAACATCCTATATTACAATGAATCATCACACTTTTAGTACTCATAACTCATAATGGAATATCTCTGATGTATCCAACAACATGCTCTTGCCAGTGTAGCAGTATGCATAAATAACCACGAAGCTTATCATCAAGTAACATAATGGAGGTGGATGTTGTGCAGCAATATATCTCGGAATGGATATGGAAATGCCATGATAGGTAGGTATGGTGGCTGTTTTGAGGAAGAATATATGGGCTTATGTGTAGGAGAACAAAGTCCTCCCACGGGATTTGGATGCACTGGCGAAGTTTGCACCAACTCTCAATATGAGAAAGGGCAATGCACAGTACCGAAGAGGCTAGCAAATATGGATGGTGGAAGTGCCAGGAACCGCAACATAGACTCATGAGTTAAAAGGTTGCAGCAAGCAAATAGTCTTTACAAGGCACAACGAAAATCACTCCAAGTTGGTCCGTGGCAGTGACAAGTCACTGTTAGCTACCCCGACCATAGCGCGTAACAAAAGGCCGATCAGAAATGTATCACTTGTAGCAATCATATACCATTGTTTCTATCAGCTGGTAATTTTAAGTGTGGCACAGTTTCAAGTTCCTTAGACCAACCATTAAAAGTTTCTACTTACTAGTCCTTCCCGTTTATCCATTAAGCAAATTAATATCTCAAAACAACAATAGTGATTCAAGTGAAGCAGTTTAGTGATCTACAAGACCATGCGAATTTTTCCGCTATACCAATTATCACATAAGCATTTCTATTCCCAACCAAGCACATATATGAGACAACAAAAACTCTCTCTAAGAATATAGCAATGAAAACTAGAGAGTACTAACAGCTCTAAATAAGAGATGAATGCAAAACATGAGCTAAATAAATGCAACACCTAGACAAAGATTAAGAATACAAAGTATTCCCATGAAAAAGCGGAGCGTGTCACTCTCCAATAAAAGAATGCTAGGGTCCAACCAAGCTTATTGCAAAAATAAAAACAAACTGAAAGCAAAAATAAAAGACGCTCCAAGTAAAGCACATAAGATGTGACCGAATAAAAAATATAGTTTCACTAGAAGTGACCTGATAATTTGTCGATGAAGAAGGGGATGACTTGGGCATCACCAAGTTTAGACGCTTGAGTTTTCTTGAAATTTGCTGGGATGAACCACCAGGGCATCCCCAATATTAGGCTCTTCACTCTTATTTATCACGTCATATCATCCTCTTCTATTGACCCTTGAAAACTTCCTTCACACCAAACTTCTCACAATCTTCATTAGCAACGTTAGTGCAATCGAAATAATAAATTCACATGGTTCAGTTTCAAAACAAGCCTAACATTCATAAACACAGTATCTACTGTCACAACTTCTTTTAAAACTCTTTTTCTCAAAAGAACACCAAAAGAAAGAGATTAAGAGGCAAATGCAATTATTAGCATAAATTTTTCAAAACAGAACAGTAGGTAAAGATAATTTTTTTCGAAAATCTTCAGTTGCTCAAATCAAAAAGTGTTAAACTAAGAAAAGTTGCATATATAGCCCAGGATCACGCACAAAAAAAACTCAGGTTATTTTGAATTTTCTGTGATTTTATACGAATTTAAGGAAACAGACAACACCCATGAGAAACTTAATATTGTTGAGATGCATAAAACCATGTTTCCCTCTCTCATAGCAACCTTCAGTAGCATCATGAATAAAATTAACATTATAGCTATCACATAAAACATTATTATCATGAGCCACATGCATAAAAGAATTAATACTCTCCACATAAGCATAGTCATTCTTATTAATAACAACGGGAGCAAATTCAACAAAATAGCTATCGTTATTATTCTCATCACCATAATCATCAAATATAGGAGGCATATTGTAATCATAATTAATTTTCTCCTCAATAGTAGGTGGACTTGGGGGACCAAAAATATCATATTCATCAAAACCAACTTCCCCAAACTTAGACTTTTCCATAGCATTAGCAATAATGGTGTTCAAATAATTCATAATTATAACATTGCTACTAGCATGCAAATAAAGCTCCATAGGTTTTTTAATTTTCTCTTCAAACACTTCATGTCCTAACTCAATATAAAGATTATAAAGCTCTCTCATATTTTTGTTGTTTTCCATTAAGCCTATTAGTGAAAACAAGAAACAAAAAGATTTAATTATAGAATCTAAAGGAAATAACTTCGAGCACTCACACCCGAGGATGTCGGTACCTTTTACCTAACCTCCCCGGCAACGGCGCCAGAAAAGAGCTTGATGTCTACGCACGCTTCTATTCTTGTAGAGAGTGTTGGGCCTCCAAGTGCAGAGGTTTGTAGAACAGCAACAAATTTCCCTTAAGTGGATCACCCAAGGTTTATCGAACTCAGGAGGTAGAGGTCAAAGATATCCCTCTCAAGCAACCCTAAAATTAAGATACAAGAAGTCTCTTGTGTCCCCAACACACCCAATATACTTGTCAGGTGTATAGGTGCAGTAGTTCGGCGAAGAGATAGTGAAATACGAGTAATATGGATGGTTATAAGTAATAATAGCAATCTGAAATAAATATGGAAGCAAGCAAACATGTAGAAGAACAGGCGGAAAACAGTGTTTCAATGCTTGGAAACAAGGCCCAGGTATCCTACTTTTACTAGTGCACACTCTCAACAAAGATTACATAATTGAATAACTAAATATCTTCTCTTCACTATGCTACTCTTAACCCTGTCCGGTTGGATAACAAACACTAACCATTGCGTAGGGCTGCAAAAAACATTCCTTAAAGTAAGCATTCTCATGTCTAGTTAGCCCCACACTGTCAACTTGAGCGCCCTAGAAGGTACTAGACAAACACCACAATTCATAGAGGAGACACACACGATGTGCACACTATCACCTTCACACCGCGGGACAAGGTGACTCCAAAGTTCATATTAATAAAACACTTGAGTAGCACAATAGATGAAGAGTAACATCTACTTATTCAACTAGATTACAAAGCTCACGATCACATATAGATCACACCATGGGAGAGAGAGAGAGATGAACCACATAGCTACCGGTAGAGCCCTCGGCCTCGGGGGAGAACTACTCCCTCCTCATCATAGGAGACAGCAACAACGATGGAGATGGCGGTGGAGTCGATGGAGATGGCTTTCGGGGGCACTTTGTAACATCCCTGATTTTTGGAAAACTCAAAAATCACAAAAATTTGAAACTTTTGATACAAGTCACCAAAAACAAATAAAACTCAAACAAAAATGAAATATGTGGTCCTATACCAAGTTTATTGGAATTAGAAATCCAATATACCTCTATTCCATAAACCCTAAAGTCATTTCAAAATAAATATTTCTACATAAAGAAAATATTTCTTCTTAAGCAAACCCTTACACCAAACATGTTTTCAACCCAATTATGATCTTGAAAATATTTTTGATATATAAAAACTAGAGATTTGTTATCTCTAATATTTTCTTCTTGTCTCCAAAAAAGGGTTTCACTATTATTGATAACCCCCAAATAGATATAAGTTGGATCCTTGTTTTCCAAGTGTTATGTCAATCAACAAGATAATATAGTGCTATAGAAAAAAGTTGTTTATGAAAACAAGTAATATACTTTGAGAAAACAATGTTTTCATTTGGGAAAACCTTTCTGCTTTTACTAAACCCCAATTCCAAATTTATTAAATAATTCTCTATGTTTGAAATATAAAAAAAAAGGATACTAATTGTGGTTTCACTAATATGTTGAAAATATACAATATTAAAGTTCCTAAAAGGGTCTTAGAAAACAATAGTTGAACCATAGAAAATATTTCTAAAAATTGTTTTAAAAAAATTAATGTTTTCTATTAAGTGACTATCATTGTTTCTTCATATTTTAAAATCATAAAATATGAAAACCATTAAAAATGATTTTGGAAAATGTAATTTGATCACATTGATGTCTCTGATATTTTATTCAACCAATAATTTGCATTTATATAATTGATATTTTTAAATGGCATTAATAGGCTATTAGTGAAATCATTTTTATTTCAAAATATAAACTAGCAAAACAAGTGTAAATGATTTTCAAAAATGATATTTGACTTATATAATGTCTCTTTATTTTTATAAAACCCTTTCTCAAAATTAAATTTGATTTTCTAATAAAAATGTTATTAAGTCACTTTTAATGAATTATTCAAATTTCATAATTCAAAAATGTAATATGTTGAAAAGTTTATAAAAATGGTATTGTTAGAAAGTATTTCAAATATTATGAATTTAGGATTTTGTTTCATGTTAATTGGAGGTATAAAACAGAAGATATAAAATAAACAAGAAAACAGAAAAATAAAAATAAAAATGATGACGTCATGCTGACGTCACATCGTCTTCATCCTCTGGTAACTGAAGAACCCTAGAAACTGCCGAATTGATTTGGCTTAAATTCGGAGTTTAAGACCACCATTTGCAGCCCCGTTTCCTTCTACTTAATCCCCCGAAACCCCTCTTCATTTTCACCTTGGACACCCAGCCCGAGACCTCCCGAGGAGGAAGAAATCGCTCGCCGGAGTTCCTCTCGGCCGCCGCCGTTCTTCCTCCATTCCCGGCGAGGTAGTCCATCCCTGCCATCCTTCTCCGTCCCTTGAGACCCCCCTCGTTGTGGCGCATCATTTGATGCCCTCCGTTTGTTTTCTCGCGCAGCAGGTCGCCGCCGCCATCTACGCCCGAGACTCTCCGGAGCTCGTCACCGCGCCGTCCGCGTTGCGCCATCATTCCCGGAAGCGTGAGCAAGCATCGTGGCCACCCGCGAGTTTGCCGTGTCGCGCTGAGCGTCACCGTGGTCTTCCCCGAGCCCGAGGACCACCGGATCGTCGCCGGCGTGAAGATCCCGAGAGCAGCGCCGCCGCGAACCATTTTCCGGCCACAACTCCGGCGACCAGGTAAGCAATGCCCCCAGCACCGTTAGATCTTGATCGCGCGGTCCCAAACAGATCACTTAGCGAAGGGGTATGCCACCCTCAGATCTGGATCCAACGGCCCTGATCAAATCACTTAAACACGTCAGCGCCCAGTCAGCACGCCACGCCAGCATCCAGTCAGCACAAGCAACCAATCAGGAGCTCCCACGTGTCCCAGCCTTTTATTCAAATTTCCTCCCGCTAGAATTAATTGGCAGTTTTACAGATTAGTCCCTGCATCTTAGATCTATCACATCTTTTCAACCACTTAGCCAAATTTAGCTATCTTGGACTTTTTGAAAAGCCCTTGACATCTAGAAACTTTTGGCACTGGACAAATTCAAATTTGACAAACTTAAATTTGTTCAAATTCAAATATGCTTGTTTGATGAAATTTGGCATAATTCAAATTCTACAAATCCAAAAATTGTAAATAAAATATATTTGGAAACCTTAGGATGTATTCTTTCATACCCTCTGTCCCAAAACAATTTTTGAACAAATTAAAATTGAATTTAGAATTAAGTTGTCTATTTGAGTATTTTTGTCATAGATTAATTTCTATAAATATTTTCAATATAGTTCCTTTTGCAAAATTGTTCCATTTGACAACCTTGAACCAGAAACAAACTTGCCCAACCATTTTGAACATCCTTGGACCATGACCATGTGTTTTGACCAAAAACCCAACCTAGTGATTCATCCATCTTTACCATGTCTTAGGAATTGTTTTCAACTGTTTTTCCTTTATGTTATGTCAATTTGGAGC